>OV121077.1:30708473-31395973 GCA_921293005.1 Nemoura dubitans | reverse complement strand
AACCAAACCGCTATTCAAATAAATTAATTTGAGAATACGTAAAACCTTCCAGATCACTTTATCACAGCAACAACGTAATCACAACAGAACCCAACATCCGATCATTGTAAAACGTATGCAAGAAAAGCCCTTAAGGGCCGGTATTACAAGTGGCTCAACCCAGAGTTAAAGTAGGAGTTTTAAGTTCTTTGTCATGGCAACCGCCAACAGGATGCCGTGGAATTCATCTGTTTCAGAGGACTAGACGCTTAACCCAGAGTAGAACAATATTGTAAAACCGGTCCTAAGGTCGCTTGTCTGTTAACGAAGAAGACACCCGACACAGGACCCACCCACACACATCAAGCGGCCGTCTTATAGGCGTCGATTTCAGCTTCCGAGATGAATCCATCGTGGTCCAAGTCGTACCGCTTCGCATCCTCCAGCGTCGCTTCAGCGTCCCAATGTGAGTTGGTGTACGCGACTGACTCGCTCAAGGAGATCTTATGGTCACCGTCAGTGTCCATATCTCGCAGGAAATCTGCGTATGTCTTGTTAGTGATTTCTTGACGGATTCGAGCGTGCAGTTCAGGAGTCAGCTTGCCATTGACTCCGTGCGGAGGTGGAACTGTCGAAGTTGGTACTGTATGAACAGGCAAATTATTTATCAATAGAACGGCCGTTATTACAGTAATTGGCTATTTTCATTTCAACTTCTAACACTTTTATACATAAATATAATGATGTCATCTACAAATAAAGAACGTCAAAACACTTATAATTTTACACTCCTATCCTGTTAACAAGCGCCATGGGCAATATAATATATATAAATAGGTATATACGTTATATTATGTTATATGTTAACAGTTAAAAGTAATTGAACATTGAATTTAAATTTAATAATTATAAATATAAATATGTGTAATAAAAATAACTTATACGAATAAACTAATATACCATACCGCACATAATTAAAATAAAATAATAATAAAAAAACTAAGGTCTGCGGAATGATGAATAGAGCTATGTATTCTAAATTTCAAGAAATTTGATGACAAAGGTTTAGCCACTGGAAAAATAACAGAAATAACTGAACTCATCAAGAGCTAATCATGGTGTGTACTCACTATGGTTGGCGCGGTTTTTATGTGCAGACACTGCTGCAACCGCGACGGCGAGGATGAATACGAATTTCAACATGTTGGTCTCACAAACAAGCGTATCGGAAGGGGCTTGGCGAATGCAAACTGACTTCTTATACTAACTCGAATGCAATTTCAAAAATATGCTAACTATCGGATTCCATTTTTCTTCTGTTTATCTTGGTTAATGAGCTAACTCAGCATTTTGATCTTACATATAACACATTATTTTCGTGATTATATATGAAAGGAGAAGCTCCTTGGACGTGTGCGAACTGCTCATTAATCTGCGAACGCAATTTAAAAACGATTGATTATCGGGTGACATTATTCATCTTTAATCGTGTTGTACAACTACACTTAAACAGCATAGACATGCGAAATCTTATTTTCAGTGGTATCAGTGATTTTGCACTTTTTTTGTACATCATGTAACAAGATAGTAACAAAAACGAAGATAACATGGGGAATTATATAAAACTGCCGCCGATAGTATGCATAGTAACTTTTATGGTGCTTTTATAAGCGTGGTTCACGCTAGAAATTGTCCATGTCTTGCTACATATTATTATTAGCATTTAGAGTAGTTTTGAAGCCACACATATTATGTTTATATGCAATTTTGAATGACGTGCTTATGCTTCTATCCTCGAAAAGTTACCACTTGATAAGTTATCTTTAGGGGTCACGTGACGAATAACCAGGTGATTTGATTTGTTATTGATACGTCGCACGATGCTAAATTTGCGAGGATATAGTATGTCTCAGGTTCTTTTGGCTGCAGCAGGCGGTATTCTATAATGTTATAGTTCAGGCCCAATGCCGCGAGTCGCTGACAAATGACCGTACCTGAAACGTACTGTAGGTATACCCACTGTCCTTGAAGCACCACTAAACCGCGTGGAGATAGAAGGTTGAGAGGAGGTTCATGTAAAATTCTTCCCAGACTGGACCCGACTATAGACTCAGGCCGTCGTATCCACACGAAAACTCCATAATACATAGGATGGTGATGGTGGACGAAACGCCGCTCGCCTCAAAGCTGTCACTGCCACTGTGGCAGTATTGTGTGTATTGTGGTCATCAATGGTGGGTCAAAGGTCATCAATAGTGTTATTAAGTGATCACATTCTAGAGCAGAATAAATTACATTTGCAGTTTTTGGTTTTATCTGGTTGGTAGCTTTAGCCACTAAGCGACGTCACCAGGCTAAGAAGTGGTGTCGAGTTTTAGTGGAAATGTGAGTGTGAGTTTTAGTGGTAATGGTGGAAACTTGGGAAATGTAAGCTAGAATTTAAAGCTTATCTACATATTTTCGGTGTATAGTAATTATTTTGCCAGTTGTTATCTAGCCAGTGCCATGATACTAGTAAAATGCTGGGTATGCTGGGTATGTAACAAAAATGCTGAGAATTTTTAAATTAGTAGATTTAGTTTAAGTTTTATTTACCATTGACATTCCAATAGTCATGTGCTTGTTCAATCTGGATGAAATAAATAAAAATTAAATTAAATTAAAAATAACTCATATCTAATATAATATCTAATGCGGCGATTAAAATAAAAATAAAACAATAATATTGATCAAATGTTTATTTCTGAAATGCGCGTGTACAGCAGACAAGCAGTCTGCGAACTAAACTAAAATAATATAAAGAGCAAAATAATAAAGATAATAATAACAAAATAACTACAAGGTTGGGTCCACTTTAAAATGCAAATACAAATGAGCATAAAGCAGTATCTAATACATGCTTGCAATACTATCTTAAAATGGCGATAAAACTAAGCAATAACCAGAGGACCATGCAGTTAAGACGCCATCAACTCCTATCGTCGGAGTACAATTCTATCCAACGCTGCAACCAAATCCAGCATCAACGCTCCCAGTGACTCTGCCAGAATCGTGAAAATCATACGATCAGCAACATAAATGTCCCAGTTACTGGGAGCATTGATGATGCTGATGATGATGTATATTGCCAAGATTACAGTTCACAATGATCGATGCAAGTATTGCTCCAATACTTTAGCCATTACTGACACAAACACTGCTGCCAAAAATGCTACCAATGTCACGCACACAATTGTAATCGCAAACATAATTGCTGTGAATGTAATCATCGAGCCTGTCCCTACGGTGATTAGTGGAGCAATCAAACAAATTGCCAATGCTTGTACCGCTGGACATCGTTGGAAGAATTTCCAGCGCACGTGGATGTGAAGAAGGCGTCTCTTCTCTAGTGGTTATTGGGTGGCTCCGGTGCAGGCGTCGTGTTTGCCATCGATGCAGCTGTAATCCTTGCTAGCGGTCAGTCCAGCGTAGGTCCAGGTATCAGCGTCGCAAATCTTCGAGTAGATGGTCGGCTGCAATTAAGAGGGTTGATCCTGTCAGTGACAAACTATTTAAGGAGAGAGAGCTGTCCTAAACGACCTTGAATCAGTTGTAAAGTTAGTAGGCCTGTATGTTGGCTTATGTTAGACAAACTACAGATTTCATTGATTTAACTTTCTATCCATTAGATTTGTCGATTTCAAAATCTTTTTCAATTTCCACAATCTGAACTCGACTTTTAAGGAAAAGCATAACATGATTCTAGAGGGTAGACATTGCAGTTATGTATTGATTTCGACTTACGCGGATAGGCTTGTTGGTGTTGACGATTGTTTGGCAAAGTTCCTGACTGTTTTGGGCCGCACCTGCTTCACCCTGTCCACCAAACAATACAAACGGCATTAGAATGACAAACACTAAACACTTTAAACACATATTTAAAGCTGTAAGGCAGCAAACGGTATTGAAGAGGCAGATGGATTTGATTTGAAAATCTATAGGCTGTAATTTGTGAACCTGTGCATGATGCTTTTTTGTTATTAGAATTTAAGTGAGCCTGCTATATATTACCAGTATCAGGGTGTAGATTTAACTTTTGGTGTGCTTAACTGGCTACATTGAGACAGTTAAAATTGTAACTCACAAGGGATTTGCACAGTTGTCCACAGTCTTTAGCTCCTTTTTCGTCGCATTCGGCCTCGAAGTTGACCGACTTTTTGAGCAGCGGCACGCCAGTGATGTGGTCGTCACCCTTCTCGCCGAATACGGCACAGTGACACGTGATCTCGTTCCTATAGATCGTATCAGAAAAACGCAATTTAGAAGCAATTGGGATTTGGGTGACATAGATTTCCGAGTGTTGTGAAAGGCAAAGGAATTTTCAGCAAAAACTGACGTATATATATAGTGTCCTTGACTCCTTGTTTTGATTTTTGCACGTTGGAGCTAAGGGATAGTGCATTGTCTTTTGTTTGGGGACAGGGAAGTTCAGCATGTCAAGGGTTCTTCATCGAAACTATCGGAGCGAAAATACAATCGTAATGAAAACCATAGGCGTAAGCAGGGAGGGCGAGCGTAAGTCTGGGCCCCACCTAACGCATTTTCTGAAACGCGTAGATTTTCTTGATAAAAACCTTGATTGTTCAAAATATTTCCGGGGGCTGTGCCCCCGGATCTTGTTGAGGGCCATGCCACCCAGAACCGCCCCCCCCCCCCCCAGTTCCGGTTCAAGTCAACCCTTATTTATTTATTTATTTATTTATTTATTTATTTATTTATTTATTTATTTATTTATTTATTTATTTATTTATTTATTTATTTATTTATTTATTTATTTATTTATTTATTTATTTACTATTTAAGCCTACAAATTCTTATACTGTTTGGGGACAGTCGAACGTACAGACTCTTTGAAACATAAAAACTAAGTATTCTAATCACAATGAAACTGAATATTTACATTCTTATAAAATAATAATAATAATAACAATAATAGTATTAAAAATACTAATAATTATTATAGCAATGATAATAATAAAAGTTATAATAAAATAATAATAAGACCGCAAGCCACGCACCTCCCCTAAATGACAAAGCGTTCCTATAGGCGCTTGCTTATATAAACGCTTGATAATGAAACCGCCTGTTCCAATTTCGAATTGCAAGTTTTCCTAGAAAAATACACTAAACAGAACCCCTAATTTCAGTAGATTTAACATTATGCCCCCCCCCCCCCCCCCTCCTCCAACCGTTACTGATTGGCCCCTCCTAATCTGGAACCTTGCGCACGCCTATGATGAAAATCGTATGGAAAAGCAACATAGCTGAGAGTGTAGATAGTTTCTGAATTTGTTGCATTACTTCTTGAGTTCGGCTGCGAGGATCACAGACACCGCCAGCATCACGACCACGAAGATTATTTGCACGAAACGCATCTTGATTTTTAAGTCAATAATAGCCTGCAAAGAGACACTTAAGGTTAACGCATATAATAATATATTATATATAATCGCCTCCCTTCCATCAATTGCATACTGGTAACTGCTTAAACCAGTAACAATTTCCTCTCAATATAGTCTTTATACTCTATATTGACGCTGCACCGGGAACTGAGAAAACTGTGCTATTCCGCAGAAAAGTAGACTAGAAAATCAAAATTGGAATTACAGTCTGATCGTCTTAGATTGAACAAGGAAACTGGAAACATAACACCAACTCTAATGGAGCTTCCCGCCCAAAAAGGCCAGCAGAACTGAAACGGAAACACAAGATAGCCTATCAGTATCGATTATTTTCGAAAGTTTCCGGTGTGATCCGATTCGACCGTTGATTTCTATGGACTTGGAATGGAGTTCCAGTTGGAACACCGAAATTAAGATACATTTCTTTCAAATCACCTTGTAGACGTGAGACTTAGAGCTGGTTGAGCTGGTTGAGCAGAACGGCAGCAGAATTCTTCTTGATGTCTTGAACTCTCGAAGGCACAAATGCTGATTATGATGAACTGAATACTATCTAAAGATGACATTCGTATTTATACGATACTTGCAAACAAGGGGTTAGGAAAATCATAGCCTTTTGCTTCGCGAAAACGCTTGTTTTTTTAGATCCTTGAGGTCAGATAAGTCAAAGTTTGAGAGAAACTCCCTTCGGAGGTTACCAAATCGGTCAAGGAAGTGGACTACTCATAAATCGTAAGAGAATGGTTTTGAAACCCCTGCTGATAACGTCGACTTGTCTACCTGAGATGCATACAAACAGTAATTGTCATATTGCAGGTCATGGCAAGGTTAAAATTCTTGGTAAATTACAATCACATGATTAAATAAGTTATAGCTTCCATAACACGAGGTTCTTATTTTTCAGACGTAATGCGAGAAGAATTGTGCCGCCTTCCCCCCTTCTGCTAAAGACAAATCACAAGAAGTTTAGTTTACAAGTTACAAAAAATGTGCATTAACCTTCGCCTTGCGTATAGTTGAATGTAACTTTTAAAAGTATTGTGTTGTCAATGAAAGCAGACCTTTTGTTAGACCAGTGGTACTCAACCTGCGGATCGGCGCTCAAAATTTTGCGGCCCACCTCAAAATTTTGATTAAATTTGAATTTCCATCTTAACATGCACTTCTCTATGGCAAATCAGTTGATGTGAAATGTCCACATCCTTCTTCTAACAAGTGCTTAATTTCAAGGTATTTATAAGGTCGAAACCCCCCCGAAACGCATAGATTTGCTCCATAACAATGCGCTAAATCAAAATTTTCTAGGGGGACAAACCCCTAAATCCCCCATTGTGTCATATAAGCAATTTAAATTTTCTTTTATCAAGTACAAGCAAGTACAAGTTTACGGGAATGCGTTCAATCTTCGATCAGTACGGGATAGGCAACTAGTATGCCGTGCCAGCTCTCACTACGCTCAACATGTATGTTGCCGTTTTTCCTTTTTCTGAAAACTGAATAAACATTAAACAAACAAACAAGGGGATTATTTAGGTACTTCTAAAATACAATTTACTTATTTAGAATGAACTAGTAAATATTTAATCTTTTAAATAGCAATACATAACGACATAATGATGGTTATAGAGTTGATCAGACCAATGATCACAGCTGGTAACGCCTATGCTTTAACGTTGCATGGGAAACATACAGCGTTGAGCTAGTTGCGTATCCCGGCTAGCAAAGGTCGAATGTTCAATCAATACCCACAATATTGCACAACGCTCTATCTTGCAATTTGCAAGTTTTGTGTCAAATTACCCTTTGTGGCCCGCAGTGGTAACACATTTCTTTTATTTGTGCAAAAAAAGGTTGGGTGCCACTGATTTAGACGTATGCCACATTTTTTAAAACAGCGTTTTTGTTGACAACAATAAAGGGATTTAAAAAAAATGATATCCGCTAAAGCGATCTGCACCGTATATCACGAAAAATGTGGCGATTCCAAATCCTCCAACTCGTTTTGCAAACTGAGTTGGCCCGGAGTGGCCCTAGTGTTCTAGTCGCGTATATACTATACGTGTTGTACTATACCTAAAGATTTAGACACATTTCCGGGCAGATGTAGGTAGTTCAAGTAGATCAAAATAAAGGTTCTAACTGTTAAAATGGGAAGCCGAAGAACTGAGGTCGGGGGAGCAGTCTTCAAAGATTATCTACTTCAATGTCATTTTTGCACAAAAATACGCGCTTCTGGATAAATTAGAGCCCGATATTGGAATCTCCTGACACTGAATGTTTTCAAATTTCACTGCACCTTTCTTCCCGTCAATATAGTGCTGACTGCTGAGCTCATAAAGGCCATATTCCACTAGGGTTGCAACTCGCAGATCCGAAACGCCGATTCCGATCCGCCAGCATGTTTTGCTATTCCACACTGAGACCTCCGACTTTCCTAGCGCACGCGCAGTGCTTTGAAACATGACAAAGTTCTGGCAAGACAAGATTTCATGCAGGGTACATCGCATTGGGTTTTCAGATAATTCACTTCTTAATACTCTTCAAGTTGGTTGCTGGCTAATTTATCTTGCATTTATGTGTCTAAATAATGGTATTGAAACGTATATTTTTGTGAATTCAATCAATAAATTTGAGAAATGATGTATTTCCATGTCGATTTTGGCAGATCGAAAGAAAACAGCTGCAGTGGATAAATGTATCGGCATGGCTCGCCTTCTTCCTATTGGTCGGTTCTCGAAAACCCGCCGGTTCCAATCTTTCGCGATAGGAATAATCCTATATGCCGAGCTGTTCGCGCAATCTGTCGCACTCATGCGCACTGACATCAAAACGAACCCGCCGGGTCAAAACCCGCGCGTTGCAACCCTGGTGGAATATGGCCTTAAGTTATTACGTTTTTGGTCAAGTGAACCGTTTGGTTCACCGTTTTTGGTCGCGATTCTGTCATGGAGTAACTGATTGGTGCAAAGCCAATGTTGATGGCATCGTGTCACTGACATTGCCAGCTCTAAGCCCAGCTGGCCCCAAAGAAAATTAGGACGCACAATTTGGGTGCGAGGTAACCAAAAAGTACTTTGGTTGTATAGAATGTGTGTAAGTTTGTAGATCAGCTCCCCAATGAAAGTTCATAATTCACTAAATTAAAACGAACTTATCCAAAAAAATTTACAGAGATTTCCAAGGTTTTCTGGTTTTCATACCAGTGGACGACTACTGCAGTTCCATGGAGTCAATCACGTATATGTGGCAAATAGCGCGATGATTTTATTACGGTAGTTATTTGTCCACATACGTGATTGACTTTGAAATTGAAAGTTGTTACAACTCATTTGATTATAATTTAGGTTGCAGTTATTTTAAAGTTTGCACTCATATGAGGGATGCTAATTTTTTGCCACATGGCTATCTCTGTCTGGAAAAATGCAACACACAGGTTCATCTTACCGACCATGTCGTCACCGGCTAAAAAACTAGATTTTGGACATGCATTAAAATTTTATTTATGGTTCTTTGTGTGTGTATGTATAGATTATTCAAAAAGTATTCCAGTTTGTAATATTATATTGTGTCTAGGTATAAATTGTAGATATTCCTAATTTTTTTTTAATTCTAGCATTTTAGTATAGTTTTTTTTTGTCTAGTATTTTATTCTAGTATTTTATTCTGGTATTTTATTCTAATATTTTTTAAATATGCGGTAAAATGCCAAATTATGACACCATTCCAATGGCGTAGCGACCGCCCCCGCAGACCCCGTGGCGCAGGGAGGGGGGGGGGCGAGGTCGAGGGGGCGCCGGCGCCTTATGGCCTTCCGACGCAGAGATACAAGTTCTAACATTGGGCCGGGCTCTTTCTAACGTCTCTGTGCAATTCACAGCGGGAGGCGCTAATGGCGCCTGGGTGCCAGCGCCTTCCAGCTGGGAAACCTCGGAGAACCGTCAGCTCCCGTTTCTTTACTGCCATACAACGCGCTGCGCCACGTCACTAATTGCATTCACTTGCTATAGCACCGGTCCACCTCTATCGTACCAGCCGAAGTCTCATCCCGAGCTGCCAGCACCCTATGCTTTCGGCTCTTTAAATCATTCCTCAACCCAGGCAAGTGGGCGGATCACTTCGCCAGAAAGTGGCTTTCAGACCCTTTTTTTCCACCGTCTGAGGGTCACATCGTTGAAGTTATCATTTCAATATTTTAATAGGTTGTAAACAAAAGATGTGAAATTGGGTAACCATGGCCATTTTTTCGAAAATTTCCCCCCTGAACGCTAGAACCACCCCGAAACTATTCATTTTTGACCTTCTTTAGAGCCATGTACACGAAAGAGCAAAAGAAAATTCGAAAAAAGGGCCATGGTTACCCAATTTCACATCTTTTGTCGACCACATACTGAAATGTTGAAATTATTACTTCAACGATGTGACCCTTAAACGGTGGAAAAAATGGGTCTGTTTCAAAATTTTCCATGTTAAATTTTTAACTTTGTACACCCTACGACTGCTTATCGACAAAATATGAGACGTTGTTGACACTCCGTGCCTCTCGTTAACGCGCTCGCTGGAGTGATGAAAGGAAGGGATTAGCTAATTGTAATTAAACATTTCTATCTTGCATTCGACTAGATTATTTCTCAGAAAGGATTTAAAAACACGTTTTGGAAGGTGGGTTCCTACTAGACATTGATTTTTAAAAATAAGTAAATGTCATAATTATTGCACTGATTTGATCCAATCAATATAAATGATAATTATAATTATTTATTGAAGCGATAATAGCCGCAAAATAATTTACAGGTTTACACATCTATAAACCCAATTATTTGTTCAGTCGATCATTCACATAGGTAATCGGTAATAATATTAAAACGTTTTTACGACATTAAACTGCAATTTTATTTAATTTACAATCTGTAACAGTATTGTAACAAGAACAAATCCGAGTGTGGGTGCGTGTCCAGGACGCCAGTCCCGGAACACTGGACGACCGTCGTTATAGACACAACGCAAGTCACAACCAATTTCTTTGATAAAAAACAGATTTTGTGTGTGTGTGTGTGTGTGTGTGTGTGTGTGTGTGTGTGTGTGTGTGTGTGTGTGTGTGTGTGTGTGTGTGTGTGTGTGTGTGTGTGTGTGTGTGTGTGTGTGTAAAGACGAACACGTATACACCGAGCCCAATGCAGTCGACGTTCACTAACGATTTATGGGTCTTTTCCTCAATATTCGTTATGTTCCTCCGCCAGTCGATTACAGCTGTCCGATATTCGTGCATCGTGAAATCGTGAAACAATAGCATGCAATTTTGAATTACTTACTATTACGAAAATGATAAATACAAAAATAAATTGCCGCAAACTGGACGGAATCGATACAAATATACTTATTGTTTTGGAAAATGAACCCACATGTAGCCGAGAGATTCGCGGTATCAAACGCAAGGAAAAGACAATTTGTTGCAATATGTAAGTTCCATACCTCTCTTCCATCTTCCAACTTCCAAGCAAAGATTATTTCTCTACCATTACATGGTCATCGAAACATAAACCGGACATAAGTGGACCACCTTATTATAAATTAGAAAATAAAGAATATGATAGCTGGTATTTATTTAAAAATTGTGACTATGATGCTGATAATGTGTGATGATAAACAATGTGTGATAAACAATAATGTGATAATGATGCGAGAGCCTGCCGAAAGCATTGCACAGTTGTCATGTCCATGTGGACCACTCTGCTGCCGCAGCTATCCACATAAGTTACAACACGTGACCGCCAGTTCTATAATTTTTGTACAAAAATTCCGTTCGAAAAAACCATGTCAATGATTACTCACAAACACAATCGATTCCATTGACTACCTATTGCTAAATGCATTGATATTATAGATTTTTTTTTGGAGATTCTTATCTGATTCTCATTAGGAAAACTAGTGAAAACAAGCAGGCAGGCGCATGAACAAATTGCCGTTTAGGAACCGCAAGAATGACATTAGAAGTTCGATTCAAGCTGCTCCACGATCCATTCGGCATAACAAATGTAATGATGTCAGTTTAAATTAGAAATGTATCAATCAATACTCTTTTTGCTGAAAGATATCGCTTTTGCAACTAATATTGTTCCCGGAAAGCAATGCTATCTGAAGCTTAGGAGATTACGAAGGGAGTGTAAGCATTCATGCGATAAAAGTATAGGACCCAAGTAGTTGATTATTTTCGAGTGGTATTGTGGCTACTTACGGATGTACAAAGTTTGAGTCAACTCTTCAAAAAATAAACAATCTGGAGTGCTCCGGAACCATATAGGCTCGTGATTGCCGGACACCCGGAAACGCGCCACTGAGCGACTTTTCTTTTCAACATTCAACATTCAAATAATCTGCGCCTCGTGAGAAATACCATGTCGTCAAAGTCAAAACTAAGACCAGCCCCAAACGGCGCGGGGTTTCCCAAACGTTATTATAGTCTCTTTCTAGAAATATATGAGGGGCGACATCAAAAATTTTGCGGGGGGGCGCATCATATTCACGCTGCGCAGGCACCATTCCCAGTTATTGGGTGGTGGGGAGGAAAGGGGATAAAGATTCGGAATAAACACCAGAAATATGGTTAAGGGGGGGGGGGGGGGGGTCGGTGATACGAGGGTTGGGAGAATTTCAATTTTCAATTTCAATTCGTATTTATTTTAATTTTCCACATGATACATAACATAATAACATATCGTCCGAAGTGATGTTCATTATACAATGTGAAGAGAATGTAGTTTTGAATATTTATTCGGAATCGTAAAACACCTTCCGTAAAATGTTTAGGCGACTCCATATTTAAATTCTGGAAGTGAAGTGAAATCCCCACGCCAGCTCTTCCAGAACATGCGAAACTAGACAATGTGTGTGGCTTCTTTGTCGGCTCCTGATCTTCGTGGTATTTTTCGCGTCTCCTTTCTTAACCGGAGTACTTGCTTTTGCTTTCTTACCCACTGGAAAGGATAATGCTATGCCTTGAGAGGTTGCATGTTGCATGCATAATATTTGCACGCAAACAAACAAACAAACAAAAAACACAACACACACACACACATCAGTGATTTTTTTTGGGTTAGTTAAATTGAATACTTCGCTACGCTCATCAAAGAAGTATTCTTTCCTCTCTTTACGATAATGTATGTATAATTATGGCGACGGTGTTTAATGGGCCGGGTCTTAATAGTGGTAGCTCCTTTCCGAATTTAAGTTCGGCGCTCCCCTGCCTGCAGTTATTATGTTAGTTGTGTAGAAGATGATTATACCATTTTTTATAGAATTAGTATTTATGTATTTATTTCATCATCTGTTATCTGTTCTGTTTTGTTTGCGTAAAACAGCAGGCTCCCAAAACATCCTTCGATCCATATCTTATGTCCCGATTTCCCGCCTATAGCTAGTCTGCCCCCTAGCAGCTAGAAGTAGAACAAGACGATGTGGCAACCAAAGTCCAACTCCAACATCTGATCCGAAATCTGACAGCGATCATGTGTCGCTGGAGCTGTCTGAAGCAACCAGTTGTTGTCTACTAGTGGGAAGTTAGCACGGAGTGCTGGCGCGGAACAGCGCGGAGCAGAACAGAGCGCCAAAGAACATGTAACGGCACCAATAAAATAAACCGGAGTGAAAATGAAGCAGACAAATACATTACCAGTCCACACTAAATTCACGGCTATAATGTTGAACGAGTGCAGCGCCGATGCCGATAATACAAAATTGAAATAAATTAGATAACATATATTTTGTCAAACAAAAACGGGGTAAGGCAGAGCAAGACTTCACTTTCAAATTCCATATTATTCACTGTAATTTTACAACTGTATTGTACGTACTAATGATGCTCCAGCCAGGAAAACCGATTGTAATTTCGATAAAACAATACCAACCTATATATCCTAGCCAGAAAAAAGAAACAAAAGCAATTGGAAATAATAACCCTTGCTTTTTCCCCAACCCCTCGCTCATGTCTGTATAGACGCTTTATACACATAAAAAAAATAACAATTAGAAACAAAAGCGAATGAATGCAGCAAAATTTGAGGGAGGTACCTCCATAAGACTCTCAGGAATGATAGCCACAAAGTCAAACTATATTACCCTGATAGCCCCAAAAGTTTCCCCATCCCCTAACCCCAACCCGCAGCCACTTTGTAAAAAACTTTAAAAAAAAAACAATTACCGATACAACTTAATAAGTTATTTGTGAAAAAGTGTTAGGCAAGTACCTCCAAGAAACTCTCAGGGATGATAGCCACAGAGTCAAAATAAAATACCCTGATAGCCTAAAAGGTTTCCCCATCCCCTAACCCCAGCCCGCGGCCACTTGGTAAAGAACTTTTGAAAAACACAATAACCGATACATCTAAATGATTTATTTGTGAAAAAGTGTTGGGGTAGTACCTCAATAAAACTCTCTGAAAAGAAAGCCACAAAGTCAAACATAATAACCCTGATGGCCCTTAAAGTTTCCCCATCCCCTAACTCCAGCCCGTGGCCACTTTGTGGGAAAATATTATAGAAAGCAATATTACGGATACATCTAAATGATTTATTTGTGAAAAAGTGTTGGTGTCGTACCTCGATGAAACTCTCAGGGATGATAGCCACAGGGTCAAACTAAATTACCCTGATAGCCCTAAAAGTTTCCCCATCCCCTAACTCCAGCCCGTGGCCACTTTGTAAAAAAAATTGACTAAAAAACATATTCAGTTACATCTAAATGATTTATTTGTCAAAAAGTGTTAGGGTAGTACCTCGATGAAACTCTCAGGGATGATTGCCACAGGGTCAAACTAAATTACCCTTATAGCCCTAAAAGTTTCCCCATCCCCTAACTCCAGCCAGTGGCCACTTTGTAAAAACAATTGACTAAAAATATATTCAGTTACATCTAAATGATTTATTTGTGAAAAAGTGTTGGGGTACTACCTCGATGAAACTCGCAAAGATGATAGCCACAGAGGCAAACTTAATTACCCTGATAGCCCCAAAAGTTTCCCCATCCCCTACCTCAAGCCCGTGGCCACTTTCTAAAAAAAAATTGTCTAAAAATATATTCGGTTACATCTAAATGATTTATTTGTGAAAAAGTGTTCGGGTAGTACCTCGATGAAACTCTCAGGGATGATAGCCACAGGATCAACCTTTATTACCCTGACAGCCCCAAAAGTTTCCCCATCCCCTAACACCAGCCCGTGGCCACTTTGTTAAAATAATTGACTAAAAATATATTCAGTTACATCTATATGATTTATTTTTGAAAAAGTTTTGGTTGGTACCTCGATGAAACTCTCAGGGATGATAGCCACAGAGTCAAACTAAATTACCCTGGTAGCCCCAAAAGTTTCCCTATCCCCTAACTCCAGCCCGTGGCCACTTTGTAAGAAAAATTGCCAAAAAATTAAACACAGAAACATCTATATGATTTATTTGTGAAAAAGTGTTGGGGTAGTACCTCGATGAAACTCTCAGGGATGATAGCCAACGGGTCAAACTAAATTACCCTGATAGCCCTTCAAGTTTCCCCATCTCCTAACTCCAGCCCGTGGCCACTTTGTAAGAAAAATTGCCAAAAAATTAAACACAGAAACATCTATATGATTTATTTGTGAAAAAGTGTTGGGGTAGTACCTCGATGAAACTCTCAGGGATGATAGCCACAGGGTCAAACTAAATAACCCTGATAGCCCTAAAAGTTTCCCCATCCCCTAACTCCAGCCCGTGGCCACTTTGTAAGAAAAATTGCAAAAAAATTAAACACGGAAACTTCTGTATGATTTATTTGTAAAAAAGTGTTGGGGTAGTACCTCGATGAAACTCTCAGGGATGATAGCCACAGGGTGAAACTAAATTACCCTGATAGCCCCAAAAGTTTCCCCATCCCCTAACTCCAGCCCGTGGCCACTTTGTAAAAAAAAAATTGTCTAAAAATATATTCGCTTAAAACTAAATGATTTATTTGTGAAAAAGTGTTGGGGTAGTACCTCGATGAAACTCTCAGGGATGATAGCCAAAGAGTCAAACTTAACTACCCTGATAGCCCCAAAAGTTTCCCCATCCCCTAACTCCAGCCCGTGGCCACTTTGTAAAAAAAAATTTGTCTAAAAATATATTCGGTTACATCTAAATGATTTATTTGTGAAAAGTGTTGGGGTAGTACCTCGATGAAACTCTCAGGGATGATAGCCAAAGATTCAAACTTAACTACCCTGATAGCCCCAAAAGTTTCCCCATCCCCTAACTCCCGTCCGTGGCCACTTTGTGGAAAAATATTATAAAAAGCAATATTACGGTTACATCTATATGATTTATTTGTGAAAAAGTCCTGGGGTAGTACCTCGATGATACTCTCAGGGATGATAGCCACAGAATCAAACTTAATTACCCCGGTAGCCCCAAAAGTTTCCCCATCCCGTAACTCCAGCCCGTGGCCACTTTGTGCGAAAAATTGCCAAAAAATTAAACACGGAAACATCTATATGATTTATTTGTTTAAAAGTGTTTGGGTCGTACCTCGTTAAAACTCTCAGGTATGATAGCCACAGGGTCAAACTAAATTACCCTTATAGCCCCAAAAGTTTCCCCATTCCCCTAACTCCAGCCCGGGGCCACTTTGTAAGAAAAATTTCCAAAATATTATACACGGAACCATCTATATGATTTATTTGTGAAAAAGTGTTGGGGTAGTACCTCGATGAAACTCTCAGGGATGATAGCCACAGGGTCAAACTTAATTACCCTGGTAGCCTTAAAAGTTTCCCCATCCCCTAACTCCAGCCCGTGGCCACTTTGTAAGAAAAATTGCAAAAAAATTAAACACGGAAACTTCTGTATGATTTATTTGTGAAAAAGTGTTGGGGTAGTACCACGATGAAACTCCCAGGGATGATAGCCACAGGGTCAAACTAAATTACCCCGGTAGCCTCAAAAGTTTCCCCATCCCCTAACTCCAGCCCGTGGCCACTTTGAAAGAAAAATTGCAAAAAAATTAAACACGGAAACTTCTGTATGATTTATTTGTGAAAAAGTGTTGGGGTAGTACCTCAATGAAACTCTCAGGGATAATAGCCACAGGGTCAAACTTAATTACCCCGGTAGCCCCAAAAGTTTCCCCATCCCCTAACTCCAGCCCCACTTTGTGGGAAAAATTTCCAAAAAATTAAACACGGAAACATCTATATGATTTATTTGCGAAAACGTGCTGGGGTAGTACCTCGATGAAACTCTCAGGGATGATAGCCACAGGGTCAAACTAAATTATTCTGATAGCCCTAAAAGTTTCCCCATCCCCTAACTCCAGCCCGTGGCCACTTTGTAAGAAAAATTGCAAAAAAATTAAACACGGAAACTTCTGTATAATTTATTTGTGGAAAAGTGTTGGGGTAGTACCTCGATGAAACTCTCAGGGATGATAGCCACAGAATCAAACTTAATTACCCCGGTAGCCCCAAAAGTTTCCCCATCCCGTAACTCCAGCCCGTGGCCACTTTGTGGGAAAAATTTCCAAAAAATTTAACACGGAAACATCTATATGATTTATTTGTGAAAAAGTGTTGGGGTAGTACCTCGTTAAAACTCTCTGATATGATAGCCACAGGGTCAAACTTAATTACCCTTATAGCCCCAAAAGTTTCCCCATCCCCTAACTCCAGCCCGTGGCCACTTTGTAAGAAAAATTGCCAAAATATTATACACGGAACCATCTATATGATTTATTTGTGAAAAAGTGTTGGGGTAGTACCTCGATGAAACTCTCAGGGATGATAGCCACAAGGTCAAACTAAATTACCCCGGTAGCCCAAAAAGTTTCCCCATTCCCTAACTCCAGCCCGTGGCCACTTTGTAAAAAAAATTGTCTAAAAATATATTCGGTTACATCTAAATGATTTATTTGTGAAAAGTGTTGGGGTAGTACCTCGATGAAACTTTTAGGGATGATAGCCAAAGGGTCAAACTTAATTACCCCGGTAGCCCCAAAAGTTTCCCCATCCCCTAACTCCAGCCCGTGGCCACTTTGTGGAAAAATATTATAAAAAGCAATATTACGGTGACATCTCTATGATTTATTTGTGAAAAAGTGTTGGGGTAGTACCTCAATGAAACTCTCAGGGTTGATAGCCACAGAGTCAAACTTAACTACCCTGATAGCCTTAAAAGATTCCCCATCCCCTAACTCCAGCCCGAGGCCACTTTGTGGGAAAATATTATAAAAAGCAATATAACGGTTACAACTATATGATTTATTTGTGAAAAAGTGTTGGGGTAGTACCTCGATGAAACTCTCAGGGATGATAGCCACAGGGTCAAACTAAATTACCCTGATAGCCCTCAAAGTTTCTCCATCCCCTAACTCCAGCCCGTGGCCATTTTGTAAGAAAAATTGCAAAAAAATTAAACACGGAAACTTCTGTATGATTTATTTGTGAAAAAGTGTTGGGGTAGTACCACGATGAAACTCTCAGGGATGATAGCCACAGGGTGAAACTAAATTACCCTGATAGCCCCAAAAGTTTCCCCATCCCCTAACTCCAGCCCGAGGCCACTTTTTGGGAAAATATTATAAAAAGCAATATAACGGTTACAACTATATGATTTATTTGTGAAAAAGTGTTGGGGTAGTACCTCGATGAAACTCTCAGGGATGATAGCCAACGGGTCAAACTAAATTTCCCTGATAGCCCCAGAAGTTTCCCCATCTCCTAACTCCAGCCCGTGGCCACTTTGTGGGAAAAATTTCCAAAAAATTAAACACGGAAACATCTATATGATTTATTTGCGAAAATGTGTTGGGGTAGTACCTCGATTAAACTCTCAGGGATGATAGCCACAGGGTCAAACTTAATTACCCTGATAGCCCCAAAAGTTTCCCTATCCCCTAACTCCAGCCCGTGGCCACTTTGTGGGAAAAATTTCCAAAAAATTTAACACGGAAACATCTATATGATTTATTTGCGAAAATGTGTTGGGATAGTACCTCGATGAAACTCCCAGGGATGATAGCCACAGGGTCAAACTAAATTACCCTTATAGCCCCAAAAGTTTCCCCATCCCCTAACTCCAGCCCGTGGCCACTTTGTTTGAAAAATTGCCAAAATATTTAACATGGAAACATCTATATGATTTATTTGTGAAAAAGTGTTGGGGTAGTACCTCGATGAAACTCTCAGGGATGATAGCCACAGGGTCAAACTAAATTACCCTGATAGCCCCAAAAGTTTCCCTATCCCCTAACTCCAGCCCGTGGCCACTTTGTAAAAAAAAACTGTCTAAAAATATATTCGGTTAGATCTTAATGATTTATTTGTGAAAAAGTGTTGGGGTAGTACCTCGATGAAACTCTCTGGGATGATAGCCACAGGGTCAAACTAAATTACTCTGATAGCCCCAAAAGTTTCCCCATCCCCTAACTCCAGCCCGTGGCCACTGTGTAAAACCTATTGTTTATCTTGTCTATTAGGACTTGCACCCTACAGAAAGTTGCGAGCTCGTGGTTAAGATTTGTTTAAACTCACGTAATGCCCGTTTATCTACCTTTTATTAATCCTTAACTCCGTGTTATGTTGCAACTTTTTTTTTTGTGTATTATTTTGGAAAGCAATAAATCTTTGCACCCAGCAATATTAGACTGGCCCCCAGCCCCTACACCCGCATTCCTTTGAATAACCCCGATGGCCCCCTCCCCCCCCTCCCCCCTCTGCCCTTCTTTAGAGTGCTTGACGCGCCAGTAGTCCACAATCATT
Source organism: Nemoura dubitans (assembly GCA_921293005.1). Taxonomy (NCBI): domain Eukaryota; kingdom Metazoa; phylum Arthropoda; class Insecta; order Plecoptera; family Nemouridae; genus Nemoura; species Nemoura dubitans. Next base: position 31,376,799 of record OV121077.1, on the reverse strand, counting down.
TTTTCATTTACAGTACTAAAGCGGCTAGCAGGTGGCGGTCGATACGGTCGATATTTGAGTTACGGTAGTGCTATTTTTTGCTAATAGAGTGCGCGAAATTTCAATTCTCTAGCACACATCTGGTGCTCATGTAAAATTCAAATGCATGGCGGGATGTCAAAACGCGTATACGCAGGCATAGCAGTGAAATGGTTATGGAGATACCCAGACTGCATATAGAATTGTATTTATGATAGGTGTTATGCAGCATAAAAAATTCAAGAATATCAAGCAATAATATCCCCTCACTTTCACTATTGTAGTTCAATTTTATTTCTCCTAACACAAAATGCAGAAATAAAATGCAGAAAGTCCAGAATAAAACAATGATAAGTATACTTTTGGTTGGCAAAACCACTTATATTGATAAAATAAGGTCTGCACCCTGCAGGATTTCTGATAAGCAGAGAATTCTCCTAAATACATTAACTTTCATTTTTAAAATAACAAATGGCTTTACCCCTATACCTAGGTACCTGATCGAAAAAATACCTAACGTCTTGACAAGTCTTCACATGATTCATGAAACTGAGAAATGAAGGTACTTTGGGCCAACACTACTTTCGGCAACAACACAATTTATTCAAAAGGTTTAAAGTTATATAACAGGCTTTCTAATGAATGTAAAGAAGCAACTAATATATCCGCCATTTCGGGCAATGCACGCTAAAAATTATTAAAAGTATTGCGTGGAGATCCTATCCTCTTTCCGAGCTAAATGCAGGGTTCTGGGATAGAATTAATGAGATGGGATGGAACTTAGGATTAGGTAGGTACTAAGGATATATATTATTTAGCAATTACATATATAAATTATCTCATTGTATTACCTTTATTTTATTATGATGTTACATGTTATTTTATTTAAAAATTTAATTATTTATGTTTAATATTCAAAATATTTATGTTTCGTTTTCATAAAATATCTTAACTGTATGTAACATCTATGTGACTGTGTATGTAACAGTAAATGAGTATGCTCAAAATAGCTCTACAGCTTCAATAAAGATCTACTAGGTACTACTACATCTGCCTCATGCACCACTTCATCTGCATTTAATTAAACAAAGGAAGGTATCGATACAAATATTGAAAAGCAGTTCACATAATATCAGAAATAAAGATAACCAAAAAGAAACTGCCCACCTTTAGCGGTGTAAGAAAGAACCTAGTATGCAGGCAAATTAAGGCTATTTAACTACCTACCAAATTAATATTAAAGACATAAGAGACTGATACCAGTAGGCAAATTATAGGAAGGAAGGCGAAGCTGGAAAAGTGTGGAACCGAACCGGGATAAGAACCCGGGGCCTCCTGCTTGCCGGGCAAGTGCTCTGCCAACTGAGCTCTGTGCTCGATAATATATTGGCCCAAAGAGCTCATGGTTTGTTGAGCACCTGCTCGGCAAGCAGGAGGTTCCAGGTTCATATCCCGGTTTGGTTCCACACTTTTCCCGATTTTCCCTCCTTCCAAACACATTATTATTAACATTATTATTGCGGGGGTGGGGGTGGATGGAATCCCCACTGCATCCTTGGGGCGGCAAATTTCACCCCTTTATTATCACTTTTGTGGGTTCAAGAAGTGCTGCGTCGCAACAAGCCAATATAATAGAAGTAAAATAAAAGATTTTCCAATGACTTCACATCGAAATGCATTATTTATTCCAGTATATTGTAAAGCTGTAAAGAATGATTAATGACAGTGATGAATCTCTGCACGAGCTGCTTTTTCAGGAAGATTACCAATAGAACTTTCTGCAAGGCAAGCTCTAAATTGCGATGGCTGGCCAAGCTTCTGCTAAGCGATTAAGGAACATGCACACAGAGCGTGACAAAATGCAGACTTCTGCCATACACCCCTGGCTCCAATAAATCCCATGAATCTCGGCAGTGACAAGCCAGCCTGCTGACTGTGAGCACAACAGAAGAAATCTGCTTGGAGATTTGGAAACCACAACACAAGGAGTGGAATCTGTGTCATCATTATTAAATAATATATGGGGCTAATGTTTATTGCAATGCCTCATCATTGATAAATCGATTAAAGACTTGAAATATCAGCCTACTCTGACAGGGGCGGATCAAGCCCTGACTTGTAGGGGAGGGGGTGGCAGTATCTTGCAAAGACTTAGGAATATAGTCGTATCGTGAGAAATCTTAACCTACCCCACAGGCCGCAACATATTATCATGACACAGTGGCTGGGGTAGGGGGAAGTTACTGGTCGAGAAATCTGAAGCTATAATCTGATCCTTTCAGATAATATTAGGCTCTGTAACCATGCATGCACCAATCTATTCACAGATATTGCCGACGTAGATGTGTGCTGTAAATGATTCATGAAATTATCATCACTATCAATTTCATAAAATAATATGTGCTTGGCAGCAGTGTATATCTCAGTAACCGTATTCAGTTAAGTACTTTGTCGCAACTCGCATGTGGTTAATTTGTGCGTTTTTAATCAAATCATCACCTTCCTATAGCCAAATGCAGTGATTATTTCAAGGATCGAGCTTTGTTTGCAATCAATAGTAAGGGTTATTACTTATTTGAACATCGAATCATACGTTATGTCGAAGGTTGGCAGCAATACTATAGAATTACGCGAATTCATCGACGAGCTCACAGCAACGTTCGTATAGTATTCATTCACTTCTATGGTAGTCGCAAGCCGCAACCCTTTGTGTGGCAGCGACGACAAAACAGAGCGAGAGTATAGTGCGAAGAATTTCGCAAGTCTCTTTACTGAGCTGTGAACTCGGGCAACTTCCCTTACTTCGTACTGGATACACTTTCCAGGCCACACCTATGGTCGGATCGCGATGAAACCTATATTTTCGGAAACTTCACACTCCTGAAAACCAATTGGACAATTTTCAATTCGACAAATTCGCCCGTCAATTACTTACAAGCTTTTTAAAACAACCCTGTTTTGCCGGTACATAGAAAGATTTCAATTCCAGCTAAGAAATTACCTTTTACTGGATACACTTTCCAGGCCACCCGGTTTCTGATCGCGACGAAACAAATATCTACGGAATCGTCACACTTTCGACAACCAATTGAATACATAAGAATCTCTAAATATCTCCTGGAAATCCAAAGATGTTAAATTCAATTAAACTCAACAACCATCAAAGAACGACCATGCTAGTATTGTCCTGCAAACTCCCGACTGTGCGCTGTCAATCATTCGATGCTCAGATCATCTTGCCCGGGTCGTGTGGATGTTTTACAAGGTTTTCGCGTGCTAAAAATGTGAGAAATAGGTAGTCGCTACCTGAAATTGACGATCTGATACAAAGAATGAATGGTTTTGGATCAATATTCAATCCAGTTATAGTACACGGTTTAATGTATTTGCTGCAAATATATATAATATATCAGTAGAATTGATATCTGAAATATTTCTTGAACACAAAATGATTCCACGTGATAGACTCAGTGCCGTTTATACCCAGAGTGGTTGTTTCTTTATTGTCCATAGATTATAAAAATAATATATCGCCTAGGTTATAATATATCGCGCTGAGGTTTTAGGGGCGCCGGCCATGTTGTTTTTATTTTTATTTTTTTATAAACACTGTAAATTGCGATGTCTTGTGCACAGTGAATAGCGCATAATATAAGCAACAATACCTCTGAAATCTTAATCTTCGTTTATGTGCCCATGACTTTTATATACCTTGATTCACGCGAGGAATTTGATCGGCGAGAGTTATCCACTCGTGGAAGTGGAACTATTATTCGCTTTTTTCCTGTTGTCAATAATTGTTGGGAAACACATTGAGAATGGAGCACTCCAGTGCGCCTTCGTTAGCGCTGCTAACAAGCTGGGTACGCAGGCACCCTGCGCGTTTTTCGGCGATTTTCTTTATTTGAGCATTTGGAAGTTCCGATAGTAAAACAATGGGCGTTACTAGAGCTGAAAAGAAAACAAAGTCGAAGTGGGCGGATCACTTCGCCAGAAAGTGGCGTTCAGACCCTTTTTTTCCACCGTCTGAGGGTCACATCGTTGAAGTTATCATTTCAATATTTTAATAGGTTGTAAACAAAAGATGTGAAATTGGGTAACCATGGCCCTTTTTTTCGAAAATTTCCCCCCGGAACGCTAGAACCACCCCGAAACTATTCATTTTTGACCTTCTTTAGAGCCATGTACACGAAAGAGCAATAGAAAATTCGAAAAAAGGGCCATGGTTACCCAATTTCACATCTTTTGTCTACCACATACTGAAATGTTGAAATTATTACTTCAACGATGTGACCCTCAAACGGTGGAAAAAATGGGTCTGTTTCAAAATTTTCCATGTTCAATTTTTAACTTTGTACACCCTACGACTGCTTCTCGACAAAATATGAGACGTTGTTGACACTCCGTGCTTCTCGTTAACGCGCTAGCTGGAGTAATGAAAGGAAGGGATTAGCTAATTGTAATTAAACATTTCTATCTTGCATTCGCCTAGATTATTTCTCAGAAAGGATTTAAAAACACGTTTTGGAAGGTGGGTTCCTACTAGACATTGGCTTTTAAAAAGAAGTAAATGTCAAAATTATTGATTTGATCCACTGATTTGATCCAATCAATATAAATGATCATTATAATTATTTATTGAAGCGATAATAGCCGCAAAATAATTTACAGGTTTACACTTCTATAAACCCAATTATTTGTTCAGTCGATCATTCATATAGGTAATCGGTAATAATAGTTAAACGTTTTTACGACATTAAACTGCAATTTTATATAATTTACATTCTGTAACAGTATTGTAACAAGAACAAAGCCGAGTGTGGGTGCGTGTCCAGGACGCCAGTCCCGGAACACTGGACGACTGTCTTTATAGACACAACGCAAGTCCAACCAATTTCTTTGATAGAAAACAGATTTTGTGTGTGTGTGTGTGCGTGTGTGTGTAAAGACGAACACGTATGCACCGAGCCCAATGCAGTCGACATTCACTAACGATTTATGGGTCTTTTCCTCAATATTCGTTATGTTCCTCCGCCAGTCGATTACAGCTGTCCGATATTCGTGCATCGTTAAATCGTGAAACAATAGCATGCAATTTTGAATAACTTTCTATTACGAAAATGATAAATACAAAAATAAATTGCCGCAAACTGGACAGAATCGATACAAATATACTTATTGTTTTGGAAAATGAACCCACATGTAGCCGAGAGATTCACGGTATCAAACGCAAGGAAAAGACAATTTGTTGCAATATGTAAGTTCCATACCTCTCTTCCAACTTCCAAGCAAAGATTATTTCTCTACCATTACATGGTCATCGAAACATAAACCGGACATAAGTGGACCACCTTATTATAAATTAGAAAATAAAGAATATGATAGCTGGTATTTAGTAAAAAATTGTGACTATGATGCTGATAATGTGTGATGATAAACAATGTGTGATAAACAATAATGAGATAATGATGCGAGAGCCAGCCGAAAGCATTGCACAGTTGTCATGTCCATGTGGACCACTCTGCTGCCGCAGCTATCCACATAAGTTACAACACGTGACCGCCAGTTCTATAATTTTTGTACTAAAATTCCGTTCGAAAAAACCATGTCAATGATTACTCACAAACACAATCGATTCCATTGACTACCTATTGCTAAATGCATTGATATTATAGATTTTTTTTGAGATTCTTATCTTATTCTCATTAGGAAAACTAGTGAAAACAAGCAGGCAGGCGCATGAACAAATTTCCGTTTAGGAACCGCAAGAATGACGTTAGAAGTTCGATTCAAGCTGCTCCACGATCCATTCGGCATAACAAATGTAATGATGTCAGTTTAAATTAGAAATATATCAATCAATACTCTTTTTGCTGAAAGATATCGCTTTTGCAACTAATATTGTTCCCGGAAAGCAATGCTATCTGAAGCTTAGGAGATTACGAAAGGAGTGTAAGCATTCATGCGATAAAAGTATAAGACCCAAGTAGTTGATTATTTGAGTCAACTCTTCAAAAAATAAACAATCTAAAGTGCTCCGGAACCAGCCAGATCATGCACAGCAGCAAGCACAATGCCTAGGTTATATCAAAATGTTATTATTGTTTACTATATATATTTTGGGTTACTGTAACCTGTAATATAAAGGTGCCAATCAAGTGCCAATCTATTCCAGTCCGTAGTATAATTTCACTTACGAAATCGACGCATCTTTCAAAATTGGTTCCTTAGGCTTTACTGATTAGCATTGGCAGCTTATAGGGGCGCCACGAAAAAAACTGCCTACTAGCGCATATTGTCGAAGTCCGGCCCAGGATAGACTTAATCAGGCGTCATACCGTCGCCATAGCATCGAACAATAAGAAGTACACATGCAATATTATTCGTTACTGGCTAGCAGTTTTAAAATGTTACATAATAATTAATAATAACAATTTCTGGAATTGCTATTCCAGCTAATATCTGGAATTGTCATTTATAAATGAGATTATTAAATGGTTTTCATTTGAAGCATTTCGTAGCGGTCTGCACTTGCTGATAAACATCAACTTGCAATCTCTTCCTTGCGATGATCGATTGAATTTACTTATCGATTCTTTGAATAACTCTTTCAAAGCTCTTGGCAGCATGGTCAACTCGCAAGACTAGCGCTTCCAAGCATTATGGCCCCATGTATTGGGCACCAGATTGCCCCCTGGGGCCCATATCAAAATGCCCCCTGGGGCCCATATCAGCCTGTCCCCATCCCCTACTACGTATCGCCATGGGCATCTTACCAGGTGGGTACAGCCCCAAGGATGCAGTGGGGATTCCATCCACCCCCACCCCCGCAATAATAATGTTAATAATAATGTGTTTGGAAGGAGGGAAAATCGGGAAAAGTGTGGAACCAAACGGGATATGAACCTGGAACCTCCTGCTTGCCGAGCAGGTGCTCAACAAACCATGAGCTCTTTGGGCCAATATATTATCGGGCACAGAGCTCAGTTGGCAGAGCACTTGCCCGGCAAGCAGGAGGCCCCGGGTTCTTATCCCGGTTCGGTTCCACACTTTTCCAGCTTCGCCTTCCTTCCTATAATTTGCCTACTGGTATCAGTCTCTTATGTTTTTAATATTAATTTGGTAGTTAGTTAAATAGCCTTAATTTGCCTGCATACTAGGTTCTTTCTTACACCGCTAAAGGTGGGCAGTTTCTTTTTGGTTATCTTTATTTCTGATATTATGTGAACTGCTTTTCAATATTTGTATCGATACCTTCCTTTGTTTAATTAAATGCAGATGAAGTGGTGCATGAGGCAGATGTAGTAGTACCTAGTAGATCTTTATTGAAGCTGTAGAGCTATTTTGAGCATACTCATTTACTGTTACATACACAGTCACATAGATGTTACATACAGTTAAGATATTTTATGAAAACGAAACATAAATATTTTGATTATTAAACATAAATAATTGAATTTTTAAATAAAATAACATGTAACATCATAATTAAATAAAGGTAATACAATGAGATAATTTATATATATGTAATTGCTAAATAATATATATCCTTAGTACCTACCTAATCCTAAGTTCCATCCCATCACATTAATTCTATCCCAGAACCCTGCATTTAGCTCGGCAAGAGGATAGGATCTCCACGCAATACTTTTAATAATTTTTAGCGTGCATTGCCCGAAATGGCGGATATATTAGTTGCTTCTTTACATTCATTAGAACGCCTGTTATATAACTTTAAACCTTTTGAATAAATTGTGTTGTTGCCGAAAGTAGTGTAGGCCCAAAGTACCTTCATTTCTCAGTTTCATGAATCATGTGAAGACTTGTCAAGACGTTAGGTATTTTTTCGATCAGGTACCTAGGTATAGGGGTAAAGCCATTTGTTATTTTAAAAATGAAAGTTAATGTATTTAGGAGAATTCTCTGCTTATCAGAAATCCTGCAGGGTGCAGACCTTATTTTATCAAAATAAGTGGTTTTGCCAACCAAAAGTATACTTATCATTGTTTTATTCTGGACTTTCTGCATTTTATTTCTGCATTTTGTGTTAGGAGAAATATAATTGAACTACAATAGTGAAAGTGAGGGGATATTATTGCTTGATATTCTTGAATTTTTTATGCTGCATAACACCTATCATAAATACAATTCGATATGCAGTCTGGGTATCTCCATAACCATTTCACTGCTATGCCTGCGTATACGCGTTTTGACATCCCGCCATGCATTTGAATTTTACATGAGCACCAGATGTGTGCTAGAGACTTGAAATTTCGCGCACTCTATAAGCAAAAAATAGCACTACCATAACTCAAATATCGACCGTATCGACCGCCACCTGCTAGCCGCTTTAGTACTGTAAATGAAAAAATGATTGTGGACTACTGGCGCGTCAAGCACTCTAAAGAAGGGTAGAGGGAGAGGGGGGGGGGGGGGGGGAAGGGCATCGGGGTTATTCAAAGGAATGCGGGTGTAGGGGCTGGGGGCCAGTCTAATATTGCTGGGTACAAAGATTTATTGCTTTCCAAAATTATACACAAAAAAAAAGTTGCAACATAAAACGGAGTTAAGGATTAATAATAGGTAGATAAACGGGCATTACGTGAGTTTAAGCTAATCTTAACCACGAGCTCGCAACTTTATGTAGGGTGCAAGTCCTAATAGACAAGATAAACAATAGGTTTTACACAGTGGCCACGGGCTGGAGTTAGGGGATAGGGAAACTTTTGAGGCTACCGGGGTAATTAAGTATGACCCTGTGGCTATCATCCCTGAGAGTTTCATCGAGGTACTACCCCAACACTTTTTCACAAATAAATCATATAGTTGTAACCGTTATATTGCTTTTTATAATATTTTTTCACAAAGTGGCCTCGGGCTGGAGTTAGGGGATGGGGAATCTTTTGGGGCTATCAGGGTAGTTAAGTTTGACTCTGTGGCTATCATCCCTGAGAGTTTCATTGAGGTACTACCCCAACACTTTTTCACAAATAAATCATAGAGATGTCACCGTAATATTGCTTTTTATAATATTTTTCCACAAAGTGGCCACGGGCTGGAGTTAGGGGATGGGGAAACTTGAAGGGCTATCAGGGTAATTTAGTTTCACCCTGTGGCTATCATCCCTGAGGGTTTAATCGAGGTACTACCCCAACACTTTTTCACAAATAAATCATACAGAAGTTTCCGTGTTTAATTTTTTGGCAATTTTTCCCACAAAGTGGCCACGAGCTGGAGTTAGGGGATGGGGAAACTTTTGGGGCTACCGGGATAATTTAGTTTGACCCTGTGGCTATCATCCCTGAGAGTTTCATCGAGGTACTACCCCAACACTTTTTCGCAAATAAATCATATAGATGTTTCCGTGTTTAATTTTTTGGAAATTTTTCCCACAAAGTGGCCACGGGCTGGAGTTAGGGGATGGGGAAACTTTTGGGGCTACCAGGGTAATTTAGTTTTACCCAGTGGCTATCATCCTTAAGAGTTTCATCGAGGTACTACCCCAACACTTTTTCACAAATAAATCATACAGAAGTTTCCGTGTTTAATTTTTTTGCAATTTTTCTTACAAAGTGGCCACGGGCTGGAGTTAGGGGATGGGGAAACTTTTGAGGCTACCGGAGTAATTTAGTTTGACCCTGTGGCTATCATTACTGAGAGTTTCATCGAGGTACTACCCCAACACTTTTTCACAAATAAATCATACAGAAGTTTCCGTGTTTAATTTTTTTGCAATTTTTCTTACAAAGTGGCCACGGGCTGGAGTTAGGGGATGGGGAAACTTTTGAGGCTACCGGGGTAATTTAGTTTGACCCTGTGGCTATCATCCCTGAGAGTTTCATTGAGGTACTACCTCAACACTTTTTCACAAATAAATCATAGAGATGTAACCGTAATATTGCTTTTTATAATATTTTTCCACATAGTGGCCACGGGCTGGAGTTAGGGGATGGGGAAACTTTTGGGGCTACCGGGGTAATTAAGTTTGACCCTTTGGCTATCATCCCTGAGAGTTTCATCGAGGTACTACCCCAACACTTTTTCACAAATAAATCATTTAGATGTAACCGAATAAATTTTTAGACAATTTTTTTTACAAAGTGGCCACGGGCTGGAGTTAGGGAATGGGGAAACTTTTGGGGCTCCCGGGGTAATTAAGTTTTACCCTGTGGCTATCATCCCTGAGAGTTTCATCGAGGTACTACCCCAACACTTTTTCTCAAATAAATCATTTAGATGTAACCGATTATATTTTTAGACAATTTTTTTTACAAAGTGGCCACGGGCTGGAGTTAGGGGATGGGGAAACTTTTGGGGCTACCGGGGTAATTTAGTTTGACCTTGTGGCTATCATCTTTGAGAGTTTCATCGTGGTACTACTCCAACACTTTTTCACAAATAAATCATTTAGATGTAACCGAATATATTTTTAGACAATTTTTTTTTACAAAGTGGCCACGGGCTGGAGTTAGGGGATGGGGAAACTTTTGGGGCTACCGGGGTAATTTAGTTTGACCTTGTGGCTATCATCTTTGAGAGTTTCATCGTGGTACTACTCCAACACTTTTTCACAAATAAATCATTTAGATGTAACCGAATATTTTTTAGACAATTTTTTTTTACAAAGTGGCCACGGGCTGGAGTTAGGGGATGGGGAAACTTTTGGGGCTACTGGGGTAATTTAGTTTGACCCTGTGGCTATCATCCCTGAGAGTTTCTTCGTGGTACTACCCCAACACTTTTTCACAAATAAATCATATAGATGTAACCGTTATATTGCTTTTTATAATATTTTCCCACAAAGTGGCCACGGGCTGGAGTTAGCGGATGGGGAAACTTTTGGGGCTATCAGGGTAATTAAGTTTGTCCCTGTGGCTATCATCCCTGAGAGTTTCATCGAGGTACTACCCCAACACTTTTTCACAAATAAATCATACAGAAGTTTCCGTGTTTAATTTTTTTGCAATTTTTCTTACAAAGTGGCCACGGGCTGGAGTTAGGGGATGGGGAAACTTTTGAGGCTACCGGGGTAATTTAGTTTGACCCTGTGGCTATCATCCCTGAGAGTCTCATTGAGGTACTACCCCAACACTTTTTCACAAATAAATCATAGAGATGTAACCGTAATATTGCTTTTTATAATATTTTTCCACATAGTGGCCACGGGCTGGAGTTAGGGGATGGGGAAACTTTTGGGGCTACCGGGGTAATTAAGTTTGACCCTTTGGCTATCATTTCTGAGAGCTTCATCGAGGTACTACCCCAACACTTTTTCGCAAATAAATCATATAGATGTTTCCGTGTTTAATTTTTTGGAAATTTTTCCCTCAAAGTGGCCACGGGCTGGAGTTAGGGGATGGGGAAACTTTTGGGGCTATCAGGGTAATTTAGTTTTACCCTGTGGCTATCATCCCTGAGAGTTTCATCGAGGTACTACCCCAACACTTTTTCACAAATAAATCATTTAGATGTAACCGAATAAATTTTTAGACAATTTTTTTTACAAAGTGGCCACGGGCTGGAGTTAGGGGATGGGGAAACTTTTGGGGCTACTGGGGTAATTTAGTTTGACCCTGTGGCTATCATCCCTGAGAGTTTCATCGAGGTACTACCCCAACACTTTTTCGCAAATAAATCATATAGATATAACCGTATATTTTTTTAGGCATTTTCTTTTTACAAAGTGGCCACGGGCTGGAGTTAGGGGATGGGGAAACTTTTGGGGCTATCAGAGAATTTAGTTTGACCCTTTGACTTTCCTTCCTGTGTGTTTCATTGAGGGACCACGACCCCCCCCCCCCCCCCCCCCCCAATTTTGCTGCATTAATTTGGGCATGTTACTGAATGCTTTTATTTTATTTATTAGTTAAGTGCCTACTGACATGCATGTGAGGTTGGGGCAAATATAGGGATTTTCATTTAATCGTGCAGTTGTTTATTTTTACTGGTTGGTATATAGGATGGTATTTTTTAATCGCAACTTGGTAATTATTAGTATAAAACCGTAGTATATAGTGTATATTTTTTGTTTATTGAAAGTGAAGTCCTGCTCTGCCTTTTCCCGTTTTTGTTTTTTAATATTCCATGTTATCTATTTTATATAATATTTGTATTACCGGCAACTGCGCGGCACTGGTTCTACAGTAAATTCATTTGTTCTGTATGGTACGGTACTGTTTTGTATGCCCCATTTTCAATCCGGGTTATTTTTTTGGTACCGTTACAAATTTCCTAGCGCTACGTTCTGCTCCGCGCTGCTCCGCGCTAGTACTCCGTGCTAAATTCACATTGACTGTGACGCAAGTACATTGGGCAGGACATTTATTTTTCAAAGAAAATATAACATTGCATAGTGATCAAGAGAATGAATGCACTGTGAACTATCGTTGACTACGGCTCGAAATTGGTCGGTTTCTGCGTTATCGAATCGGGGGCTTCCCGCACCTATTTTAGTTCACCGTCTCGCCGGTCACGTGCGTTGTATCTTGGCTACTAATCGGACAACAGTGAGATTTGTTCAACGTTATCGACATTGCTGATCAATTTACAACACATTTTTATAAAAGAATGTGGGAATGTTCAATGGAATCAGTTTAGTTTCAAACAGTCAAGAGTGATTATAGTCTTTGTGCGTGTTTCTGTACAGCGGGAGTGTCTGAATTCTGTTGACGTTTTTCGATGCGCCCGGAACAGTAAAAGAGGACCAAATTCAATGTAAAGAATTAGTTTATCTTGTACTTTTATCATTCTTTCAGTAAAGTAATCAAGACTCAGGATGTTGTAATTGTATTGCCGACTCCAGCGTTGGATAATTGCATTTGATTTGCAGTTGATAACCAATTAGAACTACAGTTGTGGACGATTGATGTCAATTGAGACCACGATCGTAAGCAAATCTGTGGATTTATCTCTGTAATAAATACTGCATGCTTCGATATACACACAAGCCGGGTTCAACTGTCATAATTACGGACCAAGGAAAATTTTAAAAAGTTATCGCGTTCGATTGGACGTTTGCTCGACCGGATTCGCTCTTTACAGTTTAAATATCCCACAACGAAAGAAAATGTAGCCTGTAGTACAGTGTAGGTACAAGTGCAACATACGCAGACAGTGAATGTCAAATGAGAAAAAGAGATAATATCTCTTTTAAATTGTATCAAAATGAAGAGACGAGAGTCAAAGGAGGCAAACGCTATATCAAGAGATAAGAGTTCAAAAATCCTCAAGGAAATTCCTGACTTGACGCTGGATGGTATAGACTTCTTAGTTTCTGACAAGCGATACGAAACACAACACATTTCGGGAGTGGCAAAAAGCCTGTTTAAGAAACATGGCTTCAATTTTGAAAATAATTTCAGTGTAGTGGTATCGGTTGATCAGCTGAAAACATATTTCCTAGACCAGTCAAAGCCTGCCAAAGTAAACCATAGTCCACTATACATAATTTTCAGAATATATGGCGCACAGTGGGTAACAATTTGCGTCACACAACGAAAAAATGGCGTGGTTGTGCTTTACAAAAATCCGCTAGGAGGTGACATTCCAAAAGAAGTATTGGAGACGATTTTGAAATGTTTTGGTGGGGCAACTATACAGATCAACAGAAAAAAGGAACAGGTGAATGGAAACAGTTGCGACATTTTGGCTTTACGAAATATGGAAATAATTATGGAACATTTTTTACTTGACAATGATATGTTGATTGCAGAATTCGAAAATATTCCATTTTGCTCCGAAAATGAGCTTAAATCAGTGAAAGACGAATTCAAAACGGATGTGGGAAAAGATATTGTTGAAACGTGCATCAGTCTGGTGAAAGAGATTGCTAAAAACAGCGAATTCAAAAAAGCTGTGGCAAAATTAGTGGATTCATGCGTGGTCTGTATTGATTTGTTAAAAGATATCGAACAATATGACAAAACTTTGAGAGAAGAGGGCGAAAAGCAAGGGGAAAGTGCAGAGAACGCTATTACACAAATGAAAGAGAAATTAATGAATCACCCACAAATAAGGTTATGGTCACAGCTAGCTGAAAGCGCAGTTAAGGATCGGACAACTTCGAACCGACCAATAGAGGCTGAAATGAATCCACACGCACTTCAGAAATCAGAAATAGAGGAAAAATATCCCAAAGAACTTGAAAAATTCACAAAAGTGTTCAAACTCTTAGGAGTTGAAAAGGAATTGAATAAAGAGCGTACTGAAGCATTGCGGCAAGTAAGCGAAATTTTGGGCATTGATCACAAAAACATCACAAAGGTGTACCATTCGCTTGTCCGCGTAGAGCCATTCGTGGAATCCCTTTCGGAAAAGGATTCATTGGAAGTTGTTAGGCCCTTAGGTGTTATTGAAATTGATCGGAAGTCTTCAGCACTAGGGAGCACACAGGCAATGGAAGATGACCCGAAAGAGAAGTTGGTGGAGCAAATTTTAGCGGAACTGGCGTTTACGCAGGTCAAGACAGAGGACACTTCAGAGCTATCAGTTAAAGAGGCCCGAGTGTTTTATAAAGAAAAGTATAGAGGTCACCAGCAGGTCGAAGAGCTAGAAACACAGTATCGCGACGTAAAGAAATACTATGACCAATGGAAAAGTGTGGGCATTGCAGAAATACAGGAATGGGTTCGAGAAAATAAAGGTCAGCTCAATATTAATCTGCATGACGCAATGGCTGTCATGAACAGAGCTAATGAGTTGGTTACAGGACATCGTCTGAGGGACACACAGATTTTGGCAGTCTTAGATATTCTTGGAACAGTCGATGGCCAGGGGAAGCTGTGTCAGATAGAAACAGGAGAGGGTAAAACAGTGATAGTGTCTCTTCTTGCAGCTTTTAAAGTTTTGCAAGGAAAGCGGGTGGATATGATCACAAGTAACGAGATTCTAGCCGAGGAGGGGGTGAAGGACAGGAAATACTTCTTTGGCGTGTTGGGGATCAGCGTTGATCACAATAACCCGGACGAATCAAAAAAGCGAGGCCCAAGGAAATGCTACACTGCAGATGTTGTCTATGGCAGCATGGAAGTTATCAGTTTGACTACCTCAGAGACTCGTTCGAAGGGTTTGAAACGCGAGGAAAAAGAGACTTTGACTTTGTGATTCTAGACGAAGTGGACAGTTTGCTTATCGACAACGGGGGTCACATCGCGAAGCTAGCAGAACCATTTCCAGGGTTCGACTCGCTGAAATATGTACACATAAAAATTTGGCAAGAACTCTTTAAGGCGGAAAGGGAACTTATTTGTGAATGCACCGACGCTTTAAACAGAAAGGTGGTACAGATGGAGCGACAACCCAACACGCCAGAAACAGAGACACAAGAAGAATACTGTCGGTACCAATCAGAAATGTTTGCAAATCAAAACGACGTACTTGTTCGTAAAATCAAAGAAAGTGACCCTGCGAATTTAGGTTTGATACCGATTCATTTGAGGAAATTTGCGCGAGATATGGTTGACGAGTGGATAAAGAGTGCCATTTATGCGAAATATTTGTGTAACGAGAACGAACAGTATGTCGTTCGACGACTTGGGGATGATGAAGAGCCTAAGATTGTACCTGTAGATTACGAAAGTACCGGAATGACATTAAAAAATACACTGTGGACAAAAGGACTTCACCAATTCCTACAGTTAAAGCACAATCTGAATATCACATCAGAAACGCTGACCAGTTCGCTAATATCGAACATTGGGTACGTAAAGTTGTACAAGCATAACATCTATGGGGTGACAGGCACCTTGGGGTCAAAGGCAGAACAGAAACTGCTATCTAAAGTTTACAATGTAGGATACTCTAAAGTACCAAACTTCAAGCCGAAGATATTTGAAGAAATCGGTGGATTAGTTGTCGAAGACACTCAATTTAGGAAACATATTGTGCACGATACCCTAAAACATATCAATGTCATGCGGTCTGTATTGGTTATTTGTAGCACAATTAGTGATGTGCTCGGTCTAGAAAAGAAGATACAAAAGATAAAGAGTGATAGGCCTCCAACGATCAGCATCTATATCGATGAAGATAGCAGTGGCATCCTCGATAAGCAAATTGGCGTGGGTGAGATCATCATCTCGACCAATATCGCGGGGAGGGGGGCTGATTTCAAAACGTCTTCGGAATTGGAAGAAAACGGGGGACTGCATGTCATGGTGTGCTTCCTGCCTGTCAACCAAAGGGTGGAGGACCAGGCGTTCGGTAGGACTTCCCGACAGGGGAACAAGGGCACTGCTCAGATTGTGATGAGAGAAAGTGACGCGTCGGAATTCGGACAAGATTTGACATTCAAAGCGATCAAGGAGCAGAGGGATAAGCTCGAAGCCTCCAGACTTTTGAATGTTCGTGACGAGGAGTTAGCAGATATAGACTTTCACGACAATATTTTCAGTCTGTTTTCAAATTTGTATCGTAAAATCTTGCAAGTTGAGAAAAATCAACCCAGTATGCTTTACTTGTTGAAAGATCTCAAAGAATTTTGGGCATACTGGTTGAATAGGAGACAGAGGGACAACGATGCAATTCTTGACGTGGACATGGAGTTTCAGAGATTCACAGAGGAAGCACGAAACATTTTAGGAGATGAGAGGGATGGAATGTTTGTTGGAGGTAAAATCGCGCACAATCCATACTACAGCATTCAACAGGCGGAACACTTTTTGCGAAATGGTTTCCTTGATCGAGCAGAAGAGTCACTGAAACACGCAATCGAGATGAGTGGAGCGTATGTCGAACTGCTGTATCCAGCTCACATAAAGATGTTCGAAGTGTCAGTCGAGCAAGGCCAGGCATTAATGCAGAGATTGAAGGCAATCGCCAATGGTTTTTTACCTTGCTATTGTAAGTTCGATGCAGATTCAAAAAAAGATTACAAAGAAAAGTCAAAAGAGGCACTAGAGCGCGCTAAAAATGGGATGGAAAAAGAACTCGTATATATTCAACGAAATTTTACCAACTTCCGCAATATCGAACAAACAGAGGGTCCTGACAACCAAGATTTCCTGAACGTATTGGCCCCTGATTCTGAAAACATACTTGTGAAACATATCTGTTCAAAGCTCACTATTCTACGCATTTACTTGGCGCATATTGAAAGCATTTTAGTGCAGATAAAAGCAAGCAAGGGCAAGGAAACTTTTATTGCATTAATTGCCAAAAATCCAGATTTTTGGAACAGTGATAATCTTAGCCTAGAACAGACAGAATTGAGAAAACAGATTGGTGACGATGAGCTCAAAGAACTTTCGTTGAGGGGACTGGGAACAATGTACGCAATAAAAATTATTGTACCTTCCGAATTGGACATGGGGTCTGTCAAACCAGGGCTTGTTCAAATCGCAATAGGCGCTTCTGCGTTCGCAACAGGAACAATTTTCCCTCCCTCGATGCCCATTATGATCAAGATCGCAGAAGTCTTCTTCTTTGAAGGAATTATTGACATAGTGGTTGCTATAGCAACACTAGGAGAGGCGAGATTTGACATCAAAAGCAAACTGAAGAGCTACGGAATTATAGTAGTTTCGATTGGAATTGTTGCTGTAGTCAAGTACACACAAATTGCGCAGAAGGTTATCAGGGCATGTCAAAGCGTGATCACCTTCTTAGAGAATTGTCCGCAATTGAAGGAAGTGTGTACATTCGTACTGCCGATACTTCAAGATATAATTCGGGTGTTGGAAAGAGAGATAGCAGCTCAAAGAGCATTCAGTATTTCGTGTAGACCATTCGCAATCAAAACTGCGAAAACTGCTGCTGTGCGATTCATAAAAAATTTGGTATGCGAGAGTAATATTGATATCATAATGGAACGTTCCTTGCCGCAAATTATGGATTATACAACCAAAACTGTAAAGCGTAAAATAATGAGAGATGTGTTCACGTCTGTAAGTAAAGAAACAGTCCTTTATGAACTAACAAGAGTATTGGAAGGTTCGACGAACGACGTGCTGAAAGATATCTTCAATATGCTTGTGGAGAATTTTAACTCTTGGGTAAAGTCCTCCGTTTTTCCGGACGTTGCTCTTTTAAAATCTGCTTCCTATACGGAAGAGGTTTGCAAGACTCTCAAGGGGCGGTTGAGGGATCTGTCACAGGGCGAAGGCGAATGCTCTAATAGCGGAGAAGGTGTGGAGGAAATATATGAAGCAGTTGGAACCATGATTGCCGTACATGTGAATGGCCAGATAAAAAAACAGTTCCAAAAACTTGTCTCCCGGGCGGAGTATTTAGGTGCATCGGTCGGAAAAATCAACTCAGTTTTGAATAGTGTACTCTATTATAGATCACTGCCATCTTCATAATTGCAGGTTCCACAATCCATTTGTTTGTAAATTTCTATACTTGCCTTACTACCCTGAAACTCTTAAAAGCTTTCCTCATAATTCCGAATGGATTACTAGGATGACTATAGTATATATATACCGTATAGAGAATATGTTCCACGGTCAATCACTTTTATGAGCCAAAAAATACTATGATTTTCTTCAATTAATTTGCTCACACGAATAATTGTCTCTGGAACTTTACTCGACGCCCGTTACATTGAAAATAGCCATAATTATGTGGATGAGCGTTCAGAGCTATCATATTATTTTGTGTCTGATATATTTATATTTTTTCATGTGTAATTGAATGTACACGTTCTTTTTGCTCTCTCATTCAATAATGCCTTATTTTTCGAACAACGGCGTAATTTTGCTAATGGAATGTAATTTTCTAAATATTAACACTTATATTCCTCCCTTCAATATGATATTTTTATGCATGTGATATTTTGATATGTTCGATCGAGCAGAAAATAGGGTATCGTAAAAACATTTTCTATGGCAAATGGGAAGCAAATAACGAAGGATAAAGACAAATGTAAGATTTTGGCCTCGAATTCAAGCATCGAAGAGCTGATGAAAACGATTAAGAAACAAGAAAAAATAATCAAAAATATAAATGGCAGTCCTTTTGATGGAGCTCTGTATATTTGCTTAAATTTGACATGAACTATGCCTTTTGCAATATTAAACAGATGGCAATATATCACATTCATTTACATTAAAATCATGAATACTACATTGTTTATATTTCGCTGCTTGATTTTTTATGCCCTTCAATCGCACAAAATTATAACTTCAAGAAATAATGTTGATCAACAACTTTGTAAACAGGTTAATTGAAATTAACAAATAGACAACAGCAAAA
Source organism: Nemoura dubitans (assembly GCA_921293005.1). Taxonomy (NCBI): domain Eukaryota; kingdom Metazoa; phylum Arthropoda; class Insecta; order Plecoptera; family Nemouridae; genus Nemoura; species Nemoura dubitans. The sequence goes on along the minus strand of OV121077.1, from coordinate 31,357,590 downwards.
AAGCCACGGTAAAAAGTGTCGTCCCATAATCTGAAGACCAAATCCCAATCCCAGGGCCACGGATCATTTTAATATTTCCAACCAATGCCATAAAGGATCCCAAAAGCATCAGCTGCAGCAGCGAAGACGCCACGTCTGCAAAGCAATTAACACCAATGCAACAAACCGACTGCTTTGTGTTTCAACCGTTACATAGTCGTGTTTGGTTCATCGGAAGAGAACCGTCGAAGAACAGCGGAAGGATCTATATGGAACTAAGTAGTCAAATTGAACAATATTATCCACATAGGCATAGATTGTATGTACCTATCCGTGCGGGTACCAATAATCCTGAATCATCAGCAATATCAACACCGATCTACTTCAAATGAAGAATCGTCCTCAAGATTGAGAATATTGAACAAAACGTTGATCGCCTAAAAAGAAAAAAATTGATATCGGTGACGTGCAGATGTGATGCCACGTGATTCTAATGGACCACGGACCAGTGGAAGGAACGTTGGTTCCCATTGGTTGCAATCAACAGCGGATTGTTGGAACATTGGAACTTTGAACCCGTGGAACTTTGGTACAGTGGAACAATGGACCTTTAAGAAAATTGGAAAAGTGTAATAGCAATTGTAATAGTGATGCTGCAGAACCGTAGTGCCGTGAAAACTTGAAGAAAGACACCTGGCAACCTTTAATCCTGATCCATTAATTACAACCTCCATTTGGGCATCTTTTTGAACCGAGGCTATTTTTACTGTTGCTATTTCTTTTTTTCACTGACATATATATTTTTTTGTCTCGAGCTTTTTTCGCAGCAAACAGAGTGGTTATTAACTTTATCACCAGAACCTCTCTTTCGCTCTATTTTCATATTCAATTCAATCATTATAAATGTTTAATTTAATGGGATTGTATATAAATGTTGGAAGCATATTTCAGTATATAAGTTTAGCTTTACTTTGCCATGACATGATTGATGGCACGACACATTACTAATCTTTGTTCACATGCTGATTATTTGTTGCAAGTAATCTCAAATCAAATTGGTAATTTTTGTTGCAGTGCTGTATAGTGTATACAACATAATTTGCCCATCAGCTGTTCATACAGATTGCTTATCTGCTTTTATTACGTTTGTGTTAATGGTACCTATCAATGACCTATTTAACATGTTCAGTGTGCTCAACAATATTGCTATGTATACGCTCTGGAGTTGTCAAATGCAAGAAGCTGTGCCAATGTACATCATTCAGATACCTACCTTTCTTCGAATAGCACACAGCGTTTTTTTGTAATATTGAGTATATTTTTAAATCATGATTAAGTTGTCATATTTGAATACTTAATTAAGTAACTTACCAATGTTTTAGAGACTAGAGCGGGGCTTTATAGTTTATATACATATTAACAAGTCAACAATTAGCAATAGGCGCATACTGTATAGTACCCTCAGTTTAACCACGACTGCAATGGTGAAACCATGCATTTTCTATTTTTCTTTTGTACTGCTTCTTGCATGGGAATTCTTTAATAAATAAGAATTGTTTATATAAAATGAAATGTATGATGCATTTAATTATTATGATCATAAATTCCCTTCATCTAGATGTTGTGCCTTTACAACGGCTTTACAGTAACTACTCCTAAACTCATGTAAATTTTTGTTTTACTGCATTTATACCATTGGCTGTTGTTTGGTGGCAGAAAATTTGTCCCAGGGTTATCAAAAGCCCCGATTTTTGGGAATATTAACCAGGGATCCGAACCGGAACCAGAACCCGATAGAACCCCTATTTTCATGGAACCAGAACCGTTATTTAAGTTTTTATGGAACCGGAATCGCTATTGGGATCGAAAAAATATCGGTTCCTCTCAAATTCATAAAGGTTGCACAAACTCGAAACAGCAGAACAAAAATTCCAAGTTATTTAGTTCAATGGGAAAAATTAAACTTATCAGTCGTCTGTGGCATAGAGTGAGTTGCTACTTCGTAGTACGATGCACTGCGATTATTCGGTGCAGTGATTTAGTGAGCTAAGGTAAACAATTTTCACAAGTTTTATCCCAATGAACAAATCAATCAATGATCCAATCTGAAAGACTTTCCAACCTAAGATTGTAATACATTAGTTGAAGATAATATGGTAAGTTAAGTTATAAACCTAGCCCGTTGGTGGTTCAATTTTTAAACTGTGACCGAAGCCCAAAGAGAGAAGGTAGCCGGAGGTCGTGGCAGACATAATTTTTATTTATTTTAAATCTACGTCACAACGTTTAAACATATTATTCAATTTTGGAATAAAACAAATAAAATTAATATTTGTTTCATTTTTCGTGTTTTATCAAATTTTACCTTCGGAAATTTGAAAAATGTCAGATATGTATAGAAAATCAAAATATGTTTCAAAGGCTCGAATCAGGCTTAGCACGAATTTGATGTAAGTATTTAAGGTCAACCTATTGACGCCAAACAAAGGGAATTTTCATTGATTTCAATCGCAGATGTTATAAGGTCGTCTATTAATGATACTGAGAGTGATGAAAAAAGAAAATCCCCAAAAAATTTCCCGGAAAAGCTGGGAAAACCAGCACAAAAATGTGTATCTTCCAAGTTTCTATGAATTCTATGAATTCATTTAAATGTAAGATTTAAATTGTGCCGCCGCGCAGCCAGCCGAAGGTCAGCAAGAGCCGGCGTTTGATTTGTGTCAGTTCGTTCCATGTGAGCGGTCATAACTTCTTATATAGCGTAAGAATTGATGCCCAAAACAGTTTTCAATATGCTTCAGTGTGTATACAGTGTTTCTTAAGTGTTCGGTAATACATTCAGTTCCAGATATAGTCGAGTTTTAAATGCACAAAGGATATTTATATATTTGAGGTTATGTCAGGGCAGCATAGCCGGGGCGAAAGCAAAAAGCTTTCAAAAGAACCGTCCAAGACTTTAGAATGCAAAAATTTACACGATTATCTAAAGACTCTACCTGCGAATGTGCTCGATAATTTATATAACTATCCGTCGACCTGTCTTGCTGTGTACCGTGAACTATCCGAAATAGCTCGGCACTACGTCATTCGAATTCTGTTCGTTGAGCAGCCAGTACCTCAGGCCGTTGTAGCATCGTGGATTGTACAAACATACTCCAAAGAACATTTAGCTGTTACAAATGCACTATGTGATCTTAGAGTGTGGCAAGAAGCAGCCATACCAGGTAACTCAAGTCCTTGTTACTATACCCTATAAAACCTCTTGGTACCTACCTACCTTCTAAAAGAGTTATTACAGTACCTACCTAAGATTACTTCATATCTCTATTTACACCGATATCCAACCCTAACATCACAAACTAATTCCAACAAGGTCTAGGAATGTACAGGCATTGATTAACGATTGGTAATTGTTGATATCATTTGATACCATTGATTAACCAATTGTTAATCAATGGTACAGGTATAGTACCTACCTACCCAATGCTAAGCTAATGTTTCTGTTTTTTTTTTCCGGCAGGCTTCCAAGAAATCTAGTTTATTAAACTGGTTTCATCTGTTTTCTTGAAAAGTCTTTCTACATAATATATATCTATAAAACTTCTAACCAAATTTATAGGCATGTAGGTATGGTACTACCATCTGCGGTACTATCTATACCTTAGCCTACATGCCTAGATATTTGGTACCTGGAAGTACCTAGCTGATGGTAGGTAGGTAGATGGTAGATAGAGGCTTATCTAGATTTAGCCCATGACTGGTTTGGGATCTGCTTTATCGAATAGGCAAATAAAATAATAGCTGCCAAACAAATCCCGCATCGAAATATGATGATACCTACTAATAAAATTATGTAATTAACAATTGTTAAAATGCTCAACATGACAGTCCTTCCAATTAATCTTTTCCCAATGTATCTAAGTAATTTGTGCAATTAGTATAAATCATCAAATCTCCCGTTCTTGTCATCTACCTGCCTGGGCGAGCCACCATCAAAAAGGTCGGGTCTCGTTACGATCGACTAGGTACCTTGATTGAGAGACAAGGGAAGCAACTAAAATAATTCATGTGAAATAATGTTAAGAGAAACTACTTTTTCTCAAATAATGGAAAAGTAATGGCTAGATTTGTGTTAGAAGTGGAGGGAAGATGCACAAACTTTTTTGATTTAAATTGTATCTTAAATATTACGTGTTTTAGGCAAGTTATGTGCCAACATTGTGCAAAACTCCCGAATGAACCGAATCACAAGTCTTTCCGATCGTCTTTTGCCAGAGCAAAGCAGCTACTGATGACAAAATTGGTTTATCAAACTAGTCCCAGGCCCGCAACAGCGCATGACCAGCCACGTGTTCAGTACCCGGCCTATACCTACACTGTTTTCAACCGAACCTGAAAATGACTCGTCTATGTTTTCGACACACGCACTTTATGTTTCCGCAAGTGTACCTACCTATACCAACTTCCCAATATTTTTCCATTTACAGAAGGATAGGTTTCAAACTAAGTATCCACCTTCCAACAAATACCTACAACACATTTATCCGAATCTGTACCTTACCAGGTGGCCTACCGGGATGGATCCTCAACAGCGTGTTCAAGAAGAATCTCCGCGTGGCGCTGCTCGGCGGCGGCAAGGCGTGGTCCACGTCTGCGACCCTCGAGGCAGACACGAAACCTCGCGACATTCCGTTCCTGCACAGCTATGCGATGGAGCGGTGGGAGTGCGTTCTCCACTACATGGTACGGATTCTTACCTAGAGCGATCTTGCGGCTGGGTCTCCGCGAGGTTTGTGAGATTCCTTTCGGGGAGAACGAACTAAACGCGGTGATCGGGAGGAGACGAACACACAAGCACAAACACGGTCAAAAGTTCAAAGCACAGATATGAGATTTTATAATTACTGTTAAAGGGGCTGTGAAGCAGGAAATCTAAATTTGCACACAGGTTTCAAACCATAACACCAATAGAAAATGGACCTTTAAAAATAAATCGCCGAATTAGGCGATTTTACAAAAATTATTTCAGTTTTCAGCGATCGGGCGCTGCGAAAATGTAACGAATGGGGAATTACTTATGCGCCAATCTGTCGTCTTTTCTCTCTGTCTAACAATTCCTGCTCGCTCTCCTCGCAAGCCCCGCGCTGCCGTCCAGTCTGCAGGCAGCACGAGGCTGCTCACTTCCCCTCCAATGGTGCAGCACTGATTATTGTTTCTTCGAATTGGCGCTCGCCTAGGGTTTATGCTTCGATCATTACTGTTTATGCCATCGAACAAAAGCATGAGGAAATTATAGCGGGTCACTATCAGCTACGTACAAAATATGCACTTGTGTGGTAGTGTCAAATGAGATCACTGTTTTTTCCTGCCGAGATTTGTCGACCGATCGAGCATGGGAGAGCGCGTGCTGGCTCGAGTCCAATTTATAGTAGTATCTTTGCTCGAGTCTCACAAAACCTATCCCCACTCCGTCGATTCTCCCTTCGGAGCCGATCCACTACCGCTGGCTGGCCGCCTGCCAACCGCTGCAGTGACCAACGCGGCCGCGGTAAGGATAATTGCAGCACCCGAATTACACACCTTCAGTAATTAATTTGCTGAGGCTAAACGGATGCTCCAATTATAACATTCAAAATATCTCCAGGTAGAAGAAAGATGGACGAGTATGGCACTAGGTTTGATTATTTTTTCTGGTCATTAGTTTTCCTAGGCTCCAGGGGTCGAAAATGCTCACCATGTTATTTCTTATGGGAGATTTTTTGCTTGGCGCCTAGGCCGAAAAACACGGAACTCGGCAATTTTTGCTGGGGACCGCGCTAGGGCAAAACATTTTTTTTGCCTCTCAAAATTCCTAACTTGGTGGTCCTTATCGATAATATAAATTTGGATCAGCGGGTAAGACCCCCTTTAACACAAAGAAGCGCGAAAACAAACTCGCACACAGAAAGAAGCAGATGGGAGCGAGATTCCCTGTAGGTACGAGTCTCTCCGCTCGAGCCTCCGTGGACAGCTGTCCGCCGTCGGAGCTGGGGTTGCCCAGCTACCTGGCACAACCCCTGCCCAGGTGCTGACTGTACTGGACCGCATGGTCCGATATGGTTGTGGCGTTAGATACGTCACAGGTTACAGTGGTGTTACTGAATTTCCATATGATTTTTACATGTTTACCCAACTACTTGGGGCAATTGTGTGGCGTTGAAGATGAACGTAGCAGTTTGTAGTGGATAAAAGGTGTATGTAAAACGTCATAAACAGTATCTAGGCCATGTGTAAAGTAAATTTTTAAAAAATTGGGTCGAGGAAATCGTATTTCAAAACTATTTTTACTGAATTCCGCATCAAAACCACAAAAAAATTACCTTCTCAAAAAAATGTTTAAAATTCAGAAAGAAACACAAACAAGTGACTCTATTTGGGCTAGTGAAATTGAAGATTTTGCTGTGCTCGCTACTTCATCATAAATGATAGCCTTTGTATGCTTGTAAGCTCTCGGTGGCAATTTACTGAAACGTCTGTGACTTTGGCAGGTCGGCTCGCAACAGCAGGAAGGCATCTCGGCCGACGCAGTCCGAATCCTGCTCCACGCCAACCTGATGAAACGCGACGAGCGAGACGGAAGCCCGGTCATCACGCAAGGCGGCTTCCAGTTCTTGCTCATGGACACAGCGTCACAGGTGAGCTCACTCCTATCCTGCCAACGTCATGATGCTGTCGTAGAACTCGTTAGCTTGTAGTATATAGGTGTGGTGACATCAGCATAGTGATTTCTGTGCAGGGCCCCATAAGAAAACTCCAGTCTCTGTGGGCTAGGTGCGTCAGTATTTGTTTTCTGTTTCCATCAGGCAAATATTTCATTATTATAATCTATAATAATTTCTTTATTTCCATAGATTTTCTCGTTGGTTTGAATGAAGCACAATAAATTTTCTTCGTTAAAAAAAAAACCAAAAACCACCATCTTTCCTCTAAAGAAGAAAGTATCTTATACCTTAAATTTCTTAGACTCATGTCTAATATGTACAATAAACTATTCCTAGTAGGGACGTACTTATTCTGTCTACAAAAAATTGTAAATTTATATTCAAAAATTACGTTTTCTGGGTACCGAATGCGGTAATGCCATTTCCAAATATCCCTGTGGCCCTATTTGGAGAATCAAAACCAGGTGTCACTTCGTGGAAACCTGCTCGAAGTTGTTTACTTACCTGTGTGGTTCGCGTTTGGCCCGGTGATTGCAGGTGTGGTACTTCATTCTGCAGTACCTGGACACGGTGCAGTCCCGGGGCCTGGACCTCGGCGAGTGTCTCTCATTCCTCTTCCAGCTCAACTTCAGCGTCATCGGTACGTAGTGGTGGGACCCCGGGAGTATTCCCAAAGCCGGGGCATTCCCAAAGCCGGGAGTATTCCCAAAGCCGGGAGCATTCCCAAAGCGGGGAGCATTCCCAAAGCCGGGAGCATTCCCAAAGCCGGGAGCATTCCCAAAGCCGGGAGTATTCCCAAAGCCGGGAGTATTTATTCCCAAAGCCGGGAACATTCCCAAAGCCGGGAGCATTCCCAAAGCCGGGAACATTCCCAAAGCCGGGAGCATTCCCAAAGCCGGGAGTATTCCCAAAGCCGGGAGTATTTATTCCCAAAGCCGGGAGTATTCCCAAAGCCGGGAGTATTCCCAAAGCCGGGAGCATTCCCAAAGCCGGGAGCATTCCCAAAGCCGGGAGCATTCCCAAAGCCGGGAGCATTCCCAAAGCCGGGAGCATTCCCAAAGCCGGGAGCATTCCCAAAGCCGGGAGCATTCCCAAAGCCGGGAGCATTCCCAAAGCCGGGCGCATTCCCAAAGCCGGGAGCATTCCCAAAGCCGGGAGCATTCCCAAAGCCGGGAACATTCCCAAAGCCGGGAGCATTCCCAAAGCCGGGAACATTCCCAAAGCCGGGAGCATTCCCAAAGCCGGGAGCATACCCAAAGCCGGGAGCATTCCCAAAGCCGGGAGTATTCCCAGAGCCGGGAGTATTCCCAAAGCCGGGAACATTCCCAAAGACGGGGCATTCCCAAAGCCGGGAGTATTCCCAAAGCCGGGAGTATTCCCAAAGCCGGGAGTATTCCCAAAGCCGGGAGCATTCCCAAAGCCGGGAGCATTCCCAAAGCCGGGAGCATTCCCAAAGCCGGGAGTATTCCCAAAGCCGGGAACATTCCCAAAGCCGGGAGTATTCCCAAAGCCGGGAGCATTCCCAAAGCCGGGAACATTCCCAAAGCCGGGAGCATTCCCAAAGCCGGGAGCATTCCCAAAGCCGGGAGTATTCCCAAAGCCGGGAACATTCCCAAAGCCGGGAGTATTCCCAAAGCCGGGAGTATTCCCAAAGCCGGGAACATTCCCAAAGCCGGGAACATTCCCAAAGCCGGGAGTATTCCCAAAGCCGGGAGCATTCCCAAAGCCGGGAGCATTCCCAAAGCCGGGAGTATTCCCAAAGCCGGGAGCATTCCCAAAGCCGGGAGTATTCCCAAAGCCGGGAGTATTCCCAAAGCCGGGAACATTCCCAAAGCCGGGGCATTCCCAAAGCCGGGAGCATTCCCAAAGCCGGGAGCATTCCCAAAGCCGGGAGCATTCCCAAAGCCGGGAGCATTCCCAAAGCCGGGAGCATTCCCAAAGCCGGGAGCATTCCCAAAGCCGGGAGCATTCCCAATGTCTTATAAAGTAAAAATTTTACGCAAAATCCCTGGTTTGGGGAATATTCCTCAATTTGAATTGTCGGAAATATATGCATCACTATCGGTAGGGCACAGTCAACGGGTCTCTGCCCTAGGATTTTTTTAGTTTACCATATTGCAGAGCCTTGTAACTGGATCCGTAGACCTTATTGGCACATAGGCTGTGGGAAATGTTACCCAAAAACAATTGAACTGCTGGTCGGTGGTAATCAACCTGTAGCCTGAGCGCTCTAATTTTTATAGCCCACTTCTAGATTTCTTGTAATGTGTCAAAACCAACATTAGTGTGCATTTAATGTTTGGAAAATAAATATGTCTGATACATTTACCACACATCCTTGAAGTGTGGGCCAACTCTGTATTTCCAGGCGTAAATTTCCCTGAAATACATTTATACAAAAATTACTTTTAATCAAAATACTCTTGCTGGCTATGCCCTTGCACCCCCAATTTTGTCGTGTGCTGCATCAATTAATAAGTGCCAGAATGGACTTGTGTAAAATACATAATGCTTAGGATGGAAAACACTTCATCTTGCTAATCACGCATTTTATGCCTAATTATCCCTTTTGACACGGCAAAGTTTGAGTACCATTTCTCTAGGATGTTTTTACTTCCGTCAACAAGTGGTGAGACCGTGACAAGAGAGAAGAGGGGAGACTTGGTTCCATGTGGATCTTGCTAAGCAATGGTATTAGCTCAAGTATAGAAAGAGGGAAGGGGGAAAGTTTGAATGCTTCATCTGCAGATATTATATTCTGCTGAGTTTATTTTTTATTATTCTCCATATCAAAAATTTCTCCATTTGTACCCTTGTTGGCAACAAGGCGCAGTGGTCCAGTCAAGGCGGTTGAAACTGTCGAAACCCGTCACGATGAACATGATTCGCAACAAAAGCCCACCTAACTGTCACTTGAACAAAGTTGATACGTCACCATTTAAATTGTGGTTTCTTTTTCTACACTATTTTGATAACTATATGCACGCGATACTTAAAGTGGCAGGTAAGAGCACAGGGGCTAAACACAAACAGGAACGCAATTTCACAATTTGAGTGAAACGGGTGTAGCGGCAAAAAAAATGTATTGACCTTTTGGCGAAGGCTTTCCATGTGAGAGGTTTTGATGCACTGAAGTGGATAAAAGTTGCACAAAGGCAGATGGGGTGTATCTAGGGGTGATTGTTTGCCCTTTTCCGCAGGCAAGGACTACAGCACCGAGGGCATGGGCGAGCGCGTGCTCACGTTCCTGCAGCACCTGCGCGAGTTCGGACTCGTTTACCAGCGCAAGCGCAAGGCCGGCCGCTTCTACCCGACGAAACTGGCGCTCAACGTCGCGTCAGGTATCATCGCTTGTATTGTTTTCATTTTTATTTGTTTGTTTTTGTCCTTTATTCGATGTGGTACAAATAATGTAGAATCAATTATCAACAATTAGTCAGTAATAAAAAATATACGACATTCCGCGTTCATTTTTTATCCGCTACAAACTCTCTCATCTTCAACGTAACAGAAATTGAATTGTCTTAGCGAAGCCCTGTGCATTTGTAAATTGTAATGGCCATAGATGGGATTTGTTCCCCCTGGTGAGTCGATGGACATTAAAAAGAAAATTATTTCATTGCTTTGAAAAGTCATTCAAAAGTCTTAATATAAGGTTTGCAATGGTTTTTGGTTATAGGTCAGAACAAATGCGAGGAGGAGAAGACTCAGACTGGATTCCTGATAACGGAGACCAACTACCGGGTCTACGCGTACACGGACTCAAACCTGCAGGTGGCTCTGGTCGGGCTTTTCTGCGAACTCATTTACAGGTAATATCTTAGTGCAGGAGCAGGTATATTATGTTCCACATTGTAGGAACTAGGAACCTGTGGCATTTTTTAACTGTTTTTTTGTTGATGCTGCTTTTGGATTTGAGAAAATGGTACTTCAATTCGCTTTGCCTGCAGAGGTAGAATGCTAGGCCGAACCTTTCAATCGATACTGACCTTAGTCACGAGCTGAAACTGTTTATGAAACCAGTTCTGTTGATTAGATCATATATCTAAATCAATAATCATACATTTATCATTTATCTATGAGGAGTTACAAATCACAATTAATTTAGCCATCCTAGAAAATCTTCTAAGCCAGGCTAGCTTTATCGCCAGCCTTTCAATTACCGAAAGCCAATAGACCAGTGCCACAGTATGTCCAAGAGTCAAGGATAAGCAATGGCTTGCCCTAGTGCTGTAGGAAGGTAGAAGGCATAAGCGCTGGCACAGGCTTCACTCTCGGCTCCCTTCCAGCCAAAGCTAGCTTTATCATCAGACTTTCATTCACCGACAGCCAACAGTCAAATGTCACAGGGCCAGTGCGAAGACAGTGTGTCCAAACTCCAAAGTATAAGGCTAAGCAATGGCTTGCCCTAGTGCTGTTCGACGGTAGCAGGCCTAAGAGCCGGCACCGGGCTCACTCTCGGCTCCCTTCCAGGCAAAACTAGCGATGTCACCAGCCTTTCATTCACCGACAGCCAATAGATGAATGTAACAGGCAAGGTGCGAAGACAGTGTTCCCAAAGTATAAGGCTAAGCAGTGGCAGGCCCTTTTTGCTGTTGGACAAGAGCAGGCTACGTGCCTGCACCTTCGATCACTGCTCCGGTACGGGATAGGCAACTAGCATGCCGTGCCAGCTCTCACTGCATTCACGAATCATGATGTATGTTGCATTTTTTACGTTATCTTAAAACTGTATAAACATTAAAACAAACACACAGGGGATTATTTAGCTACATCTAAAATTCAATATACTTATTATTATTAAGAAGCGACTAGTATATAATTCATCTTCAAAATAGCAATACATAACTGCATAATCATGGTTATAGAGTTGATCTTACCGCAGATGACGGCAGGTAAGGTCTATACTTTAACGTTGCATGGGATACATACAGCACAGAGTAAGTTGCGTATCCCGGCCAGCAATGGTCGAAGCCTGCACCAATGGATTTCAGGCGTCCCACCAGCCAGAAAAACGCAAATAGCCGACCGCTGCGATCTCGTTCCAGGTTTCCGAACCTCGCGGTGGGCATCCTGACGCGGGAGTCGGTGCGGCAGGCGCTCAAGTCGGGCATAACCGCGCAGCAGATTGTCAACTTCATGCGGCTGCACGCCCACCCGCGCATGCTGGACGGCGGGCCGCCCACGCTGCCGCCCACCATCGTCGACCAGCTCAAGCTGTGGGAGAACGAGCGGAATAGGTGCGTAAAGAGCGGGGATTGCCGTTTCAATTCGATTCATCTTGTTTGGCTAAGATTATTTGTGATGGACATCACAGAACATTGGAATAATATTGTCATGCAGAATGCATTGATGATTTAAAATTATTACTGTACCTACCTATAAAAAAATCTAGTGACTGATTCTAGAATCTAGTGATTGATTAGAGCTTCAATCACTATGTACACTTCATGCCTGTCACTATGCATGTCATTTCTCAAAAAGCCTGAAGCATGTAGATTCCAAATATGATTTTATCTCATTGATCGGACACAAGGTATGGACGCTGGACTGTACAAGAGAAGTGTTTGCGCCAGACAAATTTTCACTGACAACTGTTGGGTTATGACACCTGCTAACCAACCCACCCCTGCCTGCGCGCCCCTAGGTTCGTCTACACGGAGGGTGTCTTGTACAGCCAGTTCCTGTCGCAAGCCGACTTCGACACTCTGCGCGACTACGCGCAGGACCTGGACGTGCTGACGTGGCAGAACGCGGCGCGGCGCACCATGGTGGTCACGCAAGCCGGTCACGACCAGGTCAAGAAGTTCTGGAAGAGCTACTCGAAGGGGTCGGGTTCGTGACGGGAATAAAACGGTCGGGATTTTGTGTAGGTTACGTATTTTTACGTTTCATTTCGACGTTCGGAAAGTGTTGGAGGATACGTGTTTCGCTTAGCCTTGAATCTGTGTAATTCTAGGCGAGATGTTGGTGCAAGAAAAGGGTTCAAAGTTGTTTACCAATAATTACAAGTCAAGCAATGTTCTGCTCAATATTGAAAGTTCAAAAGAAACAAGAAATGCTGCAGGCGAAATAAAGGACGCAGAGCTGTATTTTGTATCAAATCTCGGAGACTTTAATACCGATTATCTAATTTCCCTACATATTAAATTCTCTGCATTGCAGCAGTCTAATGGAAACGGTGATTGTATCATTGGTATTTACAGAAATGTGCAGTATTTGCAAATTGCAATCCACCTTTTTGATGTCTACATTGCTTTTGTATCAAGCTGTTGGTGTTTTTTTACAGTCCAGAATATAGAGTACAGAACTGTGTGTGTTTTTTACAGAGCTTTAAAATGACATTTATGACTACTGATTGTAATCGACTATGTGATCGATTGATTGTATCACGAAGGGCCGATAACTGCAAACATTACCGTTACAAGAGTATAATCACCTCACTGGTTAAGAAGTTGTGAGCAAACATTCATATGGGTTCAAACTCGAGATGGAATAAATGGATTTGTATTTATTTAAAACTATCGGTGGTTTTATTTGCGTGTTTTGATGGAGTTGAGTTGCATGTCCGTTAATCATTTGGATTTGAAGATTAACTTCCTTGTCACACGCACAAGAAAGCAATGAATTTTCACCTATTTGTCTAAATTGAACTATGATTAGAACTGTGTAGATATGTTAGTGGTCGTATTTAGAAACCTACTGAAGCTACTGCGCAGAAGTAGAGGGAGTGGTAGAGCCAGCAGATATGCTGAACTCTACTGAGAGCTACTGAGCGCAGTAAACTCAGTAGGTTTCGGAATTGGACCAGTTTCAGTCGGACAGGTAAATTTTTACAATTCAGGTAAAATGCTCTGAAAGAGTTCCTCTATGTGGCCAGCATTGCAGGTGAATAAATAGATTTACTTATTTTGTATAAATCGGTGTAGTTTTTATTTTGGCTTATAACAGGTCTTACAGGTACTTACTCAAAAAGAAAGCAAACCTATTAACCCAACGATGAAATATTTCATATTTGCAAATTGCAAGGCAGAGGTCTCTGTTGATGTAAACTTCCAAGGAATATTTTGAAATTAAGTCGTTAAAACTTAAAAGTGCTGTGTTACAAGCCATTGGGTACAGAGCAGAACTTTTTGACGCTGGTTATGATCTCTGGATACATAATAGAAATTTGAATGCTGTGGGTACATTTTCAAATCAGCAAGCACTATATCGCAGGGCCAGCCTAGGGTTCACGTAACTTTTACGCTATGCCGCTAACGGTTCCGATAGATAAAATCCATATTGGTATCCATGTTATTTTTTAATTTAAAAAATGGGAACGGCAAAATCAGAGTTTTACTTAATCGCAATGCAGATCTAGGTACAGGTCGGCTCTCAGTGGGCCAGATTTTGTGTTCAATGTCTGCTGGTTGGAAGGGGTGGGGGAGGGGGGGGGGGAGGGAGGCGGGTCAAGCCTGCAAAAAAATTAATTTGCAAGTCAGTGCTTTTCAGAGAGGTGAAAAAGCAAGGGACCTCTGATATGCACTTCTCCCTTTTGAGGCAACTGATTTTGGTGAACATAGCGTATGGAGAAAGGGGGGCAAAATCTTCAATTTCTCTACCCCCAAAAAAGTTACTTCCTAAATGTTTTTTTGTTTGTGCACTCTACAGACCAATCACATGTTCTGCGGGTTTGATTAAATTTGACCTCTGTTTTTTTTCAGCAAAATCGGTTTAAAAGATTCTAAAAAAATAAAAATTTTGGGTTTCCCAACATTTCATGTTGGGAAATAGTAAATAGAAAAACTGGGCATCATGAAAGATAAGACCCTGTCGTGCAATTTTTATTTTATTGTTAGGGACAAGTTTTGGTTTTGTTGCTGTTGATGTTACCTAAATGTCTTCAGATCTGTGCTGTAGATATTAACGAATTAATTTGAATTTAATTACTAATACCTCGTAATGTTGTTGAAACTGTAGGGTTGGTATATCACAAGTTTTCTCATCCGTTTCTTGTCGTATGTGGGTTGACACACAAATATTTTTCTATACTTATTTTGCTCAAACAAATGTGTACATACGATACCTACGTTAACGCATAGTGAAATAAGATTAATCTGTTTTAACGGTTACTTTCAGCCACATCAAATGAAGATCTGACAGCTCACAGCTAGCAGATTCAGGTTCATACCGTCAAGTGTGCTGCCAAAATGCAACGAAAATAAACCATCTCGCGGCACCGCGGGTTTGGTGCCGAAAGAAATAGGAATAAAGTATTACCTACACAAAACAATTACATGGCTATAGATACACACTGTTTCAATTTAGCCCCCGCATAAGCAAATGATAAGTGACCTATCGCCTCTCTTTGAAAGGTACCAGTTCTGCATCAAGTTAATTCGGAACGGGAACAGTTAATTTCTTTAACGGCAGTCAGGTGGGGATGGGGTGCTGTAACCACTATCATGAAATGTACATTTTTTACCTATACCTGGTGATTTTATTGGCGCACATCAATGGGTTTGAGATGCGCAATTTCGCAATTCATTTCAGTAAACTAGGCTTTTTTTCCGATCATCTGAACGTTTCGTCCTAGAAATCTTCGTAAATCTTGACTCCCCGATGCCTCAGTACAAGAAGATTGGGTGGAGAAATGTGTCCCTTCCACCACCCTCTTGACAATACAGTCGGAGTTTTAATTTTATCCTCGTCCTTGGGGAAGTATATAGGGGTAGCCCATCTATACTTATACCATGGGGGTAGCCTATGGGATCTGCGAACGTCGGTTGTTGATAACTCTGCAGCGTCTGGACCTGCCGTGCCTCTCTTGTCGCATGATGGTACTGTATATAGTGTATTTTCTTTCTCTTCTAAGTTATTATGTCCAAAAGCCTGTCGCTGTCTTAAGATAATTAATTTAATAAATACATATAGTTCCTAATAGTTTAGCTATAATTACTCGTGATTCCAAGACGGATCTAAGCTATTTCCTAATAGCGGTTTCAGCGGTTTCCTAAAGAAAAAATGAGGTAGGTACTCTGGCACACGTTACAATAAACGAACTTATTTTTTCAAGAATGCATCCTCTATCTAAACCGAAATCGCAAAGCTAAAGAGGTAATAATAGTGTATCTGTATGACATCTTACAGTGAGTATAAAAAGACACCGAACACACTCATGACTCAGGAAACACGACAAGCGCGACTGGCACAATCCGCGGTCTTGCGACTCTGAAATGCCGATTGGGTTTGGGGAAATGTGTTGACAATGGTGGCCATGCAAATTGGCTTCACGGCATGGCTCGTTTATAGGATTAGGATGGGCATCATTCTCGCAGGTGTTGTGCTGCAAATCGTCGCTGTTTTGTTCCAGGGGCGCCGGGTGCTTCATTTGGTCTATAGAGAGCATTTAAACGAACTATATTTAAAAGTAAATTTATTTTTTAGTCTATGGCCTCAAGTGCTCAAAAATATGAACACACATTTACGGTTTATACACTATGGCTGTACTACCTTTGAGGAAGCAATGAACCATTACTTACCCTAAGATGCTACGATTAAAGATTTTATTTCAACTCCATGTATGATTTACAGTAAAAAGCATGTATGTACTATTCACCATTCACCAAATGTAATTTAACATTTTAATCTGGAATTTAAAAAAATTATAGGTTGTGTCAATTTTCATCAGTGGTTGTGGGAGAATTGAATCTCATCTCACGACAATTGCTCATGGCTTGAGCTGAATATCATGCCAAAACTGAAAATGCAGTGAAATAAGACGAATTGGTCCTCATTGGTTTTACCCAAATTATATTATTATTTGCTATTTTCACCCTTAAATGTATTGAGGGACCAATGTACCTGTAGCCTAATTAAAGAGCGAGAGAGCAATGTCCTTTTACATCACGCCAACCAGCCGCCACCGACCAAATCACAAGAAAACGCACCAAACTGCCCGCGAGCCACACGATTTTGGAACACTGCCCATCACCCATTTGATGAGATTAACAAAAAATAAACGAAGACTGGCCAGCTAGCTAGCTCCGAGCAGAAAAATCAGACGTGTAGTTTACAACAATAGCAGTTGAGAGGCAGGCAGGAGTCGTAATAGGCCGTTCCCCGGGCCGCAGTCGCCGCCAAACGAACAGCGCTTCTCCCTCGGCTCTCTGCCATTCCAGTCTAGCGAGCTGGATCGCTCGGTTCGGTTACACGGCGAGTGTTCGACTTCGATCGGCACCCGAAACGCTCCATTATTAATTCAAACCGAGGAGCTGCGAACGCCTGACAATCAATTTGTTAAGTTAGCGGCCAGTACGATTTACGAACCTAGCGGCTTGCTGGTGTACGTTGGAGAAAAAATGGAGTGAAATTCAAAACACAGGCACAAATACGCGCTTGAAAACTATATATGGGCGGCAACAAGTGTTTTGCGAAATGTTTGATCCGGTGTGTTGTTAAAATTCGTATATAGTGTCCGTGTACTTAATCAGTCTAATTGGCGCACTCGCATGTGTTTGTGCAAAACTTGTATTAAGTCGTTGGCACATAAAATATTAGTGTGCTTTATGTGCAGTTATAATTTAGAAGCAGTGTTTCCCAAATTTATGTGCTCAGGATGTTAGTGCAATAGAGCAATTGCGAGTGTGCATATATAGTGTAAAATAGCTATAACGAAGTGATGAAAGCTGCAATGTGTAATCTGTACCGTACGCCGCATGGTGGATAAGTAGTACTTGCAACACGTGGAAAAGCAACGAGGAAGTCGAAAGTTCTGTACAGATCGTTGAATAACAACTCCAAAATTTATATACAGAGGACTGGAAATAGGTTTTATTTTAGTACCTCGCTCAACATAATAAACAAACGGAAGTTCAATGCATCGTTAAAATCCCATGCTGAGAGTTATTATCTATTTATTTTCAACCATGAGTAAGACGGGTTTATTATTGGCAAACTGATGGTAAACATCAAAAGTGAACTGTGCTAATAAACCGTAAACGATTATACCTTTAATGTACCATTAGGTTGGAATAAAGTCTTTATTTCCTATAAACAACCGTGCATTGTCGAACAGTGTCGAAATGGCTTCGCGAGTAAAGGAAGTGATCTACAAACAGGTGATGTTCGAGAGGCGCATCCTGTTCGCCTGTACGGGACTCGTTTTCTTGAGCGTTGCGTTGTGGATAGGCGCCATCAGCACCGACCACTGGTTCAGCGTCAACGGCGGCGAGAAAGGCATCTATGTCAACCAAACCCAGCGGTTCTTCCTGCACAGTCACTCGGGAATCTGGAGAATCTGTCGCACAGCTTACGGCAACTCGACCAGTGCAGCGGCGGCTGTAGCCAAAGACGAGAGTCTCAACGTTACCGTGAGCGGCAAGATTGCGATTTTCAGTGAGTACCTATATAAATATTATTTTCATTGCTTAATCTATGTGGGGTGAGTAAGGAGTTCCCAAGCGAAAGGGTTGTCTAAAATTATAATATGATTGTGAGGAGGAACATGCTGCCGAATGAAGACACATTATTTTAGGGAGTATAGCCCGTAGTAGATGGAAAACAGTGCCATTTCTTCGGCATTGTTTAGCCTCCCAGTGTAAGGCAAGGCAGTCACATAAAAATGTTTAAAATCGATGTCCCCAGAGCTATGGGTTTATTGAAACACTATTTTTAGATTGACAATCGGTTCATATTGTCTAATGGCGTTGGTGAATGATAGGATGATGATGAGGACTACGCACATTCCTAACCTTGTCTAGAAGGGAACCCCGATGGCGGTACGTTTCCAGCTCATGTCGAGAAGCACCAAGGGGTCCACCGTCACCTATCTATAACATGGATTCCTCACTGCAAGTGCTATTTCTATAATCTATCAAAATACGTTAATGCGAAAGGTGGGTGGATATGTTAAACTATTTATGTTAGAGTCCCTCCATCTCCCGGAAAGAGCCACTCAGGGACCCGAACCGAAATACAAAACGGTTCCGGTTGCGATTCCGGTTCCAACATTTTTCGAAAACGGGTTCCAACTCCGATTCCGGTTTTTGAGAATCACGGGTTCCGGTTTTGGGTTCCACTTCCAGTTCGCTGCGACCCGCAAATTTTTACATTTAAAAAAAGGTTCCGATTCCGATTCCAGTTCCTAAAAATTACGGGTTCTAAGCGGTTCCGGTTCCCATTTCGGTTTGGGTCACTGTCACCGCAGTTTGTGTATAATATGCCGGTCACCAATCAAACACCCACGCACTTGTAATGAACTTTAGTGTGTTACCGCTTTTTGGATTTCTCTGGGTGGGAGCTTTAACCCGCAAGCGAATGATGTTTGGTAAGCGATGTCGGAAAAATGTTTGACCGGGCCGGGATATGAACCCGGGACCTAAAATGCTAACCAATTTCTTGCCCTAAGCTTGTCAGTTATGTCAACGGCAACCGAAGCCGTGCGACAATATCGTGGCATAATTTCCGCATGTCGCCTTGGTAATGAACATGTGGGTTCGACGCGGTCAAAGCAACAAGTTTTCCGCCGCAAGTGTCCCCTGCGCAGACCCCGTTCGTACCCGTACCTTTCTGCTCGTTGCCGGCCGCGAGAACGCCGCGGGTTTAATAAACCCACTGCCACCTTGACCATTTGAATGAAAATCGTAAACATTTGCAAGCCAGTCGTGGCACGCGCCAGAAATAGACGCAAATCTTGTGAAATTAAATGTAGAAAAGAGCGAACAAGTCGTTTATCACGATTGGGATGCCTAAATCGAAGCTCGATTCGCTCATCGTGCAGCAGGAGCGAACATCCGCGTCAACATTCCGGGATTTGGTTTAATCGTTTTTGCCAACTAATTCCAAAACCTGTTTTGTTGTCTGCGTACAAGTTACAATGAAAACAGTCTATTAAACGGTGTGCTGATAGTTGCGGGTTGTGCAGCTCATATCTGCACGAGATGTCCAGCACAGAGGCGATACCGAGTGTCCGCTTCTTTTAGGGGAGCGAAACAAGCACCCTGTCACGGAAAGTCCAGCACAGAGGCGACGGCGAGTGTCCGCTCCTTTTAGGGGAGCGAAACAAGCACCCTGTCACGGAAAGTCCAGCACAGAGGCGACGGCGAGTGTCCACTCCTTTTAGGGGAGCGAAACAAGCACCCTGTCACGGAAAGTCCAGCACAGAGGCGACGGCGAGTGTCCGCTTCTTTTAGGGGAGCGAAACAAGCACCCTGTCACGGAAAGTCCAGCACAGAGGCGATACCGAGTGACCGCTTCTTTTAGGGGAGCGAAACAAGCACCCTGTCACGGAAAGTCCAGCACAGAGGCGACGGCGAGTGTCCACTCCTTTGCGGGGAGCGAAACAAGCACCCTGTCACGGAAAGTCCAGCACAGAGGCGACGGCGAGTGTCCGCTCCTTTGCGGGGAGCGAAACAAGCATCCTGTCACCGAAAGTCCAGCACAGAGGCGACGGCGAGTGTCCACTCCTTTGCGGGGAGCGAAACAAGCACCCTGTCACGGAATGCCCAGCACAGAGGCGACGGCGAGTGTCCGCTCCTTTGCGGGGAGCGAAACAATCGCCCTGTCACGGAATGTCCAGCACAGAGGCGACGGCGAGTGTCGGCTCCTTTTAGGGGAGCGAAACAAGCACCCTGTTACGGAAAGTCCAGCACAGAGGCGACGGCGAGTGTCCGCTCCTTTGCAGGGAGCGAAACAAGCACCCTGTCACGGAAGGTCCAGAACAGAGGCGACGGCGAGTGTTCGCTCCTTTGCAGGGAGCGAAACAAGCGCCCTGTCACGGAATGTCCAGAACAGAGGCGACGGCGAGTGTCCGCTCCTTTGCAGGGAGCGAAACAAGCGCCCTGTCACGGAATATTCAGCACAGAGGCTACGGCGAGTGTAAAGCGAAATTTGTGACGGTCTAGTCTCATTTTCTTTTGAATATTGATAGCATAAGCGTGAAACGAAAAGGTGTTGGAGGAGAGAGCGCATGGCTTTGATCATGAAAATTCACGAAAGACATTGTATACTTTACACGTTTTAAGTTTTCATCTCCCTATATCCGTGTTAGATGCAGAAGACAGAAGTAGGGAATTCGAAAAGAAATATGTTATAAACTGCCGAAAATTACGTAAACACACAGTTTATTGATGCAAATGTGAACAGAAAGAAGATAAACGCAAAGTGATAATCAACATTCTTAGATTCTAAATTGGTTTGATTTATCATTTTATGCATCATACAAAGTGGCACTCTAAGTTTAGATTTTAATCGTCTCGCTACAAGGTTGGGGGTATACATTCGATGTTTCGTTTCATTTGGCATGGATGACTTGACTTTACCGACGTCAAATCGTATTTATCAAATATGATATCCAATGACATGCAGATTGATCTGCAAAATTTTTTTTCGCACCGCAATAATATTACACTAATTTAGTTCAGTAAAATTTTTAGGGGGTTTGAGTTTTGACAGTTAAATCTATCAACTTTGATGAAATTGAAAAGTACCTACAAAACGGTGATTATGATTGTACACTGTACAATTTGCGCGTACGAAGAGTTAAAAAAACATGTTTTTAAAATAAAAAATCTTACTCGAAGCTCGAAATTTTTAAAAGCTAAATGGATACATAATATTACTAGGGCCAACGCAATTTGTGTTGCGTTGAAGATGAGCGTAGCGGTTTGTGTGTAGCGCAAAAAAAGATTAAGGCAAGAAGCCTATGCAAATCATGGAGCAGCAAGCCGGACCAATGCTTTCTCAAAAATTCTGATCACTTGAAAATGTAAACGATTCTGACCTTTGTTTCTGTCCGAGCTGTCGGGTAGCGGAATATGCTCATTTTGAAATCATTGAGCATTGTGCATGTTAATGCATAGATGTAACTCATGCCCAAGGGTTTTTATTGGGGAAAATCTGGTGTGATGTTTCGATTTGGTTTCGATGGTTTCCAAAGGCAAATCGAAATTGGGAACATTTGAAAAAAATACGCATTTCTAAATAAATTTCCGTACTTTTCCAAACATGCCCAATTGTCAAATTTTGCTCTTTTTTCTGCTTTGAAAGTGAAGGGTGTGGAGGATTTTCTTGAAAAACGCAGGGGGTCTAAGTTGAGAACAAAAGTAGACACCCTGAAAATTTCATCCCACTCGAAGCAGGCGTTTGGCCTGTAGAGCGCGCGCAAACACACATACTAACAAACACACACCAAGTGTTTTTTTTAGCAGTAGTGAAATTGATGATTTCGTTTCGCTCGCTTCGCTCGCTACGCTCATCAATAATATGCTAGTTCCAAAATACCCTATGCCGAATCTACATCATTCGCCCGTCGAGTTCGCTCGCCCGTCCACAGTCCGCGTTCAACACGCCCGTTTCTATTTTTAACCGCACAAGTATCGACGTTTTGTCTCTACAATTTGCTTTTTAATACATTTACTAATTTCACTCTTCTCTATCTCGCTCAACACGAGTGACCCAATTTCCATCGAATTGTGTTTACATAGCCGCGAGTGGAAAATTGGACCATCCCTCTCCCTCATCTACATCCGTCTATCTATATTTCACTCCCTCTCGCCGCCTAGGGAGTGGTGTATTACCATGCAGTAATTTCTTGTCGCGTGCGGTATAGATGCACGCATGCTTGATATTGTATAGGACGTTCCCACCGGAAAAGTACGATTTTCACGGGCCCGCCCTTCAAATATTTCCTCTCAGCACGCAGCGATAAGGCCGAGGGCTCGGTGGTGATTCGACAGGGTTGGCTTTAAAAAAAAACCAATCCACAATTTTTTATGGGTTTTCCCACCGTGAAAACTCTGGTTGAAACACCCAATACAGTGTACCATGGTGGTTTGAAAATTTACTTTTTTAATTTTTGAGCTGCTAGTTTCGTTTTCGACTGCGGTGTGAGTGAACCAAGATTTGCTCTGCAGTATGGTCGAGTTTGGGCCGAGTGCAGTATTTTGGGCGATCGCGATCCAATCAAAGATATATGATGGTAGTTAGTTTATCCCAACGGAATAGGTATCGATATCTGGTAATTTGAGATGATTATATTATTGAAAGGTATAACGAAAATATGTGTAATGATGTCCTCTTTCAAGTATTTATCAGGTTTAATTTTAATTGTTTCATTGTAAAATTTCGTTGATCCAAATTTCACGGTGGATCAATACTCAGTTGGAAAAACCCAGAAACTCGATGGTTTTTCGTAAAACCCATCCGACCGGTGTTAATAAGGAAATCTCGGAGGTTTTCCAACCCTGTAATAAGAGAACCGACGTGCGCATGGAAATCAGTCGACTAGGTAAATAACATCTGTTAACTTACACCAAACGACCTGTTGGTGGTAACTGGTAATTGCTCTTCTCAAGCTTGGACGTACTATAGCTGCATGCACATTCAACAAGTGATTATTTCGGGTCCAATCCCGAACGAACGTCGGATCGCGACGGTAACAAATTGATATTGTGCTCCCACAGATGTAATTACTACCCAGATAGATCGTCGCCTCTACGGCTGCACGAGAGAGAAATTTGCTGTGAAATAGATATTATTACCTAACAGAATCAAGAACAAAATAAAATATTTGCGGCATCTCAAAATTAAATTCAGCAAATTCTAGCTTGTTGCCTCTATATTCTATTGTCTGTCAATTCAAGTGAATTATAGTTAGCAAGGGCGAGGCCAAAATACAAATTATGATTGGTTAACAAATGATTGGTTAACATTATATTATTCGTGCTTGGAGATGGCGCACTATTTCTGCTTGGACGCGCCATGTTTGAAAACTTGCGAACATTTGCGTTGCTCCTCACAACTCCCATTTCTCTTTTTCTCAACTGGAAGTGGTTGAAACCGGGATTAAATGAACCTGCGAAGACTGTTGGCATAGGTGAGAGGTATCCCATGAGCAGGCGACTCAGCAATCTCCTCAGATTCTGTCTCCCAAGTTCCACATTATTTTGTTTGGACCTAAAAGTTTCCCGATTTGATTTCCCAAGTGACTATAGCCGGTGATATACTTAAAACATTAAAATAAAGTTGTTTTTGAACTTTCATTTCTGCATTATAGGCACAAAGATATAAATATACAGGTATAAGTACACTAGTTAGTATTATAAATTACAATCTGAAGTCAATGTTACACTAGCTATATTATTATGACGTGGTAATCTTTGGAGGGTATTCAATGGTGCGTGCAAAAATCATCATTATTGAGAATGTATATGTAGGTACATATATTCATACACTAGGAAACGCTGCCAAAGTGTTCGTGTTGAAGATGAGCGTATTGTTTGTAGCTGTTTGTGTTTGTAGCTTGTGTGTTTGGTAAAATTTGGAGAAAATTACGCACTCTACTTCGATAAATTTCAGTATTTTTCAAAATTGTCAAAATGTTCGAATATTGATCTTTTTTATGATTTGAAGGGGAGGGATATGGAGGATTTTCTCGAAAAAGGCAGGGAGTCTTAGTTGAGTCCAAAAGTAGACACCCTGAAAATTTCATCGCAATCGACGCAATGCGAGCGCGCGCAAACACACATACAAAAAATAAAACACCAAAGGTTTTTTTTAACAGTAGGTAGTGAAATTGAAGATATCGCTTCGGTCGCTTCGGTCGCTACGCTCATCAATTACATTTTCCCCGTAATTGAGGAAATGCGTTGAGGAAATGCGTGCGTATGGGGCTGGAAGACCATGAATACTCTGAATGTGATTGAATCAAATGCGATGCCTCGAACAGTTGTTTAAAAATCATTTTAGAGGAGATTATGTTTTCAATATTTATTTTATAAGGCTGCGCTCTTCAGTTATACCATTTGTGACCTTGACCAAGTTCTGAATAAAATTATTCGTTTTGAAGCTACCTAATTGGCGCACAATATACATCTATATACATTGACAAAACATTGACATTTTTCGTCACTATCGCAGTTCGTTCGTATAGAAGCATGTATAGAATGGCAGCTGTTCTGTTTCAGCCCTGCTTGCATTCATTTAAAAAAGATGTAGTTCCTGACCTGCACAACAATGACAACAAACAAATTAGCATGCTTGCATGAATTATTCAAATGACTTGACAATCAAACTCTTGCAGATTTTGACATTTATAATGATGCAAGTTATTGGCGGTTTCTTTATTATTTGCATGAGCTCTTTTAATAACTAGGGCGAACGCAATTTGTGTTGCGTTGAAGATGAGCGTAGCGGTTTGTATTTTGCGCATTAAAAGATTGAGACAAAAGCATTTGAAAATCATGGAGCAACTAGTCGGACCATTGCTTTCTCAAAAATTCTTATCACTTGAAAATGTAAACGATTTTGACCTTTCTTTGTTTCTGTCCGAGCTGTCGGGTAGCGGAAATATGCTCATTTTGAGATCATTGAGCATTGTGCATGTTAATACATAGATGTAACTCATGCCCAAGGGTTTTATTTGGTTTTATTGGTTTGGTTTTTATTGGGAAAAATCTGGTGTGATGTTTTGATTTGGTTTTGATGGTTTCTAAAGGCAAATCGAAAGTGGGAACATTTGAAAAAAATACGCACTTTTAAATAAATTTCCGTACTTTTCCAAACTTGCCCAATTGTCGAATTTTGCTCTTTTTTCTGCTTTGAAAGTGAAGGGTGTGGAGGATTTTCTTGAAAAACGCAGGGGGTCTAAGTTGAGAACAAAAGTAGACACCCTGAAAATTTCATCCCACTCGAAGCAGGCGTTTGGCCTGTAGAGCGCGCGCAAACACACATACAAAAAAAAAACACACACCAAGTGTTTTTTTAGCAGTAATGAAATTGATGATTTCGCTTCGCTCGCTTCGCTCGCTACGCTCATCAATTAATATCGATTGGTCAATTATTTCATTTGCTTATTACAATAGCAATAGCTGTAGATGGAGATTCATATTTTTGTGTGTGAAACGAAATCTTATAACGGACGCGTGTTTTAAAAATAGCTACATATAGCATAGTTCATTAACACCTAACGACGTTCGAAAAAAACATATCTGTGACTTATTTATTTTAATTGGACGCTTTTAATTAAGTATAGCTGACGCAATAAATAAAGGAGTGTAACTAATTCCAGCAGACACCCGGGAAGAGTCGAATCAGATGTTGTGAAAATAATAAAATTTCGGTCACAATTATAAAATATTAAGAATATTATTTTTATGAGGTGTGCGAATATTCGGATGGACGAATAATTCAACGAATCGTCCTAATTTCGAATAGTTTTTTTAAAACTCTCCGAATTCGTATTTGAATCCGAAATTTTGACATTCGAAAAACGATTAATTCGAAAACTTCGAATAGTTTGAATATTTGGCACCACTGGACCCCTATTCTGTAACTTTTCAAATGTGAGATGAAATGAATTGGGAGTGAGAACCTTAATTTGTTCCATATGAAAACATAGGCGACCTTGGAGTTGCCACTTTAATTTCTTGTCATCTCACTTGGAAAAATTTATAGAATATGGGTCCTGGTAGCACTATATGCTGAAAAAAATATAGAGCACCTGCATCAACAGCCTTCTTTAAACTCACTGGTGGACAATCTCAATGTTAATTCCCATTTAAAAACAAATGCACGTATGCTGCCCACCAGTGAGATGACATGTATCGCAGGAGCTCTATTTTTATTACTAGGAAACGCTGCCACAGTGTTCGCGTTGAAGATGAGCGAAGCTGTTTGCAACAGATAAGTTGAATTCAGAACGTCGTAAACAGCCGGTCGTGGTGTCTCGATGAAGTTTTGATTTTATGATTTGAAGTCGAGGGGTATGGAGGATTTTCTTGAAAAGCGTATAGGGTCTATATAGCAGTATGGGCCCGTGCTACGCAAGTGCAGTGAACTGCGGGTCTGGGGATGTTTGTACTTTTCTATATATGAATTTTAAAAAATATTTTTTCCTCTTATCAGTGATTATTAGCTGCGTGACTCCCTGTGACTTAACACAATGCACTTTTAAATATTCGAGCGAGATTCGAGCTAGATTTGAATATTCGAGCGTGCCGTTAGGCATCGGGTAACCATATAGGGGGCATACACATTACACTTTGTGGGTGGGGAGCGATT
This sequence comes from Nemoura dubitans, assembly GCA_921293005.1. Taxonomy (NCBI): domain Eukaryota; kingdom Metazoa; phylum Arthropoda; class Insecta; order Plecoptera; family Nemouridae; genus Nemoura; species Nemoura dubitans. The sequence continues at coordinate 31,330,867 of OV121077.1, read as the reverse complement.
TTGCTCTACACCACTGATATGAGGAGATAATATTAATTAAATTTCGTATTTAGAGCCATACACTTGTAAGTACAAACATGCCCAGACCCTCAGGTCACTACGCGTGCAAAGCACGGGCCCATACTGCTAGTTATTATTAAATCCGTTGTATTTGGCCGCCTGGCTGGCTTATATTGCGACGGCTTTTTTACCAACTTCCCGTCACCTTTTAGATCTGAAATTTGGTACATTGATTTGTTGGCGGTGACTGTAATTAACATTTTTTGACAATGTTATTCCCGTTCTTCATTTCCCTTCCCCTTAAAATCACACGAAAGATCTCACAACGAAAATAATGAAAATTTTTATTCATACGAAAAAGCTGCACAAAATATTGAGATCATTTTTTCCCAAATTTTCCCAAAAATTTTTGGGAAAATTTAGTCTTTTTAAATAAAAGCTTCGCTCGCTCATCCAATAAGATTGCTAGATGTGTGCCTGACATCTAATAGCTAATGCTAGAACTAATACAAATAATCAATAATTTTAAATTTGGCTCGCTTTCAGTCAAATTATCATTAATAAACTACTAATAACGCTATGTTTATAAGCTGAAGTTTGTAGCTAAACTTCGTGACCTAGCTGAAAGGGGCTGCGTTCAAGGATGATGAACCGGTGGGCGTTTCGGACCATTGCGCAATGGAGTGAAGAAACGCCCGCGTTCGCAAGGGCATCGTGACGGACACGTTTCTGCTGAAGTTTATAGTTATCAGCTTCGTAACCTATAGCTAAATAAGGAGCAACGTCCAATTGAAACCCGAACCGGGCCTTCGAACCACTGCGCAGTGGCGAGTTGCGCCCGCGATAGGGGATTTTGATGGATATGTGTCTGTAGTGCATTAGGGATTTCTGTGATCTGGCCTCTGAGGGGGGACCTTTGGATGTTTGGCCAATGGACCATTGAACCACTGGTTCTTACCCTCAATACCACGCAGAACGCCAAGATAGTACGAACAGTGCCTTGAGACTTCGAACGCTTTTTGCCTTTTTTTTACCATTTGTAGCAATTCCTTAAAGCAAAATAATTTCCATTGCATAGCTCCAAAAAATGTAACTGCTATTCAACGGGTATTCATGTCAATATGACTAGGGCGAACGCAATTTGTGTTGCGTTGAAGATGAGCGCAGTGGTTTGTATTTAGCGCATAAACAGATTAAGGCAAGAAACCTATGCAAATCATGGAGCAGCAAGCCGGACCAATGCTTTCTAAAAAATTCTGATCACTTGAAAATGTAAACGATTCTGACCTTTCTTTGTTTCGGTCCGAGCTGTCGGGTGGCGGAAATATGCTCATTTTGAGATCATTGAGCATTGTGCATGTTAATACATAGATGTAACTCATGCCCAAGGGTTTTTATTGGGTTTTATTGGGTTGGTTTTTATTGGGAAAAATCTGGTGTGATGTTTCGATTTGGTTTCGATGGTTTCTAAAGGCAAATCGAAATTGGGAACATTTGAAAAAAATACGCACTTTTAAATAAATTTCCGTACTTTTCCAAACTTGCCCAATTGTCGAATTTTGCTCTTTTTTCTGCTTTGAAAGTGAAGGGTGTGGAGGATTTTCTTGAAAAACGCAGGGGGTCTAAGTTGAGAACAAAAGTAGACACCCTTAAAATTTCATCCCACTCGAAGCAGGCGTTTGGCCTGTAGAGCGCGCGCAAACACACATACAAAAAAAAACACACACACACCAAGTGTTTTTTTAGCAGTAGTGAAATTGATGATTTCGCTTCGCTCGCTTCGCCCGCTACGCTCATCAATTAGCTGATATTCGATTCGATTTCGTATGGCATTATGTTTTTATAACTCTTCGATGTCCGATTCGAATCAAGAAAACCACAATTCTCACACCCCTAATTATTTTGTTTTTGTTTGTGTCAGGATCGCCTCGCTTGCAGGGTATTCAAGTGAAGGTCGGACATTATTGCCTATATAGCTTTGCGTAGACCATACCTTTCCAATACTGGTTTGAAAACAATGGATTATCTGATGGCGGGTCCAAAATTTGATTCCATTGAATCGATAAAGGTATAACTGTTATCTTCGATCATGTGCATTGATCAAAATACTGTTCTTATAAGCTAACCCAGCCAGGAAGAACAGGAAAACAAATACAATATGTCATTGTATAAGTTGTTTGTTTTCTACAACGTACAACCATAAATTAAATTTGTATGTTGTAATTGTTTTGTACATAACCCTTGCCTCTAAAAGCTTCGTAGTTTGGCAATATAAGTAATTGCTAAAACAGAGAGCTAAATCATTACGGTACATTCCTATTTCCAACAGAGTGACATTCATAATGTTATATAAAGGTAATTATTTTGCTGCAAAAAATGAAAACTTTATTGGTGTTTTCTTCTCGCTGATGCGTAAAAAAACTTTATTTCAGGCGTTGTAAAACTCAGCATTTTGATCATTCCCAACTAGCACAAAACACGTTATCACGAACGCTCGGTGGACGTCGAAAAGCTAACGGGGGATAACTTGCGTTCAACGTTCGGGTAAAACCTAATCGAAAATTTGGCGAATGTGAACGTTGCATGCAAGTTATCCCCCGTTTGCTTTTCGACGCCCACCGAACGTTCGAAATAACTTTCGCTGAACGTTTTTGTGCTACTTGGGTTGCGTTACTCAATGAGGTCGGAAGGAGACAATGATCCTCGATTTCGTCACGCAACATTGTAAGAAAAGAGAGTAAAAGTCAACAACATCCTAAACTTATCTAAATATCTTTGGTCAAAACTCAAAGCTATTATGGCAACCGCCAACGAAGTCGCACAGGTATACAGCAAAAGACAGCCAGAGAGATTGCAAAAGACAAGAACGAGTCGAACTCGGCTAACGACGTCGCATAGCTAGCTGCGTCAAGAATAGACTTTCTTCAGGTTTATTTAAATTGTAAAGTCTCTTGCAACAAAGCAATGCGGGAATAAGAATGTTTGAAAGCTGTTTGCTAGGAGGCTAGCTTGCCAAGTGAAAGGGCGGCGAGTGCCTGCTGTTCGACGGATGCTGGATACGAACCCTGGAATAGCACGCTAGCGAAGCCAAATTTATATAGTTAACTCTGTATATCTACACATTACTCAATTTCACGCTAAGCACTACACTCCTGATTTATACTGATATTACAAACGGAAAATACATCTGTGCTGATACATTGTTATTGAATCTTGATGGTATGACCCCATGGGTATGACCACCCGTATACTAAGTTGCTATGAACCAGAAGAACTACTCGTAGAGCCGCTCAAAACATTTCCACACTCTTTAATTCGCGTCATGCTGGTCTTCTTATAAACAACAAATTTGCACCTCCCCAAAGTGCATGTTTTCCCCCCAGAAAATTACTTGGTTTTAGGTCCAATTTCCTCGGATTCTTGTCATTTTGTTCACAAGAAATGATGTGTTATAATGGTGTCATTGCTGTTGTACTCATTACTTATGGTCGTCTCTTCCTTTCCATCAAAATGATTGTGATGTTTCTTGTTTGTGTGTCATATTTAGACGTGCTGGGGAAATAAGGAGGCAATTTCACCGGGAAAAGAACGTTATTTTGTGCCAGTTTTATTTTTTACTAAAGAACCGTCACTTATTTCCGCAAACGCAAATCTTTGACTTGTCTTTTTACTGCACGAGATGAGATGCACTGTTTGTTGCGGCTAGTTCGCCAGTACGTTTGAGACGCGGATACTTTTGGATACCCTTGATTGACAGACAAAGTGTTGTAACGTTTCCCTGACAAAGCATTAACGCCGTAGTTTTTCCTTACCAAAGCAAACAGAAAACTCGAAAGGACGAACGACTCCCTTGATACTTTTACGCGTCTAAAATCTGGCCCGGTGCCTGGCAATTCTTTGTGTTCATATGACTTCAAGAGACCCGGGACGATTCGAGCCTACGTGACATTCATCACGTGACCCGACTGGGAGTGACGACCCGATGATTTTAATTTTCGTCAAACTTCAGTTTTCCGAAAATTCGGAATTATTAGTAATTTTACTAATCTATCAATTTCTTCAAACCATCTGCAAAATTGTGGTTGAAAATAGGTCAAAGTTGTGGTTGTTGTTGTTGTCATCACTTTCCCAATGTATCGGATATAAACTGTTCCACTTCATTGCATGTTCACGATATAATATTGTGGAATATGATTCGGTATTTGAATGACATCTTTGTCAAATGCCGGTGGGTATAAGAAAGGAAGAATTCCATTGAAGAACCCCATATCCTCAAATATGTCATCTCAGCACGAAGCCAAAAGGCCGAGAGTTCGGATAGTGAGTCGATGACTGGACATGCGAATCGAAATAAGCAAGCTGTATTCAAGAATCTGATAACCGATACCCAAACGAACTTTAAAACACACACATTATATTGCTCTCCTCATGACGGATAGTATATACGGTAGGGAGCCTATATGCGGTTAGAGAGTGGCCATCTCTTCGTATGGGCGCCATGTTTTTACCAACTTGAACTATACAACAGTCCTTTCAGCAGTAGTCGATACGTTACGAACTCTCCTCGCCATTGTGTAAATAATAAGTAGATATGCAAAGGAATGTTAGAAACTCATAGACAACTGCCACGTGCTTCGTGACCAACTTTGCGTCCGTATGGCATGGAATTCGAACAGCCAATAGAAAAGTGTTATCATTATGCTGTGGTAGGTCTCAGGTCTCCTAAAAATCTTCTTCCTAGTTCAAAGAACTCGTCGTTCTCATTGCGTTTCCCACGAAAAGATATGCGTTTTCTACTGGATTTGGATTACATAATATTAGTGTGTGAGTCGCTGCCACACCTCACCGATTGCGAATAGTAGAAGATCTGTAGAACGGCCACACTCAGTTGATGATCTTGGCACCACCCGCCAGAGCTTGGCATTCATGCGAATAGCATAATCGAAATGATTAAGTGACGGACTAAAATAACGCGACACTTAATTTTGGCTTTTATAAAAAGGCAATCATAACATGAAATTCGCAGTGAGCACGATTGTTGCCTGCTAGTTTTCTTGTTTTAACCTACAACGCCTATGAGTCTGATCTAAAGCCAGTTCATAATTCTCTTTTCGTATACTTACTCACGAGCAATATTGCGACAGTCCAGGAAATGGGATTGGTGACCGTTACGAAATCTATTACCAAATTACATGTTGGTCATTCATTGTTCAGAGATGGTGATGATTAAACTAAGTTTTCTTTCAATTACCAGCGGGGATTTCGAGATTTAAAAGATGTCAATTCAAAAAGTTTCGTCGCGATCCTACAGTACTGGCGTGTGTCAAGAAAATGTACCCGTACGAGGAAAATTACCTGAGTGAGCGGACCAAATGAGCTAAGTTCAGTACAATTTAAAGCTAAGTTACAAAATGAGTAAAGTTACAAAATCACAAGTTACAACCCTCTTCGAGATGAATCAGCAGAGGATGAACATTAGATAAGTCCAGTGAAATCGGAGGCCTCAAGCAAAAAAACTAAGGCCCCCCTCCCCCCACCAGTGTTCAGATTTCCAGTTTCAGATTTCCAGAATGTTCAAATCGCGGGGGGGTGGGGGGGGGGGGGAGGGAGGGGGGAGAAACATTCTTGGTTTCAAACAATTGTACCAGAATTTTTCACCTGTCCTGCTTCAAAAACGCCTTTGTTCAAAGCCTTTGTTTCGGATTAACTTGGGCCTCTGCGGGCCCCAAAATTTAAAGCCTTTCTTATCGGGGACCTCTGTGAGCCCCCCCTGAGCCCCCCCTGAGCCCGAGGCCCCCTAGCACTGGTATGCCTGCTCCCCACTAGTTACGCCCTGAGCCCGAGGGCCCCGAGCACTGGTATGCCTGCTCCCCACTAGTTACGCCCTGAGCCCGAGGGCCCCGAGCGCTGGTATGCCTGCTCCCCACTAGTTACGCCCTGAGCCCGAGGTCCCAGAGCGCTGGTATGCCTGCTCCCCTCTAGGTACGCACTGAGCCCGAGGCCCCAGAGCGCTGGTATGCCTGCTCCCCACTAGTTACGCCCTGAGCCCGAGGGCCCAGAGCGCTGGTATGCCTGCTCTCCACTAGTTACGCCCTGAGCCCGAGGCCCCCGAGCACTGGTATATGCCTGCTCCCCTCTAGTTACGCCCTGAGCCCGAGGTCCCCTAGCACTGGTATGCCTGCTCCCCTCTAGTTACGCCCTGAGCCCGAGGTCCCCTAGCACTGGTATGCCTGCTCCCCTCTAGTTACGCCCTGAGCCCGAGGCCCTCGAGCACTGGTATGCCTGCTCCCCACTAGTTACGGTCCTGGGTAAGCCATTTTTTGAGCTGCATAACAACACGGGCTGTACAAACTTAAAAACTGTATGCAATCCATAGACCTTAAGTTGGACACTTTAACAACGTGGACTCTGTAGGTATAGAACCTTTGTGCCAACCATGCACTAAGGCTATAGACGACAGCCACTGCAAGCTTTAAAACGCTGGACATTGCCAAGCCGTGTCTTGAGCTGAGAGACGACATCAGCTGTACGTTTTGAAGCATTTTTAGACCGGAACAATTTTTACTAACCGGATTTTAATTTGAGTAGGTACCGTGATAATAATAAAAATAAAAATACGCTTTTTGCCCGCTCTTTTGGCTTGCGAACATGATTTCCTTCCCAAGAAGAAACACTGCAGTGTAAAGATGGGCGCAACATCTCAGGTGTCGGTTTTGAAGTAACCTATTTAAAAATTCATCACCATTTCGGCAGAAGCCGAAAGTAAAGTTTGCTGCAAAAGTTCTTGTTTTTCGTTAGGAATACTTAAAATGTTGCCAAATAGTCGCGTACGGTTTTTCTATTCACGTCTACATCAGAGAGTTTAGAAGGTGAAAGTACACTGTCATCTGTGACACAGTCAACTGTGACGCTGTCATCTGAGACACTGTCAACTGTGACACTCTCAACTGTGACACTGACCTCTGCCACACTGTCAACTGTGACACAGTCAACTGTGACACTGTCATCTGTGACACAGTCAACTGTGACGCTGTCAACTGTGACACTGTCAACTGTGACACTCTCAACTGTGACACTGACCTCTGCCACACTGTCAACTGTGACACAGTCAACTGTGACACTGTCAACTGTGACACTGTCATTTGTGACACTGTGTGCTTTATATTCGAACCTCAAGTTCCTTTATCGACGTCACAGCACTCTGCATCTGTTATCCTTATCAGAATCATCTTCATTGCACATTGACTTAACATTTTGGAAACACTGGCTGTCCTGTGTTCCCCGCGGTTAAGCAAAGCATCGCAGAGTCACGACATGAATGGGCTACCTCAAGAGAAGAGGGTATACTATGGATTTGAAGCTTGCACAACAGCTGTGCTCATACGGCTTATAGATCTCTCGCGACAGCATGCACTAGTGGAAGAATAATGAAGTTCGAATTAGCTGCCGTCCTTCGGAAGTTTCGCCAAGCTGGAGGTGCTTTTCGTGACCTTCGAATGTATTGCGCGCTGGGTTTCCCATCATCACGTCTAAGCTAGGTTAGCTTTTTACCACATCTTTTAAACAGTGCTATTTTATCAGCGTCACAGGAACCGTTGTCAAAACAAAATACCAAATGGAACATCGTCAGCATGGGAACCCCGTCGCTTGAAGCTTGCAACTCTGGGAGACAGCTGGAATCTGAGAAAACGCAGAACACTTTTCAACGCTGGTGGAAATTTATGTGTTTGGTGTCCTGGAATTCGAAATTTGTTAGCATTATAACCGATGCCGAAAGCTACGAGTTCAATAAACATTTTGTACTACAATGAAATCAAACCTAGGACTTTCTGTCAATCTCAATATCGGGGAAAATATTTGAAAACTCCATTGCATCTCGATCTTACATTTTTAAAGCTCTGCTCTCAGATTGATGCAAATAGTGCGCGGATGAAAGATTTAGGCATTTTTTAACGTACGGCAAGAGCAAGATTAAAATTGTGAACCGATTCAAAAAATTCAAAATTTAATGTAGTTTGAAATTAGTGCGGCTAGACAAAACGGCCTTTGGTGAATTAAAAATTTTTTTTTCTTTATGTGTTTCCGAAACCCAAAATCTTTCATTTGAGTACATCTTGAGTATAAAAATGACCCGAATACGAAATAACCAATTTCGCCTTGCCATATATTATAAAGCTGTGTTCGTATGTTTACCGTTTATTTGGTTTTACTCTTTTACTCTTCACCTTATCTTGGCGTCAACCCTTAACATGCAGTGACGTTTTTATTTTATTTGAATGTGAGGTATTTGTGTGGGTGTTCCATAAGTGAGAAAAGAAATAAAACTTAACTGTTAAGAACCTTTCATTTCAGAGATACTGCGATGTTTTTTGTTGGGTTGGAACGGAGAAATCTTATTTAAAAAATACCCAAACATCTATTACGCAATCGCATATATCCCATACCTACCTATACACGCAGATTGATTTTCTTCTTGTTTCTTCTTCCAGGAAAATGCCGCAAGCACGAGATGTTTCCGACGGACGCGAAATTGAAAAACGACCCGGCGCTGGACAAAACGATACTCGGTAAGTCAGTAGCAATTTGTTACCAATTTCCTGCAGGCAACCGGGCAAATTGCTTTGTGGGGAACATTTGTTTTTGGAAATTTAGAAAGTTGCGATTGCCGTTGGGCACGCGAGTAAATAGGCAATTTTAATCTCTCGTGAATTGCTTTGAATGCGTTTCCAGTGCGCTTCCTTTCACTTCTAATGCCATTGGGTTTATAGGTCCCAATGCTAATACGCTAATACCATATCTAGAAGTACTTACTGACGAAACCCCCCACTGCTGAATATTCCCCAGCGTAAAGTTGCAGTATATATTTGTCCCATGTCCCTAGACACTTACATATATACCTAACGCGATACAAACCATAGTGTAAACTACACACTCGAATAACCACAATCACCTCCATTACCGCAATGTCAAACACGAGGGGGACCACCTGGGAGGCTGTCACAGAGAGCACAGCCAAAGGCAACATCCCCCATGACCGCATCATAACATTGCACCACCAAAGTACTCACGCCACTAATTACATTACAACCACTTATGTATTCAGATTACAACCGCACAGAGGCCTCGTTCTCGGTCATCAGCCTGCTCCTGATGTTCTTGGGTCTCGTCTTCTCCGTCTACACGTTCCGCAATCCGAGATACATGTTCAAGAGGCTGGCAGGCGGCATCCACTTTCTTACATGTGAGTATTATTATGATGAGTCAAGCTTTAAGTTCTTTACATGTTTTATTTTTTATTTTTTGGATGCTGGCCATGATTTTTGGCATAGTCCATGTGTTTATTATTAAGATAGCGTCTCGCTAAGTTATCGTTAGAAATTGTGATGCGAGAAGGAGTGTGTTATTACTTTCTTCGGTTGGTGACGGAAATAGTGTGCTTTAATGACGTGAAGGGTGAGAAAAAGCTAAATTAGTCAAGTTTTTGTTTTTGTTATTTCTGTTAGATCAGATCAAGTCGCAATTTTACGCATCTCTACTCTCTCTTTAAGTAGTGAAAAATAATAAACCATGCATTTATTTAGGTATTTATGTAGCACAATTTTTTACAACGGCAACCGTCGCAACCTCCAGGATTGGTCGCAGGGACTGAAAATCAGCAAGGATATGGCCGAGTCCTTTTTTCATACTATTCCGGTATTCGTGAGGAATGGGCGATGGGAACTCCCGACGTACTGAAAGCCTGCGATGCAAGCAGACATGGCGCAATCATTCCCAGGATAGCCGGCCACCAGGAACGAACTTGGACCTCCCGAATGAAATGCAGACTTAGCGCTCTCATTACCAGGACAGCCTTCTTCCAGGATCGAACCTGGGGCCTCCCGAATGCAAGGCCAACGTGTCGCTCTCATTTCTGGATAGCTGGCCACAGGGACCGAACCTGGACCTTTCAAATGCAAGGCAGACGTTGCGTTCCCATTATCAGGATAGCCTTCCTCCAGGATCGAACCTGGGACCTCCCGATTGCAAGGCAAACGTGTCGTTCTCAATGCTAGGATAGCTGGCCAGAGGAATTGAACCTGGACCTCCCGACTGCAACGCAGAAATGGCACTCTCAGCCATGGACAGCCGGTCACCAGGATCGAACCCGTGCCACTAGGAAAATTTGAGTCATGTTCTGAATTGTGATCACCGCCCCTTATAATATATAACCGATATTCTACAATGTTACAGTACCTGCCCATGCCCTGAGGGACTTCCTTGCCTGAGACACAGAATAGGAACATACTTGTCTTGCCTTGTATAGCTGATTAGATGAGGATCGATGCAACAGATTGTAATTTCCTTAATCAGTCGTGCGAATTACTTGTATGATTCGTGATCAACACACGCATGCCCAGTATATGAGAACCTCCAAAGATGACAGGCCTGCACGCCGCCGTATTCACCTTGTCGATTTACATAGCTGTTATGGCCATTGCTCCATTGCTCGTTAAGTAGGAGAGTGGATATGCATTTTCCTTCAAGAGCTTCAAAACTGCCCCTTAGAGCCTTTTGTCTGGCTAACGGCGTGGCTTGCAAGTTTTGAAGCTTTTAGCTCGTGTATAGAAGCAGTGGATCCTCTTGGAAGATGCAAATCCACTCTCCTTCTTAACGTGAAACGTTCTTAACGTGTTTAGAGGTTCAGAATGCTGTGAGATGATAGATTTGGGTTTCTCTTATTCTGGGCAGGCTGCGGGAGGGTCTTGTTTTGGCGTTTAAAGGTCATCCATCAGGAAAAATTATTTCTGACCTTATACAAAATTTTGGTGTTGGTTCATTTGTTTACAATAATGTTTTTGTCCGGAGCATTTGATCTCAACTGTTGGTCTTACCTCATTCAATTTAGAAATCAGCACCGTCTTGACAGTGTAATTTCCTTCTGCTGTCTCACAGAATTGTTTATTGACCTACTGAAGACTGAAAACTAAATTAACCATTACCGAAACACACATTCTTCTCCTGAATCTTAATCCAATAAAATTAATTGGTGCTTGTCACGTTTCAAGCTAGAAATAGAACATAGAGATTAAACTAGTATATTTAACTTTATTTATTACCTACTTCTTCAGATTCTTCCACATTTTTTTAAGCAAATTAAAAAAATATATATGAGAAACGAATTTTTTTTAGGACGCATAACCATAGAGGCATAACCTCTAAAATAGTGCCAACTCATTTATAATTAAAGTCAACGCGGGAAATTTTGAAGATTATTTTATCTAACTATGATCATCAGTATTGAACACAATATTTCGATGCATCCCAGCTGTATTGATAACAAAAACTCTATACTAGCACTATACTTAGCAGATACTGATCACATCTACTCGTTATTAGCCCGTTAAACATATATGTAATACGCAGTCAGTTAACCTACCGTAAAACTACCCGCTTGTCATGTAGACTCCTTTCTAACAGAGTTCCAGCGAAAAAGTATATACTAAAGTCGTTCATTTTCTCGCCCGGGGCCACCTACTCGTACAGCGTTAACAGACCCGTTATCTTTAGTATATTTCATGAAATCGTCGAACTTTACCTTAAAGTTTTGAAGCCTACACCTAGATTATTTTCTCAGGGGTTATACAGTTAGTGGTTATCCAGATATTCTACCGCATACCTAGCTTTGGCTACGGCAAAAATTTGATGCTAGTAATTTCGCCGGCAATTGCTGGGGTGCGTTGGCAACCTGTTTTAACATCTTCTACCAGGCCATGTCACGAGGTCAATTATAATCAAGGGACCCAATGTTTCTCAGGTGGTTACAGATACCATGATTACAGGTGATGTATCAACAAACAGTTGCTCCATCCCTTGACTGCCGGCGAAACTATTATTGCGGACGGAGGACTTGCTGCTTTACCTAGTATGGGTGTGGAAAATCTGGGTAACCTTATATCTGTGGTTATAGTTTGAACACGAGTCTCAAAAGTGTACTTACCGTTGTCTTACATGCCACCCTCCTAACCGTCCTACACGTAGTCAGCCAGGTAAACTTAACACTTAAAAGCCCGTTTAACAGTCCGATAACAACCCCGTTATCTTCCTTAGACGCCTGCGTTCTCGCGGTATTCCAAGTAGTGATCTACTCGATCGGCCTTTCGTCTTCCCATGCCCGGAGCGATCTACTCGTATTCAACCCGTTAAACAATCCAAAAAACAGTCCGTTAACTACCCCGTTATCTTCCCCAGAAGCCTGCGTTCTTGCGGTGATCCAAGTAGTGATCTACTCGATCGGCATTTCGTCTTCCCACCCGGAGCGATATACTCGTAGTCAACCCGTTAAACAATCCAAAAAACAGTCCGTTAACTACCCCGTTATCTTCCCCAGGCGCCTGCGTTCTCGCGGTGATCCAAGTAGTGATCAACTCGATCGGCCACGAGCAAAAACATCTGCCCTTCGTCTTCCCTCCCGGAGCGACCTACTCGTACGGCTTCTCCTTCGTGATCGCCTGGCTGGTGTTCGTCCTGATCCTGTTCTCGGGCTGCTCCTTCATGATCTTCTCGAAGAAACGCAAAGGGTCGAGGGCACCCACCGAAGAGCTCGGTATGGCGGACGAGCCCACGATCATCGGACGGTAACTTGGACGAGGGAAGATGTGAGATGACTTTATCCGTAGTTTATTTGAGTTTGGGGGGTGATGGGTTGTGTGATTGTCGTTTAAATGCCGATTTTCAGTTTGGATGGAGGAATTGGGGTGTGTTCAAGAATTGCTTGTTGCTGTTTATTATATTAGTAGCTATAATTTAACTGTAGTTATAATAGTGAAATCGATTTTGTAATTTTACGTTTGTTGTATATTGTCGGTTTCACTCATATTCAGTTATTCTTCTTTGACTTCACCCTATGAAGGAAATTGGATTCATCTGCTTATTAGAAGACAACTGCCTGACATTTCATATTATGATACAAAATGCTCAACAAAATGGAACTTTAAAAAAATGTCTAGAATGCATTGAGATATATCTACTGCTTCTTTTTAAAGGGCAAAATATAGTGTAATGATTAGTGATGGTGTTTATGCAGATATTTGAACCACGCGACATTATTTTATAAGCAAGTCATTAGCATGTCCACGAACACTTTGTATGCTGTCAGTGCAAAACAAAATTACTTTTGGCCTGATACGTTCGGAATACATTTCTATGTAACGCGAACACATTTTATGTTTTATTAAATTAATAATGAACAACCGCCCTTCGACTGCCTTATGATGCAAATTTCGTTCAATCTAAGTATGAATATGAATTATAAATGTAAGGTATTGAATAAAAATAATGTTGTGCCCTGCTAGCTTGGCCCGCCGAATCGCCGAAGGCTTGTTACTATAGACCCATAATCACACTGTGATTAATACTTACTTGTTTAGCACGCTTTAAATACGCCAAGTCAAAAGAAGCCGAGTCGAATGTGTGCAATAAAACAAAAGGAATTGCTGGGCGGGAAGTTTGGCACGCACTTCGAGCTAAGTTAGTTACGGAACGTGCAAATCGGCGCGTGCTAGCCTGAACTTCGGTTCGAAGCAAAACTTTGAGAGGGTATACTCTCTAAGCATGTATACTGTCTTGCAAATTGCGAAATGCTGAGTTAAGACGACACAAATTGTCACAGCATGGCAATGTGAATGCAATGACACTCGAAATAAAACAGTTTTAATGTTTTTACAAATGCTTGGCATCTGTGGTGGGAGTCGGGCTTGGCGTTTTGTAAAGTTGGCTTGACTTCGCTGCTTGGTTTACTATCAAGCTCCCCTCCCCCCGCTCCGCTCCCATAAAAAAACACTAAGAGTATAATTAAATCATCTGCAGAATCAAATTGTGATTCAGGTAGCAACAGGCATGTGCAAATTAATAGTTTAAAAACATTTTTCCTATGATATTTATACCGTCAAAAATTAAATCATTTTCTTTAAAACAACACTGTGTTATTGGTTGTGTTATTTGTCTATGTCATTGGTATTTGTCAATATGGTAGAATTTTGAATACTGTTCTATAAAAAGTAGTCACGTAGATTTGACGTATACTTAGCTAAAATGGTTAGATAGTAATTTAGGTCTCCGTCTGTTTTTAGAGTTTCTACCCCAATACCTACTGATTGTTTCTACAATTTGTATCTGGATTCTAGTCAAATATGTGCGATGTGATGATGCGTGTTCATTAGGTGTCATTCAACGGGGTATACACTGCCCGTTAAATTAAACTATATATATAATAACTTAATTAAAATAAAGTATCTGGTTACATGGTATCACGTGGGGATGTATTTTGGTTGGCAACATGGCATGTAGCTTTCGTCCAGAGAAATTGTGGTCGAAATTGTAGTTGGATTGTAGCCGGTAGGTTAAATTTTCTACCCTCTTGTCGTTACGGATGCAAAAATTTTGTGTGTTGCTAGTTCATAACCGGAGTTTTTAAGGGACAGCAATAGGATATGAGCTGTAATTATAGTTGAAAATAAACCCCCAAACCCCCATTAGCACAAGGGAGTAAGAATGCTATTGCTGACTGAATGATGTCTTGGCTAATGTAGCACTGGGAGGTTCAAATTTTCGCTTGTTTTTCGAATTTATGAGACGATATGTTTCTCATTTTATCGAACAATTAATTCAGTGTGCTGTCGGATATGTTGGCGATGTTTTAGCAAATATATTTTTAAAGATATTCAAAGGCAAGAATGTTGCATTGGCTGTACTCGATGGCTACTACTTTTCGGTAAATTCGCAGCTAGTATGTTACTCTTTTGTCTTCTATTTTTGTCACTTTAGTATTTTCTAGTATGTATGTGCCGTTGTGTTTTAAGTACACACTATCTTCTGTTCTTTGTAATGTGGGTTTAAATTCTTCAGGATAAAGACAAACGTATATAAAAGACAAAAATGTAACAATGGTGTTATAACGGTCGTGTTATATTAAAATAAATTGTTCAGCCAAAATTCTAATTTGTTCGAACATCTTCCTGAAATCCTTAATTAATGTTCATATGTTTGAAACAGATTGCACTATGGTGGTTTTAATTTTCATTTGCAGGCACGGCACCGATACCGGTATTTTTATTTTATGTAAAGGAACTCAAGATTTTTGCATTATGCTTTTTGCCGTACATTGTGGTTTGAATTTTACCTTTGCGACGTTAGGTGCTAGAGCAAGCTACTAGGTGGCACTGGCAGCACATTCGGAGGCAGAAAGCTGTGATGTCTCGCAGCATTCCTAGTTATGAACTGTACCACCTTTTTGTAAGTATGCTTTTGAAAACTTTTTATACCTATTGACTTTATAACTTTGATTGGGGCGTTTTGAACGCGCCCGATTTCTCGGAGGTGCCCGTGTTGACGCAATGTCCACAGCCAATGCGCGTCCCACTGTATTTTGACAGTTATTTTCCTGCCGTCGATATAGTAAAATCCATGCTTGTGACCTCCAGCTCTATGACTATCACTGGGTTCACTTGATAAATTAATTCATGAATATGTGGGACAATTACTGAAATCTTGGATGATAAGACGCTTACAAAGCTCCCAATTATATTATTTGTCAGGTAGAGACTCATAGAAATCCTTGGGGAAATAAGGGAAAACAGTTGGGAAATCAGTGAGACTTGTATTTAGCATTCAAAACCCAGTTTGAAATAGTTTTTTCCAAAACTAGTGCTAAAGATGCGACAAGTCGACATGATCTTAAGAAATTTATTAATCAATCATTTACTTAATGAAAAAATCCCACTTATGTTTGAATGTGTGTTTATTGGCACCAAATGTACACCTAAATCACCCCTAAAACCTTCATTATTTTTACACTTCATTATTTTTACACATAAAAATCTAGCCAACATGTACGGTTGCATTGCCTTTTTATTTTTAAGTGCACATATTAATCAAAATACAGAAAAAAACAGAACAAAAACAAACATCTGTTTCACTCGCTTGGCCCAACAAAGTTATTAGTTCTCTCTCCTAAGACTTGACACGAATACCCACCTAAGTAATAGAGGCTTACGGAAACCTACTCGACCGAGCGATCTGTCACGTGGTCAGAGCTCTCCGAGCTGCGGACGTTTTCGAACGCAAACTTTACAGTCGACCGCGGAAATTCGAAAATGGCCGACAACGAACTAGCTGAACTTTTTGGCAATTGATCAGACCAGTGAAAACTCTCTTGCTCGTGCAGTTTCTCTCCTGCACAGATAAAATGTTGCAATATTTGCGTTACAAAAATGATAACGAAAAAAAGTTAATGTAGGTTGAACGGTCTAAAATTACCCGCCCGTTCGTACAAACAGAACTCGCGCACCAGGCTGAAAGATGGTACGCGAGTTGAGCGCTCTGATCGCTCCAGACTGGGTTTTCGTAAGCCTCTATTGTCGGCCATAAAGCAGAGACAAGAGTTTTCAGTTATCGGTAACAGGTCGGTTATCGGTTAACATGTCGTTTGGACATCGGGCATCAGATTCTTCATCAAGTTTGATAATTTCCATTGCATGTCCGTCTTGGAATCAGCACCGAACCCTCAGCCTTTTGACTGCGCGCTGGGACCGATATGTTTCAGCCCGGAACACAGGGGAAAACTGGTGTCCTCTGGCTAGGACCCACTAAAGCACCGATAGGTATTTCCCACGTAGCCGTTGCTCCTTACGATCGACTTTCCTTGCCACACAAGTCCTCGACATTCGAGTTCAAAAACGCACTATCGAGGTTTTGACAGCTCCTAATGTGAATTGCGATTCCAGATCTTTACTGCTCGGCAAGAAGAATTCCATTGTTTGCTAGTTGTTAGACGATGGTAGGTTGCTAGTGGAATATAATAATATATACGCTAATAGTAACACATCGCAAGTTGCAGTTGCCGGCCATGGTGGGGGTGCTTCGTTCACAGCTGCAAGGAGCCAGGCAACCGTTTGTTGCACCTGCAAAACATCCCTGCACCACATCCCTGCAAAACATCCCTGCACAACACCCCTGCACCACACCCCTGCACCACACCCCTGCACCACACCCCTGCACTTCATCCCTGCACCACACCCCTGCACCACACCCCTGCACTTCAACCCTGCACCACATCCCTGCACTTCATCCCTGCACCACACCCCTGCACCACACCCCTGCACCCCACCCCTACACCACACCCCTGCACTTCATCCCTGCACCACACCCCTGCACCACACCCCTGCACTTCAACCCTGCACCACATCCCTGCACTTCAACTCTGCACCACACCCCTGCACCACACCCCTGCACCACACCCCTGCACCACACCCCTGCACCACACCCCTGCACCACACCCCTGCACCACATCCCAGCACCACATCCCTGCACCACACCCCTGCGCCACATCCCTGCACCACACCCCTGCACCACATCCCAGCACCACATCCCTGCACCACACCCCTGCACCACACCCCTGCACCACATCCCAGCACCACATCCCTGCACCACACCCCTGCACCACACCCCTGCACCACACCCCTGCACCACACCCCTGCCCCACACCCCTGCATCACACCCCTGCACCACACCCCTGCACCACACCCCTGCACCACACCCCTGCCCGTCACGCAGTGAACGGCAGTAAGTTCACTTTAAATCGTAAATCGTAAATCGTAAATCGTAAATCGTAAAACGAGAACGAGTTCGCTCCCTTGCGACATTCGATTTCGTTCCGATTATGTTGTTTCACCTCTCATTCAAAGTCGTCCACATCTTCTCGTAGATGTCCCCCAGACCTATTCCAACTATATTTTTAAGTAGTGTGCAGCTGCATTAGGTTTTTGCTGTGGTGGACGCCGTCGACGATGTCCACCATCGTCCATCACGCGGCGTGGGCGGCGTCGTCGTGGAGGTGCCGCGTCCGGCGACATGACCTACACACACGACTCAGTTGCGGGTAATAAACTACAATCAACGGATTTTGTGCTATGAAACGAACAAAATAAATCGCTGTTTGATTTGTGGGGAAGAGAGAATGAGTGTACCTACTATTGGGGGATGTCCAACTATCCCAAAATGATAAAACATATAGTTACGTTCTGTTACATTCTGCTGATTGATTGTATGTGTGCCGATTAATAAAAATATATTACATCAAATGAACAGTGAACACACCGAAATGTCTCTAAGGAACAGGTTTTTGTCACTGAGCCAATGCCCATCGCCTCGTTACCATGCTTGACGAGTTTGGTCGCATCGCATGTAGGTATTGTCGATAAGCAGGTAGAGCGGTTACCGACGCATACCCTTGTTATCGACATTTCAATTGACTAATTGATCAAATAATGATCAGTTTGATATCCGATAGATAGCTCTTAGGGTTCGCTCGCGTTTTAACACTGGTACCTATTCGTAAACTTCTGCCGTGTAGCTGGGGCATCGCTAGGTAGTGTAGTTCGGACTGAGGCTTGCACATAGTGGCAAGTCAATGAAGTCTGATCGGACTCTGAATCGGCGTTCCGCTGATTTAGGCAAAGTCTGTTCCTGCTTTTCGCGATTTATCGCAGCAGATGACTTTTCGGGCAATATGCGGGTCGCTTGACGCTATGTGTCTTGACATCCGTTATTGTGGGAACAGGGCTCTCTCGTATCATCCACCTTTCTTGGATGTCGACGGCCTTCCTTGGTGTGCGTTTCTTGCTCCCTCTGTCTCTTTGTTGCATGGTTTGTGGTTTTTGGTAGGTTGTGGTTTGTGTTGTTTGTAAATGGTTTGGGCATGGTTATGGCTTGTTTGTCGCGACCGAAACGTGAATGTTTTGGGATGCGTATGTACGTATATGTGTACAAATGTTTATAAAGCTGTGTACACCTTCCTTGAGTGAATGTTTTTTTCACCCTAGCTGTCTTTGAGTTGCATGTATTGTTGATGGTGCTTGTAGTTTGGTAATTGGTAGTATTGTCAATTTTTGATTCCTGGTTTTTGGTGAACTTGGCCAACTATACTCGGCCAACTACAAACTACCTAGTTCACTGTTTTACAGTGTCAGTTTTCTGTGTAACTAGGCCGAACTAACACTGCCAAACTAGTGACTGGGCAGTTTGTTGTTGCTCGAGCAAATCAATCTATTGCTCAACATAATGATTTTCAAAAACAAGACTTACTACTTTTTAGGTGCAGGATTCCAAGAAAGCAATCCTTGCATCTCTTCCTTATCCGCTGTATCCTTATTATACCCGCTCTATATGGAGCTACGTCATGACGATGGAGCTGACATGATATGGAGCTGTGAAGTGCTGTTACGAAACTTTGGGAAATTCGCACTCAATCTTATTCAATTAGCTAGTGTGAAATGTGTTTTTGCATGTGTGGCGATTGCATTGGCATTTGGCGAGTCTTCATTCGCTCTGCTTGCCCGATTTGTTGCATTACGAATGTCGAATAGCAGAGATCACGGTTACCGACGCATATCGTTATCGACCTTTTTTAAATTGATTCATTGATCGGGTAATACATTTATATATCCGAGAGAGTGCTCTTGGGTCGAATCCAGTTATATTAGCACTGCTACCTGTTCATAGAATTCTCTTGAACATAATGGGCATCTCTCGCTGTAGAAGTCATTTGGACTGAGGCTGGCACTCAGTGCTGGTCGAGAAGGACTGCCTGGACTTTGCGTCGGCATTCCGCTGGCCAAAGTCTTTCCTCGCCCTGCCTTCTCGCAGCAGCAGGTGTTTTTGGAGTGATTTCCAGATTGTTGAAACTAGTGGATCACTATTCACGATGTTTTACAATCTGTCAGCGGAATCGTGACTGTGTTGCTTGCTAGCTAGATCGGCAGGGTCGCTGGGTTGCTGGCTTGCTGCAATGTTACGGTTCCTGAAATTGCTAACAGGGTTCGCCTATCATCCACCTATCTTTGGGTGCACTGCGACCTTCCTTGGGGGACCGCTTCTTGTACCTTCTGTCTTCATGTTTAAATGGTTTGTTGTGCATTTGTTTCGCTTGCTGGTTTGTTTGGACTGTTAAATGCATTGCTTTGATGTATTTATATGTGATCAGGAATGTGCTCAGGAAGATTGTGTTGCGTGTAGTGCTGCTTCCAGCAAGCGTACGCAACGCGTTGAGGGACCAATCAGCGTGCTCCATTTGGTCGCGAAACGAATCTGTAACTCAAGTTAAAAACTGCAAGGGCTCCGCAAAACGGGCAAAATGTTGAACCTGTGCAATATTTTGACGCGACGTGGCGGCAGCAGCGTTTTCGTAGCGTCTTTATGGTCTCTGCGAGGTGCGATGCAATATTACATAATTACCCTGTGTGCTGTGTAATGCCTTAACACTTTACTATTTCTTCCAGCAGCATGACTACCGAGCACACTCGCCATATACTTGCCGAACAAAAAATGTGACTTGAAGCTATTAATAAAACACAATCAAAACAAAACATTTTGAGGCTCGTCCGTTTTTTGCGCAGTTTGGCTGCGCCACTGTCGCTGCATACGTTTGTGTTGCGGAGAATTATAGCTTAAACGAGGCATAAGAATGTTGTTGATGTTGCGTGATGAAGAGACCTCAATAGCCAGTTAATATTTTTGACGAAAGTGACATAATGCATGTGTAACATGATTGCCAACAGATGGAGCTGTCTAGCCGTGGCGTCTCTGTATCAGCTAGGCACTCGGAACTGTTCCTAGCAGCCTGAGTTAATATTCAAAGGCATCGCGGAAGGAGGGTGGTTGGATCGGTGCAGCCGGACAGAGGCCGGGCAGGCCGTCGGGGCCGGGAGGGGCGCGCGGCCGCCACCACCCCTCTCGCCAGGCCGGGCAGGCCGTCGGGGCCGGGAGGGGCGCGCGGCCGCCACCACCCCTCTCGCCAGGCCGGGCAGGCCGTCGGGGCCGGGAGGGGCGCGCGGCCGCCACCACCCCTCTCGCCAGGCCGGGCAGGCCGTCGGGGCCGGGAGGGGCGCGCGGCCGCCACCACCCCTCTCGCCAGGCCGGGCAGGCCGTCGGGGCCGGGAGGGGCGCGCGGCCGCCACCACCCCTCTCGCCAGGCCGGGCAGGCCGTCGGGGCCGGGAGGGGCGCGCGGCCGCCACCACCCCTCTCGCCAGGCCGGGCAGGCCGTCGGGGCCGGGAGGGGCGCGCGGCCGCCACCACCCCTCTCGCCAGGCCGGGCAGGCCGTCGGGGCCGGGAGGGGCGCGCGGCCGCCACCACCCCTCTCGCCAGGCCGGGCAGGCCGTCGGGGCCGGGAGGGGCGCGCGGCCGCCACCACCCCTCTCGCCAGGCCGGGCAGGCCGTCGGGGCCGGGAGGGGCGCGCGGCCGCCACCACCCCTCTCGCCAGGCCGGGCAGGCCGTCGGGGCCGGGAGGGGCGCGCGGCCGCCACCACCCCTCTCGCCAGGCCGGGCAGGCCGTCGGGGCCGGGAGGGGCGCGCGGCCGCCACCACCCCTCTCGCCAGGCCGGGCAGGCCGTCGGGGCCGGGAGGGGCGCGCGGCCGCCACCACCCCTCTCGCCAGGCCGGGCAGGCCGTCGGGGCCGGGAGGGGCGCGCGGCCGCCACCACCCCTCTCGCCAGGCCGGGCAGGCCGTCGGGGCCGGGAGGGGCGCGCGGCCGCCACCACCCCTCTCGCCAGGCCGGGCAGGCCGTCGGGGCCGGGAGGGGCGCGCGGCCGCCACCACCCCTCTCGCCAGGCCGGGCAGGCCGTCGGGGCCGGGAGGGGCGCGCGGCCGCCACCACCCCTCTCGCCAGGCCGGGCAGGCCGTCGGGGCCGGGAGGGGCGCGCGGCCGCCACCACCCCTCTCGCCAGGCCGGGCAGGCCGTCGGGGCCGGGAGGGGCGCGCGGCCGCCACCACCCCTCTCGCCAGGCCGGGCAGGCCGTCGGGGCCGGGAGGGGCGCGCGGCCGCCACCACCCCTCTCGCCAGGCCGGGCAGGCCGTCGGGGCCGGGAGGGGCGCGCGGCCGCCACCACCCCTCTCGCCAGGCCGGGCAGGCCGTCGGGGCCGGGAGGGGCGCGCGGCCGCCACCACCCCTCTCGCCAGGCCGGGCAGGCCGTCGGGGCCGGGAGGGGCGCGCGGCCGCCACCACCCCTCTCGCCAGGCCGGGCAGGCCGTCGGGGCCGGGAGGGGCGCGCGGCCGCCACCACCCCTCTCGCCAGGCCGGGCAGGCCGTCGGGGCCGGAAGGGGCGCGGGGCTTTCTGGTTTTATTTTCAACTTGAAGACAGTTATTAGTACAGCAAGCAAATAAGAGTACGATGCGCACTGCCCCGCACAGAAGGACAAGACCTACAAAGACATTTCTATAATATAAAACAGTATAGGATAACATAACCAGCAAACAAATATACAATACAGCACAAACCAAGCAAAACACAATACAACACAGCCATGTAATCGGTCTGACAGAAGATATGTAATAGATAGTGTCGATTGACTAGAATTGTTTGCGGCCCGTGACATGTTCTATATAAATATCACGGGACCACTTGATGGTGTCGCTGGTCATGAGGCGATGCATCGTGATGGCGTATCGCCGGCCAATGTCGAGCTTTCGCAGCACTTCCTCGTTGCGCGGGTCCCAGGCGCCCAGGCTGCCCACGACGAACGCGTCAAGCCAGGTGGTGTAGCCTCGGTCGCGGAAGGCCTGCGCGGTCGCTGCATATTTGGTGCGCTTCCTTGTGCGAGCGTTGTCGAACGCGTCGGGGCCTCCTTCAAATGGACAGGCGACATCAACGATGGCCACGGTCTTTTTTGCCTCGTTAATTATCACAATGTCTGGCCTTAGGTTGTTGATGCCGAGGGGTGTAGCTCGATTCACACGCACCTCGGCACCTTGCCGTATGCGGGCGGGTAGGGCGTCGACCAGCCGGTTCTGGATGGAATTGTGGCGGTTCTGCACAGCCTGCGCATGGCGCCGAAGGCAATGGTTCAGCACGTGGGGAAGGGTTTCTTGCGGCTACTCGCAGTATCGGCACTATCGTGGGGCCGTGGCAGAGCCAAACCTCCGAGTGCCATTGAGTGGCACCACTCCCAGACGCGCCCGATGTATGAACCGCCAATCACAGAACCGGGTGAAATTACCAGCAGCAAGGAAGTGGTTGCTTGAGTTCCACTTTGAAATCAGATGGAATGTCTTGCCCTGGTCTTTCAATGCAAGAAGACTTCGCTTGTAGTTAAGTCTGATGGCCAGTCGAAGGGTGTTAGTAGCCCGGTCGCGCATCCTGTGCGCTATGACCGCCGGGTCGTTGCGCTGCCCAGGGAGCGGAACGCGCAGTTGCAGCTCATCGTGAGCCTCGTCCACCTGCCACGCGACGCCAATGCGCGCGGCCAGACGGCGGGTCGCCTTCCTTGCCGTCGTCCAGATGTTGCTGTGGTGGGTGCCGTGACGGGCACCGAACTCTCCCTCGGTGCTGCCCGTCAGGTAAGTGCAACAATCGGCAAGCGTCGGCTCACGGAGGATCTTCGTGGCCACCACCGCGCGCAGGGATGCGCGGGCGATGTCGCGGCACAGCGGGTCTTTGCCCGTGAGAAGCCTGAAGGGATGGCTGACTGCCAGCACGTCGACCGAGTCGGAAAGAGGCGTGAGACCGGCACCTCCCTCGTAGAGCGGCAGGGTGGTGATGAGCGCACTCGCTCGATTAGGAAGGTGAAGCCAACCCTTCGCGGCCGCTTTCATAGCTTTATCAAAGGGGGTATACAGCGATTTTTTCATTCTGCCCCCGCGCATGATGAAGTCTAGCCGTGGCAGCAGGAAGGTGCGTACAGCCTCCAGTTTTTGCCACGGGGCTAGCAACGAGGCGTCGATCTTGTCGAGGTCTGCGCTCATCGTTGCTAGTTCTGCCGTCGGCGTCTGCTCAACCCGATGTCCCGTGGGCACCCCTAGGTGTCGATAGGTCTCGCCCTCTAGACTGCTAAACCATGAACTCTCTAGGAACTCTCTAGGTTCGGAACGGTCCCGAGTGATAGCAAAGCAATGTGACGTCACTGCCAGGCAGCACCATCTATTGGCAATTTTGGTACCAGCTTGGGGGACTTTTAATACAATTGATGTTGAATCAATTTTGCTTCAGCTCAGTTATTGGCTACAGGGGCGAATGCAACACCAATATTAATTTCCACAGGCAGTCGAACCAAGTTAATAAATAATGAGAGACGAGCATGCTTATACCACCAGACCACACTCGCTTCTAGAAGACTACTAGTTCATTGTCTTATATTAATTATATTACAAACAAACTGCTGTTTAATTGACTGCTCCACTTTTCTTACTTTGGTATTTTAGAGACTGCCAACAAAAAGTCCTTATACAATCCACTCACAAGTCACAGCACTACCAATCACATGGCCTACCACCCATTAACCATCCAACACAGGTCTAGAAGGTGCAAGATGCAATTACTCGAGGAGGGCCGGCGCTTCGTTCAGGAAAGGTGGAGAAGAGGTAGCCCTTTTCGGCGATTTCATTAACCATGGCAGCGCAACAATCAAGTAACACTGTCAAGGTCACAGACATTGACTTCTAGGAAGCGTATATACTACGTACACAAGGCTAGATATGCAAACGCCCATACCTGCCTGTAAAGCAAGGTTAATATACATAGTTACACATACATAGTTACAAACAGTAAGCATGTATGTATGTATGTATGTATGTATGTATGTATGAACCTTGCCTGTTAATCGAGAATGGCAAAGTCAGAGTTAGAAAAGTCCGATGTAGAAAAGAATCCGTGTCAGAGTCAGAGGTAGAAAATATTTGTGAAATGTTACTTGTTGCTATTTCCAGATACGATTAAAACTTTTCATTAGAACCAAAGACTTCCTTGATGCAAATTTCATGCCGGAATCGATGTAGCCATGGAACCCTTTTATTTTGCTAAAGGAAACACTTGTGATGCACTACTTGTTGCTATTCCAGATCCGCAGCAGGAGTCCCCCAGGGAGACCGCATCAGTCCCCTGCTCTTCAACCTCCTCACGAACGACATCCCCACTGACCTGCCGGACACGCAGCTTGCGCTGTATGCAGACGACGCAGCGATCTACTGTCGTTCTAGGCGACCTACCGGTAGCGCGATGCGGCGACGCCGCTAAGCGTCCGTATGCAAGTTCTGCGCTTTCTACCATCGAGAGCGCATCCTTGTCAACGCCACCAAGACCGAGGCTTCGTTCTTCACTCGCCGAACCAAGGTGGTTCGGCCCCTGATTCGAGTTGCTGGCGAGGCCGTACAGTGGCGCCCGCACAGCAGCTACCTGGGAGTACCTCGACTAGAGACTGACGTTCGCCGAGCACAGCACCTACGCCAAACTGCCACCAAGGCGTACCGCAAGCTGGCCTCGCTCCGGCCGCTCTTCCGAGCACTCTCCATGCTGGTCGCCACCAAGGTGCGTCTCAACGAGTCCATCAGACCCTCGATGACATACGCGTCACCGATCTGGGCAAACGCGGCGCGCTCGCACCAGATGCGCCTGCAACGCATCCTCAACGCGGTGCTGAAGGCGGCGCTGCGGCTGCCGCGCTACGCCAGGACGGCCGACGTCCATCGACACGGACGGAGCCTCTGGGCGAGACAACTGCTCGCCTCAACGAAACATTCGCTGCCTCCCTCCCGGAGTCAGCGAACCTGCTGATTAGTGCCCTGCACTAACTTCAATCGTTCTACCATTTAGTGCAGTGCCCATAAACCTTTAATATACAATACTGGCCAAATGGCCGCAGTGTTTACAGATAGTCGCAGGCAGAGCCAGCGACACGAAGACAATGAATAGGATTAATACCTCACTACATTATTTCTGAGTCCTTTTGCCTCTGGAAGTGCTGTCTTGCAAGTTGTCTGTTGGACTGTGCAAAGCTGTGACACATTTTCTAGATAGCTGATGGGCAAGATGGCGTTCAATTTGTCAAGGTTTTCAGTACCCACCTGCGGATACGCTTCCTTGAAGTCAATGTGTACACAAGCCAGAAGCTTGATCACTAGTTAACCAACGTTCGAGGGATAGGTCGTCGGCGCGGTCGTCGGCAGGGCGGGGCGATGGCGCTGGCAAGGTGGAAAAAAGGTTCCTTGTAGTGAAAATGAATTCATGCCTTGAAAATATCAAAATGAAAATTAATGCCAAACGCTAAGTTCCACTAAAGCACTCTGAAAGGACGATATCGAAGCACCGTCTCGAGGCATTCTTAATTCAAAACTAGGGCAGTGGTTTGCAATATCAAAACCCAGAAAATAGTAGCCCCATGGAGGCGAAGGACAAAAATTTGCGGCATTGCTAGAAATTTCTCGAAGAAAATGCAAAAACGTGTTTCGGACCCAAAGTTGAACCTCTGTGTCGTAGGTAACCTCAGCACTGAGACCAAGATGCTTACTGCCGCTATCACCTGGGTGGCCCGTTGATGCTGCCCGCCGGTCCTGTCTGTAACCTCTACGGCGACTGCGAGATGGTCAGCATTTTGTTCTAGGATCGTCATGCCAAACACTCAGGAGGTCTGTTGCAGTTTGCGGTTCTTAGTTTCTCTGGAAATAAGCTCTATCCACCAAGCAGAGGAAAGAAGGATGGCGAAGCAGGTTAAATGGGCAACCGACCCGGAATACGAACCGTTAACCCTTCGATCACTGCTCCAAGGAATGTTCGAAGGTTTACCACAGGTGTGTGTGGTCATTGTTTTGTATTCCGTTTCGGTTTCTTTGCACATTTTCTATTACTCAAAATCCACCAGCTTTAATATTAGTTACTTTTTAGATATGATTTTCATTAGAAACATGTTACACGGCTCTTATCATTATTTCTTTAATTGTTATTATTATCGGTATACTTTATGCTTTTATATAAATAAGCTAGTACAAAGAATTACGGCAGTTTTTCGGTCAACAATCGATAAAATTCGTCAAATACTCCAATATAATATAAAATTGGCATTCTAACAGTCCAACTTGCTCAAAACACCAATCGCTCGTCCACCATTCGACAAGAACATAAAAAACACTCCTATAATCAACGCATCTTCAAACGGGAGTGGTCCTCCGCAATGTGTCCATGCCGAACTCTTTTCTACGCTCCTCGGTTCTCGGAGGATTCTCATCCAAATCAAACGTCACAAACTCATGTTCGTGCTGCAATGACGGACTATAATCGTCGTCCTCACAGCTGTTAATGTCCGCGGTCGTGGACACAGTGTTGGTGGTCGCGTCTCTCGGCATCGACCTCGCCGGCAATCGGCCTTGCACTTCCGTCGGCGTCGCTTCGCAGTCCTGGTCGGCGTGGTGGAAATAGTGCTGCTGGTACGACGAAGTGCTCGGGTAAAAGTCGTACTTGCTGTTCGAAATCGTGTTGGGATGCCGATGTGGACACGGCGAAGCCTCCATGCTATCTGGGTCGACGGCGTTGTCGAGGTAGTAGCGACGTTGCTGGACGTTCGGCGAGATATAGCCGGACCTTCGGTACTGATTGTATAATTGGGGATGTCGTCGACAAGGGAACAACACGGGGTTGTGATCGACGTGGTGGTCCAGTAGGAGTGAACTGGATGAGCTTAGTTTCCGTCTGTGCAGATAGAGTTCGTGGTTTTTGCGACCCCACTCCTTTTGGTGCCAGTAGATGTAGAGGAAGATCGCGCTTGTACCGGCGATTTCGGAAGCCATGAAGCCGGTGACGATGAGGATGAAGCTGAAGCCGTAGCGGTAGCTGAATAGCGGGGGTTGAAGCTGGGACCGGGGGCGAAGTTTGTTGCCGACTTCGGCTTTGAAGATGGAGATGTACATGACTAGGCCGATCAGCATTAGGAGACCTGGAACACAGGAGACCCGAGGTGGTTAGTGCTGCGAAGGACATTGTCACTAAGAGTTGTCAAAATACTATTGCCTTTCGTCTAACACATAGCCAACTTGTGAATTTGGGGACTTGAGGCGAAAAGTGGAACCTCTACCTACAACCGGGCGAAACTAAGTCGACTTTCCCTGATAGCGAACGGGGTTTGATACGTTCTACCCCTTTGATGCAGCTGGAAGGACAACACTTCAAAATATTACTTGACATTTTTGGAAAATATAGTAAAATTAATTTGCTAAAATTCAGTAAAAAAAAACACCCAAGCATCAATAATGAATATTCTAGCACGCGTATATACATACGAACCCGGAATCTCCTGCTTGCCGGCAAGCAGGAGGCCCTGGGTTTGGATTCCCGGTTCGGTTGTATATTTTTCCACCTTCGCTTCCCTTTCAAAGTGAAGACCGTAGTGTTAACAAACCAATATCGGCTCATTTCGCATAAAAAGCAATCAGCAAGACGATAATTATCTTCGCCGCAATCACCGGGAAAAACACACAATGCCGCACAGGAACGTCAGGAATATTTCGAAGAATAGTGCAAGATATTTCAAGGCTGCAGGTCCTCGGTATCGCTGCCGCGGTTCCTGCGCGTTGATTTCCATCAATTGCGCGTCGATGAACTTAACAACCGTCTTTTATTTTCCTAGTTCGTGTCCGTTGAGAATTGCATGCCAAGATGTTAACATAAATGCAGCAAAAACAGCATATCGGAAGAGTCAAACATAAAATGGTCGCCAATAGAGCACCTGCAACAGCAGCCTTCTTTAAACTCACTGGTGGACAACATCAATGCTAATTCCCATTTAAAAACAAATGCAAGTATGCTGTCCACCGGTGAGATAACATGTATTGCTTGGAATGAACCAAGCAATCATTAATATAATTGTTTTTCAAACAACAAAGTAAGCTGCAGCTAGAATGTTTTTGAAAAACTCTGACCAATAAAATAGAAGATAGAGTACATTTTTCAAAAATACTGTACGTACAATAATTGCCGGTATGTTGATGTAGATTTTCCAAATTTTTTTGGACAAAATGATTGGATTACGGAAGAATCTCACAACGATTTCTGATTTTGGAATAACCAAAGTATTATAAGCTGAAATAGTGATGAGTAGGAAGTTTAGAAACGAAATTTAATAGGTATTTTTGGAGAAGATTATTGATTATGATTGGGTCACTTTTTGTTAAGCTAATTTGCAATCTCAAATTAGTTTTATGAATGCTTTAGGACGGCCATGCGCAGAAATTACATGCGGCACGTGAATACAAACCAGTTGAATCGATTCCGAATTCCGAATCATTTTTTCATCCATAAAAAAAAACAGGCTCCTTTACGACACCCGTTAACCATTTTCCGCATGTTTTTGCGCAGAAATCACTTGAAACAACACTGACTCCAAAGAATTGACAGTTCAACAAAACAACAAAGACTTATATTTGGCCAGAATTCAAATCCAAGCGGCCAGAGCTGATACAAAGCTCGGGAGCCCTGTCCGCCAGGTCACTGTGGGAACTTTGCCCTCTTTTGTGGATGCCTGCGCAGTGAATTGTTCTCGTAGAAAGAAAAAATTATCCGGGAAATTTTTAGGTACCGTATAACATTAATCCCCCCACATACCCGTCCTATCTTGAACGCAAGTGTTTTTTTTTTAATCAAAATAACATTAAGTTGATCGTTTTGACAGCAGCAATAATGAACTTTGCAAAATTTAGCAAAGCCTGGATTTGGACGAAAAGAGCAAGCAGCTAAATAAATGACATAAAGTTGTGTACCTACAAGAGAATATTATATTTGTTTTAGTTTAATTAAAGTCATTTTTTTATATTTTTTATCATTCGCAAAGTGGAACTAATGATATTTTCACGACTTTTGAAATCACACAATCGAAATACCCCAATTATTACGGGGCTGCAACTCACAAAAACGCGTCAGCTTTTTACAACTCACACTAAACCGCGACGGAATTAAAATCTGCAAAACGTTCATTGACACCTACACACATGCAGACAGAATTCCATTATTTTGCGAATGGAATGTTTTAATCTGGTCGCCTGGCCAGTCAATCGACGATGGCCGTAAAGTTAATCCCGTGACGTCACACGATGCACACAATAACGCAATCGTCACTGGCGTGCTATCGCCTAACGACAATTCGACTCTGACGCGTCGCATCTCGCCGCTGAATGAAATCCAATCACGATTCACGATTATCTGTGCGCGTAATTACGGCATGCATCCGCCGCCAATCACATCGCGGCCGAAGGGTGAAGGGTGAAGGGTGAAGGGTGAAAAATCGCGCAGCGATGCGAACGATACGTGCGAAATGGGTTCACGAGCGGATGGCGGTGAGCTTTACGAGAAATAGGATATGGATGCAGTTTTTTAGAGTATGAGTATGTTATAACCAGTCTACAGGGGTGTTGCATATAAATTCCTGCGAAACTCGAGTTTTCCAGGAAGAGGAAATTTCGGCTAGTGGAGATGAAGGATTTCCGAAATCAATCTGATCTAATATTCTAAAGGGAAGGAAAAGTTTGTGCTTAATCTAATTTAAATTTTAGGTATAAAGTTTTGAGGAGGAGAGATTGGATGTGAGTATGGGACCGTTGTATTTATTCTGAAGCACATAATATAAAGCCTACTCGGATCCTCCCCAACCCCCACCCACCCAACAATCATATCAAAGCTCAAATCTGAGCTCATATCGAGAGTTTTAAAAAGTTTGAACTGATAAAAAATATTGAGCTGTTTCACAAAAAATTACTGCGATCTTTAAAAAGGTCAATTGTTTTAGAATTGTAACAAATGCTCATCCGCTACCCTCCAATGTAACAAAATCCCACCCACTGCCACCAATGTAACGAAAACCCGCCCACTGCCTACAATGTAACGAAAACCCACCCACTGCCACCAATGAAACGAAAACCCACCCACTGCCACCAATGTAACGAAAACCCACCGACTGCCACCAATGTAACGAAAACCCACCGACTGCCACCAATGTAACGAAAACCCACCGACTGCCACCAATGTAACGAAAATATATCCGTTGTTCCTAATGTAACGAAAATCCATCCGCTGCCACCAATGTAACAAAATCTTACATACGTGGGAGTAATATATTAAAACCCCCATCATTTCAAACAATGCAACAAAAACCCTTCAGTACCACGAATGTCACCAATAGCCCCACCGATACTGAACAGAACAAAGAGTCACAATCGACAATAATAAAAGAAGAAACTGTAATGATCGTGCCCTTTTCCTTGAAATAGGTCGTTCACACGGTAGGTACCTGATATGATGCAAGCTCTTGGCTGTGTGTGTATTCACCACGAGGGTTCCACGGTAGGTACCTGGTATGATGCAAGCTCTTGGCTGTGTGTGTGTTCACCACGAGGGTCCCACGGTAGGTACCTGGTATGATGCATGCTCTTGGCTGTGTGTGTGTTCACCACGAGGGTTCCCCGGGAGGTACCTGATATGATGCAAGCTCTTGGCTGTGTGTGTGTTCACCACGAGGGTTCCACGGTAGGTACCTGATATGATGCAAGCCCTTGGCTGTGTGTGTGTTCACCACGAGGGTCCCACGGTAGGTACCTGATATGAGGCAAGCTCTTGGCTGTGTGTGTGTTCACCACGAGGGTTCCCCGGGAGGTACCTGATATGATGCAAGCTCTTGGCTGTGTGTGTGTTCACCACGAGGGTTCCACGGTAGGTACCTGATATGATGCAAGCTCTTGGCTGTGTGTGTGTTCACCACGAGGGTTCCCCGGGAGGTACCTGATATGATGCAAGCTCTTGGCTGTGTGTGTGTTCACCACGAGGGTTCCACGGTAGGTACCTGTATGATGCAAGCTCTTGGCTGTGTGTATTCACCACGAGGGTTCCACGGTAGGTACCTGTATGATGCACGCTCTTGGCTGTGTGTGTGTTCACCACGAGGGTTCCACGGTAGGTACCTGTATGATAAAAGCTCTTGGCTGTGTGTATTCACCACGAGGGTTCCACGGTAGGTACCTGGTATGATGCAAGCTCTTGGCTGTGTATATTCACCACGTGGGTCCCATGGTAGGTACCTGATATGATGCAAGCGACGCCCGAGACGAAGGTGCACACGCGACGGTGGCGCGCGAAGTGGCCGTACAGGCAGCAGAACTCTCCGACGAACAGCAAGAAGGTGGCGGCGATGAAGAAGCCGGCAGAGTTGGTTACCGCGTCTGCAAGAGTCACAGACACGAATCACAAGTTTGACTCAACTTCTCCAAGAGATTTTACCTAGGGGTAGATCAACGATTAAAGAAGGGATTTTGAAAAACCGGTATATATTTGGTAGCTCCATGGCGACAGCCAATACGATACACTGCATATTTTTTAAATGAGCTACATGCAAATATTCGCATGGGATAAATGTGAACCCCCTTTTAGTGGATCCGCACCCGGAAAGACCCCGGGGAGCGAGTAACGAATCTGCAACATCTTTAGAATAGAGAGAACATGTTTGCATGTTTGCATTCTTGTTTTTTTTTTATCGGTTCTGGAAACTTTCAAGCCACCTGTGACCCAGTTAATGTTGACGTATGTTTTTATTAAAATATATTCTAGCCAAGCACCAAAACCTGCATTTTAAAACACCTGTATGTATTTTAAACGTGAAGTATGGCAAACAACACTAAATTTCTTTGACTCGTCTGATATTCTATCTTTGGCACTGTACCTTCTTTAAACAAATATATTTCAAACTGGGTTTTGAATGCATGCCCAGCAAACTTTGCTCTCGATCTTTAAAACGTCTGCGGTACTGCATTTTGCGGGAAGGGGCTGAGTTCTCAATTCACATGTTGACATTTTAAAATTTTCTGTGCGTTTTCTCTACGGAATAGTCTTAGATCATAAAAAATTCTCATTTCTGACCATACTCAGATAAAAAGCAGTAAAATATCTCATATGTCCACAATTTGCCATTAAAAAAAGAAACTACATGGCAACCACAAGTAACAAAAGCCTTGAACAAAACCCATATCTTTAGAGAAATGCACATTGTTCACAATTTCAATGCCAAAATTAAGTATAAAATTACAAATATGTGAGAAAGCCATAGGCATGTCGATCACTTATCACAATAACGACGACCAAAATCCGTAAATAAGATGCAGTAAAAGAAAAGAGCTCACACCCTTCAACAATCCCATAACGAAAAGCAACAAGAAAGAGAACAAAAACATCACCATATTGCACCCTCTGATTTATTCATCGAAAAAGCGAGCCGTTTCGTGTATGCCTTGCCAGCCAGCCAGCATGGCACGAGCCAGCAAACCTTCCACGCGCATATTTGTCACCAGATTGACACCTAGCACCTAGCGCTCTCACTTCGAGCAGAATCACGTTCGTGCGACGTACTATAGGAAGACAAATGCTCGACAAAATGCGATCCGTGTATATGGGTATTCCGTATACAAAGCGTTAAAGTGATCGTCAACTAAAACATACAATCGCATCATATTTTGTGTAGAGGGTTCAATAATATTTTCGATGTGAAATGGCAATGAGGGTGTATTTCTGTTCGATCGTTTACGAGAAGAAAGAGCAAGATGTCTTTCAGGTAGAACTCTCCTGGGTCTGAGCAGTTTCTCGTTCGTTTTGGTAGGATAATGGAAAATAAAATGGTTTGCATGCGGCAGGGGCGTGCGGTGGGTTTTGAAAGTGACTATGCTATACAAATGAAAAGTAAGGGCCTAATTTCGAGAAATCCCCCCCCCCCCCATCAACCCTTCCGAAACGCTCAGTCTATATAAATGGACCAAATAGAGAGAATCTCTCTGCAGTCTGCAGTATAGGCACTCACCAGTTTGATCATTTACATGAACGTGAAGTCCAACCTCCTCTCCTGCTTAGTGAATTCTTCAATGACGGCAGAGTCAAACCCAGGGCTTTCGCGCAGCTTGCAAAGCACACTGCGCTCGATGGACAAAAGGGCCAGCATCGACATCCGCTCTTGACCCTGTGTTGCGCGCACATATGACTTGATGCGCTTTAGCGCCGAAAACGACCTTTCGACGGACGCTGTGGTACTCGGAATCGTTAAAAACAAGCAGGCCAACTTGTAAAGCTCTGGCATAGCTTTTTCTAAACTGACGGACAGCATATAGGGCACCAGCTCATGCGGCATCTTGTCTTTGAACTCCTCGAGTGCGAACTCAGTGATGAGTTCTTGTTTGAGTTGCACCCGGTCAAAAATGTAGGGATAAGTGTCCAAAAGGATGCGCAGGCTTTTTTCCGGAAACCTTATTTTATGATCCGCGAATTTTTTAGGGTTTAAAAGATCTAAGAACAGAAACTTCTCCATTGATGCATAGCGGTCTGCTATTTGGTTTGAAATATGGTCGACGATCTCATAAAGCAGCCGTTTATATGGCTCTCGGGGGTCATCATCTCGTCTCTTTCTCCGTCGTCGCTCTTCGATGTCGACGTGACAATCAGATGCCTTTTTTAATACATCCTCCCAGACCGAAGCGAAGCTGTTTCGATGGCTATCAACGAGTTGCTTCGTTTCGTTCACGAGACCGAAACAGTAGCCGATGTCGAACTGCTTAGTTTGTAAAACGTTGTACAGGTGGTCAGTGTGAGCAAACAGTTTCGAAAATACCACCAGAAGAAATGTATTCGCGAAACTGGTGAGGAAACTAAGGTACCCCTGGGCCCTGTCGCATGTTTCATCGTCCCAATTCTGATGGCTACCAATAATGTCTTCGAAAAACTCAATTAGTTGCAGTTGGAAATCGTGCACTGTATTCACTAATCGGGACGTGAAGCACCATCGTGTAGGAGCAACTTTGGGCAATTTCCTC
This sequence comes from Nemoura dubitans, assembly GCA_921293005.1. Classification (NCBI taxonomy): domain Eukaryota; kingdom Metazoa; phylum Arthropoda; class Insecta; order Plecoptera; family Nemouridae; genus Nemoura; species Nemoura dubitans. The sequence goes on along the minus strand of OV121077.1, from coordinate 31,296,241 downwards.
GTCATGAAAGCTTTCAGGCCCTCGCTTCGTTTGGGTGATTTGGAAAAGAATGCCGCTAGTCCCGATAACGTTGAAAAAAACATGCGACACTCTTGCACAGTACAGCAAACTTTCTGCAGAACCAAATTGAGCCTATGCGCAAAACAATGCACGAAGAGAGCAGAGGGATACTTTGCCTGCACTCTAGTGCATAGGCCATTCAATTGGCCGGCCATAACCGCGGCCCCGTCGTAAGACTGTGCGACAAGCTTGCCATCCAGTTCGAACTCTTCGACAATCTCTACAACGTGCTCGAACAAACCTGCAGCATCTTTCTTAGCGCTGACGTCAGTATATCCAAGAAATCGCTCTTGAGCGAGACCACTATAGTCCACATATCGCAACACAGTAGCTAATTGTGACATGTTCATTACATCGGTTGTTTCGTCCAAAAGGATTGAAACGAATTTGGCCTCTTTTACCTCTTGCTTGATTTTATTTAACACTACCGTTCCAATAGATTGAATCAAGTCATTTTGGATCCTATTCGACGTTCCTTTGAAGACGGTAGCAGTAGCAAGGTGGGCTTTTAGAACCGGATCAAATTCGCACAGTGCGCTTATGAACTCTAAGTATGCACCGCGGTTCAACGATGACTCTCTTTCGTCATGACCACGAAATGGTGCTTCGGTCTTCGCCAAGAAGCAAACTGAACTAATAAATCTCTTCAATATGTCCCTGTTGCTTGTCACTGTTTCGTTGTGTTTCGTTACCTCAAGCCTGCGTTGCTCACTCAGCTGCAGGTCAACTCGCACTGTACCGAACGTATTTAATTTCACTGTCGATCGCAAATGATTTTGACTGTGGGAGTGTAATTTCAGAGCATTGAATAGCCCATTAAGATTAGAATAGCCACCTCTGCACCAAACTGAACTGTCGCTTTCGGGCGAGAAAAGCAAGCATGACCAGCAATATAGCTTGTTCATTTCTTCGGAACCCGTGAGCCACAAATGCTTATCGTACTCATTAGGGTTGAAATGTCGAACGTAATTGACTTTAGCCTGGCCAGCAGAGGAAAGAAATTTCATAGCTGGCTTAGGCCTACCGGCACCTATTATTCGCTTTTTTTCATCGAACGACAGTCGATGAAACGGTTTATCTAACAGGCATCTAATAACACACGTAGGAGGCCGAGGTTCCACTGTTTCCGACATGACTTAAAGCAAAAAAGATAAACACACGCAACACAACACTAATTTTACAACCGAAATCAAATCAAGGCGACAATAAATTGTACATGCACGAAATTAGACGCGAAAACATGAGTGACAGGCAAGTAAATATGGCTGTCGACAACAATGGAAACTTCGACAGAGATCAGCGCAGGGGAATCCCTGCCGCGAGCAGTGCGCGGTGGGTGACAGAGTGTTTGTTGCGCGCGAAATCTCAACGACCAATTAGCCAATACGGAAAGACGTGTCTACTATAGCAGTAGAATAGTCGGGACCATTGGGCATGCACAGCGACCACGTTTCCCTCTCCCTCCCCGCCCGCAAATATCACCAAATACGTCATCGTAACTAGTCAGAAAAAGCACATTGGTGATGTAGTAGGACGCAATGCGGGTGGAGCAACGCTCAACAGTGCGTTCTGGCGCGAAGTTTAAACAATGATATGCCGTAAGAGAGGAACTTGAGAGTTCGGAAAAAGAGGGAAAGCGATTTAAAACATGCAATATGCTGTTTTAGCGATAAAAACAAAAAATTTGTATAAATAAATTCCATCCCGTCAAGAAAAAAATTTGTAATTTTTAAAAATAAGAATAAGAATAAAACCATCATATGTTTGAGAACAGCAGACTAGTCACTGACTAGTTAGCATAGCCTAGACCGCACGCCCCTGGCATGCGGTATAAGTAATACAACGTGTCAGTGCTCCGTTCGTACTTATAGCGTCGATATATGGTTACTCAGACATTATACCATACCTTGCGGATACGTCAAAAATTTGATGCTAGTAATTTCGCCAGCAATCGCTGGGGTGTGTTGGCAACCTGTTTAACAGCATCCACCAGGCCATGGCAAAAGTTCAATTGTAATCAAAGGACGCAATGTTCAACAAGAGGCTACAGTTACATAGGTTACAGGTGATATAACAACAAACAGTGACTCCATCCCTTGACGGCCGGCAAAACTAATATTGCGGGCGGAGGGCTTTCGCGTAGCTGCTTTAGTATGGGAGTGGAACATCTTACAGTTCTGCGTACTCCAAAATCAATCACTTTATGAGAAATTTGGTAGTTTTTGGTAAATGCTGTTAAAAGTTTAATCCCTTTATATCTTAAGTAACTACCCTGAGTAATTAGGCAAGTATACGCCACATTTGACGTTCATTTAAACTTTAATTCTTTACTTGCAGGCGTGATGAAAAAAGAGTCGACAAATTCACGATTCCACCGCGGAAAGATGTGTAACATAATATCTGATGTGAATATAGTTCTAAAATGTTTACATTCACTTTAAATCAGTAACGCGCGCGTGGATTCGATTTGCGAACTATAAAACAGATGAAAAAATATGTTTTGCATTTGGAAATTGTGTTGCTCTTATACATTCGGAGAGAGCCGTTTGATACCCGTTTATAGATGGATTGTCATGAGAATGGATAGTGGCGACTCGTTGGGATACGTTTTGGGTAAACTGTGGAGACAAAAGGGTGCTGTGTGAGTTATCGGCAATCTTCGGACCCAGGTGGGCTGACAGGGGTTGAATAATAAGGGTGCAAAGCGCCCGTTCTTGGAGATTGGCGTTTTGAAGGTATCCTGTTACGTTTTTGTTTGATAGGTTTTAAAGATTTTTTAAAATTGAAAATAATGTCTGTACCATCATTTTCATGTATTATACCATTATATTTATAATAGAAAATATTCCTGGCTTTTAGACAAAAATAAATGGCCAAAAAGGTATGAGACAAGATTTAAGGATAATTTTTACAAGAACTCTAATAGTTTAAGTATGTACACTAAAGGACCAAAGTATGCAGGTAGAAACTGTATGATAGACTACCAAATTACATCAAAAGGATTTCATGTACAAAAAAGTTCAAAATGGAACTAAAAAAGTAATTTATCTAAAATTGTTTTTATACAATAATTGTCGAATAATTGAACTGTAAAAATGGACTGTAAATTGATTATTGCCTTTATTTAATGTTATATTGTAATTTATTATTTACTATTTAAAATTGTTGTATATTTGGGCAAAAACCAGTATTAGTTCGCTGATCACGGCAAATAAAATAAAATAGAAATTGAATTATTAGCTAGGGAAAGGTGTATTTAATTACATATTGTCATGTACATATTATATGATTGCCCATAATGGCCAGGCACAGTGTAATGAACAATAATATTTAAAGAACAATAATATCATGTTACAAAATTTAAATTAAAACAAAATCAAAATACCATATGGTATGTAGAGAATAATAGGGGTTTCGTTATGGGAAAAAGTTTGGATCAACTGAACTTAGTCAAAACGTCAGGATAGTTCATGGAACTAAAAAGAATTAATTTGGATTCGAATTTGTGTGCAGTTTGAAGGAAGTCAAATGTCAAGGTCGTCAAAAAAGTAAATAGGAAAATTACACGAGTAACTATACTTATACGACATTGCGAGAGCAAATATCGTGGAACGTTTTTCTCACAAGAAAAATCGAAAAACCGATGAAAATTACAACGCTGTTATTTTTGGGTCTCCAAATACTTTTATAGCATTGTAACATGACCAATAAAGCTCTGAAGGTTGACATGTCAAACACACAAGGGGATTTCGATGTTGAAAACGTCTTTCACTGCTTTGAGCTTACAATTTTTGAAGTACACTCTTGAGTTTTGTATACACCATGCCTCTGAAATAAAATAAATTTATGGTCTACCAACTCTTAAGAAAAGTAGAACATTCATCAATGCAGTAATGCCACCTTAAGAAAGCGAGGTGAAGTTATAATGAATCTTTGGAAAAGAAATTCTGTGGAAATTAGAAAAAAAATATGTTTTAGTGGTTGTACAAAGAAGTACCATGAAAATAATAGACGCCCATCACGCTGAAAGAGAAATCCAATTTATAAAATCTGAATTAAAATGCGACAAGAAGAAAGTATTATATATATATATATATATATATATATATATATATATATATATATATATATATATATATATATATATATATATATATATATATATATATATATATATATATATATATATATATATATATATATATAAGCTTTTTAATCGATGATTAACAAATTCCTTTACTTTCCTTTATTGTTTTTCATGATCATTTCTAAACTAAATTATGATTTTTTGATAACATACCAAGACACGTTTTGGAGTTTAAACCATAATATTCTTGGCCATTTTTCTGAGGTACAACGAACGTCTTTGATCAGTAAATACTGATCACGAATCGAGTGAAAGCGTGATCGAAAAGTCACTAGAAAATAATCAACAGATTTCTCCTCGGAGCCTGTAAGTACCTAGCAAAGAAGGATTTCTCATAAGCCATGATCCTACTCGAGCTCGCATTCACAGAAAAAAGCATTCATCTGAAATTTCGCCCCCGCGATGATCCACATATCCAGCTAGACATCATCCGTCATCTCCCGCCAATCGTCGCTCACTTCATTTTTCCTGCTTTCTCTCCCCTCCTGCCTTTCATCACCAAGTCCCCTCTTCTTCCCACTTCTCAACAGTGAAAAGGCGATGGGAAAAGGCGATGCCAGAACTTTACACGCTTTGTCAAATTATTTCGTTCTTGTTTTGACAATTCCTTGCATGACAAATGCTATAAAGCATTAAAAATGAGATATACAACATGTATAGTAAAAATGGGGGAGAGAAACGTAAAAAGGAGAAATTGAAAAAAAAAGATTTCTGAAAAAGAAATAAATTCAACCATATACCTATCTTTACATTTATACTGAAGGATAGTGAAGGATAGGGAGAGATGTTTGGGGGGGGGTGGGATGAGAGAACGAGATAGCGGAGAGAGACCTTGCGAGAACAGAAATATCACATCAATGCCAACATAATATATATGAGAATGGCGTTTCCCATTCAAGACTCAAGTGTCGTGGATACCGAGCTTCTGTACAGAATACCAACGTGACATATCATACTCCAGTCCGTATTGCCAACCCTGAACATGTAATTACTTGACCCCACAGGAATCAAATAACAGGGGCATGGCCCGACGCTGTATGCTACCCCATCATTTTTTATTTACTTTCCAGCCTGCTATATGATCCAAAATTTCATCCCAGAGGTTCTTGGCTATTCGATGCCATCCTCATAAACCCATAACAGTTTGATAAAAAAACGAAGCTTCTATCAAAAATCGAAAAGTGTATTTGCTGCTATGGTAAAAAGGGTTGTGGGCCATGGCTGATGATCCTTCTATTCTCTCGCCTCAAGCCGGAAGGTCCTAAGAGGTCAATGGCAATGCACGTGACATGGAATCGGTAAAGTCGGAATTAATATCGGACGGCTTCCGGGATAGCTGACTGTCGGGTAGAGAGCTTGATTTCGTTTACAGCTGGTAATGTCAGTGACACGATGTCGTCAACATTGGCTCTGTACCAATCAGGGACTCTGGATTTGAATAACATCATGTTTGCGACTTTGCAATGGAGTTTCTGGTTGGTCTAGAGTCAATGTTCATGACATCGTGTCACCAACATTGCCAGCTTGTCAACCCCGCTTTAGGATTTTCGTACAAAATCCTTAAAATTGTTTTTTTTTTAATCTCAAATTTCTCTCACCGATTAGCAGCTAGCTTGCAAATTTTATTTAGGTCAGGTGATATTAAATTACATGCTAACCCACACCTAAAAGGTGTAGAAGAGAAGACTAGCAAGCCGTACTAGGTACAAAATCAAGGGTTACACGAAATGTTTGCCATCTTATAAGCAATGGAAAGTCTGGAATTCTGTCAATGTGTCGGAATGGAACATTTTTGAAACGTTATGCCGAAAATGTACGTTATTCAACGCTATGCTGGGAATGGAGGAAGATTGTTTGAAAACATTTTAAAGTCGAATTTCGATAAAATATTTGCATCACGGAAAATAACAATAATGAGGGTGAATTGGGTATCGCATTCGAAAAGATGGAAGTTAACATTTTTGGTTTGGCATTTACTGCTTTCAGGCGATAATTTGGGACTAACCCTGTTGCATTCGTGCTTATATTATAAAGATATCCCCACTGATAAGTCTAAAGACTGGCTATTCTCGACAAGTAGGTACACAGACTAAAGCTCTCCAAATCCATCATTTCAAAACCTCACTTCTAAGATGACGCCGCAAAATACGCTCATTAGAAAATAGTACGGTGTTCACTCACCAGGGGTAGGAAATATTCTCACGAGAAATGCTGTGAACGAGAGAGAATTTTTAATGGCGACGCCAGAGTCAATTTTCTTTTATCACCGCGCTCGGAGCGGCTGCGGCGAAGAGCGGAAGTGTTTTTAGCAAGTTATTGAAAGGAGCGCGTATATGCCACGTTTAGAATGAGGTTACGTCACGTGGTGGATCTCCTTGCGCTAGATCATACCGTGGAAAAATGTTATGCGTGTAGACTGAAGATGCACTTTGGAAAGTGGGTTGTGTTGCAAATAACTGGAACTCGTAACGTGAAGAAGAAGGTAAACAAATACATTTATGTAGAGTGTTGAATATCTACGCTTACGAAGATAACTATTATTAACTAAATTATCTGACGAACTCCAAAACCTGATATGATGGGTATTTGTTTCTTGTGCGTTTCAGAACCACAAGTAAAAACTATAATAAAAAAATATATTTTAAACTGGGGTTTGAATGATAAATAAAGTCTCAATGATTTGGCCCGATCTTTCGTTAGCAGACACGAGTCTTAGAAATAGAATAGTAACACAAATTTGACAATTTTCACTCAATAGATAAAAATGCTACCTAACGACACAACTTGAGTGAAATTTAAATCGGCTGCGCTTGATAAACGGCTGGTTAAGAAATAAACGGCTGGTTAAGAAATAAACGACCAGTCATTAACCTACATAATGAGCTGTTAAATAATATGTTTCAATTTTATTAATAGGCTTTTACTTTTAATTTGCTGGTTAGGTGGAAGATCATAGGTCATCATACATTGCATTTTTTACCATTTGTTTTGTGTTTTTGATTATTGTGAACCTCGCCATTTTGTCTCACAAATAAAGATATTATTATTATTATTGTTATATCGTTGTACATCTCGTCAGATTCCTTGACTCCAATTAAACGACCTGATAGCTTCAGTCCAGTCTCATTTTCAGGACATCACAGTCCTGAAGATGTCCGCGTCAACGCCAACGAAACGTCGACATCGTGGTCCTTTTTAGGACCAAGCAGCAAGACCGTTACCATCAACATCATCCACTCACGGCTCTGAACCTCTTTGCTTTACCAAGGCTTACATTAATACACTCAGCCTGCATAAAAAGTACCGAGAAATTACATGAACTTTCAAACACGAATATATTTATATAAAAGCTTCGCAACTCCAGCGCCCGAACCATTCATTCAGCGCCAATAATCATCTCAGCGCTGTCATGGCAACGTCAAAATGCTCAACAGCATCCCACTCCACCTCTTTTGAGAGGCCTTGGCACCGTAACCCCACGCTGCATGCAGCGCTAATTTCCTATCCCCTAATTAAGTAACTAGGCGTTATTGTGTGAGCTGAGGGCGTTGGATGGGTGGGGGAGTGAGAAGGGGTGGTAGATGAGGATACACGCACGCAATATCCGAGCACGTCCCAGCGGGTTAACGCGGGATTTGATGGAAGGGGGGCTGTGTGGGAGGGGGGGGGGGTAGAGATGTTTCATCTGCACGTGGAGTGGACACTGACTTGTGGTGTAAGGTCACAGACTTGACCTACTTGTGGGGTTTTCTATCGGTACTGTGCACATTGCACTAATAGTAGGTTTGTAACACATATTTTGAAAAATACAGTTTTAATTCAATAGAGCAGTGCATACTCGCTAACTCCTAGAAGCAACCCGCAAAGCAAATCTGGAAACGGCACCTCCACCATTTCGTTTACATATAATATGGATACTTTTGACACAAATCATTTCCCTGTTCCATTTAAAACTACCACTAAATCCGGATAAAATACTATTATCTATTATTTAACTCAGTTCACAAATTTCCTCCCTATCACTGTGTTATCGCCAGAGACAATTTTGATATTAATAAGTTATACCAATATGTTTCTTTACTTATTAAATATTGATTCGCTATCCAATATTGCATCATCCGCACATCAAACGCTCACAACACGCAGCCCCTATGCAAATATTTCTCCACGTACGCGTCAGGAATGGCGTCCTTTTCCCCGGCGGCTCCTTAACCTTCAGGATCAGGACCAGGATCAGGATCAGGACCTGCTGCCGTCGAGCGCTGCAGTGGCGTAAAGGAACCGTACAAGCAAGACCACACATTGAATTGTTTTAAAGAATGTACAAAAAGCATGTTCTTCTATGGAATTTTTCTTTATGCCTGTTTCCGATATATCAGACAAGGTCAGGTCATTTTGTTCTTTATTAGTGAACACATTTTCTTGGTTCCGTTTAAGAATTGCCTAGCACAGACATAAACTCAGTTTCAGGAACTGGATACTGACGTTCAACGAACTTCTTTCAATGGTATAATAATGTTATGCAATTGCGATGTATTTTGAGAGTGTATCACTACTCAATCGCATTAAATTTTGATGTAATTATACGTAGCACAAACGCGGCGCACATGTGTGGGCTGCAAAATTATGTTTGTTTTAGGAATGAGAGATGATGAATAAACTGAATAATTATCAAAGATTAATATTTATTATGCACTGTTTATGTTGGAGAACATTTGAAAAACGTATTGGTAATGCCACACATTTTTTTGCATTAAATAACATTCCAGCTATTGTGCATCTTGTCCTCATATGCTGAGAAGAGCCACGAAGAGCGAAAGGAGTAAAATCTTAACCTAGTCTGGCGTTTACCGTTAAACGAATAGACACCATGAAATGGCCACGAATTCGCATCGGATACGCCACTGTTTCGCCGAGCAGTGATAGGAAAAGTCGGGCAGCAGATTCAATATTTGAAGTGCCCCCCCCCCCCCCCCCCCAGTTCGACTCCGGAGGCGTCAAATTCGGCGCAGTTTATTGAATGTGTACCCAGCCCCCCCCCCCCTCTCCCTACCAATTCTCCTCGATGCAAAGAGCGACGCGGAAAGAGGTCCTTTTTTGGCGTCCTGATTTCGGTCCCTCGTCTCGCAATTCGAATGGTGACTTGCGTTGCCATAATAGGGGTTTCTCAATAAGTGTATAGGTAAACCTCTGCTTGATTTGATATCCGCAAAAGGGGCGCCAGCCCTTAGACATTTCCTTAACGTTCTTTGGAAAGCTCAACTCGATTGAAAGTAATTGTGAAACCGACCCATATAGAGGTTTTTACTCATTTCGTACGATGACAATGCCTTGGATATCCTGTCAAATTCTATGTTCCATTCAAATCTTAGACGGAGGACATTCGAAAATTGAACATTCAAAACTTGTGCACATAGCTTTTTGTCTACAACTGTAAGTTTTGAAACTTTAAGATCTTGAATGGCAGCAATGAGTTATCTCTCTATTCAATGTAAATCCACTCTCCTTCGTATGATGAAATGGTTTACAACTCTAGAGGTGATTTAATATTATTATAATAGAGGTTATCTTGATAGCTTCAGAAGCTAGATGTGTGAGTTGGATATGTGATACCTGTCATTGCTCTTCCACCGTTCAGGGTCAATATGGGGGGGGGGGGGGGGGGAGCCATTGTGCTTACCAATGTCTACAATTTTTTTTCAGACAAACTATTAGTGAGAGCCCAAAACAAAATAGCTAGCACTCAAGTTAGTGTATCAGGCTTTTCAATACAGTAAGAGGCCTTTTGATGTTATGATTATTGATTTGGCTTGCTTAAACTGTCAAAAAACAATTTTTATTAGTTTTCGAAGGTTAAGGATAACTTTCAGCAGGTCTATTCATAACACAAAATTGATTCTTACTTTATTTCAAAGTCTTATATAATTATTTAGGGTGCTAGCAACAATTTGTTTTGGGCTCTCACTAATAGTTTGTCTGTATAAGAAATATATGGTACATCCAAAACCAATGGGTTCTCTCCTAATACTTTAACCATGGGTTCTCTAGACCACATTAAGAGTAAGAAATCATAATTACATAGCTACTTGAGGCATCAGTTGACTAGTTCTGGTAACGAGCTCTTGTTTTGCTGTTGAAGGGGATTCGTTTTTAGCCTCTACGCTTGCTGATTGATTTGCAGAAAGTCGAATAAATACCCCTCCAGATTTCGAAGCTTAGTACCCTTGAGTGATCGCATGTTACTCACATGGGATGGCCATCGTCGAGTCGTTAGGGTCCGGACTGTACTCCTCCTTCGGCATGTAGTCGATGTTGAAGCAGTGGACCTGCACCTCGCCCGCTGCAACGGAAGAACACAAGACGTTGAAGGGGTTGTTGATGGGAACCGCGGGAGGCCTGAAAGGTCTTTTGTGAAACGACTTACCAAAAGAAATACAACCTTTAAATAGATTATAAAGCAGATCAGAGCCCAGGTAAGTTAGGCCTGAATGGCCTTTTGTGATACGACTTACAAATAGAAATACAACCTTTAAATGGATTATCAAGCAGACCAGAGCCCAGTTAAGTTAGGCCTGAATGGCCTTTTGTGATACGACTTACCAATAGAAATACAACCTTTAAATAGATTATCAAGCAGACCAGAGCCATGTTAAGTTAGGTATCAATGGTCTTTTGTGATACGACGTAGGTACCAATTGAACTACAACCTTTAAATAGATTATCAAGCAGAGCAGAGCCATGTTAAGTTAGGCCTGAATGCTCCTTTGTGATACGACTTATCAATATAAATACAACCTTAAAATAGATTATCAAGCAGACCTGAGCCATGTTTAGTTGTGGTGTTTGACTGTTGAGTAACATGTTAAAAATGTCTGGTCACGAAAAGTACCTTGGCAGGCATTATAACAGAGAAACCACATTTTCTTGAATAGTGTGGATATTCCAGTTCAAAGTGATCTGGAAAATGTAGCTGTATTTACACACTGTAACACATCAAGTTTATATTTTATAATGTTTGGTATAACAGTTCATTTTTCAGCATGCTCGATCGTTATGTGTGTACTTTTTTTTTAATTTTTACGTGGTAACATACACATATTAGTCATTCTTGTCAGTTTTCAGTGACATTAATAAATTAAAGTATACATTGCAAACATCGGAGGGTAGATTTTCGAACGATCAATACTTATACATATTTTATAAGATGTTTAAAGATTATTTTTTTCGATCAAAAATACACTTTTTCTAAATTGGGTATACATAATTAGCCTAATTAGCCTGAAAAAAGGCGAATATTATACTCATTAACGATATGAAAGAGGATGCTTTGTTATAGTTCATAAAGGAATATACGTTTATATAAATAATAAAATAAGTATATACGTTTAACTTTTTTTTTTATAAAGTTGGAAATTAAAACTGCGATGTTTTCTAGACTTACCAGTTGTTTATTTAAATACCCTACAAATGGATTGGCCAGCTGTGAAATGATATTCTTTTCAAAATTTTACAGCTGTAACCGCATTTAAAGCCGCTGCGTGTCGGATTATAGGCATGACATTATGAAAATACCTCATTTTTCATGTAAAACCCCCGAAATTTATCATGATCACAAAAATACAGCCTTTTCACGATCAAGTAATTCGACAATCACACTTCCGACATGAAAACAGCCTCCGCTTTTGTTGTCACATTGAACTGAAAGGTATCAGAGAGTCAACCCCACAGTGTCAACATCACGGTAATTAATACTTTCAAAAATGCCAAAATCCGATTTTTGGAACTCCTCTCCCTCCAAACACACACAGATATTATGTGGTTTAGCCCCAACCCATTCTCAATTCATGAATACTGTTCACTTTGTTGATGTGCCAGTGTCGCATGTGCATGGACATTGACGCAAGGGCTTCATTAATTAGCAGTGAATAGTTATCGATAGCAATGAGCAGATTCCATAATATATATACACACGTCGGTTATTTTTTCTGTAAGGGTTTATGAGTTATTTCATTCTTTGTTAATCGTGAAGCTAGACAACAGAAAATCGCATGAATGTCGACCATAAAATTCATACTTTTCGGAATATGGCATTTCCTTAATTAAAGATAGGTAGTACCGAAATCGCCATCCATATTTTAAAAATCTAGCTGAATTTAAGCTTCCAATTGAGAGCTCTCTGATTTGAGCATATCGATAAAAAAATAATTTTGAACAGGGCGACTAAATAAATTATATTTCATTCTGTGCCATTAAATTCCTTAATTGCAAGCTATTAGCCTGGGGCATTCTCCGATGCATTGCCTGATGCATTCCCTGATGCATTCCCTCACAGCCACTATTCCTGCACTCTATGCGTAACAATTACCTTAGCAGTGATTAATTAGCAGTGAATAGTTATCGATAGCAATGAGCAGATTCCATATAATATATATACACACGTCGGTTATTTTTTCTGTAAGGGTTTATGAGTTATTTCATTCTTTGTTAATCGTGAAGCTAGATAACAGAAAATCGCATGAATGTCGACCATAAAATTCATACTTTTCGGAATATGGCATTTCCTTAATTAAAGATAGGTAGTACCGAAATCGCCATCCATATTTTAAAAATCTAGCTGAATTTAAGCTTCCAATTGAGAGCTCTCTGATTTGAGCATATCGGTAAAAAAATAATTTTGAACAGGGCGACTAAATAAATTATATTTCATTCTGTGCCATTAAATTCCTTAATTGCAAGCTATTAGCCTGGGGCATTCTCCGATGCATTGCCTGATGCATTCCCTGATGCATTCCCTCACAGCCACTATTCCTGCACTCTATGCGTAACAATTACCTTTAGAGAAGGGAGATTACATCGTATGGAAGATAATATCAGATGCTACATACATTTTATAAAATCCCTGGGCAGAAAAATCGAAGGTATCAAGTTTTGTTTTACGGTATTAAATCGTTGCATTCTTTTAAATCTATATCTGTACATAATACACCTAAAGACTGCTACGACATTAAATAGTCTGCTGGGGGACTATGCCATGGGCGTATGACCCGTAGTAAAAATCACTGGAAACTTTCAGTAACCCAGTAAACGTAGACACTTCAGTGACCCAGTAAACGCAGTAACTTTCAGTAACCCAGTAAACGCAGTAAATTTCAGTGACCCAGTAAACGCAGTAACTTTCAGTGACCCAGTAAACGCACTAACTTTCAGTGACCCAGTAAACGCAGTAACTTTTAGTGACCCAGTAAACGCAGTAAATTTCAGTGACCCAGTAAACGCAGTAACTTTCAGTGACCCAGTAAACGCACTAACTTTCAGTGACCCAGTAAACGCAGTAACTTTCAGAACACAGCCGAAAGTACGAAAAGTTGCATTTTTAAAACTTTTTAATGAATTTCTCTGGCTGGTGAATTTCTAAGTCAGAACGCAACCAAAAATATGACGTAGAGTTGCATTTTTTAAAACTTTTTAACCACTTTCTCTGCCAGTGCACATCAAAGACTATCGACACACAAAAAGCATTTGCGGTGCATTCACTCTTTGATATCACACTACATCACCCCCCCCCCCCCCCCTCCCAGGCTACAACGAACCTATTACCATTTCGTGACGCGTGGGGGTAAAGGGGGGGGGGGGGGGCAGGGTCAATGCAACGACCCCCACCCCACCCCACTGCACAATCAACACCCAACAAACGAGCTCCTAATTGCAGTGCGAATGCAGCGCACTGGCCAACGCCATGGGCATGAAATCGAGCCAGTGCGCCAACGCCCAACGGAGCAACAAAGCCCCGCGGTGGCGAGGGCGCTGGGCTGGCGGAAAATTCAAAACGCGCGTCGCTTTTATTGTTTTTAGTTTTGTCAGTTTATTCAAGGAGGTCGCGAAGGTTGCAGTGGTCTAGATTCATGTTCAAAAGCCACCATTTTTGTTTGACAATGACTGTTATTTTTAATTAAGGTTGAAGTGTGACTGGTTATAACTAATAATAACATATTAATTAATGTTGAAGTGTGACTGGTTATAACTAATAGTCGCAAGTATAGAACAAGTATAGTCGCAAGTAGTATTAATAGTCGCGTATAGAATTTAGAAGTTTCGGTTTCCATCTTGCAAGTTCGAAATTTTGTCGAAAACCGACGGTCCACGGATGTCAAAATTAAATAGGCCAGGAAATGGAATGTTATCACAAAATTTCTATTATTCTCTTAGAAACAACGTCGAAAATTGTAATATTTTATCCATTCATCCTACGACATTCACAAATATTATTTTAAAAAAAGGACTTTGGAAAAAACACAATATTTTATTAAATTATATCAGGTTAATGAGATTTTGTCTCAAGCAATTAATTTTGCCCTTTTCTTACTTAATCCAAGGTCAGTCAACTTAAACCGATATTTTCACAATGTCAGCGGTTATAATCAAATATGTCGACATTAGCATATATCTCTAGACTAACTACATATTATGTGCTTCTTGCTCACTCTGAATGTACGTCCAGGAGTTTGGAATGGTAAATCAGGGGACACACATTGTTGATGAAACGTTGACTTGTAATGGTTTGTAAAGGTAATCGAGCTGAAAAGGTCATTAAGGGTGCTACAATATTATTCACTTTCAACCGCAGTGTTTGTCAGGTGCGCATATATTCAGTTCCAATTTTCGGACAATTTTGTATCATTTATTAAAGCGGTGACAGTCAAAGTCGATTAAAATTTTTGACATCGAGTCGTTCTTTTGTGAACCGTGATGAATGAACACCGTGAATATGATGCAGCAATACAGCTATTTTGGCAATGTTTTGTGGCTAAATGATTGCTGAACGTTAGATGATTTGTAAAAAAATTCTCTTATTTATTTTGCAGATCACCTAGAATATTATATCCATATATATGCATTTAAATGCTATACATGATAGTATTTCCACATTTTTTTACTTATTCGGGTTATTCCAAAATTTGGTAAAATACGAGAATTATTTTTTTCTTAATTGGCATTGCGTGATATTTTTAAGATACAAATTAGCGTCTCGAAACTATGCGAGAGCTTTTTTAGCTGCATGGCATGTTCAACGTTTTCCAATCCGATATCACAAAATGAATACAAACGGTATAATATACTTCACGCAGGATTCACATACATTAGTTGGACTTCCGGACTTGCGAGGAGAGGCATACACTATCAACTTTTCACCTCCGTACTCCATAGAAAGAAACCAATGATTTAATATCCTTTGAATACCATTTGAAGGACGTTCCATTTCTGACCAGAGAGAGTACTTTCATGACGACAAATTCCCTCAATTCACTGAAGACCAACTAAAGACATTCAAACGATCATTAAAAGTTTTAAAAATGTCCATCGCGAAGCCCCTAAATGCGAGCTCTTGTTCGAGGAAAGCAAGAAAATACTGTTCTATAGCAGAGAACCTCGTCTAGCTCTGTTAACGAGTCATTTCCGGTTAGCGAGCGACGGTTCCGTTTTCTCTGCAGTTGGTGCACAAAGAGGGTAAATCGCCCCCCCCCCCCCCCCCCCCCCCCCACCACAAGCCAATGGACGACCCTTGCTACGGGTCACAACGCTTCTTAGAGGCACCGTCGCTGTTACTACCGCGGGGTCCATTATCGGAGATCGAATTTTCTTGAAAGCTTGGGAGTAGGGAAAAATGAAAAATGAATAGTGGAAAAATGATTTTCGGAAATTTATAGAAACTGACTATCATTTTTTTAGGGGTTCGGTGTCGATAGAGTTTTGTGAAAAAAAAGTGTTAACGCTTGTATGTATAATATATTTAAAAATATTTTCCAAACTGCAATTTGAATATCTTCAATTAACACATTGTTTCATCGCTTGTTTTCAATCAATCCAGCTCCACTACTTCGTTATTATTCGACGGATAAAAAAGGTGAGCCATTATATTACCTTTTGCACCCCCTGGCCTGGATTCAAGGAACTGGGTTAAACAATTTTGCGGCTAAAATCAATGGTTAAATATTTTCCAGCCTTAGCAGGATTTGTGTGGTTATATAACTATGGGTACATGGGTATACCATGGTATTTACAAATTTTACCCCCGGGTCATGATAACCCCGTTTGGAAATCCAGGCCCCATGGTCAGTTAGCAAATTGATTTATTTATTTTTCCAGAATTGTCACATTCACAATTACAGTCGCTCGAATTCGAATCAATTCTAATTTATTTTCTGAAAATAATGTCCAGTCCAGCCTAACTAAAAAGTAGCAAAAAAAGACTGCCAGTGAATTGAAACTTGGTCCTAGCACAGATTTGGCTTTATTGTAAAAACTAGCATTAATTATCGCTAAAAACTAAATTAATCGTGAAGAAACATCAAATAATCCCAATAGCCAAGGCCATATTCACATAAACATATAAAACTAGCACGCACGGGGAAGAAATATCACATTCTACAATACTTCAGGTCCTACAAACTGATGCGATCTCCACCCAGAAGTCAAGAAGTTGACCGTCCACTGTCATATTTTCCCACCGATTTCACATTCAACAGGCTACTCAAAGTTAACCACCACTTATATTTTCCCAGACTTTGTGCCGTGTGTTTTGAAAATAAATCTATAAAGACCAGACATGCCACTAGATGTTAAAAAGTAATTCGTCTATCCTTTCGCCCTTTTCACGAACAAAAGCTTTGCTCCCTCTCAGGAAATGATTGAAATCTCTGTTCATGTAACAAGCTCCTATTAGCGAGGAACTGGACACACAAAAAACGGTGTTCACAGGCAGCCAAATACGCACGAGTCGGCGTTCGAAAAGGCAACGCAGGAAACGGAAAGTGTTTTTTTCTTCAAGGTTAATTTCGGACAAAGAACAGCTGCTGTTAAAGAGGGAACGTTTCAAGTCAATTTAGTTTTGTGGGTTTTTGCTAAACATTTTTCTTAGCTTAGCTGTAAGCAGGGGCGGACTGGCTCAAAAAAGTCCGGGAGGCTGGTCAAAGTTTAGGCCCGTAATTTTTTTAATGCACACAGGCGTTATTGAAGAATGTGCAACTTCACCACCCAATTATAAGTTTTAAAAAAAGGTGCAGTTTTTACACTTCACAAGTATACCCAGTATTAGTTTCAAATAAAGCCCCACGAGCTTTTAATAACTGGTAGAGAAAGGCGCTGCATCGTGCAAGTGAATTAAGGTTGGTATATACAATGGGTATACGAACAGTGGCATAACTAATTATAAAGAAAATACAGGCTAAAAACTTATGGAATTGATTGGAACTAATGGAACTGCTCGTTGTCGCTAGAGTATAAACAATAGAGATATTTATATTATTATTTGAATATTAGCATTTGTAATGACCGGCATGGATGCCCGGAATGCCAAAAGCCCGGGATGCGAACACTGCCAGTCCACCCCTGGCTGTAAGGATGCTCATGCTGTAAGGATGACTCTTGAGTATTTAGATATTCAGATTTATATTTAGATATTTAGATATTTGAATGTATGGTTATAGGGATATCATGTTTTAGTGCACACTTTGGGAATTATTTGCTGGTATCATGTCACTTCCATATTGCAATGCCAAATCTCATTATACCTCCAATGATACCTCCGCAAAATACCTACAACAATTATTATCTGAGAAAATATTGAAATAAATTAATCTAGCGATATATAGTTTAAAAAAAATACTTATTTTAAACAACATCATGAATGCATTCCGAACTCTTATCATCAAGTTTATAGGTGCACTGACATGTGGATGTGAATTTGAAAATGTCGGTAAAAAGCAAAACAAACAAAAAACCATCGAAAAAAATTGAAAATACTTCTTCGACGTTGTCACCATAACAAAAAACATTCATACTTCATTTAAGTGTCAGCAAATTATTAATTAACCAAAATAAAATACATATTTCAAAACATGCCATGTATACCTAGTACCAAAAACTAATCTTACCATAATATATCAAACACCAAAGAAAAAAACACTTCTACACAATACATCGCCATTGTTACGAAATCACCACCGAACTTCTGTATATCTCTCAAAACGTGTTTTTCTCCACCACTCGGTAGCCCAAATTAGGGACTTGCTCACTTGGCGAGGTTCACACGTTCCTGGATAATCGACTCACGTACCTGCTTCTACCCGTTGTGGGTTGGGTGGGGTAGTGGGTGGGGGAGGGGTATTGTCTCTACTGAATATTAATTAACATTAGGCAGCTACTCAGTCCGCAAGCAAGCTACGTACAGCAGAAATCCCCGTAGGTGCAATTATGCAAGATAAGATGACGCTGTTTTAACTATGCTACACTACAATGTGTATGTGTTGGGGGTGGCGGGTTGGTGGGGTGTGTATTTAAGGGAAGATAAAGCTTTAGGGAATGAAATTTGGTAATTTTGATGAGAGCATTAGTATCGATTCGGCTCTCTAAATTGATATTCTTATTGAAATTAGAGACAGCCTTTCAGAAATATGGCGCCCTTATAATTGAATCAATATGAACTGTAATGGGTCATTATTGTAATAAACTGTTATATAATATTTTGTTACGTAATTGCAATTTAAAAAATAGTAACCCTAAGGCGTTATTTAATTCTTGAGCTTGAACCGGTATCCCATTATTTCTATATTATGAAAATATGTAATATAATAAAAATATGTAATATAATAAAAAAATATATATGTATATAATACCCAAAAAAAGCGTTCGAATAAAATACTTAACCATATTTTTTCAAATCCGCCACTTCAAGCTGTTGCCAACGGCAATGAAATTTCTTACATCATGTGTTGGTTCCAGTTAGAAAATCTATCCACACCAAAGCTCGATCAAAATAAACCTCACGAAGCAATCATGTTATGATGCATTATATTTAGTTTAATATCTACATACAACAATTTAAGTCGTTCGCCGACCAACGATTAAAATCTACTACATTACGGAAGTCACTTGTCTAAATGCGCAGCACAATCAGCATAAACAAACACAAAAGCTTTATGCTTGTTTTGTGACAGCTGTAACACAATTTACTTGGAGCTGCTCTATACTTTATTATGTTGCTCTGAGCTTTTACAACAAAAAGCTGTTGACAACATTACAGCTGTGAGCATAAGTTTTGTGCATTTTCATAATGCAATGAACACAATTTTTTTATGTCATGCCACAATCTGGAAGCAAAAACAGTTCAAAATTTCAATTTCGATTTGCTGCTTTGATTTGAATGATTCTTTCTGGAAATCACTGCCAAATAAAATTATAACATGTGACTTCGCCAGCTACCAGAACTTATATGTATTTAAAAGCAAATGATTCAGAGGAAGAATATAATATGTAAAAAAAAAATTACGGAAAACACAATATTGTGTACGTATTGTGGTGTATAGCGTTGTGTATCCACGGCAAGGTAATACATCAAATTTTCAAATGAACGTTGAAGATTTGTGATTCCATGTAACGGACACGTGATAGTGCAGGTGGAGTGGAGGTGGGTGATGGTGATCATTACACGACTTGTTTATATAAACTGTGGTACAAGGAGAACTGTTGTACAAATTCCGCTTGCTTATACTGAGTACCTATTGGAAACAGGAGGTTGATGGACAAAATAAGTATGTTGCAAACTAGCCTTACTCCATAAATTAAAAAACTGACTCAGCTACAGGTACCTACTAAGACGTGCTTCTTACTTTTCAAGGAAGAAAACAATCGTATGCATAAAAAATATGCGAATGATGAAGCCAGAAGAACGAAGATTGCTTGAGCTCAACAGTCATTGTGATAAATCACTCTCAGAATTCGATTCCACAATGAAACGAGATAATATATTGTTGCCAAGCAGATGAAATGTTGAACTACCTTCAACAATCGGAAACTATGATTTGAAAATATCATGGCGGAATTCCTCGGCAAATCACTGCACTATGAGAATCAAGAAGGCGTAAACAAAACAGAACGCGGTGAAAGCTGGACCAAGGTCCTTAGATCGCCTGGCGGCAACGAGCTAAAGCTATTTAGCTAAAGGTATTTATGTACATGGAGATTTGTTATTTCCTACATATAGAACAGCTCTTCAATAGTGGTGCGGGTTCCTAAATTTTAACGTAGTACAATCATTTTGTGAGTTCTTTTTCGTGCCTCATTGTCACTGTGTTTTGTCCAAATAATTTTCATTAAAAAATATTCATTTGGAGCTAATTATTTTTATGTTGGTCTCATTATTATGTATATAGAAATAACCATAATAGGTACTATCTACTCTCCTATAAAACCTACAAAATAAAGTACCAGTTGGCTCTGTACATATTTCACTAAAAATAAAATACAGCTTCCAAAAGGATGTACCTACTAAAAATCTGCTTGTTCTTTTCCGCAAATATTTGAAATTTCGGAGGCAGTATGCTGCCTTCCCATTGGCTAAAACTGCTTGGGTCCAAAGATGGCTGCTATACATGGTGGAAAGGAGGTGGGACGACCTGACTTGCGAGTTCACCTCGCCGCCGCTAGGCGATCTAAGGACCTTGAGGTGGACGCTCGTTGGCTAAGACGCTATGATGAACGTGACGTTCCTAAAGCGAACAGCTGTTGTAATTCAATATAAAGAGAACATGGGGTCTGCTAAGAGAGCGGCGCTGTCCACGTGGGTGAAAATAATAGCCATGGTAAGTACCAACGTCATATGTTGTATGAAATTACGCTCATTTTCGGTGACTGGACTGGACTCGGTGCCTGGATTCGGTGTTTGGCCATCTACAAACGAAAATATGTATTCAACACAGTAACACACACGGCTTAACGGTACAAGCTATTACAAATAATTGCGTATTTGCCATCTAGTCGATTTCAATGTATATACAAGCATTCTATCCATAGTAACTTTCTGTCAATTTCGGCTGTTAGCAAGTCGCAACCACGGTCATGTGATCTTGAGAGAATGGAGGTGACAATGGATTCTTCCTCCCCTCACCAAAATATTAGTAAACAAAAAATTGTATTTGGCACACTGTCATATAATCTGTTTCGTCGAACATCGCTGTATTACAAGAAAGTACTGACGAAATTAGCTATTGACAGATCCCTTCAAGTCTTTTAGGAAGGAGGATCCTAGCCTTTAAAATTGTTGCTTTACAGTTTGTTTAACAAGCACACGTGCTCTCCACAGGCATTTCTCTCCCTGAACTGGTACTTGCTAGACAACTACTTGTGCAGCTTCGGAGTGACCAGCGAAGAGGACTTGCCCAGGAAGATCTTCCTGGGGGTGGCTGGCTCCGGAGGAGTGGGCGTCTTCGCCACTCTTCTGATCCTGCGCTTCATCGGCAAGTCCAGAGACGAACTGGTAAGGCATTCACTGATAATTTCACAGGAGTTCAAATTGTCTACTTATACTTGATTTGAAAGTTTGTTAGGCAGATATTTCGGTTCGGGTGAATGCGTAAAATAAAATGCGTAAATGCAGTAAGTCACAAAAGTATTTGAACGAACGTTTAGCGAATGAAACCGTGTTCGTCTCAATTTTAGCCGAGTGCACTGCAAGGTTTGGTTACAGTTTTGTCGACGATCATCTGCTAACCTCAAGGCTATAATAATCGAAGATTTTATCACCCTGTAATGCACCGATAACACACAGGAGGAGTGGACCAAACGGTGCGTCGTAACGCTGCGTTTACAGCCAGCAATGCAAGTGAAAAGATTTAATCAACATTGGTTCTGGACCAATCAGAGACTCCATGACAGAGTCGCGCAGGGGCGGACTGGCCCGGGTGCGGGGGTGCGGGGGTGCTGTCGCACCCCGGGCTTTTCACTTTCCGGGCCCCCTGCCGGTCATTGCAAATGCTCATGTTTTAATAATAATATGAATATATATTTTTCTTGCAACACCGAGCTAAGAATAATGTAATCCGTAGAAGATAAATACGATAAATGTCGGGCTTTTGTCGGCGGAGAGAAGGGAACGAATGTTCTTAGTAACTAAAAGTAACTCCTTGGTAACTCTACTCTATCTTAAGCTATTGCTACGCCGCCAAAGCCGCCGCTCGTAGACTGCGAGAGTTTCGATGAATTTGCAATGCTTTGTTTCGGCTCAATTTCGGCGTAAAAATAAGAATATCTAGTTGAAAATAAAGCGCATGGTTGTTTCCATTTTTCCATACACTGCTCCGTGTCTAATGTCTGCGCAGTCGACAATCACAGCCCGGAAAGGTAATACCTCTAAGGTTACAGTAATAACAAAGGCACAAAATAAGTGTAAAAATAGCGTATTCGCGAGATTAGGTTGCGCCCTCTATAACAACGCGCATATATATATATATATATATATATATATATATATATATATATATATATATATATATATATATATATATATATATATATATATATATATGTTGTTTTAAGTTTTCACAGCAATTAGTTTTTAAAAAAGACTTTTGGATAAACTGTGGTGTTTTATTTTTCATTTTCCCAACGTTTCGACCAAATTGTTTGGTCTTTCTCAAGGGTCAATCAATGAATATATATATATATATATATATATATATATATATATATATATATATATATATATATGTTGTTTTAAGTTTTCACAGCAATTAGTTTTTAAAAAAGACTTTTGGATAAACTGTGGTGTTTTATTTTTCATTTTCCCAACGTTTCGACCAAATTGTTTGGTCTTTCTCAAGGGTCAATCAATGAATATATATATATATATATATATATATATATATATATATATATATATATATATATATATATATATATATATATATATCAATGAATATATATATATATATATATATATATATATATATATATATATATATATATATATATATAGATATATATATATGTATTTAAAAGTTTGCGGGCCTAAATTTTCTACAGCACCCCGGGCTTTTTCGAGCCAGTCCGCCCCTGGAGTCGCGAACATGGCGATATGCACATTCAGAGTCAGGTTCAGAGCCAATGTTCGTGACATCGTGTCACTAACATTGCAAGCTGCAAACCCAGCTTCACACACCACAACATCAACCAATGAAGATGGATTTCATCTTCCCAGGAGGCGGCGTTCAGCTTGTTGTGGGGCGTTCTGGACATCGTAACGGGCTCGTGGATTCTGGTCATCTTGGCACCCTTCACTCCGGAGACCACGCTGGACGAGATGAGGCTAACCAGTCGGGTTCAGTTCGCATCAGGCATGAGCTTTCTCTTCGCTGGGATGCTGCTGCTAGCTGATGCAATCTCGTACTTGACTAGATACTTGTGATTTTGAATTGATTCGTTACAAGCTTTTATATATTTGGGGCTTGTTTTTGCTGTGTTTGTACTTTGTACATATTTTGAGAGTGATCTAAAAGAAATGCATGGTATAGCAGCCGAGTTTTTCTCTCTCGATGAAAAGCAGAATGCGTTAGGCTGACTTTTTGAAATCGTATCCTTGAGCGTTTGTACTTTGTACATATTTTGAGAATGATCTAAAATAAATGCATGGTATAGCAGCCGAGTTTTTCTCTCTCGATGAAATGCAGTATGCGTTAGGCTGACTTTTTGAAATCGTATCCTTGAGCTGTCCAACAGAATATTGGTTTAAGCTTTAACACTTTTGGTTAATCATGCCTGATACATGCATACTTATAGAGTATAGGCGGACATACCACGAATCTTTATTTCATTATTTGTGTAAATTTAGTCATGTCTTTAGGTACTTTAGTTGTTGGTAGTACATAAAAGTGCGATTCTATAGTTTTTAAACATTTCACTCAAGTATAAAATCAAGCAGGTGCAGTATCAAGCCTATATCCCATTTTCTCCACTCGATGAAATGCACTAGTCTAAATATTTAATTACTATAGGTATCGGACACATTGTCATTGTATGCCACTGCCAGATAATAAGATGAGCTGCTATTCTTGTCGGAAACATCAAGAGAATCTATTGAAATAAGGTTTCCGAGAACCAAAGAAAACCCTGCCAAGAGACAGATTTCTACCAAAGAAAATTAACAATAAGAATCTAGAAATGAGATTGGCTTTGACAAAACCGAAACTCTCTTGGCATGCCAAAATATGCACCTGTTCTATTTAATCAGCATAATCCTATAGCACGCGTCTCTGGCATTACCTTCAAAGATCTCTCAGAGACATTGTTGAGGATTTATCTCGGGATGCAGATTAAGTAAATAAGGATCTTAAATCTCATTTTCCCAGCTGCGCGGTGTAGCTAGATGTCACGTGATGCTCTACGATTTTGTATTAAGGGCTCGCCAGCGAGGACTTTAACGTGTCTGTCACGTCAACTCTAATTTCAGCAGGTCCTTTACTCGTAAACAAAATACGTTTTTAGAAAAGAAACGATTTTTGAGATAATAGTTTGAGAAAAGAAATCCCAAATACATTTAAAAATACAGAAAACTAGCAATAGTGTTTTTTTTGTTGCTTTTTTGTAATTTGTAATTTAATCCTAAAATGTAAGTTTTTAGAGATTTGCCAGTAGTTTTAGGAGTTGGAGTACGGAACACGAATCATCAATGATTTCAATATTAAAGATAGTCTTATCTTTAAACATGGAGCTAACTTCGGTGCCCCCTTAACTAAACCCAATTACGATAAGACAATAGAGGGTTTTATGTTTAAAGAAGAAAAGGAACATACTATTTTCTTTAGGGATATATAAAATAGCATTGGAGGTAGAATAGACGGACCATGAATAATGAAGTCGTAACCAGGAAACTTATGCAAGTTTGCAAACTTCTCGCCTTTGACAGTCATATTAAAATTTATAGTGTAATAAATTTATTTTTATGTGAGACTGTCTAGATGTCTCTAGATGCATATTTTAGACGTAGAAAACATTTATATACAATTTTGTTCTCGTTGGGCGCAAATCCAAAATATAAACTCACCTACACGGTACAACAAAAATTAGCGTTTCCCGGATTAAAACAGTAGGTATTTATTAAATTACGGGGTTTCGAGCTACTTATTTTCCGTTAGTCTTTTTGAGCTATTTAGCGTCGTATTTAAATAATGATAATATCATAACATGACGGGGCCTTAAAGGATTTTAGAGGGATTAAACTTAGTATAACAGCTTCACTCACCTATGCTTATCAATCTCTCGCCAGAAAGGATTAGTGAGTAACCTTGCTCGAGACGTCTACCGTCCTTGAAAATGTAAGTTAATCCTGTGGTTTACGTGCGCTTATCGAAGAGAGAAAGCTTGGTGCCAGCACCGGGATTCACAGCTCCTTCCTTCTAGGCTAGCATTGATATCGCTGCTGGCTACCTTATATACCCTTTCATTCACCGACGCTATTAGACCACTGTCTTATCACTTCAAAATAGTTAAACCAACTTGCGTTGCTAACGCCATACATCTATGAAATCATCAATTTCACTACTGCTAAAAATTACACTTGTGTGTGTGTTTGTTTGTTTGTTTGTTTGTTTGTTTGTTTGTTTGTTTGTTTGTATGTGTGTTTGCGCGCTCTACATACCAAAGGTGTCTACTTTTGTTCTCAACTTAGACCCCCTGCGTTTTTCAAGAAAACCCTCAATACCCTTCCCCTTCAAAGCAGAAATAAGAGCAATAGTCGAAAGTTTGGAAAAGTACAGAACATGTTTGTGCCTGTGTGTTTTTGTATTTAGTATTTGTAGGTTTAAAACGACTAATATTCCGCCAGCCAACTTGCGTTGCCATTTAACACTTAAAACCAAATGTTACAACTGTCACCGATAGGGGTTACAATTAACACTTGCCGAGGTCAGATGTAACAGTGGTACCTTACGTGTTCTTTCCACAATAACTATGAGTTCCGAAGGAAAGTGTAATTAAGAAAAATCATTGTGAAAGCGGAATGCTCAGGCAACCTTCATAATTTTTTTCAGATTTTTAAAATGGAATTTCATACTTGATGGAAATTCTAGAATCAAAAGTGTTACAATTGACCCAGATCTCCCTTATTGTTGGATGAGCGAGTCAAGTTTATGCTAATACTCGAAAGACCCTGGGGCCTTCGATCCCTGATCATGACAGATCCCACGGCCATAATTGAAAAGAATTGTCGTTCGCTTCTCCGCTCTCTTCGCTCGCTCACCTAACAATTCGACGAGAAAAAAAAAGTTTATCTTCATAGGTCGAACTTAATGATACATTCCAGAAAACTTTCTACCCAAATTTTTTTATTTTGTATCAACACGGTAAGGTATGCCTTTCTTTATTTTCTTCCAGCTTTTCCGGGGCCTGGTCTTCCTAGGAGCTCCTAAATTCCCTCACGTCCCGTTTTGATATTATTTATTTACTTCACGACGCTGCCGTTAACCTCTAGCGCTTTCTTATCTGTCGATAAATCCTAATATTCTAGACTCAAGTCGCTAGCGTCAGACCATGTGTGCCAATCATCTCCCAATCGCGCCTATCTTTAGCATGATGAGCGCAAAGAGTATTAAATACTCACAACAAAGTTTGTTGGTTTTCCACCCTTAGACCTTAATTAAAATAAAAGTTACTAGTTCTGCAGCTGGTGTTACGTAATGCCCAGTTAAACTTTTACTGCCAGTTTGTCTCCAAGGTCACAGCCATGGTAACAGCCAATAACATACATCTATTTTCATTTTTACTGAACTATTGTGGTTGTCAACCATCAAGTTCCAATGAACTGTCGGCATATTGTCACCGTAATGAGTTGCCGTGAAGCCCATTCCATCAGCTTCAAATATTCTCAAGTCTTTGGATAAGATACAACTTTCGTTCTTCGATTAAAGCTGAATACATACTAATAACTGAGTCGCAGTCGCTATTAAAAATAAGGACAACCTGGTAATATAGAGTCGCTACTAAAAAAGTAACAATTATGCATTAAAACAGGGAAATCGTTTCCCGTTGGAACAATTTTTGAAACTCGTTTAATACGACTTTTAATTACGAGTAAAATACAAGTTTCAAGGCCAATAGGACCGAGTCCTATTGGCCTTGAAACTTCCGGAAGTATCCAAACTCCAGAAAAATGTAGGCGACCGCACTACACGAAAGCGATATTACTTCACTGAGAAGAGTTAGCAATCAAGTTGGACTTTTTTGAGACTATCGGAAAACTCTTTTCCTTCGTCCTGCAGTGGTCACTAAACCAACGGGAAACTTTAAGCCGATTTCTAAAAATATACGCCCTATAGAATCTAGATGCAGTAGTAAATTGAAATTGAGAGCGCCATGAGCGGCCAATTTCACAAAACTTTACAAGATACTTGTTTATAGATACCCATGCAGGTGATAACAAAACTTAATTTCAAATTTGAAACCGATATATACAAGAAGAGTAGCGCCAAATCTTTGGATCTAACTTCTGAAATGTCGCGTTTTTAAGTACATTTATTTACCACTCCAAAAAAAGTGAATGGGGTCATTTCGTTTTAATTCCAAGGTAAAAATCTTTTACACAAAATCGTAGAATACCCGAAGAATAATTGTTATTTTCTACCTTTATACTATTAAAATGGCAGATATTTCTTTTTCTATGCATAAAGCAAGTCTGAGAGCATGATTAACCAAAAGCAAATACCAACTAAGGAACTTTAATAGTGATCATCTACGACTAACACTTACAACGATCCTTTACAATCTTAAATAAATTGAGGTTGTAAAAAAAACGAAAATACGCTGACAAGTTGAAATAAATACACTGCAGTCTAAGTTTATCCTTGTCTGCTCCTTAGGATCTTTATGAGATGCCTTCTATATAATATGCATGCTATGAGCTCGTACGGCACGGTCTAGTTCTCAGCTGAGCCACCAGTGTCTAGCAGAGCGCCACTAGAACTCCAAACGATATTTCACTTTTGATTGAACGGTGTTCAGTTGAGACAGGTTCATCAACAACATCACGTCATCCTCGTTTTTCCTGTTTCCCTGTCCTTTTTTAGACATCTTGGATTCTTGGAAGACAAATTCTTTACAATGCAGACAAATTATTATGAAAATGTCTTCTGTTGGATGAAATATATTTCCATTCTCTTGTTGATGCTTTTGAATGGACTTGTTTTTGTTCAAAATAGCTTGTTGAAATTTTTAGGCCATTATTTCTGCACTGCAGTGCATTTGTGCACATTCAATGATAAACCGGAAAATGTCAAACACAATTTCAGGTGGTCAAATGATTCATGTGAGACAAACAACATTTTGATCTACGCTATACAACCGTGCAAGACTTGCCCATCTATGGAAATTGTACCTACTGACCATATGATCTTTGGAACGTTAAAGTTGTTATCAGTGTTACATGATTTTTAAGTAGGTACCAATGGTATTTTAAATTTGAGTAGATATGTATCTGGATATACATATTGATCAAAACATCTTGAAGTATATCTCATTCAATGATTTCTAACACATAATCCTACGCCGTCTGTTTCCTAAAAGTGTTTCCTATTTTATAGCATCGCCTAGAGATGTGCTTCTCTACTTTGAATATTAAATTCTTGAGTTTGAACTTACATATCTAAACAAATATTAAACGTACATCGCACATGTAAAACATACGAAGAGTATATACAAAAAAACGAAAAATGATACGACTCGGCTACATCATAAACGGTTCCCGTCCATGTAATCGAAAATGCATCCCTTTGAAATGCAATGCATATTATTCTAAAGTGCAAACCAATACGTATGAAGTGAATATCTCTCACATCAAAACAAAAAACAAAAATCACGGATAGCCAACATTGTAAAAATGACGACTCCCTTGTAATGTAATCTAAATTTATTTCATCCACGTTTCGTATTTCTGCAGTCACGATCTCCTCTCTTCGTCCTGAGCAATGATGACACGGTGATGAATATCTGTCCGCCAGGCTCCACTTTGATTAAAACCACGTCATTTCCGAGTTCACATTCTAGTTTCCGTTGGCAATCTTGTTGCTTGGACTTGTAGAGTGGTTTGGACCAGAATATTCGGTGTTGACGAAGTCCCTCGGAGCAAAGATTAATACGGATTAATCTACTTATTTTCAAAAGGAGCGCCTTTGCTTCTTGAGCATTCATCAATCACTGATTTTGAACAAAATGTTGCTTGCGTTTTCTATTAGAGCCAAAATTGCTGCAGAACTGTCGTCGAGTGTAAACGGTTTGTTGGACAAATTTATTCCGGGAAATGGCTACAAAGATGTCGTAGGTGACTGAATAGGTGACATGCAAAATTGACGTTAGGTTTAAAGGAAAACATAGCAATGGTTAAGAATCTCAAGAAATGCATAATGTTATGAAACTTACAATAAGACTTATTTTCTGTCACACTCTTTTGAAGATATTTATGCATTTTTGTGATACATTTTTTATTACACATTTTTTATTGAACAATTTTATAATTTCTTCAAATTTGCGTAAATACATTGTCACCTTCCACCCCAGGAAGGTAAAATAAAATGTATTCTATAAGTTTATACATATTATTATATTAATTGCACCAAGTAAACTAAAATCATTCGCTTTAAATTCGCTGACTATGGTTTAACACGGGCTGTGATATGATATAAAGTTATTCCAAGCAAAACCGAACGAAAAGAGTTACATGTACGCTACCCAGCATCGGAAACGGCTCCTGCACTCTCATCCCAAAATGTACACTAGCACCGCGCCACTGCAAATGTCCACCACTGAAAACCCCTTCAAATTACACCCAAATTACTTCATCGAAACGCCCCCCCACCCGAAATCCTACCAAAACCTGAAGAGCACGACCAGCCTTCATCATCCACAAGGTAACATTTCTGGAAGGCGGAGAGTCCTACAAATCTGACGTCATATCCGGTCTAGACGACACGTCAGAGTGACAGTTCTTCCGTTCACTCGTAACCACGTCATCTCCGGCGCTTTCCCACTAAATCTCATTACGTCAGATGCATGTTAGGTGATCATATTATTTACCTTGCAGCAACTAGTGTCAGGGGACCCAGATGCTAGCCGAGTTATGAATGGCATTAACTGTTTTGTACATGGACGTCTAAAGTTATATGAATGCATGCCGGAAGTAATTCTTTGGTCGTCTTGGTTATTGTGTAATATGCAACTGAGTGATGTTTGTGCTGCATATAATATGAAATTGTTTCTAGTTTTGTGTGTGGTTGTGTTTGTGTGTTGTTTAGATTAGAGGTTCACTTCAGTGGAATGGGTGGGGTCTGGATTTGTGTGGGGCGGGGGTGGTGGAGGGGTGTAGAGGCCGGAAATATCATTTTTGATTTAGAACTACTATCTACTCAAAGGCATTTTTCGGGGCTATTTTAATCTTATTACTAAACTGGAATGATCTGGAAACTGGAGGAACACGATGAACTGGAAAAGGTTTGAAAATGTTTTGAGTAATGGTTTTGTTGCAGCTCAGACAATGCGTATGTACTGTTATACACTTCATTTCCCTTGCTATGCTGAGAATCTGATATATCTATCTGCAATAAAGTTTATTTCTTTAGAACTAACAAATAATAATGCTTTCATGACCCTGACCGCCAAGAAAAGTAGAGGCAAACAAACTGTATTATCCTTTACTTGCAGGCTTTCAATATAGATTCCTAGAAAACCATATCCTGAATCGCTTTCAATGTCCAAGCTAAGATGCCTAGTCACCGACACTTTCACTGAGTATGAATTGCGCTATCATACATTCAATTCAATAACCACCCGAAATTTGCAGCCGCTTTCGAGTAGCGTATACAAACCCCACGAGATCTTTATAATGACAGCGATATGAAGCGATGTTGGTAGAAAACAAGATTGGGCAGAATTGGTTTTCTGATTGGTTGGATTTATGCTAGTCACATAAAAAAAGTACCAGGGATATGGACAGAAAATTTTTTCAAAAATTTTCTTCGTCTCTGTCACAAGGGTTGTCTACCCAAATTATAAAGTAGGTTGAGAAAGAAGAAAAAGAATGTTTTTCAAGTCGCAAAATCGTCGATAGGCTGCGTTTAACTTTAGTACCTACTTTTGTGATTCCGAAAAATGACGGATTTATACGAACCAAAATTGCTTCCATCCAGAAAACACATCAAAACTTTATATTATACTACAAACATCGGAAAAATAATCAAAATATTGGTGCACATAAAAAAATAAAATGCGTATTGCCTAGAGTTTACTGGTGGTTTTAAAACTCTATTGTGAAGAGCGAGAGAAAATTTCAGATAGCAACATATCTAATTTGAGCACAGATATATAAAAGGAGAGAATGATACCAAACTTAACCAGGCCTGATGTCAAAGACATTGGAAATGAACATTAGCTGACAGTTTAGCATCATAGCCTTGCATTGAGCGAAACTGACAAATATCAAGGCTTCCTAACCATCAGCCGGTGGTCATGTATCAAATCACTACTCGATCCCGCCGTGCCAAGATGAAGATCGAGCGAAAGTGAAGAAGGTAGAGAAGCCAATCATTCAGACCGATAACTCAATTCACCGGCCTTGTCGACTCCAATTTCTCACCGGGTTGTGTAAGAAAAGAAGATAAATATTTCATGTCATCGTTTTGAGAAAGGGAGAACAAATACTGAGAAATCTTGACGTTGCGTAATTCGTTGTAACTTTATGGCTATTTCAAAAGTATTGACAGGCCACTTGTAAGTTTGTAACAGAAGTTTAGGAGAGTTTGGTTTATTTCCGCAAATATCTATTTCGGTATGCTTTGAAAACAATGGGCTTAAGGGTTTTGGGTGGTATTTGAGGTTAAAGGGTAATTGTTTGAGAAAATGTTGCTGTTTTGGTATCAATATAATTTATATGCCTAATATATTTTTTTTTACCCCAAGGGTTGGGGTTCTGAGCATAAAATTGTTGGCATAACTTGGGCAACAGCGCCCATGTTGGGTATTATACGGAGCAGCTAATTGCTTTAGTAAAATTATTGAGGCATGTTGGTGTTTGGGGATAAATAGCTATCTGCAGATTGTTTACATAAAAGGCGTGAAGGAAGCATCATATTGTGTAATCATGAAACTGAGATTCACACATGCTAATTTGCTTTTGTTGTTAGATCTAAAAAAACTGTAAGAGCAATGGGGCCACTTTTCAGTAACTTGCTTAATTTGAGAGTGAGCGATAAATTATAAAGAAGTGGCTACTTAGTATTGATGAACGAAGCAAAAGCGAAAAAACCTTTCGCGAAAAATCCTTTCATCTTTTTGTATTAAAACAGTAATTTCTAAGAGGTATTATTTAGTAATCCCCCGTTAATTTCCTTAAAGTGTGCTTCAATTTAGCTGGTAGGCACGAAAATCTTTTTAAATAAACGATTAAAAATGGTCCAATCCATTTTATATAAAAGCTTTGCCCACTTTTTCCAATTTTCGACAAACAAAGCCTTATTTTTTCCCGGATTACCCTACACACAAAAAGAGAGATAACAACAGTTAACAAAATGCCCGGATTCCTTATGAAAATACACCAGGGGTTTTTTCGCAGCGCAGTAATGCGTACTGACAAAGCAGAGGACAAATTGCTTTGTTCCAGCGAGTGAATTCACTCAGAGGACGAGCGAACGTGCGATGCTGAACATGACTACGTGAAGATTCGAGGACTTTGATTTTGTGAACGATAAAGTGACGAGGGTAAGAGGGAAGGGGGGGGGGGCGGGGTAACCATGGCCTTTGGTAGGAAGGGGGGGGGGGTGCAAGAAAGAGCATGCCGTCCTTACTTTGGATTTTGGAAACAATTTAGCAAATACATAGAACATTGCAACTGCAAAACAAAACCTCTTGATGATTATCATTTTTTTTAAGGTGATTGGGGTTCAAGGATGTAGGGGGAGGGGGGGGGGGGGGGGGGGTAAAAGGTCACGTGACATCCTCCCCCCCACCATCCTTGTCAACACGGCATGGTTGTTGCCTCTGCAACTCTTCTAGGCTTGAGCCTAAACATTATTTAAAAACAGAAAAAATTATAGCTTACAATTTACTGTTAAAAAAAGCAGTCTCTTTTTTTATTTTTTCGATTACACAATTCACCTAATATGTCAGCTAGTGGTTGTACTAAGTTTCAAAAATGTTCAATGAAAGTTTATTGTTGACCACGAACGCAGCCCGCAGAGCAGACTCGGCACCTCCACTGACACAAGTAACTATAACGAACAAATGAGAAAAAAATCGGGTTATAAAATAAAATGAAAGCTCATGTCTTGGTTCAAAAAGGCGTTTTCTATCCACAAATCTAGGTCTTTAATTGTTTTCTTACAGTTTCCCCTAAGCGAAGGCGGCATACCAAACCCGGCACCTCCATACGTGTCATCACAAGCCAAGAATAAATAAAACATGTACTGTTTTCTTGTAACCTCTGTCCTCTGACATAAATCCAGCATCCAACTCCCCCCTCCCCTCCCAAGATCAATATTTAAGAAAATAAGAGATTTTTTGTTCATATAAAAATGTAGTTCATAGTTCGTACCAAAAAGTACCAAAAAGTTCGTACCAAAAAGAACATCTCTAGTTAAAAAACAAAAAAAAAATTATGATAAATGAGCACTGCATTGAAATTTCACGTTATTTCTTTTTTAAGCCCTTCATTTTGTGAGACATTATTATTTAGAAAAGCACGTAAAAGTAAGTAAACAGCTTGAACTTATACGCTTATATACTCTATATATTTTCAAACCAATATCAGTAAAGAATGAACGCACGATTCAAAGCCAATGGCACTGCCGTAATTTCATCTGTCAAGTTTTTTCCAAACTTTGGAAATCATGCGTGAAAACGAAGTCTTGTTCTGCGATACGCACTTTGTGTCCAAACTCCAAACGCACGTGACAGTTCGGGTCCCAATTAGTGCGTGTGCGAACAAGTGCATCACCATTCAATTACGCAATCGCATCTGCTCAGATGGCGGTAATTACACATGTACCCAGAGAGTGGACCTTGATTCCACTAACTTCATAGTTCAATTATCATGGACATCTAACGGTTTTCATTGGGAAAATCAGTATGCTGATGTTGTTTACATGTTGTTCGAACAAAGTTTGGACATTGCTAGTAACTATAACATTGCGAAAGCGTGCGTAATCGTTGTATCGCTTGATTGCGTTATTGAATTATAACTATCAAATCACTTTAGATCTACGAACGTAGCTCGAGCCACGCTGACATCTACATCATTTCTAGTTTTTTGGAAGGCCAAGAAGTTTGCCAGCAGTTTGAATTTGGTTGGCAGCTTAGTTTTGATTAACCGTGACACGTGAGTCTGCATTAACATAACAAATCGTTGCCTTAAATAAAGTGCCAGATGATGGGGTATTTCACCAACTCCGTTCAGCGGCTAAGCCACGTTTAGTTACTTAAACGAAATTATTTTTTATTTTTGAATTTCACCACATTCCCAAATGCTTCCCAATTGCTTCCCAATTTGAACGGGGAATTAGTTTAAATAAACTACGAATCTAAACTGTTTGTGAAATGCACCGAAGCCATCGGCTGGATTTTCAACGACATTTAGGGTCGGTTTTACAAGTGTCTCAACCCAGAGTTAAAGTATTTGTCATTGCAACAATAGGATGCCATGGAACTCATCTGTTTCTGAGGGTTAGACGCGTATTCCAGAATTGAAAAATATTGTAATACCGGCCCTAAGTGATGCCTCGCTTAGCGAGATTTAAACGGTGTTGGTGAAACAGCCTGTCTGTTAGCTAGAAAATCACAGATTCTTATTGGACGTTGCAAAGATAATAACAAGTTAACAGACCGTTAGATATTTAACTTACTACATGAAAACCCGGGTCAAAATGAAAAACAATAATATCAATTCGTCCTTCAGAAAGGATTTAAAAAAAAATTGTGTGCGGCTGTATCGTTGTATGTTGCAAGAAAACAAAATTACTTGCTACTTTTTTAAGCAAATGCAGCGGTTCACTTCTAGCAAGAGAATTTTGCAGTTTCAATGTAAATATATCCAGAAGCCTATAACGTTACGCTTCCTTAATGTCTCTCTCTATAAATGACTGCCTTGAGAATTATTTTCTCTGTTCTATAATGCCTTTCGGCGCAAGGTGCTATGTTCAAGCTAACCTACAGAATTGAGAAATATTAAAATATCCGCGAATATCACAAAGCCCCTTGGAGAATTTCACCACTTTCACTCGCTTTGGAAACCAGATAAATTTTCCCAAATTCTTCTCTTTCATTTATTACGTCGTCTGCAGCGTCCGTATTCGCAGCACAGAATCCAAAATTCTGTACCTCTTGCAAATCAACCTTTGATCTTACATCATCACCTCACCCCTCCCCCCTCACCAGAATCTATATGTTCCACCTGCGTATACTCTATATAGCGTTGCGAAGTAGACGGTTCTCCAGGCATCATTCTTACACATTTTACAAATCTTAAAATCTTACAATCTTGCACAGTGTTTCAACTCCTTGTGGGGATCTCAAACAAGGAGTTGAAAAACAAAGTTTCAACAAACACCTATAAACACAAATATTATTAACAATTTACACCCAAAGTTGCTAAATGTTCGGTATGTAGAGAAGGGTATAAAGGTGACGTCAGAAATAATGTTTTTGAAAAAGATACAGGAACCGAAGTTGCTGCAATTGCGATAACATTGTCAACCCATCCCAACTAAACTCCATTTCACGTTAAGAAGGAGAGCGGATTTCCATCTTCCTCGCGGATCCACTGCTGCTTTGTATATGCTAAGAGTTTTTATTCACAACTTCACAAGACCTATCTTGAGCAGAACAAATGGCTCTATGGGGAGTTATGAAACTCTTAGCTCGTGTCTAGCAGCAGTGGGTCCTCGAGGAATATGCTAATCCACTCTTCTTATTAACGTGATCAATGGAGTTTAACCTTGGTATACTGCAAGATCATAAGAATCTCATGATCATGACATCTGCAGTAGATCAAATATGTATATGTTAAATTATATGTTTGAATTTTATTAATAGGCTTTTAGTTTTAATTTGCTGGTTAGGTGGAAGAACATAGGTCATCATACATTGCATTTTTTACAATTTGTTTTGTGTTTTTGATTATTGTGAACCTCGCCATTTTGTCCCACAAATAAAGATATTATTATTATTATTATTATTATTATTATTATTATTATCATCTGAGGGCCTGAAAATTCAAAACCTCATTCTTAAGATGCTCCGAACTGTAGTTTGTTATATCTTGCATTTCACCGTAATGCACGCATAATTTGGGACTTGGGCATTAATATTATCATCATAATTCCACGCATACAGCCGTTTGATCAGTTATTCCCAACGCTTTCTATCTGCCAGTGTCCCAGTTGCTGCTGAGAAGAACTACGGATTGAGAATACTTCTATATCCAAGGCGAGATTGCATTCAAACCGAAGATCTCTTCGAGCTCTTAAAGTCCGATCTTCTGATTGATTGATCTATTGATTTGATGCGTTGATGTTTTGCTTATTCATGTTTGAAGGATTTTACACAAAAAGTCAGAAACTAATCACTGCTGGTATCAATTTCAAAAAACAGAAGAGTATATTTTAGATGCACCTAACAAAAAAGACTTGTCCCTTTTTGGAATGTTATGTACTCTAATACTCTAATATTGTACTCTAATATTGCTCTTTAAAACCATCGAAACCGCAACGAAACATCAAACCAGCTTTCTCTTTTAATCTTATTTAAATTACGAAAGCTCGTAATTGGCTATTCATTTTATTATTATGTACACAAATTAGCCTCCCAAAAGTGTTGTCCATTCCCGGAATGGACAACACTTTTGGGAGGCTAATTTGTGTACATAATAATAAAACCAGCTTTCTCTTTTTTTTGCGCTTCAACCTATTGGTCATTTTTCGCCAAACCACCTTTGTTGAGTTCAAGTTTGTCAGGAATTTTGTAAATTTCGTGCATGCAAGTTTTTTAATGTTAATCCACGACAGAAATATATCTCCAAGGGTTTTTGATGAGCGTAGGGAGCGAAGCGAAATCTTCAATTTAACTACTGATTTAAAAAAACACTTGTGGGTGTTTGTTTGCTTGTTTGTATGTGTGTTTGCGCGCTCGCGCTCCACAGACCAAACGCCTGCGTCGATTGCGATGAAATTTTCAGGTAGTCTACTTTTCTTCCGCTGCCGCTGCGCCCATATACGCTCATCTTCAACGCGAACACTCTGGCAGCGTTTCCAAGTTTACCAGTAGTGAAATTGAAGATTTCGCTTCTCTCGCTACGCTCATCAAATATAGTGCATTTTGGTCCGTACATTACAAACGTAATGCATCATTAGAGTAGCGATATAACGAAATATATTAACACAATTTTTCCATTTTAATAAAATTTGTGGGAAGGAGAAGGGCTTACCATTATGACCACACCCTCAGTTCCTAAGCAAGATGACTCATTCGCACTGTTTCGCTCACTATTAATTTTGCGCGAAAATCTTCTTACTAACATAAAAAAAACTTCGAACTAATCAAGTACTAATTATCATCATCGTCATGACCCGTAAGTCAGGCAGATGCAAGCTCGAATTTACTCTACACCACGGTAAGACGATAGGACGGTATTCAAATCACGCGCCCCGTTTCTTAGATCTCGTCAGTTCGTGACATCACATGGGTCTGAAGACGTACGGGACCTCCCACCGGCTGATTAGCGAGATAACGACTTCTCATCGTTGACGGCGATAGTCTGTCTGTCGTACCCGACGACATCGTTACTAAAGGCACATCAGGATGAACGAAAAACATCGTCTCTGATAGAAATCAAACTTTGTTTTTACCGTTGTTTTTAGAGCTAGGACCTCATGCTCTTTTCAGCAAAATCGACTTTAGGTTTTGATCCAATAAAAGTTTTCAAACATTTTCATAATTTTAGGAAACTTGTTCACTCAGTAGAGGCGAAAGCAATGATTTTTTTTATTACGAAACTTTACGAATATATCTAGAGCATACTGAAATAGGTAAAGCATATTTGAAGATTTTACTTATACACGTAATACCACAGTTTTACTTTTTGTTAACTTTGTATTAGATTTTTATCATTTTTAATAATATTAAAATTTAGTAGTTTTCTTCGAAATTCAATAAAACATTTTTGGAATGAACGACTTCAATTCCAAAGTCAATCATAATGTGGACAAATAATTTCCAGAAGAATAAAGCATTGCATTTATGAGAACAAATCAGAGGCCTACTCTGGAACTGAAGTGGTCCATTGTCTGTTCAGGAGTCAGGACCTTATTGGCAACAACAGTCATTTTACACGTAGCCTCCTTCTTGTGGTGTTCATGCCTTAACTTTTTCCCGCCACAAACCGCTACGCTCATCTTCAACGCAACACAACTTACGTGAGTGAAGCCCAAGTCTCAGGGTGACTTGTCGTTTCACACCCATCTCTCAACTCAGACGAATATTTATGCTAACCTGAAGGATGGACTCTAGCATGACTTGCATGCCAAACACGATGTCTCCAAGACTCGTGAGTAGCTGTATCATGATTGAATCAACCCCAGTAGGAGCCGGCTTTGTGTAATCTTGATCAAAACTATTCCATTGAGTAAAGATTACTTTGATTGTGCTGAGGGCATTCAGCGATGATCATTAGCGAACTACTTGCAATTAGTAATTCGCAATTAAAATTGCGGTATAACTCGATAGCTCAGCTGCTGTACCTATAGCAACGGGTATATGCCTCGAGGCATCTTGTTTTTCGGCTCAACCTTTGGTTCCTAGTCCTCACAAACTATTGTGCGTGCAGAAAACAGCCAACACATATTCTGAAATTACACCCTGAAGCGAAATGTCGTTCAAAGGGCTTGATTTTATTGCTACTCTGACCAAAGCTCATGTTGAAATTATTGTAGTAACGGTTTCGGTGAATGAAGATGTTGGCATATAGACTAGATAGAGTTATTGTTGAAACGCATCATTTCCAATCTGGTTCTTACTATAACAAAAACTTAGTAGGTATACACCATAACTTAAACTTTTAAAAGTATCCACAGAATAAACGGCATTCAACTTTAATTGGTCCAGAATGCAAGAGTTAGGATGATGAACAACAGTCAAGAAATATTATGCGGGAAAATTGACCCCAAAATTAATTAAGTTGAAATACTTTCCACACACATAGGTAACGCAAATTAAAAATATAGTTCTGTGCTGACGTTTCGAAGTCAGTTCTACATCTTTTTCTAACCCAAGTTATTATCAATATATATGATTCTGGCTTGAAAAAAATTATTTGTAGGTACTGTACTGCATGTTGGATTGGACGTTTGCTATGGCAAGCATCTTTAAGTGATAAAAAATATTGAAGTAAACGAGGAAGATTAAGATAAAGAATCGATCTGTGTCGGTAACGGAGCCTTTTTCTCAAATTTAATCTCCTTCATCTATTTATCGATTAACAGAAAAGCGAAAGAAATAGTAAAAAAAAACATTTTTCGAAGTGGTTTCGGCCCTGTTAGACCCAAAAAATAGAAAAACGGGTCCGTTACCGACACAGATTGATTCTTTATCTACAACTCCCTAGCTTACTTCAATATTTTACCTCTAACGGTTTAGTAAACAAGCGTATACTCGTGAGACTCTGAATTCACGCTTGCGAGCAGCTGCGAGCGAGGTAGTCTGGTCCCCTAACCCAGATGGTAACGTAAAACCTTCAGTAAAGGCTAAAGCCCAAGTTTTACTAACTTTTCCATCTCGTTGTGGAGTTGCGATCTACCAGAAACAATGAAACCACACTCTCTGATTATTGTAAGTCTCTTTGACATTTGTGTTGGCTAAAACTTCAACCAGTATTTAAAAAAGCTGCCAAAAATCTTCCATAAGCTAACCATAAACTGACACTAGCCGCCTAGTACCCAGCGACTTGTCACCGGTGATTTTTGCAACACCCTCCCCTAGCAAGCCGCGTTCGTCCTTTCTGATCGATCCCTTTGGCGGAGCAGGATGATAAAAAGCCAAGGAATAAAGTGCTAGCCGCTCCTGAGCCGATTAACAGAAAAATCATGAGAGCACATCGTCCCTTCTCTATCTATCTATTTCGCTCTTTCTCGCTCTCCCTCCCTCTCTCTCACTCTCTCTCTCTCGTGGAGCCTAGCCGCCGAATAATACCACCAGACAGCGCGTCGTGTCGAATCACAGCCTTCTAATAGAAGTCGATTGCATCGTAGTGGTTCACCACACGGATTTTTTTCGCAATGGCGGTGAGCTCTTTTGCGGGACGAGCATTAAAATTAGACTTTTTTTGCGGGGCTTTCGAGCCTTTCGAGATGAAAGGAATCTCCTTAAAACTTTGGTTCGACTTACAAGGGTCGGTGAAGCGACATTTTGTAAAGGTCTTTTCAGTGTACTGAGGCATTGGCAAAATAAATTTAAGCGAGATGTTCGACATCTCTTTTAGGTTCATAGACTTCTTTTATGACTTTTTGAAAACTGTGATTTTATTTCTTTATTTGATCATTTTTAGCGAATAAAACTCAGATTTATATTGCTTAATCGACTTTATATCGACGTCAATTTTTTGAATAACAAAATCAGTTGAGCAGCAAGCTCAGAGCTTCATTCCGATGAGAATGGTAATGCAGATTATGTGCTCGTTCTCCAGCAGATATGAAGAGTCCTGGTTTGATTATTTTTGTGCCTATACCTATATAACTAATAAATCTAAACGTATAAACATACATATCTTTTAAAATAAGAAAAAGTGGATTTTGATTTAAAATCAAATTTCGTTTTTTTCAGTTATATCGAATCAGATTGACTTTTGAAGCCTATGAAAATGGTCAACTCATCTGCCCAATATACATGCAGCAGTAAAATGTAATGCGATTGCAGAAAACTTCAAGTAAAGCATTGTCTCAGCCATTTCACGTTTAACATGTTTGATACACTCACATGAACAATACCCACCAACTTATATCATGAAAATAAGAAAAAACCCGACGCAACCAAGTTTCCTTTTTCCATTTCCCTCGCTAGGGAGGCACACTTATCGATGTTAGATTTCACGGAAGGCGCGCGATATGCGTTGTCATTGCCGGCACATCATCTCTGCGCTGAAGGGTAACCACCCTTGAGAGCCATCATTGCAGCCTCCCCCATCCCTACCGCCCCTCCCCCGCCACCACGCACTGCAAGGATCAAGGAAGACATCAAAGGTCTTTAGCGGGAAACCTTTTCGGTAGCTGAAAGTTGAGAAAAAAGCGAGATATTGACAGGCATATTGAAAGATAAATTTAGGTGTACGGATATATTGGCTTTTGGTGGGTATCTGTTGTTGGGGCAACTCTTCGAAAGAGGGGGAACGGTAAGGATACAGCTTGGTTAGATTTGAGCAGTGTTTTGAAAATTACCGGAAGTTTTAAAATAATAGGCTGATGGCACAGATGATAACAGAGTTTAAATTCGGTGTTTAAAGCTGAAGATTTTTTTTGTAATAATTGGGTTAATTGAGGGGTGCAATTGACAATTCATGTGTCCTATCAGTCGTTTTTGAGTTTTCAATGAGGGTTCACAGCAGAAATCTTTTTGATTTGTAAATGGGCGAAAGTGTATGCAAAGTTCAAACGTGGAATTTTGATTATTTCGAAAGATTTTACATTTGACGAATTGTGAGGAACGCGAATGTAGCTTACTGGGGATGAGTATTGATGCGAAAGATGTTTTGATGATGTCAAACATCCGTGGAATTCGGGCATGAAATTGTGAGAATCTTTGCAATTCGGAGAAAGAATCGTCCTTCATAGTTCAGGTGTAGGGAAGAATGAAAATGAAATATTTTAACAATTTCCAAGCGTTTATTTTATTAAAAAAATTGTTTCTTTGTACATTACAGAAAAGCGAAAAGGGCATGCTTTAGTCGAAATCTTGGCATTATTATAACATGAAATTATAAATAAAAAATTAATATCTTCTATTTTGTTAATGTACAGGAATTATAAAGTCTGTGTATTTGAGTTGTGGTAGCAAACATTATTTTTAATGCTCCATTGTCCTTGAATTCGTATATGGGTATCTAGATGGACGCGGTCAACTGATTTATTATTGAAAAAATTAGATTCCAATGTGCTGTGCTCCACTGCACGAAAACAAAACATCAAAACGTAAAGTTTCTAACAGTAATAATAATTGTTGCGGAAATTAACGTTATGTGGGTCGCAAAGTTGTCGTGCTGTGACGATTCCGGCAGTTTCATTAAACAGCGGTCATTTTCTGAAATCTCACACGAGCAGGGTCGGTTTAATTAAAAATTCTTTAGAACATCTCGTCTCTATTTGGCAAAGTTACTTCATACCATTTTCATACCATGTTTCCTTCAAAAGCGGCTTAGTCGTGAAAATTGTAAAACTAAGGTCTTCTTGTCCTAGCCAAAGCAATTGTGAAGGACTATTTGTAACTGGGTATTGGATGCCAAATTAGGGTAAACTGGCTTTGCAACGCTTCGTACTTATATCATTGAAACAATAATATATTTTTGACCATTGAAAAAGTACAAATGATAAAAAAATCAAAATTAACGACCTCCGTAAAGTTATTGAAATTTCTGTACGAAACCTTACACGAAAATGAACTATATACGAAGTTTCCTGATGACTTTTGTGATCTTTACGTCTTTGTCCCATGCATATCTCGCATTTTTTCGACATAATATTTAAATTTTATTTTATGACATAATTCCTTTAACGAGCTCACATATCTCGCTCTGTCGAGCCTCTAGTGTAATTTAAAAATGATACGAGTCAATTGTTACTATATAAGAACTTGCAATTTAATTGATTTAAAATGAAATTTTCGTCGCTTCTTATGACTTTAAGAGGTTTATAATTTTTTACCCTAATAGGTACATATTAAGACTGAAATTGTCTTTCGAAAAAAAAGTGAGATCCAATTTCAAAAACTTTTTAGGCGAAAATGTACAAAAGTCTATTTTTGTTTGGTTGAAAAAGTTATGTTCATCTCCGAAAATGGCCAGTGGTAATTCAAATTGCAAACGAATTTCTTATCTCCCAAAGCGCGTCGCAAGAAAATTTCATAATTTTCTTCATTCAAAAACATTTCCCACTCCACCACTACCTTGTAATGATGTATCAGACATTTAAGTCGAAAATAAACATAAAATGTAATTAACTTTGTCAAAAGAAAAACACCACCCACCAATTAAAAACCACTCGAAGGATCAGAAAATTTCCTTAACGCTATTTAAAAGCCATCGCTTTTAAATTGTAAGTTAATAATCTTGCCACCAGTCGCGCCAGCTCCTCATTTTAGAAGACTGCGGCTAAATTTTCCACGATACCTAACGAAGCTATAGCTAGTTCAACAAAAAGCCAGCGCGTCAGAATAACACTTCTTTGTTTTGTCCTGTGCTTGTTTCGACGTAGTACTTGTGTTTTCTCTTGTCTCTGTCGACATGGAAAGTAATTAACTTGTAGACGATCTTCAAGACACGAATAATTGATCAAAATAAGAAAACAACCCGCGTAATTTTCCCCTACAGCACTTTCAGGGCCTGTTAGATTTTGCAAGTGACTTAGCATGCAAACAAGGTATTTTGTAAAAACCGTCGATTTTCTGTAGTCAGTTTATTGTCATTAATATCTATGCTAATTGTATAATATATAAGAGGGACAGATCAGTTCGCCAGAAAGTGGCTTTCAGACCAAAAGTTACTGACATCTCAAGACCACATCGTTGAAGTTATCATTTCAATACTTCAGTATGTTGTAGACAAAATACGTAGATAAATAAAGAAATAAGGAAATAAAAAATCATGCATCAATGCACAACATTTCTTCGCTTCTGTATGCTTTTTGACGTCGAGTAGGAGCGCAAAATTGTATTTG
Organism: Nemoura dubitans; assembly: GCA_921293005.1. Lineage (NCBI taxonomy): Eukaryota > Metazoa > Arthropoda > Insecta > Plecoptera > Nemouridae > Nemoura > Nemoura dubitans. The sequence goes on along the minus strand of OV121077.1, from coordinate 31,252,261 downwards.
ATTTCTGGTAAAAAAGCTCAACAGTAACATTGACATTGTTTTCTTACCTTATCAATTGTTGATAAAAAAAAATACATATTTCAAACTTGGCCCTAAATTCGTAGTGGTGAGGTATGCAAATCTTAATAGAGGAAACAATAAAAGAGATGTGTTATACTACAATCAATATTTTTTTACCGGATGTTTACCATTCTAGCAATGAGATATGGTCAAACCCATACTGATTCTTTGCGTAGCTAGAAAATAGACTGACTTTGGTTATCCAGTTTATATAGTTTTAATAATTCCGTGCCACCGTTTCCAAGTGCCTTTCGAATGTTATTATTAATAAAACAAACGTTTTATGCTTGCTGTAGACTAAAGACATTTATTATGAGCGAGATTTTTATAATATGCAACTGTAGTTGAGGTGTATTTTCTAGCAAAGTTTGTCCTCCAGTCAAAGCCATTAATGTAATTGTGATTCATACGTTGATTTTATTCATATCGCGGCCAAGTGCATTGCACACAATTACTTTTCATTTGGATTAGGAATGCATAATGCAGCTTTAACCAGAGAAAATATATAATATTTATTATTTTTAACTCATAGTATAATGATGTTTCGAATAAACTGTCATCAGTGGTTACTTATTATCGTCGGAACAGTGTAAAACGAAAATTTCATTTCTTTCAGAAAATTAATACTTCAGATATTAACATGACCAATACCTAAGACCGTTGCTTTTCAAAATATACCACTATTTTTTGTCAATAAGTTAATCATTTTGAATACCAATACTTTATCCCTTTTGAAATCCCTTGTTATTTTGGCTGATTTTGGATCAGTTTCCTCCAAAGCAGACTATGTCCGCCACCGAAGTGTTAAACTGAAATAATTTAATTTTTATCAAGTGTGGTGAAGAAATTGAAAATGATTTACCAAGATGGCAACTTAACATGAAGTGCCATGACACAGAAAAAGTGCCACATTTGTTTGTCTCAACCCCGGACCGACAGCTGGTTTAATGGTGGAGGTGCCATGCCATGCTCTGCGGGCTGCGTTCAGAACCAATAAAACCAATGTATCTGTTAAACAGATCAAATGTACACTCATCTTTCCGCTAGATAAAAATTTCGATTTCCTTTTACTGTGACTTCGTTACTGCAAATACCCTAACCTTTCCAGAGTATTACATTGGTCCTACTACCAATCAAACTGGAACCAGCCTATCGGTAAGATGGCTTTGATTGACCATCAAATAGGTTTACTGTAGAGAAGTAGCCATGAAATTGATGCGGGTTCAAGTCTCTTTAGGTTCTGTGGAGGGGGGGGGGGGACAAGGGAGGTATTCACAGGGGGCGTTTTGCCCGTAATGGAGCAGGGTTATTGTTTCGGGTATAGTGTACTTAGAAGAAAAGATACCCCGAGATAATGTCAATTGTAAGCCTTAAATAACTACACTGTCCATAAACTGTCAAATTTTATATAGAGTTGGAGGTTTGTATGTTCTGAATGCATTGGTGAAATGCGAAGAGATCTTGGTAGCTTTTGAATTGCAGTTTAATGCCGGGAATGTACGCAATTATAGTTCGAGTGGAAAATTGATGCACGCGGGCCTCTTCGCGAACGATCACTGGGGAATCCGTTCGCAATTTCAAAAGCAATGACCAGGAAATTATATTTGAGCGAGCTTTCCCGCTTTTACAGCGACATAACCTAAAACACCGATCGTGCAATGAACAGAAATAGTGGTACATGTATCCGAGGGCGAAATGGTTTAAATATTTATCTGTAAGCATGGGGTTGACAGAAGGACACATAAAGGATTAAAACCATAAAACGTCAAATTTCCTTTCATACCTTACCGTTCTAATAATTTAGCGCTGCTTGAAGAACCGTGAGCCACGAATCGTGAAAATGAACACAGATTATTGATAGATGAATCAGTACAGAAGCCCGATTAAAACATTTATAATATTTCAAAGCAAAACCATCAAGAAGATACAACGTGCAAACATGGCTTTAAAAACATTCAGCACGTTCAACAAACTCCTTTCATCTCTTCATCATTTTGATAAGTTATTAATTATGCCGAGCATTCCATTCAATGACCGTGTTCACATTATCAGCATTCAACCGTGACATAATCTGCGTCATAACTCAATGCAGGAACACAATTTTACCACCAGCTTGGCCCGACGTTATACTTGGCCGCATTGCTGCCCAAGCAAAACGGTAAATTTGAAAATCCCTAATGGCTTTAAACCCCCATCGTTAGTGTGTTTATGTCTAGCAGTAAGGCTTTAGAATTGAGATAATTTAGCCAATAATCTCTTACTAAAGGGTGCACGTCCCCCCCCCCCCCCTCTAGCCTCCCCCCCCCCCCCAACATGGTTTTCGGAGAACTAAAGTCACCCGTTCTACCACCCTAGTGGTGGCAAGCGACGGGCCTATACATTCTGATGCCCAGTCATGGGTATGTATAGGGTGGTTTACAGTGGCGGAGCTTTTACCGAAGTACCGCACCCAGTCATGGCTACATTGTGCCAATGGGAAAATTGCAGTTGCGAACTATATATTCACATGATTAGGCATGGTAAGGCATGACTATAGTAGACCTCACAATGTGTTACTTAAACACCCATATCAACAGAATCATGTACAATTTTGACATGATAATTTTATTTCGGAAATTGACATCGCATATCTGCAGTTAGTATTCATATTGTCAACTTACTAAATTTGTCAAACATTAATTAATAACAAAAGTGTCTTCTCTTAGTAATGAACCCCTCAAGAAAGCACCGGTATCTTCAAAATCAGGTCCAACTACGTCAGTTCTTCGTTATCTTCGCATTCATTTTTAAAACCGTTACTTTCTTCAAACCGAATTAGGACACAACGAATGCTGCTTTAATATACCACCATCACCAATAGACAAATTGAATAAACTAAAAGATTATAAACAATAAAAAACAATGATAATGATTCATCTGCCCTGTCTCAACTGTCTCCAGCGTTCTAGCGACCCTTGCCAAAATCTTGTCCACTTTTCTCGGTCGACCAACTCCAGCTTTAGAGCCAACATTCCTCGCTATACGCAGTCCATCCGCCTATAAATTTCAGCTGGGTTCGTGCAATTGCTGTACCTTTGCAAGCGAGCATTGCCACGCACTACGAACCTTGTGCGTGCTGAGACAGAGCACAGCTATTCGCTATCTCGGACTCTATAATTCAAGTTGGAACTGAGCTTGACCCCCTTTCACCCTCCCTGGGCACCCGAGGTCCGTTGGGGGAACTTTACCCTTTCTTTGATCACTGAAATATACGCGCGCTTAATAATACTTTGGGGATTTATGATTGGTTGTTTGTTTTAGGTGAAATGCTTTAAAGTGAGCGTGAATTTGTTGTTTGATTTGGCGTTTTAGGAGAGTTCTTCAACGACAAACCACTGTTCGATAATATTCAATTATTAATTATTCGATTGTTCGATTATTTTTTGACAGTCGAGCTATAATCCTTGAGGAAAATGTAACAAGCATAATTAGGAGACCAGTCTTCACTGGAAATACTAAATCCAGTATAAAATAGTTTTTCTCTCAAAACTATATAGCTATTTGGCTAGGCATGCAGGCTTGGGATTTAGACATTTTAAACGCCGTTTTTTATTGCTAGCGGTCGATGTGACATAAAATATGGAGTTATTTTGAAAAAAGAAACTTCGTCCCCATTAATAAGCAACATCCACATCTATGTTCCGTCTCCCTTGGGTGCCAAAGTGTTGATGGTGTTTAGTCCTTTCGCAAAAAGTTGTGCAAGAGCTAACACTATTTTTTATGATTGAACTAAAACTAGGGCGAACGCAATTTGTGTTGCGTTGAAGATGAGCGTAGCGATTTGTATTTAGCGCATAAAAAGATTGAGGCCAAAAGCCTAAATCATGGAGCAGCAAGCCGGACCATTGCTTTTTAGAAAATTCTGATCACTTGAAATTGTAAACGATTCTGGCCTTTCTTTGTTTCTGTCCGAGATGGAGAGTAGCGGAAATATGCTCATTTCGAGGTCATAAAGCAATGTGCATGTTAATACATAGATGTAACTCATGCCCAAGGGTTTTTATTGGGTTTTATTGGGTTGGTTTTTATTGGAAAAAATCTGGTGTGATGTTTCGATTTGGTTTCGATGGTTTCTAAAGGCAAATCAAAATTGGGAACATTTGAAAAAAATACACACTTTTAATTAAATTTCCGTACTTTTCCAAACATGCCCAATTGTCGAATTTTGCTCTTTTTTCTGCTTTGAAAGTGAAGGGTGTGGAGGATTTTCTTGAAAAACGCAGGGGGTCTAAGTTGAGAACAAAAGTAGACACCCTGAGAATTTCATCCCACTCGAAGCAGGCGTTTGGCCTCTAGAGCGCGCGCAAACACACATACAAACAAACACACACCAAGTGTTTTTTTTTAGCAGTAGTGAAATTGATGATTTCGCTTCGCTCGCTTCGCTCGCTACGCTCATCAATTAGGAAAGGTATACAATTCTGATTGCTGCAATTGATTGATTTCCATTGGCATATATCTTTTTGGTTGCTCTATAAGATAATAGTTGGAGGCAATCAATTAAAAACAAATGTGTATTTTAAACATCTATGTAATGGATTTAAGTTTCACAACGGGGTATAAAATTACAATTTTATGATTAAACCCTGAAATAAACCAGAATTTTGGCAAAATTTGTTTGACCAACCCAAGGGCGTATAAAGGCTCGTCAGAAATATCCTTGCACACGAATAAATAGGGACCTACATAAAACGAAATTTCCTTGCTTTATTTGTGACATCAAAAGTAATTCATATGTAGGTACTTTGTTTTTAATTATAGAAAACTCCCTCTGGTCATTTTAGACTAAAATCACACTATAATTCTTGAAGAGAAATAGTTGACAAAAAAAACAGAGGCATTTCCACCTATTTCGTTAACAACTGACAAAAACCACGAAAAAACCAATAAAAATTCAAACAAATTGCCACAGTGCAAAGTTAACCACCCATCCCAGAATTCCACCTGCACAAACTCCATGAAATAAAAAGAGTTTCCTTATTCCATCTTGAATAACGGCCCAGTCAGGATTCAGGATCACCCCGTTTTACCCCCGTAGGGGTAGTAAGATTTATAATCGCGCACTACCGCCAGAGAGATATTTGTGGCAATGAAATTAAGAAGAGCTTAGAATTAATTAAATTATGGTGATAAAATAGTGTCACTGTTAGCTACGCGTGAGACCTAGCCTTTCTTAATTGGGGTCCAAAGAACGCCTTTGCCCTATCTCTGTCTCTATTCCACTCGCGCCCTCGTCCTTTTGGCTGAAGGGGTTTTAAGGGATGGGAGAATGTTCTACTGTTTGTTGAAGCACTATTATTAAAACGACTGGCTCGACCCTTTGAATTAGGACGATCTTTTTCTAACACTCTGAGATCCTTCCCACGTAGCAATTGCCATCGGATAATTTCCCTATTAAATTTCATTGGGAACAATAGCAATTCGGTAGATTGTCCACAATCATTTTTATTAAAACTACTTGTGTTCTGCGGTCTGCAAAATGGCTGTTGTAAATCTGCTTTATTGGACAAGGAAATGCCTGAATTTGAATCATCAGACGACATAATTCATGAATATCGATGTAGCCGTTTGCAGAAATTGAAATTGTCTACTTTGAAAATTTTATTTGCACAAGATTTTGTTGATATCAGCAATTTAAGGTATTTCACATGCATTAAGTATGTTTGAATTGCGTAAACTGCATAAGCAATGGCGATCCTCATAACCAAAACTTTCGAGTCACTGATGAAAAATCTTCAAAAAAGTCAACTTGCATTTAAAACGCTGATCATAAGTTGATTTTGAGGTATATATGACATGAATACAATCAAATGTATGAACATTGAAAATATATGTATGTTTTTCGAAATATGAGGAGCATGACAACATATATCTCCCCCACCTCCCGCCCCATGCGGTATAATATTGCGAATGCGGTATTTGCTGTAGCCTTATCTTTGACCCTTCCGCCTAGTACGAGGAGGCCGCAAGTTCTCATTTTAGAATGTCCGTCGTAAAGATCTTTTTCCTATAAAAGGAGTTGAACTCGGGAAGAGCTCGACTCTCGTAAAATTAGAATACTTTGAATTCCGAAAGGCGGTGGGGCCGTTACAGACTGGGAAGTTTGTCTTTTCGAGAAAGGAGAAGTCAATTTTATTATGATTTGAATCAAGCGAAATTTGCGACCTTTGGCGTGTGCCAAGTTCATTTCTATCGCAGTGTACTTCCTTAGGGCTAGAACGATAGATAATAACGTATGGGAACAGAGTTTATTGTCCCACTCGCCCTCCCCTGTTTGGACAACTTTATTCTTTCAAACTTTCTTTACACAAAACTGTAAATCATATACGACTGTGTGTGGGAGTAGAAATATCATAGGCTGAAGTCATCAGAGACAAATTTTATGGTTCAACCAGTCAAACTATAACCATTTTATAAACACAACAAAAATATGCCGCAGCAAATATCAATCCTATTTTTGAATTTTAATTAGTACTGTTTGTGGATCATTGCGACACAATTTATTTCGAAACTCACTCAAACATTTCATTTTTAATAACATTTCTTCTCGTCTATCTAATTTTTCTTTCTCCCTCTCCCGTCGAAACAAAATAACATCTCTCGAACTTTGATATATTTCTCCTTTCTTGCGCTGGCCCCATGGAAACAGAAAACTCGCTCTCACTCTGTGTTCGGCTCCATTCGTGCATTGGCCCCTGTGGCTAAGCCCACTCGTTCTGCCTTTCTCCAGAAAGTTATTGGATGCGCACGATGATGGTTTTTACATCTCCACAGCAGCGGATGGACCCTAAAGTTCTGGGGGGTGGGGCGAGGTGGGGTTGTCTTACAAATATGATTGGGTTAACTATAATAACGGATAATTACTGAACATCCTCTGTTGGGGAGAGGCTGAATTAGAGTTACAACAGCTACACACATTTGTTATCAACCTATCAACAACGTGGATTAGTGGAGGAATCATGATATTCGAGTTGTACTGTCCTCGGATGGAAAGTTAAGCCGGTGGTCTTCTTGGTGATCTTCGAAGAAGTATTAGCTATGTGCCAGAATGCGTTTCCTGTCCTCGCTTATAGGCAAGGCATATGCCGGATCCTACCATAGAAGAGTTTACCCTGGTTTGCTCATCAAATATTTCCAGATAGCACGCCATCAAAATGTCTTGGTTTCGGTAATGATTCAATGCCTGACAGCGCATAGAAATGAGCGAATTTGGTGAAGAATCTAAAAACCGATGCTCATAAGACCTAGAAAGTGATAACTGATTATTCGTCTTATCCGGTTGGACCCGATTATATCGTAATCGTTTTCATTCTCATCCTTACCTTATCCTTATTCTCATCATCATCCTATCGTGCACCAACGATTTGAGACCAGTATCACAGCTGTCAGAAACCACGACCACAAAGTAAAAGCAATAAATATTTCTAGACAATTGATTTTTAGCAGGATATTCTACGGAAACCAAAAGTATGACGCATTTGCCATTTGGTACATGGTTACTATTTTATAGAAAACGAGAAAATTAAACAAACTACAAATAAAGGAGAAGGTAGATATAAAGGGGAACAAAATGACTTCTGCAAACATTCCAGTTCAGTTCCTTCCGGCGAAGACTATCACGTGTGTGTGTGTGCAAATTAATCTACTCATTCCCCATTATTTAATCAAGAACGTTGTTCGCTCTTTAAACGTTTCACAATTTCTGCTGTTTCGACTTTAACTTGAAAGATCTGGATGAATTCGGTACTGTGGCATTTTTTATCTGCCTGCTGCTGTTGTAAGAGCATGTGTTATAGCTTATCATTTTATTATGCATTTTTAATACTAAGTAAAAGTGTTTATTCTAAGCATTCATATAAGAGAATGATTAGAAATTCTATACAGTATTGTATGAGAGGTTATGATATAAGTGACAAGATGCTTAGAACAGAAAAATACCATATTATAGATAATATTTAAACGGAGAACACACTAAGCGCACCTCAGCTAGAACTGAGTACACACAAAATAAATGAGATGTCAGAAGGTTTAAATATCATCCAGCTTCCTTTCACTGCATGGACTTTACATTTGAAAACTTTATTTTAGTCCATTTTCTATACTTGTTCTATTGGTACTCCTTAAGTATTACACATGTACATTTCACGCAAAAATAGAGATTCATTTCAAGAATTTAAGAGATATGCATTTAAGTTCTAACTTAAATGCATTTTAAGTTCAACGTACTTAAATCGTTAGGCTATTCAATTTTTTCACACGCTCAAAAATTGCAACGACACTTTATTCATTCTATTTTTCAAACCACTCGGCATAACGAACAAGAGAAATCATTGAAACTCTTCGTATAGATAAGTTTTCCTGAGTTTCGCATCGTATTTATGTCTAAAAGTCCTGCTGTGATCCTATAAAGAATTACTCATAAAACCCATAAAAAGCTATTATTTTCGAATCAAATCGTTGATCCACACTTTTATACAACCGGTCTAACAAAACATAATGTTACATAGTTATAGTTACTTTTAGTTTTAAAGCTAGTCTTTAATAGCTTTTAAAGCTCGTTTCTAAAACTTGTAATAAAATTATTACTTGCATCCGGATAATTGAAATAAAAAAAATAGACAAGTTGATTTCAAAACAAATATTAACACCACAGAATAGTACAAGCAACCATTATTCCACACATTTCAGCTCAATGACACCGAATAAAGCTATAAGCACACTCTCCTATTAGATGCATGCCGGGTGAAAATCTCTCTCCACGCATTTACCAGGACCTCGCTCTCCCGTCCACCCGTTCGAGATGATCACACAAAGATACGCGGCAACAAAATACTTCTAATTTCCCCCGTCTTTTTCTGCCGGCAGCACACAAAGGCACATTTGGACTCCTCGGGAAGGAAGCTGTGCTTGGCCCACACGACAGATCCAGCGCGTAATGGCCTACATCAATATGGCGTAGTAACGCATCTCTGAGATCTGACTCGGATAAGGGCTGTGGGTGAGATAGATAAGGGACAAACAACAGTGGCGTAATGATAGGGGACTAGCTTGAAATATGTACATTGAGACTTGAGCTTTTGAACAGTCAAGTATTCCAAGTCAAATTTTTTTTAAATATTGACGGTTTAACATTACGGACACTCGAATTTTCGAAAAGTGGTGCAAGTCAAATTTCGAATTTTTTGTCACTAGAGAAGAGCTCAAGCTTATACTCAGCTAAAAATGGCTATTTAGTGGATTTTTCAATTTTGCACCGACTAATATCAGGTCGTGTAAAATTTGACTTGACTTGATTAGGCCAACACTTGGCTGTTCATTTTATCAAATGTTCCAATTTGTTACTAATCCAGCTGACTTGTCTTAACATTCATAGCACAGCTCTGAAAGCTTCAGTAAATGAACGTTTCAAAAGTGCTTCCCATCTTAGAAAAACGGCAATATAGAGGACCAATTACAACTATTACATTTTTAAAACAAGTATGCCTGTCCTATCTTGAGCAGAAATTTTCAACAACACCAAAACACATTTGAAACTGGTTATTGAATGATAAACATGTAAATCATTCGGGAAATCGTCGAGGCTTTATTTGGCATTCAAAACCCAGTTTAAAATATAATTTTTTTGAAAACAAGACTGAGTGCCGGTTTTTTCAGTGGTCCGTTAAGTTACTAACGGTCCATTAGCAAGAAAAGTAGAGGCTCTGATTGGACGTTGCTAAGCAAATAACAAGTTAACAGACCATTAGATATATAACGTGCCACTGAAATACCAGGTCTGAGTCTTCGTCGCCACTGGCACCAGTTTAAGATAAAAGCATCCCGCTTGCCGGCGCCTTTAACTGGCTGGCAAATGGGCGTCGCGACGCCGACGACGCCGACGACGCCTCTACGTCAAGCGGCGTCGAGCGTCGGGTTAAGATACGGCGTGCGAACGCCTTGCCCCTGGCCTCTGCGCGGCACACGTTGGCTCGAATGCCGTGCGTGAGGTTGTTGGGGGGGGGGGGGGGGTGCAGGAAGAAATAACAGCGTTACATCTTGGAGTGTCGGTTTTTCCTTGTTTGTGTGAAGTGGAGGTAAAAGAGAAGTGCTGGTAATGAAGGGGACTCATGTGCATTGAATACAAATTCGGCAATAAGTTTGTTTTTATTTTGTTAGTTCCCTTTTTACTAATTTGTGTAATATTTTGTTATTTTGCTTGTCATGAATTTTTAATTATTTTACTATTTTTTTCTATTTTTTCCTCCGTTTAAACTTCGGTAGTTTAAATAGCATGGTTTTTGTTCATGGTTTTTGTTCAGTTTTTTGCTTGTTGTGTAATACGCTAGGGGGTTCGCTGGCAAGAGCAGCAACCTATTTTGTTTATTACGTTATTACATTATTTTATTGCATAGTACTTGCGCTTTTCTGAAGAAAGCTGTAGGCAAAAAAATCGGTCATTTTAAAATTTTCGTTAACATGCCACCGGCTTTCGCGTATTTTTGTTGGATACATTTGGAATTTGCGTATAGGTACAATAATATTTATGCCATAGTATTACAATTTTCTACCAACCACTGCAAATTCTCAGGTCAGAGCTTCATAAAACGAACGTAAAAAGTTAGATCCTACTTAAATATATATTTTTTTAAATTGTGGTTATAGTGGTTTACAAGTAGCAGTTTCAATTTTCCAGCGAAGCCCTCCAGCGACGTATAGAAGTTAATTATTGACCCTCGTTTGGAATTTCTGAATGGTAATTCACTGTAAATATCAAATTCCAAACAATAGATAATCAGACAACCAAATAATAGCAGAGACTAACCAAAAATCGACAATTTTCATCGCTATTAACATTAAGCGCCGTCGTATACTCGGAAGGGAATGGTTATCATAAGGCCGTTCATATTCCCCTCGTGATCCCATTCCCTCGAGCTGGACCACGGCGGTATTGGCTTTTTACCACCCCCGCCATCTATCATGCAGGACATAGGACGACTACTGTGCGTGACCCGAGTTCGTGGTTGACCTCTTTGAACATGGCCTGTCTTGCCTCGGGTAAGCAGAAACGATTGCTAACATTGATCATTGCTGAAAAGTGAAAATGGACCGACGCCACAGTGATGGCGGATGATCTCTTTGATGCTTGTAATATTCGAATTACTTTTTGAAACTGTGATTTTAACTTTTATATATGAGCGTCCTTTCATTAATCAGTTGCTTTGATGATTAACATCCTAAACAAATGTTTGATAAAAATTCGAATATCCGGTAGTTTAGTAGGAGAGCTATACCATTAAACAACAATTTCCTTGGTAATTGATAGAACTCAACCTTGAACTCTATAGCTTCAGCAAAAAATTAAGACGTTAAAACTGTAGCATTTAAATCGAGTTTTTAATTTGAAACTTTCTCTGCCACATAGGTCGAAAACTTTTGAATCCAGATAAAGATATATACACCGGAAGTCCTCATTTAGTATAATGATTTGACAGTAGTGTAATAAAAGCGTCGTCTTTTGATGGAATTCGTTGGCGAGGGAAAGTCAGCATCTAATCTTGCGTGGCCACTTTCTTCACAACTGTATCTGTTCATAAAGCCCATTCTGTGGTTTGATAAACAAAGAAAAGCATATTGGCTTAGCTAATTACTTGGCAAAAAATATTCCAGGAATATGAGAAGTCACCAATATATACCTTCTCATATATTTTAGATGTGCATGCAAAATAAATCCAACTTTGGCTACCTTTTAAAAAGCTCTTGCTCTAATGTCATATACCCTGCATCTGTTAACTCCACATTAAAAGCAACAACGTAGAATAAGACCAAGAGAACAAGGAGCACTATTCAATTAAGTAGCGTTGTAATTTAATGTTAGACGAAGATGAAGAGATATGGGCGGGCGGGTTCAACTCAGAGACGTCGCCCCACGTCCCATTGTTGACCTGTCCTTTGGCGAATGCGACGCTAAACAATTTACTTCGCGTCTTAATCCCATTACGGTAGACTGCGCCTTGGAACGACTATACACAGACAGAACACATGTGTATAGTTTCTCCGCTTGACCGGATGCCGAGGTTGATACCGTGGAAAAGATTCACAGCACATATTGGGATACTCAGATAGTCCATGCTATGGTCAAATTGGCCACTCGAAATCTTAAGGTTGGCTTCTCAAGTACTTTGGCATTCTCCACACATAAAAGATAAGAGAGTGTTATTCCCGGAAACTTTGACTAGCAGAGTCATCTTACTTGTTAATCGTTGCAACATATTCGTTGATAAACCATGTTCTTTTAATTGCCTTGAAGAATACAATCTTTTGTACCTTTATCTGCGCTTTTTATGAATCTATAGATGATGTTTACATTTCAGAAGGTTGGAAAACCCTGAAAATAGGTAAAAATAATATAAACATAAATGGATAGAAATAGGTGGGTGAATAGGTCTGGTAGAAAATATGTGGAAAAGGACATCCCTACCAATTTTCAACCGTTTCTACATTCATCTTCGCATTTTAAGATTGCATAAAAGATTTTCGATTTCAGAAAGTTGGTACAACCTGGTACAACGATTTTTCTACATTTTCTACCTGTTTTCAACCTTCCCTTTACCTTTATCAGCGCTTTGTGAATGATTCCATAAAGAAATATTCGATTTCTGAAGGTTTGTATAACCTGTTATAACACACATCAGTCGGTTGTGGTACCACCTGACGAACACCAGTGTACCGTCTCTGTACGAGGGTACGGAAGACCCACGATAGGTCCAGCTCTCGCCGCCCACGCTGCGCGCCCGGAGGTGGGATGCTGGAGCCGGCGACAGAGCGCCGACCGAAATACGATTAAGATTAACATGGGACGCCGCCCGACGGAGGTTTTTCTCTCTGCGGGCTTAATTCAGTTTCGGTGTCGAGCGACGTTTTATGTGGGCAACCGCGCCCAGATCGTCCAATCGTGGATGGATGTACTTGGTTAGGAACATTGTGTTATTGCTTTATGTGACATCGTTTGATTTTCTTGCAATTGAATTATATGTTTATTAAACTTCTTGACTCGTGTCTACTGTCCTATCTTTAGCACTAGTTATGAAACAAACTCTTTCATATCCCAGTTTGAAATAGTTTTTTCCAGATTTAAGATTGTTAATTGGAGTTGTCTCTGAGTAGTTTATCGTTTTGGGGTATGTATATGCGTTTCGAGGTAAAGGTACTATTGGGCAGATAACTGGATTACCTTTGGATTTGAAATATATATTTGTTATTATTTCGGTGTACCTAACATCAGCCTGCTTTAAGAGAAAACTAAATGATATCTCGTATGTGGTTGTGGAATTTTGCCGATTTTCGCATATTTTTTACATTCTATTCTCCTGGCTCCAAATATTAACATCAAATTTCGAGAGAAATAAGAATAGAAACACACGTGTTGTTAAAGTGTTGTTTGATGGATAATGCTTATATTTTAAAACTTACAGCGACAGGAAAATTCAAATAGTGATATTTTAGGTACTAAAATGACAGTTCTCTCTCAACTCATCGGAGTTATATTTGCAACAAATTTAGTGAAGTTATATGGAAACAGATAGATTTAATAGCAAAATAATTAAGTGATAAGTGATTCAATCATTGCTCAGCCACACATCTCTACCAGAAGCACATTAAAACGCCCACCTATTCAGATAATCAGGGTAAGCATCGCATGAAAGCACAGAGCGGAAACCAAATTAGACCACCACCCCCTAGGGTACAAAACACCATGCAGTACAAACAATTCGTTTAATTACCACCAATTAATTTGATTATTTGACTCGCCGCCAACAAAAACGAGTCGGTAAAGTGATTACGCTTCATTATCCAACCGTATGGATGCTGATCCACAACCTCTGATGGAATCTCTGTGTCCCACCGCGGCGCTTTCCACTTGTATCAATCAAATTATTCCCAATCAACCGAGATTTTGCTGAATTAAACATCATCATACCTTTGGCGGAACACTATGTTTAATTAAAGCTGCATTGCATTGCTAAATAATTAGTGCAATTGCCTGGTGAGAATTGATATGCCAATGGTTTGATACTATACGGCTTCGGGAAAGCAATTTGTGTTGCGTTGAAGATGAGCGTAGCGGTTTGCAGCGGGTCAACGAGTGAAAGCAGAACGTCGAAAACAAAGGGGAAATGCATGAAATCACTATTTCGTGATAAAGGGTATAGGAAATGTTATTTCAAAAAAAATTTGACAGAATTTTGCTTGAAAAACACAAAATTTGTCTTATAATAATATTTAAAGATATTAATAACAAGAAAACGGAGAGTCTTAGAAGCCTGAAAACTTCCTTAATGCTTGGTTTCATCACGATCCATAACTTTGTACAGTTTCGTGAAAAAATGCTGTCAACTTTTGGCTGAACGGCTTGGACAATTTTTTCGGAAATTATGAACTTCTTTAAAAACTTTTAATAGTTTAAAAACTATCTAGTCGATTTTGCTGAAAAGAGCACAGGGTCTAAGTTAGAACCTAGCAAAGGACCCCCGCAAATTTTATCAAAATCGGTTCCGCCGTTTGGCCAGCAGACCGTGAACAAACACACTCACACACAAAACAAACACACACACAAACAAACAAACAAACAAACAACACACATAAGTGCTTTTTTTCTGGGGCTAGTGCAATTGTGGATTTCGCTCCGCTCGCTACGCTCATCAGCAACATAGCTATTAGTTCGATGTGGAACGTGTACCGAGCTCAGGTATTTCTGTTTTGTTTCGATGATTGGAAGTTATGTCACTTCACATTATTAGTATTATTATTGATATTTAATTATGTGCAAATTGTGACACAGATTCGTGTAGCTTTTAATTGGCTGATAATTGCTCGATGCAGATTGTTGGTAATCCATGTTAACCAATTAGCTGAGAATTTTAATCGGAGAGACGAATCCAAACGTAATTTCCATGCTAATATTTGGATTGTATGTTACATAATTAAATCTTTAGTTCGCCGTGCAATCACGCATGACAATGCATTGATATTTGTAATTTTGCTGACTCTACCTGCATTTTTTAGTAAATTGCATTTTCCAAAATGGTATACAAACCATGAAATAGTAATACTTTTTGTAAACTCAGACGATTCAACAAATGTAACGTAACATTTTAATCTGGAACAAATAATGAAAGTTAAAAAACAATCACTATATACAAATTGATTAATGAATGATAGGTTACGGGATAGTTTAAAAGAAAACAAGCTTATACCGTTATATTCATCATTTTCAGCGCCATGCAGTAAATAGTTAAGGCAACAAATATCCATTTTTTGTGAGCGACAGGTACTTAAAAACAGGCCAATTACACCAATCCAAAGTAGCATGGTGCCGACCTCAGAGTTCTCTCTTGACCCGTCAAACTTTCGTGCCCAAAAACCCCGCTCTCGAGCCCGTATTGTTTCGTCATCCATCTTTGCCAAGGCGCGATTGCGTTGGGGTCGCCGCCGGAATAAAACCGCGGCATATTGCGCTCCGTATAAACGGCAACACAAGTTTCTGACTCGATTTGACCGCAATTTATTATCTTCAGGCCGAGCCTTGGGTACAGTGCGTTTCAACTATGTTGCCACGCCTCCGTACCAGAAACATTTCATCAACCAAACAATGTATTTTATAATTACGATGGGAATAATTTGAATATGATCCGAGTGCAGAGTAGTCACTGAGTGCACACTCACACTGAGTACGCACTCAGTGCGCACTTTGGGGACAATTTATCATTGCAATTGCCAACGTGTGCACTGAGTGCGGACACAGTGTGAGTGCGTACTCAGTGACTACTCTGCTTTCAGCCCTATATCTTTGCTAACGTCAGCGTAATTAAACGTTACAACGTTAACCCATACTGCACGCTTCTGCATTACTATTTACTTATAAAATGGAAAATGAAGGACCTGTGTTCGTTCCTCTCTAAATAACTTAACTTTTACTTAATTTAATAACGTAATTGACGCGATATGAAGATTCACGTGTCCTTAAAAACGTTTCTTCACTTTTATTCGTAAAGACCCGCTCAAAATGGGGTAAACAATCAATGGTCCTGTTCCGAAACATGCTGAAGCTACTGCGCAGTAACAAATCTTACTGAGATCCGTTCCGTAACCTATCACAGTGACTGAGCTGGACCCTGATGGCCGTACCGTAACCTGCTGAAAGCCACTGAAGTTGACTGGAGGTTTCGGCCTCAGTCAATCCTACTGAGCTCAGTAAATTCAAATTTCAAGATGGCGGGCTACAAATCACATCTGACGTGTGGTGTTTGTGAGGTTACTTTTAGTTGAAAGTTAGTTGAGAAGAATAACAACGTATATTAACAAGTAAGCAAATTATTATTTCGTATTTTTCTTATGTTATTTGGTAGTGTTATTGAAAAAAACTCGACTCCTTTAGAGCTTAGAACTTTGAACGTTGCCGCTTAGAAAATTCAAACCCACTGAGCTGAGATCGTGTATTGCGTTCCGTTACTGAAGCCAGCAGATCTGCTGAGCGCTACTGAGAGCCTACTGAGGCTCAGTAGCTTCAGCAGGTGAACAGGACCAATATCTGGTCGGTATAAATTGGTACCAAACCTACCGCCATTTTGTTCGAGGCTTAGCTGAAACGAACTGTGCACCACTTCCGACTCCGCTTGGAGAATCGAGACTGCAAAAGTAGGCCGGATTCCGACACTATGCCAGCGCGACACTACAAAGTACAACGCGCCGCGTGCCGAGACCGCACGCGGAGCGCACGGGACGCGACTCGCAAACAACGCCGCTTCCGAGCAAATTAGCGAGCTGCTGGTGTTTGTGATGGGACACATCATTTCAGACCGAAAAGGGGCGACTTGACTGACAGAAATATTGCTTAGTTTACCTCGCTACGTTTTATCGGAGCGATTTGAAACTATGATCCGAGTGCAGAGTCGACATTGAGTGCACACTCATGCACTGAGTCCGCACTCAGTGCGCACTGAGGGGACGATTTATCATTGCAAATGCCAACTCAGTGACGAATCTGCATTCGGCCCTATATAGTAAATTACACGTCACGCCTGAATAGGCTATATGTATTTACATACTGTTTGTTTACCTTTATTTTGCTTATGAAATGGGGGGGGGGGGACCACTTGAACATAATAAAATAAGTAACGATTTTTCTTTCATATAAACGTAATAAAAATTAACCATCTAAAGTGGGCTCCAAGGCAAGAAGTCGGTCCTAACCAGAAAATACACACGTATCCATGGCTTGCCCGAAATCTCGGTCCCAGCACGCAGCCAGGAGGATCAGGGCTTGGTCGTGATTCCAGCACTGGAATGCGAATGGAAATTAGAACGTGAAAACCAATGTCCAATCGACCTTTTTGATGTTATTGAACAGTCATCTTCTTTGGTTAGTACCGACTATACACGCTCTTTGACAGAGAAAAGATAACATTTACACTTCACTTTGCATTCAGAACTTCAGAAGTAAATAAAAATACAGAAGAGTGTTGAGGTTAACGTTGAAAAGTTTTGAAAATACCTGCTGAGGTGTGGAAAAAATCGCATGCCAAAATTGCCTAGTATTTCACTAAAACACCAAATTCGACTACATCCCAAGTCCCAACCTTACTACGTACACGTAAGGCACACGTCCATGGCAACCCCCAAAGTTCCACCAGCATCGTCAAAAGAGGACACGAAACACCCGACCCTATGACACCTGTTACGGAGCCCTTTTAGCACACCCTTCCCAAAGCACTCCTGTTAATTATTATTATCGGGTTTGATCCACTTCGGCCCCTGTGTATGTAATTAATTTCACTAGATACACACATACGAAATAGTGAGCTCTATGTGGGGGAGGCTTTTATCTATCATCTCATTCCAGCTCGTTTGTATCAAGCCACGGGTTAGTCTATCTCACTCATTGACCAAGTTCACTTTAATTCTGTTTCGCCCTCCTTTGCGTAGAACACCCTAGCCGGCTGTTGCTTTCTCTTTCGCTCCGTAGCAAAACTCAATTTTTTCTCTCTCGTTGCTATGCGAACGAGAATGGATAAGCTTTAATTATCTTTCTGGATAAAGAGTGAATTTAGGAAATTAGGGTAAAGCAAACTTGCGATTTTTTTCAGCTCCCCTAGAAAAATCTTGTGTTAACATTGTTTTCATTTCCTGTTTCTTTTGATATTAGTTCCACATCCGTTTCAGGTGAGTTTTCTTTGATGCTTCGCATAAAATTACTAGAAAAACAGAAAGAGAGTGATGAAAGAGAGCGAAAGAGAGCGATTAGACCAGGTATATATTATTTGTAGTCAAATGCTTCCAGTGTTCACTTGATTACATGATAGAAAGCAAAACCCACCGATATGTAGAAGGAAGTGAGTGAATTTTAGATCGGTTCATGTACAGCATATCAAAAATCAATGTCGGTTCAAGTTAACAATATGTGCTTTGTAATCAACATCTTTATATAAAAATATCCGATAAAACAGGTAAAAACGTTTTGAGAATGATTTCGTGTAATTTGGCAACGTTCAAAGCTTCATTGTTGGAAACGCCATTCTTGCTCTGCGGGCTGCGTTCAGGGGCACGAGGTGCAGGATCCATGCTTTGCTCTGCGGGCTGCGTTCAGGGGTACGAGATGGAGGATCCATGCTTTGCTCTGCGGGCTGCGTTCAGGGGTACGAGATGGAGGATCCATGCTTTGCTCTGCGGGCTGCGTTCAGGGTAACAAGGTGGAGGATCCATGCTTTGCTCTGCGGGCTGCGTTCAGGGGCACGAGGTGCAGGATCCATGCTTTGCTCTGCGTGCTGCGTTCAGGGTTACAAGGTGGAGGATCCATGCTTTGCTCTGCGGGCTGCGTTCAGGGGTACGAGATGGAGGATCCATGCTTTGCTCTGCGGGCTGCGTTCAGGGGTACGAGATGGAGGATCCATGCTTTGCTCTGCGGGCTGCGTTCAGGGTTACAAGGTGGAGGATCCATGCTTTGCTCTGCGGGCTGCGTTCAGGGGCACGAGGTGCAGGATCCATGCTTTGCTCTGCGGGCTGCGTTCAGGGTTACAAGGTGGAGGATCCATGCTTTGCTCTGCGGGCTGCGTTCAGGGGTACGAGATGGAGGATCCATGCTTTGCTCTGCGGGCTGCGTTCAGGGGTACGAGATGGAGGATCCATGCTTTGCTCTGCGGGCTGCGTTCAGGGGTACGAGGTGCAGGATCCATGCTTTGCTCTGCGGGCTGCGTTCAGGGTTACAAGGTGGAGGATCCATGCTTTGCTCTGCGGGCTGCGTTCAGGGGTATGAGGTCATGAGGAGTCCAGCTGTGTTCTTTCGGGGGCTTTATACAAATTGCTGTTTTACCAAGCTTATTCGAAGTAACCAGTTTTTTCGAATCTATGATTTTTTAGTTTAAACGTGGTTTAACCCTTTAACAATAAATGAATAGACAAACCCTTACACGAAAATGTTGGTTGAATTTAGAGGAAAAAGGCAATATTTTTTAAAGCGAATTGGATATAACTTTATACTCAGTTTAATCCTAGCATTGCTTAGTCCCTAGAGTGTAGATTTTAATTTTGTGTTTCATTATATCGGATAGTAAAAGTAACATGCTCATTATCTCAAAGGGTCTTTTTAATTTATAGTTTTAAACAGATTTGTATAACATGTATACGTAAATTAATTTCAGTTTCTATCAACCCTAAAAAAAAACTTGTTTAATCAAAGGACTTCGTCAACGAACGACCATTTTGTTTACAAGCATTTTATAATTGTGCAAAACGAAAAATGTATCTGAACCTTTATATCATCCCTGCTGAAATCTTTCTCCCCGGCGTATCACTATATTGCATGATCAACGCTCTCCTTAATTGAGCCTCAGAGATATGAAAATAAAGGGGCAAAAACGCGAGCGGCGAGAGGTTTTGTATATTGCTAGCTCCAGTAGCGCACAGTGGTGGAGATAATGACAGAAACTGAACCGTGTGGCGAGAAACTAATCTGCAATTGCTTTAGCATAGGCAACACGACACGAATTTGCATTCTTGGCTGAGGCTGGTTGCTATGGGATGGATCTCGCGTGCCATGGGCTCTACTGGGACTGGTTGAATGTCGCATAATTGATCTGGAAAACGACCGCCAATAAATGCTTTCAGACATCGGCTTTTCAGCCATTTACAAAGGCCATTCATAAAGATTTAAAACATGCTTTCTTTTCAATATGGCTTAATGTCTTCAGCCAATGCCCTCATCTGTTTCCGATTACCCTTGCCCATTATTTTAGGCAAGGAAGTAGCAATGATTAAGCCAGTTCCGCCAAAAAACACAAACGCCACACGGATTTTCTATACGAAAGTTATTGTATATTTGTTTGTCGTAAACTGGTTATTTGGTCCATGAATTTTTAGTGAAATTTATTACGTTATATTCCTTTAAGGATAGTAATCAACTAAAGTCAAAATCTTACGTTTGATCCAGGTTAATAAACTTCTCATTTGCAACTAAAATATTGAATTTAAAACTTATTAAGTGTTGTTGAAATTCTTATGAGAACTGTAACATATTTTGGGTGTGTGTTTTACGGCATTTCATAAGTAGTTGCCATCGCAAATAAAACCAACCGTAACGTTCTCTCATATTTAAAAACAAAACAATTAATGAAATATTAACATCTTTTTAATGCTCAAAAAACCTAAAATTAAGGTATGAAACTATTGAAAAATCTATTAAATAAGTACAAACATTTCTGAAACTCAATTCAAAGGCCAAAAGTCACTGAAACAAACATGGTCACCGTCATAACATTTACAACAAACCTCTTTTAGACTTCAAAAGCCAAAACTTTGCCAGTCACGCCACTGTTTCGCTCCGGGCAGCATCGCCATGCGAACGACATCTCAGGGAATACAATTGAAAAGTAGACGAATTGTAGCGCGCGGCGAGTGCTACCGTAGCGAACGCGCGCGGCGTCCCACAGGTCGTTATAATATATCGCTGAATAATGCACCCGGGAAATGAGCGACGCAATTAAAGTATGTGCTGTGACGTCACACGTGACCGGCATTGCAGAGACACTACATGCTAGCACGTATACTCTACAGAGGAATTGCGCTTGCTAGAAAAACTTCGCGCGGAGATTGTGCGAGATTTTGAAATAAATTGCTAGCTTTTCTAAGACCCGCTTGCTCAATGACTGGTTTAGGAATGAACAGTCTGTTAAGGCTATTGGAGTGAGTGCTTACTCGGGCCCCTTCCCGCTCAAATTTTACCTCATACTGGATACCAACTTGTGGCCACACCTTTTGTCCGATCGTAACGAAACCCATGTCTACGGAATCCTCACACTTTTGGCAACAAATTGTGTGTTTGCAAGCCTCCAAAAATATTCAATCATCTAGTATTGTCAAGCGTTGTGAAACAACCCGCTTAATTGCTAGGTTTACTAAGACCCACTTGCTCAATGACTGGTTTAGGAATTAACAGTCTGTTAAGGCTTTTGGATTGAGTGCTTACTCGGGCCCCTTCCCGCTCAAATTTTACCTCCTACTGGATACCAACTTGTGGCCACACCTTTTGTCCGATCGTAACGAAACCCATGTCTACGGAATCCTCACACTTTTGGCAACAAATTGTGTGTTTGCAAGTCTCCAAAAATATTTCGTCTAGTATTGTCAAGCGTTGTAAAACAAGCCTGTTACGTCGAAATATTGAGCGTATCCTCGGGCCGCTTCCCGCGCAGAATTTTCCTCCTACTGGATACTAACTCCTGGCCACACCGTTTGTCCGATTGCAACGAAACCAGGGTCAACGGAATCCTCACTCTGTTAGCAACAAATTGTGTGATTTATAACCACGAAATACCAATAGAAAGTTAAAATAAAGCTTAATGAAATAATCACCAGCAACCACACCAATTGCCTTATCTTGACGTTCAGGCATCTGATTAGCAGTAGAACGACTTAACGGACAGTTTGTTCTTTAACGGACCGAGGAGCAAGTGGGGCTCAATAAGCTCCAGCCTGAGAATTGTAGGACTCAGCGTCAATCAATTTAGTTTTCTCAGTGCATTTGTGTTGTTAACATCTTGATTTTCATGTTGTGGAAACAGCAGAAGACACTAGAAATCAACGTTAACACTCTTTTTAAAATGTGTGCAGTTCAAAAATAAAGTTCAATCAAGTCAGAAAATTACACTTTTTTGTGCTGCCTCGACGCTTTTCTGTAAAACACTGAACTGAATTTTATATTGAGCCCTTCATTTGTCAGTTACCGGTGATGTATTAGATTATTAGATTATTAGATTCATTCATCTAGCGTTCTTATTTCCATTTCCATGTTCATGTTCCATTCGGCTGCTTTGAAGGATGAGATATACATGATATTTGATATGGAGATATTTGAGATATTTGATATTATAAGCTGGGAAAATTGTTACTCTCTGGTTGAAAAGGTCTATAGGCTGTCTAGTTTTTAACCCTATATATACACTTATACACTCATCCAAGAGCCAGCTGGAATCACTGACTCATAAAATTACATGTCAAACAACAATAGCTGAACTGAATATAACATTTCAGACATGTTTATATTTATTGAATTCAACACAATAAATACGTCATATACATGTCCCAAGTTAAGGTAAAAGCTTGAAAAGAAACTTTCCATTAACTTGCATTTCAAGGCATCTAATGAGCTGAAGAACATACGATACGGATTGTTTCAATTGAGCAAGATGGGCTAACGCACATTAAATTTGCTTGAGTTTGCGTGATTTAGATCTCAGAGCATTGCTTGCATTCCAGATATACTTCGTAAAATATTTTTTCAAACTTCGTTAAATAATATGACGATTTCAAGTTAAAATACAAGAATAGTATTGTCACATTTATGCTACATGCATATTAAGTGGTGTTCATTTCAATGTTGTGCTAAGTTTTTGAGGACGAGAGCTCCATATTGCTGTTCATTTCAATGTTGTGCTAAGTTTTTGAGGACGAGAGCTCCATATTGCTGTTCATTTCAATGTTGTGCTAAGTTTTTGAGGACGAGAGCTCCATATTGCTGTTCATTTCAATGTTGTGCTAAGTTTTTGAGGACGAGAGCTCCATATTGCTGTTCATTTCAATGTTGTGCTAAGTTTTTGAGGACGAGAGCTCCATATTGCTGTTCATTTCAATGTTGTGCTAAGTTTTTGAGGACGAGAGCTCCATATTGCTGTTAGTTTCTATCGCATTAATTTATCAGTGAGCTGTGCTAATTGTTTGCTTTAATGACGCTTCGGAAACTATTTGCAACTTTTAACAATAATTCACTAGCTAGACCATCAAGTTTTACACCCTGTATACATTAAGTATTTTACGTGAGTCATGTTTCTTATTTTGATTGCAGAAAATTTCAGATCTGAACGTGACCCGTTTATTTAATTAACATTGTGTGCAAGAAAGATTTAAAGGATGTGTTACCGATTACCGGCATTCTGCTCTATGACCTCTTTATAATAAATTTCAGTCTGATTTTTCAGTCAAAGATTTTTACATAGAAGTTACCAAGAATTACAAAAAATGAATAAACTAGGCAACGCTATGTCTTTAGTGTTTTCCTCAGTTAGTCTTTGTTATTATTATGTTGCAATAAGAAATCAGTTGCTGAATTCAGGTGAAAACAGTCTCATCGTGAAGATGTCGAAGCACATTTCCCCAAAACTTCGGAACCAAATCTCCTTTTGAGGACTAAACTTCCCTTCATAAAGAGCAGCCTAAATTGCCATCCACAAAAAAAATGTAATCAATTTGTTATGCAAAAAAAAATGAATTGCTAGCCAATATTACATCCAATGGTTATTAAGTATATATCACGAAAGCGACAAATTTCGTAAAACCTTGTTACTTCACCACTTACTTCATCATTAAGTACCAATCACCTACATATTTATAGTAAAATCAGTAAGACTGTAAAGAGTATTTAAACTCCAATTAAAAATAGTTTTTTCAAAACTAGAGCTAATCTGCTAAAAAGCTAAATATGCTCAATAAGCTAAATAAAAATAAGCTAAAAGAGCTAAATAATACTACAAGAGCTAAATATGACAAGCAGACACGAGTCGTAGAAATTTAACGCCTGTACAGTCTTAAACCTACACTACACCTAAATGCAAAACACCCGACGAAAAGAGCAATAAAAAGACAAAAAGCACCTCAATATCCATGCACTCACAAATCACTACCCCAAATTCTTCGCGCGTACATCGTTAACCTACCCCTTCACCCCTAGTTAAAGACAATTTACAAAATCCTCATTTTAACCATCCTGCCACCCCACATCTATTATCACCTCTCACCGATACAGCGCTCTAGTCGTTGCGGCAGAAGTAGGGTAGCCATGTCTGGGCCGTTTGTATAACTTAGTGTCCTGCGACGGGAACGGCAAGCCTGGACGCCTCTGGAACTATAGTGGCGTCCGGTGAGGGCCTGCCCCTCTCCCCCTCCCCCTTCTGCCCGGGGACGCTTTTCCATTTCGTTCCCGGTAGATGCAATGTTACATTTCATCAGTATATTGTTAGCAGCTTCTTCTGGTACTTACTACTTACTCTACTTACTCGGTACATACTACTACTGGTATACTTAGCATACGGTTAATGTAACCTGGACTACGGTTAATGTAACCTGGTTAATGCAAGCCTGGACGCCTCTGGAACTATAGTGGCGTCCGGTGAGGGCCTGCCCCTCTCCCCCTCCCCCTTCTGCCCGGGGACGCTTTTCCATTTCGTTCCCGGTGGATGCAATGTTACATTTCATCAGTATATTGTTAGCAGCTTCTTCTGGTACTTACTACTTACTCTACTTACTCGGTACATACTACTACTGGTATACTTAGCATACGGTTAATGTAACCTTACTGGTAGCATATATTGGTACCTTAGTCATTTAGATGAGTTAATGTAAACAAACTGTTAACCATCAGCATTTTAACTTCACTTATGACGTAATTAACAGCCAATCACGGCTCTCCCCCCATACTTTGTTAGCTTTTAGAACTAGTATTACCAAGTTTGTGTTGGAATATTTTTTTTGTTTGGTGAATCTTGCCTTTTCTCCATTAATAAAATCTCAACTGCTACCTGCAATTATAAGATTAGGTTACACCGAACCAACGATAAATTCGTTTATATTTTTTAACTTGTATGTTTTCGATTTCTTTGTCGCCTAATGACGCACTTGACCATGTGCTCATCCAACCTGTGCATACATTTTTTTATTTTACAATTGTCTTTTTATTTCTGTGTCTAAGAATTGTACATCACGCCCAGTATGCTCTTGCGTCCAGTGGGTGGGTGGTTTCATCTATAACACTCACTTCATCCTTTTGTTATGTATTGAGCCATTTTTTTTCTCCCATTTGCAATGTTAATTTCTTTTTGTATTACTTTTTTTTCTGATGGTCCCTTCCTCAAAGGGGGGAGGAATGTAAACAAATTGTTAACCATCAGCAAATTAACTTCACTTATGACGTAATTAACAGCCAATCACGGCTTCCCCCCCCCCCCCACCACTCACTATACCAACAAAGCCTACCTGCTGGACCTGGGGCGCTGGGCCGGAGAGACTCTTCTTCTAGCCTTCAGCAAGTCCACTCCCACAGCTCTAAATATCACTTTTCGACCATATACAACCACAATCAATAAATTACCATTTTCCAGTTTACCCGTAAATCTTCGTCTTTAAAGAACATTCCCTCACTCTCAGTCATAAGTGCTCCCAAATACCTCCCCCAAATTACTCCTCCTCATGTTAACCGACGCTCCGTCTACCGCTCGACGCCATCTGCACGCTCCACCTTCAGCGATCGGTTACATTAACACATTTTATTTTCATCGTCTCTTGACTCAAATCTTTGACATTTTTTTGTGTTTCTACCGACTCTATCGTGCGTTGTCGGGCGTTTAATAAAATTCTATTTTATCTTATTTCTCCTTTCAAATAACAGTAAGTTCTCACACTGTGTATCCTTAGTAATTTTTAAGGGCAGCTGCGAACAAATTGACCACCAAGTCAATCTAAACGTGGGAAACTCAACGTTGATTTTCTACTGGGCACGAAATAAAATAGCGAGTCCGTTAGCCCCCCCCCCCCCCTTCCCACCACAGCCCCCTGCCCGGGGCTCAAACGCGAAGGGAGCGAGGGAAGATGAGAAGGTCTTTACAATGGCTATATACTAATAGGCGAAGTGGTGGTGAGGATTATTTTAAGCCAAAGTAATTTACATGTAGAGAGGCAAGAGGGTTCACAAGTTTGAACGTCTGCCTATCACAAGGATAACTGTTCTGTGTCGAATTAAGTTGTGTATAATGCAGGTGCTAAACGTGGATACGCTAATACAGAGAGATTGACAATTGTTATCTCACTTTATGAACGCTAAATGTAAGAATAATTGTTTCAAGTACTCTAAAAATGTCTAAATATTGAATACAGTTACGAACAAAGCATTTACTTCAAAATATGACACGTCGAAGCATTCAAATGCCTTTAAGACTATAATGGTATCAACTTATTATGAATGACCATATTTATTATCCACCGATGCCAATTTAATATTTAGCACTATATTTGGCACTATTTAATAAGAAATGCACCGCTTGCTTGCAGATATACCTACTATGCCAATAAAATTATGTTTATTATGTACCAAAAACTTGAAAGTTTTTGCAATACCTAGAATCTTCGTGATCTTTTAAATTTAAAGTTTTAACTATATGATATAGAAATGACACTATGCAATCTAGTTCAATCTCGTCTAACTGCAAGTCACGATCAATATCGCCAAGTCCGCATATCCTTACTACATCCTTCGCACATCCTTAGCACGCCACTGCCTGGCTAGACGTCTTCCGAATAACAATCGGTCTGTATCCAAGTTAATAAGTTTAAACCCCAGCAGGTATTTAGAAATTCCTAGCGCGCTCCCCAGGCTGCGTAGCAAAGGCCCTTGTACAACGAAGGCGGTAAATATGGTGAATAATTAGGCGTGGGAGGCTGAAGGACTGTTCTAACAATCTGAAGACTAGAGAGAGAACGAGGCAATCGTAGTCAACGTCATTATTTCGGCATGGGGTTACTTGCTATTATCTATAGCGAGAGAGTGATTTTAGTTGGAATGAAATTTGATAATATGGCCAACGGTATTGTTTGGACAAGGTGGGCTATAGTTTGATGATCAGTTAGGTTATAGGAATAAGATAATGTGTTAGGATGTTAAGGATGTTTGGCTGTTTAAAGACTTAATAAAACGTGTGAATATACAAAGGAAGGAAGCATTGCGTTTGAAGTTTTAACGCAGGCAGGTTATTCAATACTGGGAAGTGGTGTATCAGATAAATTTCCAGTTTAATTATCTGAATAACTAGAACAATATGTTTGTAATTTTTTGTTGTAGCCTATGTAATTTACATGTTGTATGAATTTTACTAAAAAGTTATGAAAAGTTAAGTTCTCGCTAATGTTCTGGTACTACTGTAGATTCTTTGAAATATTACTGAAGAGCTAATTTTCAACGTTTGCTAATAATAAATCATTTACTACACTTAGAAAGAGGCCTTATTATCTTCGAAATGGGAAATATCTTCTAAGCCCCATCCACAGGATGCCACTGTTGCCAAAAGGCACTTTAAATTTGCACTATACAAAAATTTAAATTGAAAATCATCGCATCAGAAATTAATAAACATGTTTGCAGCGCACAATAGTTTGTGTACGTAACCCTTGAATCAGCATGACAGTGAACATCTTCTGTTTCAACATTTTCTTCTCCAATTCTAAATTCTTACATAATTAATTAAATCATAAGTTTATACACCATGAGAGACATATATCTTTCAAATTTTACGTTCCTTGCATATCAATGTAATTATTCAAGCTTGTAGGAAGACTGTTTATTCCCTTGTAGCTTTCGCAGGCGCATAGAGAGATGGTGCAAAACTCTGTTTAAGGTAATGAAATTCTGGGCACGCTGGAGTTTACGCATACCTTTCCTTTTCTCTCCTTTAGCTTCTCAGCATGTCCAAATATATCCTTTTGTCTCCCATCCCTCTTTCTCTATCACATTTCTCTTGCAATAGTCTTATTCTCTGGCTTCGTCTACAATTCGTCTTCTATCTTTTTCTTTTAGTTTTGAAATGTTCTAAAGAAAGATTCCGTGTTATAGCATATCAATTTATTGATTACACTGGAAAATGGTAGAATATATATCGCAATGTAGTTTTCAGAATAATTCGGTCATCGCATTGTTATACTTAAAAATCATACTTTAATTTTAATAATCATTTCGTTCATTTTTCTGAAATATATTCAGAATAAGTATGTAAGCAACTATTGGAGCAATATCTGTGATTTGAAATATATGGGCTTTTTGGAGGAAAGGTTTTACAATATTCTTACTAAACTATATCTATAAACACAAAGCTATTGGAAAATATCCAGGGAAATATTTTCAGTGACAGCTATAGGTATACATTCCAATCCTACCGACAGATTAAGTTTTAAAAACAAATAATATTTAATTAAACTTAATGGCGAATTCGGTTGGTTGCTCTAGAGCGCTCTGAGAGAACTCTGAGAGCAAGCCGCGTGTTCGTTTGGTCAAACCAGAGCGCGCCAGAGTGGATTTTGAATGTTCGGTTCGTTCGTCTACTCGCTCTGAGAGCAAGACTTCTTGCTCCGAGAATTTTGTCAGATCCGCACCCAAATCTGGCAAGATGGCCGCGCGAAATTTGACAGCGATTTTGGAACTGCTTGACACTTCTTCAAGTATACAGTGTAGAAGAAGAGGAAGTTAAGCAAAACCTTTTAAAAAACAAAAAAGCACCCGTATATAAACGATTATACTGTGAAAGTAGTGCATACATTTTCAAATTCTGAGGTAAAAGAAGTTTTGTTAAATACACATGTCACTCTGTCAATAAGGTGCACGTTCGGTTCAGATTGCTCTGACAGTAAATCTGCGATCGAGTATGACGTCACAGAGCAGATTACCTTCTGCTCTCAGAGCGTTCCAACCGAAAAAGCCATTAGTTCCCCCGAAGGTTTAAAGCATTTTTTCAAAACATGAGATCCTTGATTATAGAAAATAACGTCACCCAATTTTCAAGTACTAATTTGCAAGATTAGCCATCAACCACCTACTTAAACACGTTACATATTTAAAAAGCCAAAAGTGTTAACGTACAAGATTCAAGAACAGAGCCCCTTCAATTACCTCTCGCGGCAGCACACACCAAGCCCGCAGGTTAGCGGACAAATTACTGTCTTAAAGCCGCAAATTAAAGGGCAAATTAGATTGAAGGGGGACGCAGTTAACTGGAGTTGCCGAGAAGTAACTTTGTTTCCTCTCTCGCGTAGCTGGCACGCAAACTCGTAATGAAACTATGATTGATGCTCTCTTGTCGTCATTAAACTTGGTGAACGTATCTATTATATTTACACTTTCAAATGTAATTCGTATTTATATGAAGATAAGACTCAGTGGGATGTAATATAATATATAGCTCATCCATTGAAATTATATGCGAATTACAAGTTAGTAGCTAGATATAAAGTTGTCGCACAATATCTTTCTTAAGAATGATTAATCGTTTGATGATTATTAATTTATTTGGTCGTTAGATTTCGTAGTAATTTCTTGATTTATTTCATGAAATTAAATGCATGCAGAATTATGAAGAAAGATAGTGACTTACTTATATTCCAGGATTCACTGTAAAAAAATAAAGCTGTGCATTTTTTTACAGTACATTTTAAACAGAATCGTTACCTACATGAAAGGAATTGAAGACTGGTAACAATTTTCCAGTCACTGTTTTTCTCACAATTTTCTAACTTTTCTCACTTGACGAGAGAGCTGGCTTTTTCGCTGGCAGATAATCACATTCACAATACTATTATGGAAAAAAGGGAGACTTTTCTTAAGCAATCAAAACCCAGTTTGAAATAGCTTATTTCAATCGCAATACCTTTTGATATATCACGATTATCTGCTGAAAGTCAGCGAACAATTAACAAATAAAGGTATGCGATGCATTTAAAGATGTGACAGATACGTATCAATAGAATATATGTTACAAACGCTAGGATGGCTTCACATGAAGGAATGGCTGAAGATGAACGCTACGATCTTTATATTCAAAATAGAAAAGGGCCTCCTCCCAGAATACCTTAAAGATATACTAGTAAAAATAACAGATGTCCATAACCACAGCACTAGAAATGTTACCACCAATTGTCTATATCTAAGCAGCATAAAAACTTTAAAATCAGCAAGGTCAATATTTTATAATGGAATAAGAGAGTTCAACCAACTACCAATAGTAATAAAAATGGCTTAAAATGTAAAAGAATTTAGATTAAAATTTATTAAAATAAGTAAAGATAATAATGGTATGTAATAATGATATTGTGTAATGATAACATGTTGACAATGTAAATAGCTAATAAGCTAATAAAGACTTTAAATAAAAAAAAAAAAAAAAAAAATCAGCAATCAAAAACCCCCATTTGAAAAAGTGACCCTGATTTAACTTGCGTATTCAAAAAACCCAACAAGTTAGAAACAGTTCAAGAGATAAAACTTATTTATTTTTAACAATCTAGACCAGCTTTTATCAGTTGTCAAAATCGCTTTATATTTTAAGCTATAGAATGACTTAAAAAACCAAATCAATATATCTACAACACAAAAACCGAAACGCTCACTCACAATTTATTCGATACGCAAAAACGTCCTCCAGATTCAATATCGTCATATTTCCTCAGCAAGAAATCCAACCTCCCTACCAAACGGATGTCCAGCCCTTCACCCTACGCTTTCTCGCTCCCAGGACCATCCCTTCTTTTAAATTTCCTCCGCTTCCCCTCCCCCTCCCCCTCCCACCCCACGTAAGTGTTTCCCAATCGTCCGCTGCAGAGTTATTTCTAAAGTGAGTTTTCCCGACTTTCCACGGGGCCCATGGTTTTCCAGTCGACCCCGAGCCGAGCGATTACTCCTCTGCTTATCTACAGTAGGTCCCAGTCTAAGAGGAACAATGGACAGTGATCGCTAACAGGTCGTTAGAGCCTCGATCACTGCGCCAGTACGAGACATACAACTACACGCTAGAGCCCTCTCTACTTTCGACCTATTTATTCGGTGTGAATTTAAGCTTAAATGTAAGTTATCTTGATGACAAACAAACAAGGAAATTATGAAGCAAATTGAAATATTCAATTGACGTTTTTAGAAGCAACTACTCTCCATTTCACGTTAAGAAGGGGATCGGATTTGACTCTCTTCACGGGTCAATTGCGGCTAGACATGCAGCTAAGAGTTTCAAAACTTAAGCTATGTCTTGGACCGGACAAACCGCTCTATGGGCAGTTTTGAGACTCTTAAATCATTTTTAGCGGCAGTGGGTCTTTGAAGAAGCTGCAAATCCACTCCCCTTCCTAATTTGAAGTATAGGAAACATTTTAGCTATCAGATAATGATATATACTGACAAAATCTTCGTCACAGAGTTGGTCTGCAAGCATGATGTCAGCTGGCTTTAAAAACTGCAATGGGTTTGTCCTGTGGGTATGTTCTGCTTGAAAGCTGTACGGGTGCAGCGGCATCCCTTTGGTCTTCCATGTTCGCTGAAAGATTGTCATATTCCGGCACTGAAAATTGATCGAAAGTCAGAGAATCGGTTTTCAGATTTTACTAATCACACACGCTATTTTCCATTCGCATGTCAGTCCTAGAATCACCACCGAACCATCGGCATTTTGGTTCCTTGCTTGCAAGGGAGGAATCTTTGATAGGGAAGCCGAGTAAAATTGTTCTTCTCGGGCTGGAACGTACTGTAGCTGGAAATCTTGCAGCGTGCGATTTTCTTCCACTCTTTTAAACCCTAGATTGCAATAAATACGAACCCGAGAGTTTCCTTATATACGAAGGTAAGACTACCCAAGAATGTAATACCTACATCGCATACTAAAGGTAGACGCAGCAGGGGAATGCGGAGATATCTTGGACCGAAGATATTGATCAGTTCGAACATACGGATGGGTTGTTGTAAAACGGCATTCACATCTCTTGTAGGCGTACATGCGAGAGTCTAACGTAAAGTGCACGAAAAATATCAGACTGAAATTAAAAATTTAAAGCTTTACACTCAATACTTTTTGTAAAACAGTATGCAAACTGATATAAGTACATTCTATGTTTTTTCACTTTACTTGAACTAAAGTTAAACACAAATAATTAAATTTGTGAAATGCTTTATAATGTATTCTTTACAGAATGCCATTAAGATGTGGACTGCAGTAGTTATAAATGTACTGCAGCTATTAAAATATACAAGAAGTTGCGAGTTTTTCTTGAGCTGCTTGTACGTGCGATGCACCCTTAGTGATAGAATCGTGCAGAATAAATAAATTTAAAACGTTCATCACATAACTGATAAGAACGCACACGTTTATAGATGTGTGAAAAATCTCAAAGCTCTATATACCAAGGCGAAAAATCCATTGTGAAGAACAGAAGTAATGGCTATATTTTCTTTTTGATACATCCAATAAATGCCTGTGGGTGCCATTTATATAGAAATAACAGCCTTGGCGTAACCTACTTTCTGAGGGATACAAGAGGAATACATTTAGCTAATATCCTAGCGGCAAAGCAGCCCGTTACGGTACGGCGGCATCGTAGACTATGCTTGCCGTCGACCTACTGGAAAGAGTGGCCAATACAGTGGCGTAGTGTACAGGGCCCAGAGCCACAAGGTAGAGTTAACACTCAAGAGCCTGGATTCACAAAATGGGGTTAGCATCACCCTGGGGGTAAAGTTGCTACCTCCAAGGTGATAACCCTAAAAATCCACTGCATATTGAATATGGTTGGGTGAAAGAAAAATAATACTAGTTTTAAACCCAATTTACATTTTAACTCTGCTTCGTGTATCCAGGCCAAGGTGGGATGCTCACCTTGTCTAACGAATATCTGCCAAACAATTGATTACAGGCAAGCTATTAAAGACAGACCCTCCAAAATGCAACCTCCTAGGTAATAAATGTATATAAGGCTTTCAAATTACGTAAGAATAATTTCTGTGCTATGATAAGTTTGGTTAATTTACGTTCGTAACTATGAAAAATTACGGTTGCAATGGAAACCAAAACTTACCATAGTGACAGACGATAATTAGCCAAAATAATCATAGCAAAGAAATTATTGGAATGCCTGTAAAAACTATTTGGTAGTAATTCAAAGCCAATGTGGTCCTTCCACCTCTTCGAGGTGAAATGATATACCACCAATCACAGACGGCGATTACAGATTTTCAGGGGTAATCACTAAGGTAATTAACAAAATCACCATTGTTTTTACCCTAAACGTGCATTGTGAATCTGGGCCCTGGGCATGGTACGATTCCTAGCGGAGACATTCATTAAGCAGATCGAGCCGTTGAGGTATAACGGAGCTTGGATGTTTGATTGGTTTAATTTTCGAGCATGACGTCACTCGATCACGTGGTCGAATCGTGCCCTAGATACCCTTGTATTATTTACTTAGATTAACCGTAAATATGTTTTATTAAAATACTAGCTTTGTCTGTGATTCTGTAATATGGAAATATTTGATTATATATGTGAACCTAAACCATTTTATGAGAAACGATATTAATTTTTAACCCAATTGTCTACTAAGTTATTCAAGTTTGTCACATCAAGTTTGGAAAATATTGGCCAGGCTCAAGTTCAATTATGTTCATTCATATTCGGATTCATGTTGATGTTCATGTTCATGTTTCAATGTTGTTTTTCGAACTCGTATTTTTGCATTGCGTTATTGTCGGTTTTTCAATGGTTCGCTAACCAATGGTTAGCTACACGGTTAACATTGTGTTAGCAAAAAACCAAAGTGTCCTGAAATGGGTATTCCGAGCAAGAAACAAGAAAACAAACAGTTTGATTTTAAGCGTACCACTGAAAATCGGGTCTAGTAATTTATTCAATTTTACAGCATTTGAGTAAAAAATACATAAAGTGGATTTAAAATATGATTTCTTATTATATGATTTCGTTAATTGGCATATTTTTTGCCTCAGATAATAAAAATTCCAGGAAAAAGCAGCAGTGACATTTTTTTAGGCATACATTTTTTTAAATTCTAGTACAATTTCTCGAAATTTAGTACATTTCAAAACAAGCGGTGACCTTTTTTGTTCCCAGGAATCCTATTTTACGGATTTTTAACAAAAAACGTAACTTCTATTAACATTTTTAAATCTAGTTCGTTTTCCCGCCGCAATCCGGTACGTTCTGGAAATCTGAAACGGCAACACTGCTACCTACTCTAAACAGGAGCCGACCGGCCGCCACTGACGCCGCTCCGTGAAAAGTCAGCGCCAGGCCATCTAAGGGGTTTCGTGGAGAGGGGGGGGGGGAAATCGGTCCACGGGGAGCCAATCATTTGGCGGGCCGCAAGTCGCGCGGAAAAGTGCGTGTGTGTGCGTGTGCGCGCGCGCGTGTGCGTGCGTGCGTGCGTGTGTGTGTGTGTGTGTGTGTGTGTGTATGTGTGTGGGACTTTTGGCGGGAAATTTCACCCTTGGTCTGGCACGGCTCTGCACGTCTCCGAGCGCGATATATAAATATAAACATAGGATATGATTACGCATGACTGCGTCGCGGAGCGAAGTGCGTGCGAGGAACTTTGGATAGCGCACGCACCGTGAATGATGCGCGGGGATTTCTTGTGTTTTCCGAGCGTCGTCGCGTCGTTCTGGCTGCGTTCGGTGCTGGATCGTCGACCCCTACAATGATTTATCGGCTAATGCATTTGTTTTTACTAGTAAGGACATGAACGTTTTCAAGGTTAGGTTCACATCGATTGAAAAGAAAACATATTGGTGAATGTAAGTCTTTTGCTGAAATAATTAGCAACAGTCAGGACTTTCCTGGGCATGAGCTGAATCCTGAAATATGTCTACGAAGTTTGTACTATTGATATCAATTGACGGAATCTTCGAAACTTTGAATAAATGAACTGTGTACAGGTATTTTTATTATACGACTGCATAGGTCACCAGAACGCAAAGAAATCAAAGAAGAGTCAGTAGGCAGAAAAGTCTTTGAATACAGTTGCCATGTTGACCCATGTTTTAACCACAGTACAGGGCCACATCTTGTTGTAAAAGACTTTCTCGACTGCTTTTCAAGTATAAGCTGCTAATTTTCTATCGACTTTTAATGGCCCACGCTACTATAGGTCTATGCTTCGCGAAACAGCGAAAGCGCCGAGTTTGCTCTGCGGGCTGCGTTCAGGGGCCCATCACGCATTTTCCTTTCTTGCGTTATTATTTTTATTTTTATAGCAAAATAAAATGTAATCATCGCTATAAAAACGATGCTGGCTTCAACAAAACGTAATCACATCTGCTCTTAACCTCGCCGAATAATATACTTCGCTGGTTATTTTCTTGCCCCATCATCATTATCAGAGGCTTTGTATTAGTTTGCTGCGTCCCGTGGGGCAATACGATGCCTCCAATTTGCACAGGGCTGAGCATTAGCCGTTCTTTGTTGTTAGTTGGCGAGAGAGCCGACTCCCGTCAACGTATTTTGAAAGCTGGTTTTTGAGAAACACTGGTTTTCGATTTAAGCAATATTTCTATGAGCAAGATTTTGGATGTGTGATTTGATGTGTGGAGTAGGTTACGAATACATGTTCGAATTAATTTGTTTTTTATGTACACTTCTTTTTGTTTTATGTGGCAATTTAGGATGATATTCAAGCTTCAAGAATCTTAAAGAGGAAGTAAACATCAGTTAATTTAAATTTTAAATTAACCAGTTCTCAAATCCACAGATAATTACCATAATGATCTATTATTGCGGTTTTTACGCCTGGATTATGAATTAAAATGAATGTTTTATGTTAAATCAGCGCGGGATCACATAGCTTAAGTAAAAGCTTTAGCACCAGCTTAAGTAGCAGCTTAAGAGCAGCTTATTTAGCAGATTAAGTTTTGCTTAAATCGACAGACTGGTGGCAAAACGTGTCTCTATTAAACACAACAGTGGCAATAGGTAGGTACACTAACGATGCGAGAGGAAAACAACATGCCAAAAATTATCAATGCAAAATATCAAGGTCTTGCAAGGTCTTGAGATCTTGCAATAGACTTTGCAACATACATTTTTTATCTTTCATTGAGACAATATTCCTAATAATTGTCAATAACCTACTTTCACACTACGCTCTTAAAGCTAAAAGGAAGGATGACAACTGTATCGGCAATGTTTAAAACAGATATACTTTATTCTTCTTACCAAAACTTGTGTGGGGTTTCATTTTTAATCAAACTGAGCCACTGAAAACTAGCCTCAACTTCGCAGATAACTTCAGCGGAAGTCAAACCTTTGATGAACCATGGTTAAAACAAAAAGTCCACTTTCTGCTTCACAAAATCTTCAAAGCAGAAAACGAGCAAAAAGCAACTAGTTCAACAGGATATCAAACCCGCTTGAAACATCAAACACAAAGGTATAGCAAACTATACTTAGTCTCACATTCAGATGTCCACTGCAAACTGGTACTTTACAACGTAACAGTACCTGCCCAAAGCCCCGCGGCGCTAACAAAAGAACCTGAGACACAGAAAAAGCCAAATGCATGACAAAGGTCAGCGGTCCAAAAAAAAAAGCAAACTCAGTTTTATCTGGTCAGGAAGTGAACGAGATAGCAACGGTAGTCGACGGATATGACGGAATCCGAAGACCCATGTCCCTAGTGGGCTCTTGCCCGATCTACCACCTATATGATGAGTTACTTTTATCGTGCATACATCTTACGGTGCGGCACTTTGCAGTTCAGTTTCAGTGGTGGACGTCAGGGTCTGAACTAGTCGTGGATGCAGGGTCGCGAAAGGTCGTACTCACGGTTTCTCATCTTGTGAGATGAGCACACATATAAACATTTTGTGTATAGCGCTAAAAACTGAAGTGCTCCTGGCTAAAAAGGTTTACGTTCGGGAATCGATTTCCGTCGTAAACAATCTTGAGACCAACTTGTTTTGCAGGATCGATGTCTGGCCTAAACCCTTTCTCTTTGGATTAACTGAAACGTTTATTCTATTTCCTGCAGTATAATATGCTATAGGTTCAAATGCCAAATAATTTCCAGGAGTGCAGAGGAAACGGGAAACGTTGGCGTTATTATGAGATGACACCAACCATTGGAGAATCTCGGATAAAAAGAGAAGTAATACTTTGGGCAAATGGTTCAAAAAGAGTATCTTTTAATCTTGCAGGACAAAACAAAAGAGTTTTTCCCAATATAAGCATTCTCTTTCTATCTCTCGCTTCCTGTGATTCCATATTGCACGAGATCGTATTTTTTACGCCATTTTCACACAAACTCAGCGAAAATAATGTGCAATTGTCGAGTTAATTTTCAAAAGCAGATAGCGTGAAATCTAGCAGCGAATAGCGCAGCGAGTGTCTGTAATTCGACGTGGCGAAAAAGAAGAGAGGTCGAAGTTGAATGCGCGCGTTTGGGGATGAAAATCGACGGTGTTAACAACCGCACTCTAGACCGCACACATGCACAGAGGCCAGAGGGTTTTAAGCCCGTGTTACCTGCGTTAGGGACAGTCCGGTCGCGGTCTAGAGAGACTGTAAATAAGCAGAGAGAGTAGCCGCTATGCTTTCACCAGCGTCGAACTTCGAATAAGCCTTTCATATTTATTTTGTTTCTATGATTGAACAAAGGGCTAAATAAAATGTATCAATAGTATACTTGGGCTACGCCCAGCCTTGCCAAACGCTCATTATCGCGTTTGTTAAAGAGTGGCTTGATGGCTTATACTATTTTTATTTTTTGTTTTCTGAAAACTTACCGCGGAGGGAATTTCCAAAGAGTGCCTAAAATGGCCTTTTTCGAAAAATCCCTCCGCCATAAGTTTTTAAAATAAAAAAATAAAAAGTATTAGCCACCAAGCAACATTTTAACACGTGTATTTTTTTTTCAAACATTTACGTTAAGATTTTGTAGGAAAAGTTCGTTTTAATGTTAAATCTATGCGAAAATCGACAAAATCCACAATCGGAGAAAATTCGCCAATTTTCGGGATAATATGATATTTTTAAGGGTATTTGATTTCTAGATTGGACAGAACTAATGTTTTTAGGTTTAAAAAATATTATTTTGTTGCTTTTATTGATTTAATTGTAATGCTTTTAAATGACAGTAATATGCAAGTTGAAGTCGGTGATAATCGTTTGGATATGGTTACGACACTTCAATCCTGGGTCTAGCTCTTACGTAACTTTTATTTTACCAATCATAGGAAAATCAATGTGTGGCTACCGTGTAACTTATTACAATTGGACGCCATCTATGTAAAGTATTATATAAACAAAGTTGCACATGCTACGCTTACCAGGTTTCCCAGTATTTTTTTGTTACACTAGAGTTGAGTTGACAAACTTGTTTGACATTTGACGTTAGTAAAATAATGGCTGCCATTGGACAAAGGTGGCAATTGTCTCTACCCATAAACTAGCGCATCGCGGCGGTTGGTATCGGAATCAGCGACGCCCGCCGCAACGAATCGCCAGCGCGACGTGCAAACTGGGTCAAAGAATTTGCAGCATACTCGGATTTGCACCGCTCGGATTCATGTGGGCCTCCGCTTGTAACGATTGCGTCCGTATGAATTCTACAGCAGTTTTTTTCTTGCTAACGTTGACATTTTTCCTGCCTCGGCATACTGGCTGGCGTCTTTTTTGGTTGGTAGTTCTGTCAAAGTTTTGGAGGCTTTACTTGATGTTTATATTGTGTAAATATTTGGCAGTTCATTTAGCGTTGAATTAATTTATGAGATTACTTAGCACTTTTGCGGGGTTTTTATTTAATAATTTATGGACCAATCAATGTACCAGGTAATTAGGTAGATGTTTCTTTACCTAATCTAAGATTCATTACCAATACAGTGTTAAATTTTAATGTTTAAAATTTAAAATTCAATTAATAGTTTACTAGCTGGGACTGCTTTTAAAACAAATGTATATCTACTTGTTCAGATCATGGTCGATGTAACAAGTTCTTCTACACAGAGTGATATTGAGATTAAACTAAGAATTATAAAAGCAAAATAACAATAAAGAAGCAATGACAATTATTTGGTTTCAGGGAAAACGCTGTCGAGTTGAAAAACAAAATACTGTCCACAAGGAACCACATGATGTCGATACAGATACGAACCAGAAAACAAAACTGACCATCCCCATAAATGTAAGAAATCGAGGTGAGTTCCTACCCTCCACGTCCAGAGATCCAGCAATCCGCTCTCCGTTTCCTGAATGCTATCCGAACTTCCTGTGCACGAGCTAACATTTAACAAGCATCGTCTACCGCTTTACAACACAACACGACCACCTTTTCAATACAATTTTCCTCTAGATTTCCACTATTTTTTACTCCAAACGTCTTGCTTTTTTCGTCGCACACATTTCACATCGGAAAATAGCGACTATAAGGTCTTTGTACGGCAAAGGAACTAGACAAAGCGAGACGTAAAAAAGTAAAAAGAAAGAAAACGAACCATGGAGCCCTTAAAACAGTATTATGCCATAGAAGTTAGTACGTTTCAGCAATGCATAGTGGGGATAGTTGACGTGGTGAAACTAGTTCTGATTTATGTCACTTGCGGGCACTAACATGTAGTCAGTATAGAAACCAACTGAATAGTATAACACCGAAAGCCACCGACTTTTCTTATATATATATATATATATATATATATATATATATATATATATATATATATATATATAATATAATACTGTTTTCTCTGTCGCTTTTGGAAGCGAGGAGCACTTCTCTAATGCAATATCCACGTCAGTAGCGACGACGTTGGTGGTTTTCACGACGAGCAGTGGGTGGGGGTTGAGGCTGGGGGTTGAGGGTGGAAATCGGGGGCGGAAAAGAGCTGGTCCTGAGGGGTGTCAAAAAGAAATGGCGTGCGATTCTAGACCCGAGATGTGACAGTCAGTTATTAACTCAGTTTGTCATCGCTGCTGGGCACCCACGGTGGCAAACCTGATTGACAAACGAGGTGGCAAAAGGCTCGATTTTTTATTTTTAAGAACCAGTGAAGCTTTGATGGTGTTAGTGAAAGTCAAGGGACTACTTTGATATTGAGTACGAATTGGGTAACGGAGCTCATGTGAATTCTACAGACGGCATGGTACCATCATCAATGA
Source organism: Nemoura dubitans (assembly GCA_921293005.1). NCBI lineage: Eukaryota > Metazoa > Arthropoda > Insecta > Plecoptera > Nemouridae > Nemoura > Nemoura dubitans. Next base: position 31,211,906 of record OV121077.1, on the reverse strand, counting down.
TTACCTTATTCTTCTATGTTCGACTTTGGAAGTATATTTTTGTTGTGCATACCAACTAAGTCATTTCAAAAGCTGGCACCTCTGCTGTCACCATGTGAGGTATTTTACGAATATTAATTATTGCCAATGAATATGTTTATCCTTTTCGTTCTGCCCATATAGAGTTATTATTCCGGTTTTAGAGTGCCGTGCTCTAGTAGCTATGATTACCCGATTGACTACGGTGATTTAGGTCATTGCTGTACCACCGAAACATCTCTTTACTATATTGTGCTGCTCATATTCCATATTAGTGGCTATCAGTTGTTTATAACTGAACCAATTTTAGATACCATGCTGCTTGTATGTCTAGCACTCAAAAGGTCACGGTTCGGCGATGCTTCCGTTGCACCTAGAGGTCATATCATAAGCGTCTTTCGAATTTTTCGCAAGTCAACTTGCAGCTCTGTAGCCAAGTTGTAAGCCGCTTTGAAGTTTTCTTGGCAGTACACTCTGAAGAAAGCATGTGTATCAATAAAATAAAAACTTATGTAGGTACTCACGATTGGAATAGCACATCGTCCACAGTCCAGAAACGGTCACTTTTGACAGATACTCCTTGTCGCCAGTCCCGTTGTAATCCGGATTTGTCATCTTCTCCTCGGTGTGCAGCCACTGATTTGTCGTCATGGCGACGCACAAGATGACCAACGACACCGTGGCCAGTAACGGCGTCAACACCCACAGACATGAGACCGCCGCGTCCAGGTGCGGTGGAGTTTGATGGGCAACTGCCGGCGGTTCTTGCGGCTCGCTTGGAGTCGAAGGCCGGAGCATGATTACTTTTGAAATCGACCTCGGTAGGCGATAGAATTTTAACGATAACGACCGTTACATTTGAAAATGAGCGGTTTTTGAAATGGTCGATTAGGAATTGGTAGTTGCACTCGAGATATTTGTGAAGTGATAGAGAAACGAGTTGAAAGTTAAAGTAACGGTCACGCGAATTGCCGAGTTGCAAATGCATGACAGATCCTCATAACGAATTAGCAATTTGGGGGGAACAATTTTGATATTAGTGTACCGCCTATAATGATCGATTAAATCCAACCGTTGAACACCCAAAGTCTTTAACAAAGTGACAACGTTAGGATTTTCGCGACTTGTTCGTTATTCTAACGACCATTGTTTTTGTTATTTTTGCACTGAGCGTTTATCAGAATTTAGTTTTGTTATTGTTGTTTTGTATGCTGTCGGAGCGGTTCCAGAGCTTGAGGGCGATTGAGCTCTGAGAGACGAAAAGAATGTGGAACCGAGCTTCGCTCATGGCGTTGATATGCGAGTTTCTTCATCGAAACTCGAGGCGAACATCTGGAAGAAACAATGAAACAGAGTTAATACACTGTGATCAATGAATAAAACGGTTTCAACGATTCGAAACGTTTTCTACGAGATCATAAAATAATTCATGGGTGAATAAATGTATGATAGTTGGTATTATGTGGATCATGTTATGGAATTGTACAGTATCTTTTGACGAGGAACAATACAGTTTTACAATAGGTCATAGTTGCATTGTGTGACGAAGGTAATTGGTCGAGGCAACAATGGATGTATGTGTGCTTGGCTATGCAAGAAAACTGTTTGTGAAAAAGAAAAATGGAGTCGGGCGCGGGGAAACTTTGTAACGAGAGCTTTGTAACAAGAGGGCCGAAAGGTTTGGTGGATATTGCAATTGGCTTGAGGGACACTTTAAGTGTTATCAGATTAACATGTCTTATTGTTTCTGCAAAGTGCAACATGTGTAATAATCAGGAATAAAGGATTAAACAAACATACGCAAAGATGTCAAAAGTTCATAAATATATTTAGATTTCTCTTTTTAATCTTATTTAAATTACGAAAGCTCGTAATTGGCTATTCATTTTATTATTATGTACACAAATTTCATGGCCCGTTTAGCTCAGCTGGTTAGAGCACCAGCCGCGAAAGTTGGGGACCCGGGTTCAAATCCCGGAATGGGTAACATTTTTGGGAGGCTAATTTGTGTACATAATAATAAAATATTTAGATTTATTAATGGATAATGGATAATTTAACAGTGGATTTTTAAAGATTTTTTTTATCACATCCAATTAGGATACGGATATGTAGGCCACGAAATCAATTTTAATGTCTCAATACTTCTTAAGTAGAATTGTTTTTGTGCCAATGTAATTCAGTAAAGTAGTAGTAAAAATTTTTTATTAAATCCATTAAGTTAATTAGAACCTAAAGGCCGAGTCCATTCTCATTTGCGCCCAGCGAATTTTCCTAGCGATTTGGAAAACAAACTGAATGAGGCCTGCCCCTCTATGTAATCGATTTGACAACTGTTATTGTGTGACAACTTCGCGAAAGCAATTGACAAAAGAGAATGAATGCCATGAGAATCGCTCTTCTTCCAACTGTATTGTAAGTTGTTCCGAAGAGTTTCTCCAGTTCTCTCGATTGATGGAGAAAGTAATTTCGACGAGCAGCTTTCTACGGTCTCTTCATGAAGTCCAAACAATCTTGTTCGCGCCGAAGGATTAAGGTGGCTGTGAACACGTCAACTTCCACCGAATTAACACTCACCAAGAGTAGAGGGGTACACATTTTTGCCACGTAGTTAATTCAGAGCTCATTTTTAGAAAATCATGGGGGGGGGGGCGGGGGGCGAAGTTATTTGAAAACACAACAACACACATAGAGCTGATTTCACCAAAACCTGGCTAAACCTGTTCAAAACCAGGTTTAGCTCGATTTTGGTGAAATCGGCCATTAGAGTTAGGAAAGTGGTGTGAATACCAACTTTTCAAAAAAACATTATTTTATAAGTCTTTTAGGCTCACTACCATTGAATACAAAGGAACATCTGTATTAGCTGAAAATGAAACTAAAATGTAATTTTCAGTAAAATATAAAAACATGTTTATCCATTTCTTCTTCCCTTGGCGTAAAGCATTTAGATCAACATTTAAAACACATACACGCTAGTTCGAGAGAGAGAAATAGTGGCACAGAGAGAGTGAGAGAGAGAGAGAGTGAGAGAGAGAGAGAGAGAGAGAGAGAGAGAGAGAGAGTGAGAGAGAGAGAGAGAGAGAGAGAGAGAGAGAGAGAGAGAGAGAGAGAGAGAGAGAGAGAGAGAGAGAGAGAGAGAGAGTCACGTGAGAAAAGAACAATCAGGTTATAACACATTAAACATGATTACATCTAATAAAACTATCAAAAAACAACCCGTAAAATAGCAATGTACATTTTGTAAAACAGCGCACCCATTGCCGGGGAATCAGGAAGCAAATTTACATCACACCGGCGTGTTTCGCTCGTGCACTAAGCCAGCGGATATAAAAGCCAGCACTTTCCTGTCCCAATGTACAACCAAAAGCTGTTCCCCCACGCGTGAGCGTAAACACATTGTCGTCACAAATTATTATTCCATTTGCACACACAAACACACGCACACAAGCACACACGCACATTTCAGAATCGAGCATTACGTACCTCGTGTTTGCGAAATTACACATATTAAACCCTCTAATTTAGCGATATCCATGTACTTTTTTCCCACCCACCTCCTACATCCCAAACACATATAACCCCGTCACCCCCACGTAGCAAATCATTCGCGCACCCCTATTTTTTTGCTGCTATGCCGCTACCCCAACTTACCCGCGCTTTAAAAGGGAGTTTTTTGGGCAATAGGTCAAACTCTACGCGACGTGATTGAGTGTGTATATGGCCGGTGTGCTCTGGGTCCCAACTGCCCCCCCCCCCCCCCACTAAATTCACGTGACGGCGATTTTATCATCTCGTCCTGCCAAAAGTCGAAAGGGTTGGGGAGGGGGGGGGGGGCGCCGGGGGCCATGGACGCCCGATGTGGGTCGCTGGAACGCCGTTTTGCTAAGGTGTGGGTGGGAAATGAGTAACGGGTGGGGTGCCTTTGGGAACTTCAGTCCGAAATAGTGCTTGTTGGGGAACTTGATGGGGGATGGTATTTTACACTTACATACAAAATTTATTTTCAAGTTTTGTTAGTTTCATGTTAATTTAAAATCAGTATGGTCTGAAATCGTTTAGGCTTAGGTTTGTAGTTCATGGAATCGTATCACCAATTTTTCCAATTTACAACGCAAATTAAGGAAGATTTAGTTAGATATACGTTTGTCTAAAACTAGATTAAATCTTGGAGAAGAGTTCATCCAAGGTAAAAATGTGATTAACTGATAGAAAATATACAATGCGCACAACAATCTTTTTAACTCATAATTTAATGAATTTTCGTTTTTTCAGAGACTAAAATCAGAGTTCAAATCCAGTTTTTGTGCGTTTCTCTGTGTCAAATACTTTCATAACCATAAACATTATTCGATGGGAACTGAAAATCATTTATTGCTGTGGCCTGACATTCAGCTAGGAATTTATTGTATGTCGCCAGCCATACGTTATAGAATATAACATTTTCGTATACGCTTACTATCTCGAAAGTAGGTTCTAAAATCAGTATAGGTATAGCAAAGTCGTACAACACCTTAACAGCAAAGAAGTATTTCACTAGAATATATTAGACAGCCATCAAAATATGTAAAATTTATGTGAAAAACTCTGATTTCTTCTCCAACGTTTTGCTTTTCCTTTCTATCCATGTCAAAATACTATCTGCACAACCAAACGCTATCATAGGTCTCAAGAACGCTGCAAAACGAAATCAATGTGTAACGACGCACTGTTTTCCCAAATTGGGTCCTGTGACACTGGTCTTTCGGCGATGAACCTAGCCCAGTCTAGGAGAAAAAAAAGTAAACCACATATAAAATACTGCATGTTCATATCCTTTTAAAAATTGGTAAAACTCAAACTAATGAATTGTTTAAAAAATCCGTGCTGTCTACAAGGTGAGTGACGCTGGTATTTTTACTTCAATCCATCCAAACTAACTCCCGCATAGAGTTGGCTATAAGAAGGCACAGTGGTTATCCATCTAAAACCGGATTCATCGCAATGTTGCTTAACTCCAGTGAAAACCATTGTGCTCAAGGCTTCAAGATAAAAGGTTGGTGAAAGTGATTCGCATAATGATCAGTAAACTTCAGTGATTACTGATTATAGTACGAAGTCAGAAAGCATATGCTCCAAAAATGACGCAATTTCACAAGCTAACATTTCTGCTATTGAAACTACCAACTGTCATAACTGCCATTTGTTAAACCGCAGTTCCATTAGATATGTTAAAACTGGCTAAGCTAAATAATCAGGAGAAAAACCCCACAATTGAATTCCGGTACCCCCTCACAAGCAAGATAATTATATGAGAATTCATGTCTAGGGATTTTAAACAATGTTTTAAATTTGTTTCACTCTCTCTGCCGATCATTGTTACTTTTTTTATTACTATTTATTTATCAGCAACAGAATTCATTTAAATTCCATGTGAGTGTCTCTCACGTCACATGACTCTGTAACAGGGTCTTACCCATATATAAACTTTATTGCTCGAGTAGCCGTTGCTCTTAGTAATGAACTAACTGTATTTAATGTAATTGTGGTCAAATGTAATAATATTTGCTATCCTTACTTTCCGCTACTTCACAAAGCCAATGCCAATCAATCTACCCACAGGGGCAACCTTTTACCGCTAAACAGCCACCAGAAAAGGTTTATATACCTTGACAACTCGCAATCGTTCCTTTCTCAATAATATAACTCGTCCAAACACAACGCACCGCGTTTTATCAAAGCCCCAGCGACTGCAAAATTACACGGGACCCCAGCAATCAACGAATCGTGGCTATCAGAAGAGACACTGAAATGAGATAAAGATCGAGCGGGTAGACGGGAAGTGAAAAGGATGAATTGAAAAGGAACTTTGAGGGCGGTGGCGCGGATGTTCCAGAGAATGGTTGACCTTGGGATTCTATTTCTCCAGTTCCCAAGTTCTTCTCTGTTCACACAGAGAGGTAGCAAAAAGAAATGCTAACTTTTGTTTATTTGTGACAAAATAAATGTTAGTACGAGAGTTAATTTAAAAAAAAAAAAGCAAATAAAATTACAATTACAAAAATAGTTCACTAATAAAGCAATAAGTTATATAATGAAATTGAATCTCAGTCAAACACGCAAGCTGATGACCTTCAACAGATGGTTAATTCTTTCATTTATCTGAGTGTTTTTCTTAACTCCCTTCCTAAATAGGTATTATAATTTGTTTGTTCTTTCAAAGCCACGTCACATGGATACAGAGTAATTGGTACCTTAGGCCAGAAGCTCAACAGACGATTACCATTACTGTATTAAGAATTACGATGCAGGAGTAGGGGGGGGGGAGGTAGAAGTAAATTAAATGAGTCGAATTACATGTGCTCATTTCGGGAGGCTGTGGACACGTACAGCTGGCAGTGTCAGAGACACGATGTCATGAACATTGGCTCTGGACCAATCAAGGACTCCACGGAAGAGTCGCGAACATGACGTCACACACATTCAGAGTCTCTGATTGGTGCAGAGCCAATGTTGATGACAACGTGTTACTTACATTGCGAGCTGTAAATGCAGCTTTATGCTCGAAACGTGCGTTCTTTACGAAGTGTGCTCTGAGTTTGTGGGGGGGCGGGGGGGGGGGGGGGGAAAGAGGTGAACAGTGAAAAAAACTATTTGAAACTGGGATTTGAATGCTAAATCAAAAGTCTCACTGGTTTCCAGTTTTTAAGGGAAACCAGGGAGACTTTTGATTTAGCATTCCAATCCTAGTTTGAAATAGTTTTTTTTCAAAACTAGTGCTAAAGATAGTATATAGTAGACATGAGTCAAAGAAAATTAATAATGTGAACAGTGAATACGACGTGTCACTTTGAGTGCTATGCTAAAGTTAAAATTGTCAATGGGATTGAGCTGGAATTATTCTGTACTGCAACAGTAAGAAAACTAGATGATCAAATCTTACCTTTTGGTTCGACACATTTTTGATGATAAGTTTACATTGATGATTACGTTGGTTGATTTTTCAGTAATTTTGGACGAAATTCATAATGTATAAAGCCCTAGGAAGATTGCTGTATTTATTTACTAAATATGTTCCGTGTTTTTACCTGTATTTTTTTTTTTTGATAGGGAATTAAATGAATAATGATTGCTTGAATGGAAAAACCCGGGTTGGCTTACGAAAGTATTCCGGTGGCGTTATTAATATTTTACAATAAAACAAATGCTAAATTTAAAAACTGCATTATTGGCATATAGTAATATGTGTCCCGTTACCACATGCATGATACACCTTTGATATAACATTGATAATCACATAATAGTTATTCATGTATTCTATTGAAAATTACTGACCCAACGGAAAATGTGAGAATTTTAATAAAATATTATGCAGTCCGGTTCACTGTTGTTTCTTTTTTAATACGCCTGATAACCCGTGAATAAAGTTATCCTACTGATGGCAGCTCGTTATCATATAGCAAAAACAAACAAGCCGTCTTTTAAATCACCATCAAATTGCAAATTCATATTCCATCACAAACGCACCCACATTATGAACGAAAAAAACAATGCCAATGTCTCTATGCGATTATGGATATGACTTTACCAGCAAGCATGTCACAAACTAAATATAAAACTCACCCTTTAAAAAATCACGGAAAATTAGCTAACTGTCGGCAAAAGTTTTATCAAATATACGCATCCCTGTTTTTTTTTGTTCAAATGAGATTTTGATCCATAGCCATTAACGATGGGACTAGCCAAGTATTGTTGGCAGTCATTTCGTATTCGGTCGGGGGCCGCTCGTTGAGCTCGACGAATTAGAACATATTTTGGTAGCCACCAGTGATTTTTGAATAAAATGCCTGTATAGTGACCACCTATAATTTTTTAAAGATTTAGCAACAGATGTGTAGATTTCACAATGTTACGAAAACCGAGCAATTTTATATGCTGCTGGAAACAAAGGTTCATGGTCATCGAAGTTAAACAAACACTCCACGGATTATGACATATTGGATGGGTGACCGCCTTTCACACAGCTTGTATTGATCGGGAGACAGATTAGAGAGACTTTCCAGAGATATATGCTTAACAACCTGTAATGACAGAATGAATTAGATGAGCAATCCTGTTTTTGAGTTGTAGGTACGAAGAGGTTGTAGGTTTTCTTCTGAAAGGGTTCTTCTTGACTAGAGTAGGTTACGAACCAGAGCAATATTTCTCCTTCTCTCATCTACGTTTGGGGTTTAGTTCATTAATCTCAAATTGTGACCCTTCCATGCAGAAAGCCGCAGTTTTGAGCCCCTAGTAGTTAGGGGGGCATTCGTATTCCCAAAAAATCTGCCTTCTCTCTCCAATTATGGTTCCCTATTTGCTGACGCCATACCAATGTTACAGGGACCGTTAAAGGAACAGTGCGTCGTTAAACACCACGAACCAATCGATATCTCGCTCACTGCAATATTTTAACGACACAATGTTGAACGTGATGTGTAATGGTGTGATGATTATAAAACACAAAGTGTCTTTACGTAATAGTGTCGAATAAAATATTTTATCGGCAATTAAGTCTTAGGTACCGTGATAACACATAACAAATTAATGTTATGAAAATTGGTGCTTACACAGCATAAGTGATGAACAAAATTAATATTATTTAACGCATCAATTTCTAAACTACCCTTCTTGTTATGTGATTTTCACACATGAATTTGACCCTTGTTATGAGACAGCAAAGGAACTAAAAGTTTAAAAATCTCAATTGCTCATTCCGATATCCCAAGAAGAGTTGTAAAATGAGGTGGCTTTACGTTTAAAGACAGCGTAACCTTTAATACTTCCTTAATGCTGATTAGATTAAAACTAAGAAAAGTGTCACTTGTTTCATACTTTTTAATTGTTATCAGTGCATTAAGTTGTATTTCCTTTTCGACACAAACCCAAATTTTGATAATGAACCTTCGCACTTAAGAAATAAAAATCTTAAATAAAACATTCCCCAATCTTAATAAAACTTTGAGACACATTTCTTTAAACCTCTTAAAGAGGACAGTCAATTTCGCCCGCCTTGAAACCGACTCAAGGAACAGTCGCAGCTAAACTCGCGTAGTCGCTCTTGTCTCTCTATTGGAGCACAAGTCAAACAAACGAGCGAAGGCAATAGATTTCCCCTGGAATTGAACCCTGAACTCCGTGAAAAGCGTCTGAGCCGGGAAAACAGACGCAGAGATACGGAGTTCATGGCATGGAAAATCGAGCTAGCTTCTGACTCATAGGCAATGAGGAAGAAAGTGTTTTAATGTGACGGACTTTGGACGGCCATGTTGACTAAAGTCTTGAAAATAGTGCCGTGATTGGTTTAATTTCTTTCAGTTCATGGCCTGCTATTGCTCAAGTGAAGTGTGGCATTTGATTTGGTCAGAACATTTCTAGGGAGAAGGTCGATTTTAAATGTTGGGTCTGTAGATTTCGAACAAATATAGTTTTTGGAGACAGCGTCCTGTTTTATCAGGTTTGTTGACGAACATGCTATCATAGATAATATACGCGTCCATGTTATCATTGATAAAATTCGTAGTTATTGATTTAAAAAATATATGTATTTCTTCAAGATTTTCTGGAAATGTCAGCGTCAACGCTGACGAAACTCAACCAAGGTCATTTAACTGTCAACTACACAACCATCTTACAGTGACCCTGAACAACTCAGCCATTCCAAACATTTTAATATCACAATATTTCCAGTATCGACTAATTCAACAATTATGATAATAATAATAATATGTCCTGCTATCGTTTTGGTGACGATAGCAGGACCAGGAAGTATTTGAGCAGCTTGGATTTAAAATTAAACGCAGTTTCCAGTCTTCAAGTGTATACATTGAAAGATATTTATTATTATTATTATGTACAACAATAATTTTCCTACCCACGTCCATTTCTCTATTTGACCTTCTTAAAACATTTTCTAATTCCGTTTCATCTCTCAGAGCTCCGCACAATACATCACTACGCCACATCATTCTGGCCAACTGCATAATAAATAATACTCACACGCCCGCGAGTACAAGAGACGATTTATATCTCGGCAAACGCCCGACGAAACTCTTACTCGTCCAAGTTTTTCCCCCTTTTTCCTCGAGCTGCGAGTTTCCCTCGGCCGAATTCCCTGGCGTGCCGTGCCGTGGCCGGGCTTCGAACTGCATTGATTTCCATTCCCGAACCCGCAAGCTTGTGTGGCCCGCTGCCAATACATGGCTGGTTCGCCTGTTGGAGTGGCCGGCTTTTTCGTTATGGACGCCATTTGTTTATTTATCCAAATATCCTCTTTTGAATTTTTAAAAATGTCGATAAATGTATTGCGTATCGAATCCGTTTGTCAGTGCAGGGGCTTAGGTCATGGGTACTAAAACTTTGTTGACCCTTGGACACTTTGCTCGACCAGCTCAGCCATAGCAGGTTAAACAAAGTTTTTGAAAATAATCTACAAGATACATTAAATGTATATTTTTACTATTCAATTTTAAAATTATCATCTATTTGAATTGTTTACCTAATAATATCTTTTTTTTTTACCTACAGGTAGCAAAAGTATATTCAAACCGCCTACAGCGTAACAAGTGACACATGCCAGGCATCGGTAGGTTCATCATAAGGCAAGGGTTTATAGGGAAAATTAGGGTTATTACAAAATTATTAAAACTGCGTGTATTTACTCTGCTAAAAATAAGTATTTACAGGCTTGATAAACATTAGGTAAAGTGGACGGTACCCAGTAGACAATAATAACTCAGGTAAAGTTAAATTACATTGAAATGTGGCAGATAAAACTCTCTTCATTTACTTGCTGGATTTTACAAAAATTTTCATGGCTTTAAATTTATAAGTGGCTGAATTAAGTTATATAGTAGCGATCTCAACTAGGAGTACAAAAATTTGGTAAAACCAAGAATTGGACACTTTGCTATGGCATGGTCTGATAGGAAAACAAGTGGCCGAATGTGCTGACAAAATTCAAATCTACTGTCACCAAATTTCAGCTTACGTGACACAAAAGTACCCAGATAAACTCGGGTTAAAAACTTAAATCAAAATATTAACCAGGTATATCTAAATGCTTTAATCGAGCATGAATATGGCAACGATGCTGCATTATTACGTGAAAATGCAGCTTTGCATTTCCTTTTCCCGCATCCTTCACAAATGTGCAATGTGTTGCCACATTTCGTGATAATTTGCAGAGTCCCAGGCTGGCGCAAAAGTATGGAAATGCAACTTGCGAAAAGGCATTCAACTGACATTTAAAAGCAGACCACAATTTTATGGCAGCTAGCGCCACAGTCGCCGGAATTACACACCAGAGGGCAGCTACTACTTTACATTTAGCTCTGTTTGAAAATTATATTATATTGCCATGCAAAGTTTCAGGTTGGGCGCAATTTTTTACTTTCTGTGATATTATATTATATTTTGGTGTCTAGAGGGAATATTGCTCCTTGTAGCGTGCTGTTTTAGTTGTGTCCGCAAATATATAAATATCAACTTTTTAATTGGAGGAAATTGTAATGGGTGACTGAGTATAAATTTGTATACTCACAAAGGTACTGCATAAACGAAATAAACGAAATATAATTTCATGTATGTGACGAAAGAGTTTTGTTTCGTTTGACCAAAGCTCTCAACATTTGTCTGAAATGAATCATACGTAAACGGAATGTACCTACTAACATTTTTTCCTGAGGAGGAATTTTCCTCGTGCATTATATTCAAGAAAAGTAGTTTAAAAATGGTCGAAAAAGTAATTTTGATGTATGGGTTTTTATCCCTTTATCCATAGTTAACCGGTAAGAGTTAGGTAAGTTGTCAGTGTTTACAAAGAGTGGAACGGAGAATAAATAATAACGAAAATTTTAAAATGTAAGATGTAATAATGTATGATGTATATGATTTATGATGTGCTAAATGTATGATGCAATGATGTGAGTTAAATAATAACTGATAAATGATCATTGAGTATTATATAAATTACCTTCTGGTTGACGCGCCAATAAATGATTTAAAAATTAAAATAAAAATGATGTATGCAAAAAATACTAATTTAAAAGCATGTAAAAAATAATACACACCCTACTTGACTTTTGATTTGAAGTCACCCTCTCACTGTTCGATTAGAATCTTTATATTATAATAAAGTAAAAGGACACTCGACAAGAAATCATCAGTTAGACGATTTAGCTACTCAAGTTTTATTGCACATTTCCTTCCCCTTTAAAAATGCACTCTAGTTTCATTCGACAAGCTAGAACTTAACTCGATTTCAACTATTATATACTAAGAAATTATTTAATCATGCATTTTCTCTGATGGTTTTTCAACGCACTGAAGTTTCGATGCTAATTATATACATTAAGATATTTTTATCCTTCAGGGTATTCCTATTGTTTGGTGTTTTATTCTAATAAAAAAATTTCCGTAAACTTCATACAACAACACTAAAGAACGATTTAATTTACACTGACTGCAGCATGATTCACACTTCCATTGCTACAGTTAAGATAATTGGTTAATAACTTAATTTTATCTATACCAAACGCAATCTAATCCCCTACTTAAAGAGGTAAAGAGTGTAGGTGTATTATAAAAAAAAATCAGTATAAATCGCTTCACCCTAAAGCAACACCAGCTAATTCTTGAAGTGAAATAGAGTGTAGTCATGTAATAAAGAGTTGAACATTACCTACTGAAATTGTGCGCAGCAGGGCCCAAATAATCTGGGTAAACTTTTATTAGATAAGTTTCGTAGCGAGGAAACTCGCTTCTGCCGAGATTATAAATGTTCTCGTTCGTAAGGAACACTTTCATTTCGCACAGCTTTTTACTTACCTCCCATCTGTTCACATTTTATTCCAAAATGGTAGCAAATATACACTTGGATTCGGATGCATTGAGAGACGAAGTTATGGCTCGATTTATTCTTTTCCTTTTTACGAGTCTAGCATTTCGGATATAAATGCAGGCTTTAGTTTACCGTTAATGAAACTTTTGGAAAACCAATAAGATAAGTTCGCTATCTTTGTGGCCCTCGTATATTAGTTGGAAATAAACATCGAGAAGGGAAGATAAAGATTTGAAGACACTTCTTTACTAGTATTTTCAAAGAAATAGAAACATCGCTTCTTATAATAATTACTCCAAGTCCCTTGCTAAGAATGCATTATATTTTACTATTTTTATTATCATTTACTTGAAAAGTCGCTTAAAACTTCACTGTAGCTTAGAACTTTAAAAATTGCATTACACGCGGTGAAACATTTTACAAACATAAACAATGCATAAAATGCATTGATTTAGCTATTTGTTAGTTACCTGAACTTCGCAGTGTTTTTTTAATATACATTACTCACTAGTTGTGTTGCCCAAGGTTATCCAATTTTCAAAGGTCATTGAGCAGCGTTCAAACAACAAGCTGCTTTGATCTTGTCAAGACTATTCGTCCCAGAAAGGACAAATGATTCCACAAACTAACCGCAAAATAGCTTTGAGCTCGGCTGTGCTTAAGTCGATAGTGCACAGTGTGATACTGTTAAAGTAAATAGTATTCCCATTTAAGCGGTTTCTATGTATACCTCTACAGTATTTTCTATTAAAAGGAGTGGCTTTTTAAATGGTCGACCTATTAGTTCAGGGGTGCATGTTACTTTTCTTGATCACCTTTTTGCCATCGCCATGAATAGTATGCTTCCTTCCCTTCTTAATTTGGGCTAGCTCCAAATTATGTGAGTGTTTCATTTTCAATGAAATTCTAGTCCGATATTTTACGTGACAATATGAACGGAACGGTGTCAGGATAAATTAACAAAGAGTATTGAGTACCAATGGCAGCAAAGTCGTATTGTACGAAGTCTGAGTCTGGAAAGCTCTCAAACTAACTATTTAAAATGAATACTCAATGAGTAATGTGGAGCAGTGGAACTTTAGTGGCAGAAGAAAAAACAATTAAAATAATTATTTGAGTGCCGAAAGCCTTTAAGGCAGCTGCAGCGATCTCTTGAAGATGTCATCTAGGACATTGGGATCCATTTTCCCCCTGTAATCACATTCTCTTCGTAAGGACAAACTCCTATATCGACAGCTACAGGGCTCGTTTTCTCGAGTTTTAAGTCAACTTTTAGTCAAAGTGACTAACGCCGTTTAAAACTTTCCTGGAAGACTTAAAGCCAGCGACAGTGAACGTTAGTATGCTCGGACCTCTGGCAAATGACTTGGGAGTAGCAACTTCTTCCAAAAATGTCCTGGAGTCGCCACAAGACACCCTAAATAAGGCGACTAAGCCTAAGGCATGACTTAAACTCGAGAATTGGGCGAAAGTGGACGAAAAACATAGAATTTGAAGCTTCTCCGTAGGTTAAGAAATGAATAAGTCTTACATCTGAGTGCAGCTTGTGACAAAATGAGAAGATTTATTTAAAACTGTACTGCAATGCAGGCTTTTATGAAATACTTTTGATTTTTCACGAACTTTAGAATTAGAACACGCGCCCCAGAGAGTCATATTAAGTGATTTTAAATTCAATTTCATTATTTCATCCATGTGGCGTTGGTTCTTTGATGTTAAGCACAGCCAAAAGCGTAGCGAGAGGAGTGTGAACCAGTGACAATCGTCACAGTACCCTTTTTGAAAAGGGAATTGGCAGAGCATGAACGGAAAGATGTATATATTTCTGTTATCATTTTATTTGAAGTCAAACAGCTGTTGTAATAAAAATTATGTTTAGATCTGGTGCAAATTTTTTTAAATGCGTGTATCGTGGGATGGTTATTGGCGGAATTATTAGCGGAACTGTAATCGATGTGATACGATGAAAGAATTTTGAGGTTTGTTTTAAAAGATTTGGCTAGAAAGTGTTCGATTACATGGGCAAGAAATGTAACACACAATATGTAGTGCGTGTATGAGTGTATGAGTTCGTTTTTTTATTTTTTATTGCCACACAAGACTTGATCAAACAGGTTAAGCGACTCTGTGCTCAATCGGTTTTTGGATGGGTGACCACAAAAACAATTTAAAAAAATCAAATACCGTTGGATACATTTTTTTATGGCAGCTACAATCACCGTGATTTTCAATCTCTCTACAATACGGATCAGTGGAGCAATCCTCGCTGTTCGGGTTTCACTGGCGTTCACCATTGCTTTTAAAACCAGTAACAAATGTCTTTTTGTCAAAACATTGCGTCGTTACAGTTAAACAAACCAAACATTTCGAACTTTATTGCAACTTTAGCGGCAATTTGCCAACCAACGCAAAAAAAACTCCACTCTAAGATTTACAGAAAATTATCTCTTATGCGTCTTATCGCAAATACCTATAACTTTGAAGAAAGGCCCATGTCACGGATTTCCCATTTTCTATACCCATACAAGTTTTTGTTCGTTAATATAATTGCGCGGAAATGCAATTCACTGTACCGGAAGTCATTAAGGTTCCCGTCGTGAAAAGCCATGCGTTACTACAGCGATTCCTCGGCGCTTAGCTAGTTTTAAGGACCCGTCCGAAGTACTGAGACCAACGACAATTTCCCCAAGACTGATTGCACGCTAGACAGCGCTAGTGAGCTTCGCATGCGGCTAGAGAGTCTAGTGTCCACGTGTGGCAGACATCTTGTTTCCAACAGCGAATAAATGCTGTTAACAATGGCTCTGGACCAATCTCGCCGGGTTTATCGCTTTCAACGTCAGTGACACGATGTAATGGTCATTGGATCTGGACCAACCAAGCTCAGTTTATAGCTAGCAGTGTTTATGACACGATGTCATGAACATAGACTCTCTCTGGACTAATCAAACTGAGTTTACAGTTAGCAATTGCTAGAGACACGATGTCATGAACATTGGCTCTGGATAAATCAAGCTCGGCTGACATCTAGCAGTTGATATGATGTCATAGACACGGCCCTGGAAAAAAAAGAAAGTAAGTTGGAGCGCTGACGACGCAGTTTAAAATTTGACCTTCGTGAAAACAAGATGGCTGCCATTGCCAACAGTTGGCAACTCGCGACTGTTCACATGCTTGCTGAGCCCGCACACGGATCTCTTCTTATACCCAAGGCCATTTAATTCGAAGGCTGTCTGAGCATCGGTCGCTCTCTCTATATATACTAAAGATTAAAATCGTGGTTGCCCGAAATCCCAAGCCTCAACGCGATATTTCTTACAAGACTCGTGATTCGTGACGCGGCTAGTGCAAAGGGATTTTCGCTCGGCAAAGGCGAAAGGAAGAAAACTGTGCGAGATGTATTGGTCAATTTCTCTCCGCTTAGTGAGCGTGTATCGGGTGGAGTGGGAATGGGGGCAGTGTCATTTGTAAAGCTTGCCCAAACAACGGCGGGTGAGTTCTTGTGGGAAGCTAGCAGTGTCGTTGGAAATACCTTGTGGATTTGGGTGGGCGACTGTTTTTAAAGTGGTTACGTTTCCACGGCTTAGGATTGTGGTGGTATACAAATTCAGTGCTGTTAGGTTGGTCTCAATGTGGATTACATTCCGAAATAGAGATATATTGAATAACTTTACTTTATAGGGACTCTACAATTGGTTTAATTATTCACACACGAAATTGAATTTTTTACTTATTTTCTTTTCTCCTATCAAAATTTTAACCAGCTCGACCAAAATAAATCAGAGATGCGATTTGTATTAAAATTTTTGCACTTTAAGAAATAATATAAGGTTAATAATAATTTTTCTAGGATCCAGAAATAGGTTGTAGCACAGGTATCTAAAATAGTATTTAAGCGTAAAACCTGTTCAGAATTTTACCAACAAACATTATTTTAAAATACACTACATTTTTCTTTAGACGTATATAATAAAATTATTAGAATTTATAAAAAGCTCAATCAAAGTGTATTAGGTAGGTTATTCAATATGCAAATATTAACTGCATTTATGTCAGTGTAAAAATAAAATAAAAATGCTTTACTGATCGAAGTAAGGTAGAGACGATATTTTAAAATTATCATGAAGTATTAATTAAGTTTGCACGTCTTTTTACCATTGCATGACCTGGATCCCAGTAACTCAATTTGTTGTCTTTAAATTAAATCAATAAATTTTAATACGAAAAAGAAAACAACCTGTTCCGGTGCTAGCATAGCACGATATTAGAATATATGGCAGTGTTGGTGTAATATGATTCGACCGTGGGGGAAATAAACCATGATCACCACTAGCAAATACGACACGCTATCATATCCGGTCTCTCTTACTGGACCCTACAACCAAGGGGGCAAATGTGATGCAGGTAGAGTACATCACCAGAAAAACCTGCAAGACTTCACTAAGCCTTCAGAACACAGTTTACAGTTTTTTTTTAACTGGTTTTAAGGAAGGATTGGAGCAGCTAACATGAATATTAGAAATTCGATAAGGCCTGTGTCACCAAAGAGTTAGACTCCTAAGCTGTCGAGATCGTAGTTGGGGAAAACTTGCTAAAACCGAGCAGTAGTACTGAAAATATTAAAAATATCATTTTTCATGATTTCAAACAATATTGCGTTGAAACACTGGTATATTTTGTAAGATAGTTTAAACGGTAAAGAGAAACGGCTATGCGTTAAACAAATTGATGTTCTTAAGGTGAGTATTGAATCATTCTTAGTCATGAGAGGGAGAAAATGAAACGTAAGTGGCTGGCGAGAAGAATGCCCGAGATTTCATTGCGGGGCTCACTTTTCTCAAGATGTCACGAAACACAGCGTACCAAAGATGATGATAATTCAAACAAGAAAATTATATCTAAAGCTAGAAAATTTAGACGAATCGTAGTTGTTAAACTAAAAGTAGTGCACAGAGCAGTTTTCGTTACCATAGGAGCTGTTATAATTATTTGTGGCATTGGAGAATTTCGTTGCGTTATCTGCAGCGGAGGGGTTTTTGGTATTTGAGTAGCAGCTTGGATAGTTTTATGCATAGTTACATTGGTTTCATTACATTGGTGGCAGTGGGTGGGTTTCGTTACATTGGTGGCAGTGGGCGGGTTTCCTTTCATTGGTGACAATGGAGGGATTTTTGTTACGTTGTTGGCAGGCCTTAAGTTTCAATTCGTGGCGTAGGATTGTTCACACGTCATGTTTGACCATAAAAAGAGTTAATTTTTCTCCCAGGGCAACGAGGTTTGTAACTAAACCATCCTCAGTTGACAACCAATATCCCATACTTTGCAAATACTTCCCTTTTCAACTTAGCACAGAGTTGCAAAAAAACGTTGTGCAACCATCCCTTGAATCAAGAGCCTCGCCACTGGCTTACGATTTGGCATCACCGCTATACCGCAGAAGAAACACAAGCAATAAGAACAATCGCCGGAGCACAGTTTCTCTTTGCCAGGACATGCCAGACTAGCCTGGCGGCGGCGTGCGGAGCTGGTTTATTTAATGTTGATAGATGAGGCATTCGAAGTACGCGGTTCGCTTCCCCGTCGGCTTCCAGGGGCGCTCATGTGTTCGCCTGCACTGCGGATCGTGGGAAGGGGTGGGAGGCCTTGCCCAAAAACAAACGCTCGGTCGTTGGACGGGGCAGCGACGAGCTAAACTGAACTTTTGTAGGGAATTAATGTAGGAATTAGGCTGAAAATTGTGTCAGTTGTATTGAATGATCGGAAAATCGCAGTGTTGACGTAAAATCAACAGCTGTATTTACCTATTTTTGTTATAGACATTTCCCCATGCCAGTGAGCATATTCATTGTATTTACGCAACGCTTTCTTCCCCATGGGCTGGAGCCAAATGCCGTGAGAACTGACATAAGCATTGCTGCGTGTACTTAGTTGTTAAAACAGTTAAAATAGTATGGTGGTCATATTCGATATATTATTATGGCAGGAAAAAGTGTGGTCATATATTTTGAGGTAGATTGTCAATGCTGATCATGTCATTAGGGGAGTCTCTTGCAGTTATTTTGTTGCCTACTAGCAATCTTCAATTAGTGGTCTGTTAGCGAGAAACCCGCAATTTTTATTATAATATGTCGAATATGGCAGCAAGCCAAATGAAAAGCCGGCCCCCCTGTTTAGGCATCACGTAACAGGTGGCTACAGAATGCTAATTTGTCGTGCACTTTTCTCAATGTACACGACACGCAAAACGCTATTGAAGGAATGTTTTGGTCTCCCTGCAATTTAATGTAAGAATGCCGAGGTAGGTAATAAGCATGAGAGCACCACAGGAGAGGTAATTCTATTATGCTATTTCCGGCAGTCGGGAACTTAAAAAGAATTTCTATTTGGTAGTGCTTCCTTTTTAGTTTCTCTGTGCAATAAAGCCGGGAAGGAAATTTTATTACATCTGCATGGAAGTGCGCGAATTGTAGAGCGAGCAAACATGCATCTAAAGTCATTTTAAAGTGTAATACTTCTACGACACAAAAGACCTTGTTAAATGCAATATGCGACAATATGTGACAATGCCACGTATTGTGTTGAATATTAAATTATGCATTATAGGATGGAATGTATAGGTGAAATCTGTTGAAAAGAGGTAAACCTATCAATCAGTTAACTTGTTTTCATTGTGTGAGTGATCATCGAAATAATATGTAATTTTTATGAACTAAGGCATTTTCGAAAGTCAAAGTAAATATTTGTCTTTTTAACGCAAATCTTGTTTTAATAATAATTGAAACAATATAAAAGATACTTTTGTTTCAGTATGGTTTTATCGAATTTGTTTCAACTGTAGATATTCACGATCTTTGTAAAATAATCCGTTCTCTTATTTAAAATTTTAGCTATCATCATATCAAATATGTGTATATTTAAATATAATAATATATTATGAAGAATCGAAATATTTTCTCACGTATCAATAAAGTATTTTACCACAACAACTTGCAGTAACGGTTAGTAATCTGTTTTTCACAAGTTTTGAATTTCCAAAAATCAGCTTACTCAGAAACAAATGCTGAAACTCTTTTTACAAGTACGTGTACTTTCTTCCCATATCTTATGAAATCATACTCAACACTCCTAGCACGCTCTAGACATTCTTGAGTTGCACTGTTTCTCTACCAGGAACGATAAAATCTTGATTCCAGCTCGGGCTCTAGCAAATCACAAACATAGCTATAAACAGCACAAATCGAGCTACATCTTTGTCATAAAACAGTAAATTCCATGAATAGAATATACGAAACCTCGTTGCATTTCATGATCACATGTCCCATCTTGCACCTAGCTACACCTTGGTATTTCAAGCAACAATTAGAATTAATTCTGCTTGTCTAAATGACGCTGGCGGTTGTGTACTGCGGGTTGCATAAGCTGCATTTTCGGAATTAGTGTTACGTTGAAACTCAAACTGTAAATGACGATGAATAGTGTTGATCAGAGATGCAATTGTGAATGAAGGTGCTAGGTGAAGCGAGGAATTCCTTGGCAATGTAATAATATCACTCATGTAAAACATGTCTTGGTACATAGATAAACCGTGTTCATTAAATAAACGATACGTTTATACGTACATTGCATGATTATAAATAACTATAGAGACTCAGTCAAGACCTATGCATGTATATTTGTATAGACAGTGAGGAATTTAAGAGTTATTGAATGTTCAATTGAGGAAATTATCAAAATATCTGAACACCATTAGATATTCGTACTTAAACCCTTTAGCAGGGGAATCCAGCACATTAACAAACTCGATTTGTATTCAAATGTTTATGTTGTTTCTGTGTTGTTTGCTTACTGTTCATATATCAATTTGGTTGTATGCCGTTTTGACAGCCGATTGAGCAAAACATTAAATATTATTCAGATTTTAGTTCATAGTATTAATATCGTTCACAGATCCACAGTATGGACAACTACGGAATTGAATAGCACTGTTCAAAGCTGATGCATTATTCTAACCCCATTCCCCCAATTTTGGGAACTAAATCCTACACTCAAAACAGTACAAATAAACATGTAAAAAATTAAAATGTTCGCCTAATACTTAAACCTAACTGTGTCCTTTATAGATTCAACCGATGCACGAGGAACACTAAAGATAAAACCACGAAGAGCACTGTAACACTGCACGCTATCACTAATTGATGAACTTGTGACACTGGCGAATGGACCGTTTAACTCTGATGGCTTCCGCATTACCCGCTATTGTCTACAATTCCCTACAATTCCCTATAATTCCCAATTCCAACGACGTGTTACTATTTAAAGAGCATATAGAGGAACGCTCGCTAAAAGACTCCGCTAAATTATTTAATGTGATTCTTTAAGAGTCTGGTAAGACTTGTGAAAACAGGTAGCGAGCGGTTAACACTGAAGAGGCTGGGGTTGTTTTGGTCCATCGACTTAATCTCTAATGAATAGAAAGAAACAAAAAAAATTTTGGGGTACCATTTTGTGATCGTCAACGACTGGTGCTTGTGTTTGGGTACTACAAGTTTTCTCTAGTTTTACGAACTTTTCGAAGTTAACAGAATGGCATTTCCCACAAATTCTCAAGTGATTGCATGTTATCATTTAAAAAGAAAACACCAATTCAGTTTTTAACTTTAATCTTATGAATGCCATTAGCAGTGGTTAGCAACTAAATAAAATCCAATGAGTTAGTATATAAGCTGACACAGTTTTTGGCTACATTTTTATCCCAATTTTTATCCTTTCTCATGACAGTGTCACATGACACTTTTACGAAAATAATTTATAATATTTACGGTTTTAAATTTAAGTTCATAAAGCTTTATGAGTTTACTATAAACAAATCTATTAGTACAATAAAAACGCAAGAAGTGTTCCCTTAACTGTCCCTGATTATTGCCAGAGCAACAAAAGCAAGAGAAAAAAATAGTCACATCTTTGCAAACAAAGTCATGTTCGTACGTAAAGATAACAGGAGTTGTCATGACCATCTTAAGCAGCACTAAATTTACAAGAAAATGATAAAATATGAACACTACAGAAATTTGATACTCAACCACATCCCCAACATCCAGCCCCCCCCCCCTCTCTCCCTCTCACTCTCTCTCGCAGCTTTTACGCTGTTCGACCATTAAAATTGGCCCGGGGGAGTTTTGCTACTTGCGACGTCTCTCGAAGTTCGACGTCGACGGCGCTACATGGAGTCGCCGGCTGATTCCCGAACCAGACGTCTGTTTTTTTATTACACTTATTACCTTCCTTTCTATGGCGATAAAAAAGAGAGAGAAAGACTTGAGAAAAAAAGAAATATAGTCGTATGTTGGTAACTCTATAAGCCTGGCTTACTCAAGACGCGATATTCAAATGGAGCAAGTGTAATATATGGAGCATACATAGGTGAGTACGAATAGCTCGATGAGAGCCGTTGTCAAACCCCTACCGCCCCTTCTCCCCTCACCCTTTTAACCATACACCCCCCTCCCATGGGATACGTTGCTTCAGAATGGGAATGTGAGCAGTTGAACAAAAAAGGGGGTTCATTATTAAATGTTATGTGGTTGTTCACATTGGGGTCATTTAACTGTAAATGATTTGAGAGTAGTGAGAGATTGTAAGCGTCACAAAATGATTTTAAAGTACGAAAAAGGATTATTTTTACCTCTAAAACATGTTGTAACGTAATTTTGACAAGAAGATTTGTTGTGAACACCAAGTCCGTTGGGTACATTTACAATCGCGTGTGACTTTTTTTTCTGTACACAACTTGGTACACTTTAAATGGGAATGCATTTTACACGTTTGGAGCAATCACATAAGCAAGATATAAATGCATTTGGTAAATGTCTTGATTAAAATTGTGCATTATGAAATACCACTTGCTTAAATTGTTATTTTACTAACGGCCAGTTTATTTGAAGACATGTCATGTGAATGGCTGCATTAACGGTTCGTTCATTCCTTAACCAATCATTTAGCATGAGTAACGTTTCTCTTTTCATTTTCTTCAGCGTTGATATGTCGTATCACATCAACAACTCAATCGCGAATTACTTGTTCCAGAAATAACATGATATCGTGTGCAAGATTGCAAAAGACAATTAGTGGCACATTTACCAATAATGCCCAGAAAAAGAAGCGAAACCAAGCTGTGGTTCGGACGGGCGTACTCAGAACACTGTTTTGTAGCCAAGCACAGTTTCTAGGAGATTGATTCACTCGAGAATTCCTTTTTGTTTGTAGACAATTTTGCGAGATTAGCTGGAACAGGGTCCGAGAAAATCGAAGGAGAAAAGTTGTACGAGGAGATATAAAACAGACTCTTTTTTTTTAGATTTGTGGTCACATGCTGGACTAGAAGGATTAGTTTTTAAGCTGGATAGAAGAACACAGACCGCTTAGCTTTCTTCTGCAGTCACCGACGCTGCAAGAGGCATGATAAATGAGAACTACTTACAACGATAAAATACTGTGAACAAACTAGTTTAGATAGTACATACTAACAAGTAATAGACTGCAAGGTTTTAATGACTTGTCACATATCATAAATAACAAGTACAATAAAGGTATTGTGAAACTTACAGAACAGTTTACTTGATCGAGGAACATAAATTAAAATAATAACGTTTCGCTGAAATTTGAGGATTTAGTAGCCATCAAGACATTTTTATTCTCACATTTCATATACCTATATTTTTTCCACAATTGATGCAAAATGCAGACCTTGCCTTGAGTCATATCAAAGTGATTCGCTTGATATTAACAACTGATTGATAATTGGCGAGGCACGTAAACTTGTAATGAAATATCTGCTTAATGTTGGTGGAGGAGCCGAGTTTGCTCAGCGGGTTGCGTGTAGGGGCAAGTGAAATTTATGTTCAGTAGACAGGTTTTCATTATGTATATATGTATAAAACAAATATTTGTTTTTCTAATTTCTATAAATCACAATTGCTTTTTAAGCTTCTGTGTAACTACGGAAAATGCAACGGTGTCTCTGACCTCAATATTATACTTGCTAACATTATTTGCATACACAGAGTTCGAAATAACTATTGGTCACATGTCGCAAAGCGCAATCTATCGTGTCCACCGCTCATAGAACTGCAACACTAGATGCACTTTACTGCACCCACTAGATGCACTTTACTGCATCCTTCCAGCCCAGCTATTCCCATGTGCAATATGATGGAATATAATGGCACGTGCATAATTTGGCCATGCATTATTTATAGCGTAGAAAAAGCATTCAGTATACACTTGTGTGATGTAATGTAATACATTGTTTTTAAGGTTTGGTGCCAGACTCACTTTATAACGTTGCACTGATTATTTAATTTTAATAATTTGAGGACACAAGCATAACATGATGTAGCTACATATTGATGGGGATAGGTTGGTTTCATTCGTCTTGTCAAAAATAGTTATGATTTATTTAGTTGAGTAGTATATTTTACATGATAAACAAGATTTTGTGTAATTTCTACTTATTCTAACTTTGTTGCTGATAGGTTGATAGTTTTATTTGGTTGTAGTGATTCAAAATTAATTTATTCCTTTAATGTAAAATATATATTTCATTTATAATTTATATGAAAGCAACTAACGCAGTTTTGGTTATAGTGGAATTAAAAGCTTTACACTTTCATAAATATGCGTCGTTCTATCAAAAGACCGGGATCATTTTAATGATAAAGTGTTACTTGTTTAAGCTTGAATGAAGTTTAGCAGGGATTCAAGTGTTTTTTTAAAGACTTGATATCATATTAGAGTTATATTATGGAATTTATACTCATATTCAGTGTTATACTTTGACCTAACGAGGTTTTAAAATTTACGGATCAAATAGTGAAGGTAAATTAATTATCTTTATATCAAGCACTTTTGCTGGCACAAGTATACAAGATCGAGCAAAAATCAATTACCTCCAATGGTGCAGGGATTTTCAAAGTTTGATCGATAACTTCATACAATTAAGGATTCTCTAGATGTATAAGATTTACAAAGATTATTTGTACTCGGATACGAGTACTAAATAATTACGTTACTTGAGCGACTAGAAGTGATTAGCAAAGCTTTTGAGCCATTTAATTGAAACTTTATGAATTCTCTCTACTGATGTGTCAGTGTACCATGTGACCTACTCACACTTTAAAACCGAGAAGTTTATACAGAACATGCTGGAAATGCAAATGTATTCCGATTTATTACCATTAAAAAAGAAACCCAGAAAATGAAGTCACCACATTCTAGCTGATAAGTAATTTTATCCATATCCGAAATAAATTCGAACTAGTTTGCCAAGCGATACCCCAAATAAAATCTTTATCTACATACCTACAGCTCCAGCAAGAAACTAGGTTACTTTCATCCTGTGCATAGATCATTCCTACAAAACTTTATCACACTGTTCGACATTCGCAATTCAACATTTTGCCAACACAATGCAAAACAAAATCCATTTCCATAGTGAAATTCACAAAATGCATTTGGTGAATCGATCACTGAATTCGCTTGCTCAACAATTCACCAGCAAACGACTTTACAGTTTACACCATCGCCTTCTAGTCACATGCACCCATGTTCCATAACACAAGCGTCTACACTTTTTGCTTCTTCCACGTATACTTTAAAGGATCGTGGCTCGACAAAGTTTTCTCATATCCGCGCTACACCGGGCTTGGCTGTTTGCGATACTTTAGTAAGTCTGTACAAAGACAACAAGATAACATGTTTACAAAAACGATCCATCGACAGAATCTTCCTTGTATTCCTATTATTAGATGCGCGAGCGAAGTGAACATACAATCTGCATACCCAAAGAAATGAACATTCGTTTCTAATGGCGCGTATAACAATATTTGTCGACTGTGGGTTAAGCGTTTAACTCTCTGAAAAGGTGGATTCCACGGCATCATTTTGGCGGTTCCCATGACAAATATATTAAGTCCTACTTTAGCCGAAGCTCTTCGGTAAAACCAGCCCTTATTGTTCCAATTATATTCTGTCCGAATATATGTTCGAATTTGGCAATAGTTTTCTAATTATCTTTAAAAGGGGGTATGTTATGTGTTGGAAAAGATCTTTGAAGTAGCTTACCATAAATTCACAAAATATTCAGATTTTTTCCATTTTTACCAGCTCGATAAAAATGCCTAATTACCTATTGAACACATTTTCACCACACATTACAAATATATTGACCGTTACATGCAAACTTGAAAGCGTCTTTTGGTGTGGTACTACGTGGTACTACCAAACATATTGGCTCGACACAGCCAGCTATAGTCGGACCCAACCAGAAAATACGAGTTTCTAAAAATCGCTAACATGACGTTTGAACATCTGTCTTCAGATTATCGAACTGAATCTGCTAATTCCCATTCGCATGCCCGTCCTCAAAACACCACCGAACCCTCTACATTTTAGCTGCGTGCCGAGAGGAAATATTTGAGGGACAAGCCGGGTAAAACTTGTCTTCTCTGGTTGAGCCCGACTATGGCAAGTTCCCCAGGAACCCAGACCCTGTATGACGAGAACCCCGTTCCTTCGAGTCACGTCTGCGAAAGTTTCTGTGCCAGCCAACTTCTTTCCGGCAAACTGACGTGACGGTGCTACGCCAAGCGCAAGGCACATTGTGGTCCCGCATAGCGAAGACTGATTGCTGCGACGTGAGGCTGTAATTTGCAATGCAGTCGAAGAGTTTACCGTGTGCGCTTGGATTATTTGTTATTGGTGTTTAGGAGGGCTAGGTTGTCGTTTGTTTCGGCGCTCGTGAATGAGGAGTCAAAACTCAGTCACTACCTTAGTAAAGGCACATTTCAAAGCATTTTGACATTTTAAATGTACAGTTGGTAACAATATTACAAGAAAACAAGACATAAAGATTTTATTTCGAGTAGAAATATTCTGAGATCATTAAAGACACTTTCCGATATTTATAAATCATAGAGTTTTAGAAAATTTATATAAAACGAACCACTATTTTAGTCCCCAGTTCGTCTGGGTCCCCAGTTAGTCCCCAGGGTTTTCAAGAAAGGTTTTTATATCCTCCTGATTAAGGCAATATAAAATAGATTTTTTCAGAGTTCGTCATCCTTTTCTGATTCAGAGTACTACCAGAATCAGGCACCTTATTCGAGTTCGTGTAGTTCTCGTTTTCAATCAATGCTTGGTCAAAACAACAGCGCGTGAGTATCGCCTAAGTGCAATTCGTTTGGTTAGTCTTCTGCGCTGACTATGACTATTAAACGAAATCATTTTTAATTGTATTGCCAATAAGCGTTTTTGGTTGGTATGCTCTGAGAGAAGGAGGTAATATGCCCTATGACGTCATTATTGCTTCCAGATTTGCTGTCAGAGCGATCTGTATGCGATATTTTGCGAAATAGTTTACGTGTTTTGTTTTGCGCACAAGAAGATCAATCTATTTGTTGTGACAAGTGTAAATTGGACTTCCATTCTTGGATAGATTGATTGGACATAAAGTTGACAATTCAAAGATTTGATTCCAATGACTGTTTTGTTAACGCTTTCGGATTTGGGGGGGGGGGGGAGGGGGCGATTTGAAATGCAAACTTTCTAAGTGATTCATCTATTTCGTTCGATCTAAAGTAATTTGGGGGTCGAATAATAATTTCAAACGACATCCAATCATATATCCGAATCAACAGTACTTTATATTTTTTTGTTAAACTTAAATTTTCCAGTAACCTAACTATTTAAACGACTAGTCAAATTTCCCAAAACCACGGGATGTAGAAACCACCTCAAATCACGGTGGTATAACTCAAGGAAACAACTTGCGACATCACTCCAACAAACCTCTTTGAAACTCTTGGTCAATACACCTCATAAAAACAATTAACTGTGTGGCGGCAGTAACTTTGCTATTTAACTCCGTCTTTAACACTAAGTTGACAGTCTCGACTTGACGTTTTTTTAGCTACAAGTCGCAGTCCAAACAGGAAGTGGACTGAGTAAACGGTTGGGTGAACTAAGTACATCATAGCATCTTTGTGAGGATTACCTGTGTGTCTTGACAACGGCAGCGAGAAAGGCTGTTGGTTACTAACGACCGGTTGCACTCTGAAACCAAAGAAAAAACGAAGATTAGTTAATGTGATTGTGTCTTGCCGTTTGATTAATCGAAGTCAGATGTCGACGTACATCCAAACTGATGTCATTTGAATCGTGAGCGGCTGTGTATGTGCCTTTCGTGCAGACATCCTCTTAAAGGTGTTTAATTTAATTGTGATTTGAATTCACTCTTATGTAAGTGACTTTGTTAATTTACATTTTTATAGGTACAAGGAAATAACAGCATCCTTAAAACAATTTAATATAAAAATTCCATGGAACAATTAATCCTGAGGACTCTGTTAAGTATCTTATTCTATCACAGTTAACGAGTAATGATACTGACAAGTAATGAAATAAAAAATCAAAATATGAAAGTATAGGAAATTGATTATTTTCCAGCATCTTGAAACAATATCTTTTTTCAGGATCGAATGAATGAATAGTGGGGCTAGGCGCGTCAACCTTTTGGTCATTTTGCGCCTTTTTCAGGATCATTTTTAATTTAGGGAAAATTTTTGTAGTTCCACAGATAAAGGTAACCCAGATGTTCCACTCACTCCAGTATCGCCGGAAGTCGATGGATGGAGCCACTGTTTGTTGTGATATCACATGTAACCAAGGTAACTGTAACCACCTGTGGAACATAGGGTCCCTTGATTATATTGCGCTTGTGCCATGGCCTGATAGACAAAGCCAACTGTGACCACCTGAGGAACATTGGGGCTCTTGATTATATTTGACCTTGTGCCATGGCCTGGTAGATGATGGTAAAACAAGTAGCCAACGCACCCCAGCGATTGCCGGCCAAACTACTACCATCAAAATGTAGCCGTGGCCGTAGCTATAGGTATGGTAGAATGTCTGGGTAACCTTACATCTGTGGTAGTACGATAGGCATAAATTAAAACTCTGTCGAAAAAAAATCTCCATCACATCCATAGCATTCCAGTTCTTTGCATGGTCCAGAAATTTTCTGAACAAAATGAAAATTCAGTATCACATCCATTCAAAATGTTATATTGCACCCCAACCCCAAACCGGACCCCTTCCTAACCCACCCCACTGGAAAATGCACACCCCTAACGCTACACATTTTCCCGGTACAAATAAAATCGAATCGTGACGTCATGGTGTCCAGTCAAGTGCTCGCTCCGGTTTCCGGTGTCGAGACCGGAAAAGCGATAAAAACGGAACCGGAAATGTTTGCTAAAAAACAGGATGTTTATCGATATTGCAGCGTGAGTGTTTCTCTCGGTGTTTACATACAATATGCATGCCTTTTTTGTCGATTGAATTGAATTGGGAATGTAATACGTGGTAATACTGTGTACTTGGAGTGCTTACAAAATTCGATGGACATTGTATTAGCATTGAACAAACAAAACCAAACCATTGTTGGTTGATTTACTATTGAGTTTCTCTGGCGCAATTACTGATTGGCCGTAATTGTCCTTTCATATTCCATCTATGTGGCTGAAGAGCTAAGTCTCGAACAATTAATTAATAAATAACAAGTATTAAAGAAAACGGAAGCAAGATGAATGAGAAAACAAGATTGATCAATGCAAGATTAAACGAGATCGATTTCTGTGAACAACGCTAAGCAGTAAAAGTTAATGAGTTTACTTACTTAAACATTTTCATTCCTTTGTTTTATTTATAACCATACTGCTAGTTCATATCTCATAAGATTACTACAACTTATCTTCGAGACATGATTCATTATCGTGTTCATTCAAATTTAGCTCGTAGTATATCAAGTGGCGTTGATAGCAGAGACCAACGATTATATATTTTTATATGAAATTTAGTCACTGTTTTTTATTGTTCGATAAGTATTAGCATTTAAGTATAATTGTATCAACTTATCAGACTATGATTAGCTGAGTTTATCGAACTGATTAAAACCTGATTATTAAAGGATCTTATCAATAGGGTCTTCATTCATATCTTGTTAATTAAAAAGTGTCCGATAGCATAGTTGTTCTTGGAGATATTTGAACGCGAAGCAATTAATAAATAGGCTGTCAATAATGCTAGTTCATAATAGACTAATGTAGAACGATACTTTGGGGTTCCAGCAAGTGGCATAATTACGCATATCTCTGGGATTGAATAACCAATTTTTAGAAACCAATAAAAAATGTTATATTTTTAATACTAAGTACTGCATTTTTCTCTTATTTTCTTTTTACAGGCTATTCCTGCGTTCAGATATACATTACAAAGTTTTTCTTTCTCTCAGAGGCACCCATCCAGCCAAACGCTTTGCTTATTATACTTTGAATCACGTGGAGGCACCACGTTTAAAAATCACATCAATTAGCTCGCTAATTATCTTCGAAATTCACGCGAAAGTTTTCTCTTTTAGACCCGGCGACACTCATAACGGCTTTCGTCCTCCGTCAAAGAAAGACTCTTGTAAACTTCGTCCGCGGGCTCCTGCTAGAAACAATAAACAATCAAAACATTCTCGCTGCATGGTAGAACTAATTTCCTCGCGAATTTTCCGACATGAGAAAAGCAAGGCAATCTTCGAGGAAAAGCGACGTCAGTGCGGCAACAAGTTACCAGAGTAATGACGAAGAGCTGAGAACTTTTTTCCTCTCTCACTTTTCCCATTATGTGGTAAGTTTAGATTGTCTTTTAATTGTTCCCGGGGGATGGGGGGGGGGCGGAGGGGGTTAGAGGACACTTGATAACCTTTCTTCGCTGTCTTAGACATCAATCTCTACGCTGTCAACATCACAGCTTGTACAGGATGGTCATGAGTGATTCTGCAAAGTAGAAAGTCACCCAAACATTGTCATAAAGAAGAATCGAAACTTGTGAGGGCTTAGGCGCTGCCTAAGTTATCCACATAATGGTAGTGTCTCGATAAGAGAGCTGAATTCTTAAATAAAATAATATGCAAACAATATTTGTGGTTATATTTGTGACAAAATTATTGGTTTATGTTGCTAAGTTAGGTTAGGTTGATTTGTGATGTTCAACAACGCGAATGCTATGAAAACGTTAGCTGCGAAACTGGGAAAAGTCATCAAAATAATAAGTTTCGAATAATAAAAGCTATGTTTGAATGAATCTATGATCTAGAGTATTGAAGTGATCTGTGTGGCTAAGACATTCATAAATCAACATCTTTCTGAACGGATTTTTAAAATTGAAATTCTCAATTCAATTAATCAGGTACTATAAATCTTGAAGTAGAAAAGGAAAAGTAACACATTTTGTTCATACATTTCGCCGAATGAAACTTAAGAAGGAGCTTTTAATATTTAAAAAATTTGCGTATTTGTAATGATAACAGACTTTCTTGCTCTCTAGTTTTGAAGTCTGTAACTCAATTAGGTTATGTCACTAACTTCTCACTCTGTGCTTAAATTACGCGACGTAAATGATTTAGCACAAGTTTAAATAAACGTTTTAGGCGGTTTTAGTGATTGTGGTTTTAACCCAAGCCCTTTGCTAATTGTTGTTATTGGCCTGATAATGAATTTGACAACACGGCGTAATTGACTTGGGACTGGGGCGTACTTTGTGAGCGTAAGTTTAATTATCAATTTACATGTAATTTCAATTCTTATATTTTGTATAAATCTCAAATTCAGACTCATAATAATAAGTTTCAACTTTCAAATATTCGTGAGTGGTTTAATTTATTACATGCACAATGTTAATGAGTAGTATTTTGCATTGTTGTTGCCGAGTTGAGATTAAAAGTAAATTAATCACCCACTTAATATTATATATTTATTTCACACTGCAAATTATACAAGTATAGGTGGCAGGTTCCTTAATAATAGTTTTAGCTTTCACTAAACAAAATTAAATATATACAAATCAAAATACAACATTCCAATCATAACCAACATTCTAATAATTTTTTTTTGAAACTCTTCACGCTCTTGTAATCTTCTTCAACTATTCCCTTTTCTAATCCATTCTCATATTTTCATTTTCTAATCCATTCTAATCCATGTTCGACGAAACATATGATTCATTTCCATTATCTTACTTTTTTTGTCTATAATTTTATCATGTATTGTTATATTCTTACTGGCCTCGTCATATTGCGTCAAATGAAAAAATTTACTAATATCCAATAGGTAGCTGAACCTAGTAATCGATAGCTGTTAATAAATAATAGAATTTATTGCTAGAAACCTTTCAACAAATTAGATAACATTTAAGTCAGAGCTGAAAAAGCTATATATAGTAAATAAGTAAATAATAATGCACAAGACCTAGATAAAGGAATGTTAGTTACATTTAGTTATACAGCGAGAAAGTACACTTTCTAGTGCAAGGTACTGTAACGGTTTTATCTGTTAATCGTATGAGATAAAACACGCCTTCTTCGGTGTGAATTCCAGAGACAAATAAAAAACTGTGATTCCCCATTGGCAAATTGTGGTTAAAAGCCATTTTCCAGTCCACTTTAACGCCAGCTTCCGTCATCTTTGTCAGACAACAGTACGAAAGAGAGTGAGCAACAACCTTACAACACAAAGTTTAGTAAAGTGTCAAATACAGTAGGCGCAGCGAGGAAGGACGTGAAAGAAGGTGCGTTTGGGAACTGGACTAGATCCCTTGTCGAGTAAATCCGAAGGGTCAGTGGATTTCGGAAAAGGGTTGCGTGAAAATTATTCGTCGAGGCGTGAAGATGTGGAGGAAGAAGTGATTGAACATAACGCGTGTGTGCATGGCTTTAGGGAGGCTGATGGAAGGTAGAAAATAGCAGTGGCGTTGACGGATGGAGAGTAATTGTTTTGTTGTTTTCATTCTTTGTTGACTTTTTCGAGCCATTGTGTTGCGTATTGACATCGTTGTCAGCGAATATAAAGCAAAGTATTTAATGTTGATGATCGGATAGCAATAGATAAAAGTATGTCTAGTATCTACTTTATTGGCATTACCTGGAATGTGTGACAGTAAGACCAAAGTGGCTCATATCGCAATTTTCAAGTAGCATTTTCGGAACCACTTTTCCAAATTTCGTATTTAATTTGCTTTTTCCAGCCAAGTCCAGCTCAAATCTGTTTAGACTAATTAATACCTGCATCGTCTTTGGAGGTTTGGTACAGTGCAGGTAAAAAGCGACAGACACTGATTTGAAATGGTAATATGGACGCTGTGATGGAAGTTTGGAGAAAGAAAATATATACATTTTTCAAGATATTATATGATTTACTCAACAAAATATTATATGCGTTGAACATGATATTTGTCATGTTCAACTAAACACATATTTTTGTAATTTAATTAAGTTTTTCACATATACTTTATAGAGAGCCTTGAAGTGCACCAATGCAATAATCCAAATCAATGATTTTTTTAAATGTTATTATTATTATTTTCCTCTGTTACCTCCTCTGGTTCATCATAAAATGGGCTAGACGTGATGAACACGGAAAACTGAGGAGATGCGCCACTGTTTGCCTGCCCGGGATAGAAACAGAGGAAACGAAAGTGATTCAAGCATGCCGTTGCAGGCTGAAACTTAGGGGGTCGTAAACCTTGCGGCTGTTTTTACAAATCAATGCCAATGCGCTGTGAGTGATATTTATGCTAGAGTTTCAGGCTTATCTTGGTAGAAAAACCATGGCAGTGTTCAATTTTCAGACAACGGTGTATGCTTACAGCTTCCGTGGCTGCTTACTTTTCAAAGACAGGAAAGAGTATTTGAAATGTTATTTTATTAAAAGTGAAAATAAACAGAGCGTTTAACTATGAATTTGTTAAGCTAGTAAAAGTTAATCATTTCTAGTCGGAAGTTATGTAAGATCTGTAACGAATCCCCGTAATTCCATTTTCAAGATTGAAAATTGAATTTTTTAAGAGTTGTTGATTTGTTGCGCTCCACCATTGTTAATATTTAGTGCACTCCATAAATCGAGGAAATAATTAGCATTTTCCTAGAGCATATTTATCATCTAGGTATATAACAACAAAATTAATCAAAACTCTCATTATATCCACTTAAAAACTCATCATAACCAGATGGGTTCTGTTTTGCAATTAATACTAATAAGCTTTGCTTTTAGAGAACAGGCTTTTTCTCAAAGAAAGTGCATTGGAGCTTTGTGGATAACGTATGACCGTTTAATTGGTAGAAATGAATAATTATACTACATATCTACGGTTTGCAGGGATTTAATTGAAATAGTGGGACTAGAGTTTGTTCCACGACTGATATTTAGAACTTCAATTGAACACAGTCTGCCACTTCGTTACAAGTTTTGATTGAAATGTTGATATTAATTGAGGATTCCCCACTGAGATCTACAAATTTTCTAATTTCATCAACTGTTAAAAAAATATGCGGAATTCGAAACGTCAGCTGTCGTGGTTTTGAAACAGCCACCCTTGGGATTAAAAAAAATGATGTGCCATGTTTTCGAGAATTTAATATGAAATATACGAATAAAGTTGATGCCTGAAATGGAATTCCATATTTTTAAACCTAAAGGGACTGAAACATTTTGAGAGGACTACAAGAGTAAAATCGCTGAAAATTAATCTTGCAGATATTAAACCCATGTAATTTGTTTATTTTTTTCATTGCAAAATATACAAACATAGTCATTATTTAAAATAAACTCGTTGTCTTGAAGTACAATTAAACTCAACGATTGCTTTCAAATGCAACTGTTACTTTTGTTTAAAAGACGAAATTATTCTTACTAAGATAAAAATGAATATAAAAATGAAACTGGGATTTGTCATTTTTATGTATGGTCAACTGCTCACTTTACACCCACTTATTTTGAAGTTGCAAAAAGTATGAAAGTTGCTTAAAAACACATAGAAACTAAAAGAATCCAATCCAATGTTTAGAAAAGGCACTGCTCGATTTTATGATCCTCTTGACAGGGAGCAGTGGTGGTGCCAAGTTGGGATATGCGGACTGAGTTTAGGAAGCAAACGAAAAATACATTTTTACAAGATACCTATTTGCGTAAGGCAATACTCATTTGTTGTGATTTGTATTCTAATAGCCAGATACATCTATAATTTGAAAAGCGTTCATGTATTTTAATTCACTAAAAACCATTTAGTCTACTCGAATATAGTTCAGTCACGAACAATTTTCGTTAACCATTTAGAAACATGTGCAAAACATTTTTGATAAGCATGCGGAGCAGATAAATCAAGGCAATACTCTTGCTGATCAAGTCAATCTTAAAATAACATATTTAATATTCCTTTTTAAAATAATAATGAATTAATACAAATTAAATATACCTGCAAATATTTATCACCGTATGCAATTAGTGTTCTAAATGCAATTTTTACAATTTGGATTTAAAACCACACTAATCCATTATGAATCGTTTTTCTGGCGATTAACCTCAACTAAACAGGAAGCTACATTCTTAAAGTATTCCTTTTCAATGTGTCAATAAAATCTATAATCCCTTTTTCCGACTGCCAGAATGCTGCATGTGCAAAAGATCCACATTACAAATTCAGCCTCTCGACACGAGAGCAAAAAAATCGAACATCCAGCTGATGTGAAAATCTAATTTATATTTCTGGAACATGATCCCGGATGTGGTGTGACCGCGTCGCACGTATTGGGAGCACGTGTTGATGTAGGTGGACGGGATTAGGAGAATAGGGGGAATACGGGGAATACGGGGAGTAAGAGGGAATATATTCGGATGAGGAAGTCGCTGGCTCTCTGGGATGATGTAATGCAATCTTGTTATGCTTGTGAGGCACGGGGGCTTGGCCTTGTTGCCAGAATAAGATCTTGCGGTGGAGTGATGAAGGAATTGGGGGGGGGGGGGGGGGCATAAAAAAATACAAAAGTGAGGGCATTGTTTTTGTGAAATTTGGTGGATGTTTTAGAGTAGACGTTGAGTTATTCTCCATAAAAATTTAGTTCATTATCAAATTTGGTCATGTCTTTGACCTTTTGGTGATGGTATGGTATATCACAATTATTAAGACAAGGGCTTCGCCGAACGCTCTATACCGTCGCGTTGAAGGATGAGCGTAATTTCATTGTCAAATTTGCAATAGAATGCAGTCCCTAACACAAATTAATAATACACATTCAAGAACAAAAGCAAAAGTCACATACAGATTTGTAAATTAGAGTTTTTATATTGGCATTTATATAACCAAGGACACCGATCACATGTTGAATCAGGCGTCGAAAATCACGAAAAATCACTACTTAAATGCGAATAAAAACCAGACGGAACGTCTTACCAATCTAAGATTTTCAGGAATGATAAATATCCATAAGGGCAACATGTGTACAAATTTGGGCAAAGATTGGTTAATAACCTTGACAGTTATAAAGACGCAACATTTTGAAAAAATCGAAGAATTTCGTAAAAATCGATTTATGCAAAAAGTTCCGAGACGATCTTTTTCAAAAACGTGGCAGATCTAAGTTCAGAGATTTTGAAGGTGTCCTACAATTTTCATCAAAATCGCTTCAGCCGTTTGGTCAGTAGAGCGCGGACAAACAGACAAAAAAAAAAAAAAAAAAAAATGGGATACTTTTTTCTACGGGTGGTGTAATTGAAGTCTTCGCTTACTTTGTTCGCTCATCCAATAATTTTACGTTAGCCTCCCAAGCATAAAATTATCCATTAAATATAAAATATGCAAACATTGTTTAAAATATTTTGGTGAACGTGGTACAATCAGTCAATCTTGATTCAGATTAACTATTAATGTTGCTGTAAGAAGGGATAATTTCTTATCAAACTAAAAAATCAATATAGAAGGTTTATTTGTATTATTTGTGGGAAACACTCTCTTTAAGCTGTTCTGATAGAAACCGTTAGCAGTCCAATCAAATTTGAGCGTGCGCCAAAAAAGTGATAAAACCAACATCAAAGATTTCGAATCATCTTGACCTTTTGTTTTTCTTATTCGCGACATTTTGCGATGCTGCGTCCGATAACCTCCCACCGTAATCTGCGCGCAGCTGCCAATAAACACTTTATCAGAGTTTGCCGGCCGATTGCACCGCAAAGCAACTCAATTAGCTCATTGGGAAGAATTTAATCAAACGCCCCCCCCCCCCTGCCCCCCTATTCGTTGTCGTTTTGTTAACAACAAACCCATGCTTCGTCCCAGCGCTTCTTTCACGCACAATTGAACTTTGAGAAGAAGAAGAGAACAAACTTTATTGATGCGAATGTAACCTTCTGCAAACGTTTAATATTGTGACAAATACATGTAAGATAAAACTGTGTTTTGGAAAAGGTGTGTCATTGTTATTATTGACTGACGAAGAAGTATTTTGGAAGTTGATAACGGGAAGAATTCTGATTGCCACTCAACACAATAACGAGATTTTTATTATAATGATATCGTCCTGTGATAAGATACCCACAAATCACAATGAAACTGATTTAACCGCCAACTTTTATTGTATTTTATTTATTTATTTATTTATTTATTTATTTATTTATTTATTTATTTATTTATTTATTTACAACTTAGGATTAGTTCATTATACCTGTAAACACGTAGACCCGTAGGTTGCATAGCTATGTTCAAGTGATGTTAATGATTAACTACACTAATGTCAACAAAATGGTAATACTTTGGGAATACAATAGTGAATAATTATACTTGAACTGTAGTCCAAGATTATATGACCATATGACTATAGATGGACTATATTGCAAGACTAATAAAGAATTCATCACCAAAACCTGAAAGGCTGCTGAAACACAGATACATGCCCTGATGCAGCGTAACATGGAAATACAAATAACGTGCAAAGAAATTCAAAACAATCTAGCACGTCCAGAGTACATTCAAAATGAAAAAGTCGAGTTAATTTGGAGCTGATTCAACTGACACTTACCATTCGCTTTAAATATCTATAACTTTACAAGTAACCAACAAAAAAAACATACTTTTTGCGGCCAAATTTTGTTTATTTTTAGAAGAATTAATACCAGTAAAATAAATCTGCCAAAAAGGGCATGGAAAGGCACCATAACCGATGTTAACCATTGCAACGAGTCTGATCTTTAATAATTTCATAAAATGTAACATATTTTTATACATAAATTTGTTACACAAAATAAATGAATCATTATTATATGTGGTGGGAGAAATGGAAGGCATATTGTATCAATAACATAGAAAATGCCAATTCTTATTTAGTTAATTAGTGCTATATCATCTAAAAAATAGCAGCTAGATGTCAGGCTTTTCGCAAATGAATGGCTGAACTGCGTCGTAACTTTGATGCGATCCGTACAGACCGTTTCGGTAGATCATTCCACATTCTTGCACGCCTGGATGATCTGGCTCTCCCGGATACCAAAGGTCGTATCCAGAAAGAGCAAGAGGTTCTCCTGAAATTATTAAATGGTATAAGAATCCAATACACCAGCTTAGAAATAATAAGGCTTCAGGAAATAATATCAAATTGCATTGAACAAACCAATCCTTTGCATTTGTTTGGGAAAAAGAAATCATACACTAACATGTCACAAAAACAAAACTGTAAAAAAAACTTAAATAAGTCACCCCATAAAAAGTCGATACAATTCTAAAGACTCGTGCATCCATTAGCAAAATGAAAACAGATTTTAAATACCACAGAAACTCAAACAGTCAAGGTATCTCACCTTCAATTGTGACCCACGTGTCTTGCTGCACAAGTATGTACATTCCAACCCAAAGAAACCAGGTAGAATCGGTAACTCGAGGAAACATGTCGATTGCAATATAAGCCTCCACTTGCGAGTTGATGATAACAAGATGAGCACCCCCACCGTCGCCATGACAAAGAGACAACGCCTCTGTCAAGTGTGGTCGTTGGTGTACAGCTTGTACCGACTTCCTGGCCAGGAGGAAAATATTTCGTAGCCATCTTCCGCCCTGGAGCTTTCAAGGGCGACACTCACGGAGAAGCTCATCCCCAAGAGCAGGCACAGACAACGAACTGATGGCATTTTAGCGACAGTTCAGCTTAGTTACCTTTAAAGGATTTCTGAAACAGGCCATCGAATACATTGATATTTTATCCTACATCTTTTACTTATCATATATAGATTTTTACAGAAATATGTACAAAATGCAAATGTTAGAAAACTGATAATATCAAGACTTACCAACTTTAGCTGAAAGCAATGTATGAAGCTATTTTAGTTGTTTGAGTATAATTATGTTTGCTTTTTCTCTATAGCGTCGCGTTGCCATTAAAATGAGATCTCGGAATGGAATCACTACGAATTTGTTTGTTTACTTTTATATCAAGTGAGGAATGTTAGGAATTATTGAGGTTTGCCATCGTTTTCTGGAGATAACAATAAATATGACCTTTGAAGCAAACAGTGCACTCAGTAAGCCTTATCGGACCCCTATCGGTACTGTACATTTTGTCAGAGACCACAACAGAACAACGACAAAAATATGAAATTATAATCTATCGATCTATCATTTTTTTAACGAATAGAAATATAAATGTCGCAATGGAATGTCATATCAATGAAAATTTTTAACAGTTTTCTCACAATCTAAATAATCAAAATGTCGAATAATTATAAGACCAGTCAAGAAAAATTTCTCATTACGGGATACATAACATTTATCATCAGCGTGATTTCAAAAGGGTCTCGCTGATTTACATTACTAAATTCTGTTTTAAAAAGCATGTAGATTTCGCACGATTTGCAATTTTAAAGCATATATCTCCGCTTATAAAATATTTGGTATGTTACAGTAACTTTTCTCAATTTGCACAGAATTGGAAATTTTTTATATATTATACTTGTCATCTAATTTTATAGTTCCAAAAATTTTCTAACTTTCAGGGGACAGATTTCGTCAGAAACTGGCTTTTACACCAAAAGTTGCTGACGTCTCAAGGCCACCACGTTAAGTTGTAATTTCAATAGTTCAGTGTGTTTTTGACAAAAGACGTAAATAAGGTCGAAAGTAGTTTTTTTTTGAAAATTTGCCCATAGAATTCTAGAAAATATACCCCGAAACTTCATTTCAACCCTTTTTAGAGCCATTTTATACGAAAGTGCAAAGAAAAATTGGGGAAAGGGCCCACGTTCACCCTAATTAACGTCTCTTTACGTGTTTTTGGATACAACATACTGAAATATTGGAATTATAACTGTAATTGTATGGACTTGAGAACGCGGCAACTTTTGGTACGTTTCAACATGTTTAATTGATACTTTGGTCACCCCATGTGAAAGAAATAAGACACACAGACTTAGATTATTTTACACTGATTCCATCTACTTATACCTCGTTCACACTACACGAGTTGATCATGATCAAGTCCTCAACCCGATCAAATATGGCGTTGATTGGGATTCAAAAATCAGTTGGTGTTCACACTTGTTTCCTTACTTGATCATGATCAAGTCATTCGGGCAAGTTCGGAATATGCTCGGGATACGAACACAACCGGAAATCGCGACGAATCTAACCTCACTTTATCACCGAACTCATAGCACACGGAACACACTCCCTATTTAATGTTGCAACGTTTCCGGTGGCGGATTTTGAAATAATCACGAACTCTTTCAGGCGTTCACGACGATTCCCGAATGATTTCATCACGATTAAATAGATAACTGAGTTGTGGAAACCCAATCAACGCCATCTTTGATGGCGAAGAGAGTTGATCTTGATCAAGTCTGTTGTGTGAACGAGGTATTAGGGGTGTACCAAGCCAGTATAACCAAGCCGGTGCAGCCGGTATTTTCCAGTTAAAATGAAAATAAAGGTATCTGATTGTCTGTGACATTGAAGATAACAATCTTAGCTGGCAGTTAACACATAACTTGACAATATAAAACCGGCTCTAAGATTCTAAAAAAATAACAGTTAAATGATTGACAATAATTATTATCTTATCGAATATTAGAAATTGAATTACTTTTAAAAGAATATTAAAAATTGAAAAACTGTGTGGTACAGATGTACCACTATAACCACTATATTATTACAGTCCAAAACTGTTACGGGGTCTTCACCTTGCTTAATCTTCATGGTGCAGGTTTCTCGCAAATAAAAGGGTTAATATAACTGCAAGGTTCGTCATAGTAGTTTGACTCCCTGTTGAAAAAGCCACAATTGGAAACCGAGCCTCCGTCTGGCTGACTAGGACCCCATTTATTGTAACCCGACAAGGTCACTAATCCACCTGCACCAAAGATACAAATCATTATTAAAAAGTGTTAAATGTATATTGTAAAAATTCTTCTTTAAAATGGATCAATCGTGAAATGAAGTCACCTGGATTTCTTGTCAGTGTTTCGGAATTACATAAAATACAAAAAAAATCTTCGTGATATTTAAGGAAAAGCTAGCAAGGAACGTTGAATTTTAAGAACGAACCAAGTCACAACAACATAAGAAAAGTGTTAGGAAGTTTCTTTTAATCTTATTTAAATTACGAAAGCTCGTAATTGGCTATTCATTTTATTATTATGTACACAAATTAGCCTCCCAAAAATGTTGCCCATTCCGGGATTTGAACCCGGGTCCCCAACTTTCGCGGCTGGTGCTCTAACCAGCTAAGCTAAACGGGCCATGAAATTTGGGAGAAGTAATTTGCATACAGGGTGAGAATTGAATGTCCCCAGGGGGGTATGGTCCAGAGTCTACGAATACTCATAGTGGCTCTGGTACCGCGTGATGCTATACTGCAACCACATTTACATTCAACCTCGAGTAACTCCAATTTAACGTTGGATGCGTTGAATTCTCTTTTAATCTTATTTAAATTACGAAAGCTCGTAATTGGCTATTCATTTTATTATTATGTACACAAATTAGCCTCCCAAAAATGTTGCCCATTCCGGGATTTGAACCCGGGTCCCCAACTTTCGCGGCTGGTGCTCTAACCAGCTAAGCTAAACGGGCCATGAAATTTGGGAGAAGTAATTTGCATACAGGGTGAGAATTGAATGTCCCCAGGGGGGTATGGTCCAGAGTCTACGAATACTCATAGTGGCTCTGGTACCGCGTGATGCTATACTGCAACCACATTTACATTCAACCTCGAGTAACTCCAATTTAACGTTGGATGCGTTGAATGCGTTGGATGCGTTGGATGCGTTGTGGTTGCAGTATAGCATCACGCGGTACCAGAGCCACTATGAGTATTCGTAGACTCTGGACCATACCCCCCTGGGGACATTCAATTCTCACCCTGTATGCAAATTACTTCTCCCAAATTTCATGGCCCGTTTAGCTTAGCTGGTTAGAGCACCAGCCGCGAAAGTTGGGGACCCGGGTTCAAATCCCGGAATGGGCAACATTTTTGGGAGGCTAATTTGTGTACATAATAATAAAATGTTAGGAAGTTCTTAAAAAAATACAAATGCCTCCATTGAATCGACCGTAACTCCTTGGTTTCATGGAATATTTATTGTTTTTCTAGCTAAAAATGTGAACAAGAAGCTCCAGGGCAATTATTTCAAAAAAATGTCACATGAATTCGTTTTTTAAATTCGCGGTCGCGGTTCATGCGATTAAATAACATTTTGATTAGACTGTCCTTTTCTGACCTTCGTGCAAGTTTTATTGTAAATAAAATGGAAAACTACTAACGCATACCTTGTATTGTGACCCAGGTGCCTTCGGTGGCAATGTCATCGATTCCTACAAAAAAACCATACACGGTAGGATCCGTTATGCCCGATAACATTCCCTTGGCGATATCAGCTTCTTCTTGAGAGTTGATGACAAGAAGGTGCGACCCATCACCGTCCCCTTGGCACAGAGACAGTGCTTGTGTCCAAGTGAGATGGAGCGTGTACAACTTGTACTGACTCCCATTCACAGAGGGGAAGGTTTCGTAACCATCCGCTCTAGAGCCTTCCTGGGCGAGACTACCGGGAAGACATATGGTCAAGAGCAAGAACAGACGATGAACTGATGGCATTTCGGGGAGATGTCTTCAAATTCGTACCTTGGAAGTATGAAGTAGAAATATGTTAAATATGGAGAGTAAGTTAGTTTTTTTCATTTTAAATTGCTTTAAATTATTTCTGTTTCTATATGCTCTTCTAGTATAAATATGTTTGGTTTAAGTGGAAGTGTATTTTACAAATGAGGTACTTACCAAAGTTCAGTACCTAGTATGCTTGTGCCACTATGCATGCATACAAACAATGTTCTGTGCATTTATGTACAATTTTTATCTTAAGCGTTTACGAAGATTAAAATATGCATTTATCTTAGATTTCAATTCTTGTATCACTCCCCACCAATCGTCTCGTATGGCCGATAGCATGCACATAAAACGATAAAAATCGGACTGATAGAATGAAACACATTCATTGTCAGATCAATATGAAATGAATTTGAAATTTGTTGTTTATTGCTAATTTATTAATGATTAACTAATATCAGTTTTGCTCGTAAATTTACTACTACACTGCCAGTACGAGAAAGGAAATTAGAGTTATGCAAAAGGATAGTGAAGAGAATGTATAAAATACATCCCCGCTACTTACAGGCATTCACTCAAGCATGCCATTAACCTGGTCAGCAGTACAATGTATTATTTTTTGTTATTAATAAAGAACGAGTGTGATAAACCTATAAGACAATGAACAATCAGATTAGCAGCATACATCACTTGTTAGTAAGATTCTCTAAAATAGACTGCGACTGGACACTGAACTTTTAATTAGACGCCAATGTTCTTAAACTTCTATATAAAATAATACATATCAAGGATAGGTTAAATATGATTATATATAATTATATCAAGCTAATGTCAATAAGGTTACATAAAGAAGACCGTTAAAATAGCTGTTGAGGAATATTATTGCACTTGTATATTTAAATAATATTTTAACATTTTTGTTTTTCTGTTAAAAGTAGGAACTAGGATATTGTAACAAAATAGCTCGTTTCGTATCACGTTTATTGCAATGGACAGCAAATGCATTGCAAGCTACGTATTCTTTAGCGCTAAACCAAGCATCGTCGCCGGTTGCATCTCGTGCATTGAATTCATTCGGTCGCTCGCAAACGAGCGGCTCAGCAAGCTCCTGGCACGAAACGTCCACGCAGTGTCCAGGGAACGTCCAGGGAATGTCCGAAAAATGTCCACGGAACGTCCACGAAATGTCTTGTGAACGTCCACAAAATGTCCACGGAACGTCACCAAAATGTTCAGGGAACGTTCACGAAATGTCCACATAACGTCCACGAAATGTCTTGTGAACGTCTACAAAATGTTCAGGAAACGTCCACGAAATGGCCAGGGAACGTCCACGAGATGTCCAGGGAACGTCAACGAAATATCAAGGGAACGTCCACGAAATGGCCAGGGAACGTCCACGAGATGTCCAGGGAACGTCAACGAAATATCAAGGGAACGTCCACGAAATGTCAATTTGTTTGACATTGCCAACAATTGGTCTATACTCTGGAGGAATGCCGCGTTCAAAATTATGGTTTATTGTCAAGAACTCAAGAAGCTATAGCCTCAAATGGGTTGTCGAATATAATATTACGAATCGATGTGGTTTAAAAGAAGCCTGGCACTAACTCTGTGATGGGGGTTTGCTGGTCTATTTATTAAAAATTATCAGTAAAAATATAATGCTAAAGTGTCGTTTTTAACA
Organism: Nemoura dubitans; assembly: GCA_921293005.1. Lineage (NCBI taxonomy): Eukaryota > Metazoa > Arthropoda > Insecta > Plecoptera > Nemouridae > Nemoura > Nemoura dubitans. The sequence continues at coordinate 31,167,326 of OV121077.1, read as the reverse complement.
AAATTTTTATTGAACAATTTGATTTTCCATGGGAATCTCTCGTATGCAGAATGGTTATTCCAAAACCTTATCACTTAAATTCAACCCCACAGCCTCCATTGCAACATGTTTTGTTTAAAATTGTGCTTGTCAAAGGTACCAGTTTCGGCTAAGGTTCCTCAGAAAACGTATCATATAGCTGAGACGGAGAATTGTATTTTTGCCCAAATCATCTACAGCAATAGTTTTTGTGCTCCTATCATTTCAGCAATCCATGTTTGTTAAGAAAACAATATTTATTTTCAGTCCCAGTCATTGTTGGTCACATTTTTGCGAATCTGTTATCATATATTTAAAATAAAGTGGCATAACACATATTAAAATACACAGTTCATAACTGTGTCAAACACAGTAAACACAGAAAACACAATTCATATTTAATAAGAAAATTGAAATTAGATTTGAGTGTTCTGTTTATTCAATTTGCAAAACAACTATTTCAAACCTGAAGAATCCTTGTTGCACGGTTAAGTGACAGGTTTCTCGCAAATGAAAGGGAACAAAGTACTGCAAAAGTGATTAGCTAAAAGTGACGATCTACCGGCGTAGCCACAGTTAATCACAAGATGTGAACCGCCCCCGTCTCCTTGACAGATGGAATAAGCTTCTGCCCACGTGAGATGTATTAAGTACAGCTTGTACCGGCTGCCCGGAACAGTGGGGAAGGTTTCGTAACCGTCATCTTGAGCGAGGCTACCGGAGAGGCATATTACCAAGAGCAGGCTCAGACAACGAACTGATTTCATTGTTAAACCTGAAATATGAATAAAACAAATAATTATTTGCCCTATAAAACCAAATAATGATATATAATTGATATATACACGATACATGATAATATATAAAACATGATACATGATATACATGATATATAAAACCAAAATTTAAATTTAAATTTCTATGCTTATACCTTTCTTTAAATTTAAAGTTCTAAGTATACCAAATTAAACATCGCTTTACGTTCTCCATGACTAGAATATTCTATCAATGTTTTTCCAAAAGCTGTATACATTGTCAATTGTCAATTACTTACCAAATTTTCAGAAGTGTGTTGGTATGACAGTATGCGTGCAAACGCTGCCTCGGTGCATTTATATCAAATTGTTATATACAATTCCATATAAGATGATATAATCATGACATTGCCCTCTCCTTTCGGGGACAAAGAGATTGCAGTTCGTACGTGCAGGCTGGTTTGAAGACAAATAAATGCTGATATCATAAACTTCCTGCCCCTTTTGGTGATAACACTTTTTAGTCGGCTCATTTTTATCGTGTATTTAGGAAGAAAAAATTCATGATACCAATTTAATTTTCTCTTTTAGGTCAAATGCGGATTTAAAAAGTTGCGCAACTGTTTTATATTATTATATATTGTGTATTATAAATACGACTATGTAACAAGATATTTTGGTTAACAGTATGTCGTTCGGATTTCCAAGTTTTCAATCATTTGGGTTTTCAAGGTTGAGGAGGTGCCGTATTTGATCTGAGGGTTGCGTCTAGGAGTAAAAACTTGGTTAGTCGTGCTCGAATGCATTATTTTGTACATCACACAAATAACTGGCAGTGCCATAGCTACGTTTAGATACGGGCTGTGTTTAGAAGAATTTGTATTTAACAATAGTTTTTATATACACCATGCGAGACTTAAGCGTATAGTGTAACCCTTCATCTTACTTAGGAACATAATAAACTAAAGGGAGCAAATTTCAATTCTTCAGAACGTCTTCTTATAGCAGTTAACGATATGCATTATCTTAATTTGAGACCCATGTCCCTTATTGAACGCTGTCACTTATGCCCGTATGCATGAAATCGATTCTAAGTACGAGTCTCTCGAACATTTCTTGAACTACTTCCGTTTCTTGTCGATAGTTGATGACCATAAGCGGCGATCCTTCCCCATCTCGTTTGTAGATCGTGACTGCTTCATACCAAGACCGGCGGAAGTGGTACAGCCTGTAAGTGCTATTGGGTTGGTGGTCAAACGATTCATTACCATTAAACACATATTTTGTACTGTTCGTGAACAATTTTGTCTCAAACGTCCCATAGACGATACTTGGAAATAGTGGATCTTTGTTGTCTAATACTTTTTTAAAGTTTTTACTGAGGCATTGAAAATGTGCGTATTATAAGAGTTGACATCAAGAGAAAAATCAATTCAAAGCCGAACAGAAGTATAAATGAGTTGTTGAATTGATTAATCAAGACACATGGAAACCAGTGAGCCTTTTGATTTAGCATTCAAATCCCAGTTTGAAATAGTTTTTTTCAAAGACACATGGTATTTGACCATTGTGCCACTCACATATAAGTCTATAGATCTATGCCACTCACCTAAAGTACAAATATTTGGATAACTGCTTGGATAACAGCTGTAAATGGGGCTGTTGGATTGCAAGGCAGGAATTCAGACCAACACAGTCAGTCCAAACACATTGTGCCAAAATCCGTACCATTACAGTTGGTTGTGTGATTGTCGTGGAACATTTTGCTTTTTTCCGAACCTGAAAAAATACACGTGTTTAGAACTTTTTTCAGTAAGTTCTAGTCGTGATTGTAGATAAAAGCTGTTGAATTGTAATCCCTTTTAATGCATGGCATTTATCACCTGTTTGCGTTAGATAAATACATGTCCATGAAACATTATTGGTTTAGCCCATTTTGTCGATTAATGCTCAATTTAACTAACATTTTGAAAAAGGCATACTATGACTTACGCGGAGTGCCTTTAGAAGTAGAGAAACTTATGAACGAACCGCAACTAGGCCGTAAAATCTGAATTTCTAGGATGCTGCGAAACCATTTCCGTATTTTCTTCTCTCACTTTCTCGAGGACTCCATCGTGTAAATACGCAAAAATAAATATTTGGAGTTCGTTTCCGCGCAAACGAAATTGGCTACAAATCTTCTTAATTCAACGAAGAATTTAATCTGTATTATATGATAATGTCAAAACGCCATCGGCAAAATATGACGGGTGTAAAGACTGATCTTCGATTTTTAATCAGCATTTTGTTTACTTTTAAAGTGGAGCTAGGTTTTATTTTTATTTGCGTGTCTAAAGATTTGTCTGCAATAATTTGTTTAAATTTTAGTTTCGTTTGAATGCGTTTGGTTTGCACTATTGCAGTTTTGCACATTATACTTTTTTTTTTTCTTTTTAATGGCTGCCTAGTAAGCCTAGAATGGTCAGAATCAATTCTGATCGGATCATAATATTTTTGAAGTAGGTGCCGAATTTCTCTAGCTACTGTCACATGTTTGAGATGTGATTATGTATGAGTTATGCACTTGCTCTCGTAGCCCGGTAATGCCAGTCAAACATGCCAATTGGATTGACCTACTAAAATATTTTACAACAGGACGTTCTCTTTAAGTTTATCACCATATTTTATCTCATTTTCTGTTCTACTTTGGCCATGATAATGCTAGTAATGTTGGTTTTGTATGTCTGTGCCAATACGTGCCAATACTAAAGATAAATATATCGATAAATATTCTATATAAATGAAACCACGAACACTGATGGTAATTAAATATCAACTCGCTTGCAATCGACTTGTAAGCACAAAATGTCACAGCAAATTTGAACAGCCTAAAAATTAAAAAGAATATTCTAAAATATTTGAGATGAACCTATAACTGTATTTAACAGATATATTCTTACAGTAATATCATGACAGTCAGCCCTGGGGCAAGGTGCCAACACACTTGCCGGTGTCGAATCAGCAATTCAGCACAAAACCGATATCTGCTGATTAGAGGCAAATCACCTTGCAGCAAAGGCAACCCTCGCTACTCGTGTGTGTGGCAGGTTGCCTGCCCAGTCAGGCTTGCAGGCTAGCAGGGGCACTCTAGTTAGCCGGGCTAGTGTTGGGTGTCTTTGAAACCATGAGATGTTGGGGGCAATTCGTCCCCATCCTCACACTTCCTCACATTTGATGACAAATTTGGCAGCTGCAAATTTAGTATATCTTGGTAACTTCTGATTTTAGTTCTTGTTCTTATGTATTTTGTAGGTTTGAAACCACAGAATCAATTTCATACCCAGAGGTAACGATGTGTTTGAAAGCAGTGTAACATAAGAAGTAGTCTTACCGGTCTTACTTAGTCATGAAAAACTAAGCACTACGAGCTAGAAACTCTGGTACCATATTATTTAAATCTGGTATCTGGTATCTGGTAAGCATAGCTTACTAGGGCTACCAAACTAAATCAAACTAAACCAAACTAAATACTAATAGTAATAACAGTGGGTCGTTTATGTTTGTGGAATTCAATCTTCTGGATTTAACTGTTTAGCGGCACGCTAAGCTCACAGGCTGTAAACACAGATTTTCTTTAGGCTTGTCTTTTGTCAGAAATAACCGCGATTTAAACTTTTGGTATAGTATAAAAACAGCGGAATCTTCCCAAGTAAATTTATATCGTATCTTTGGACGAACTTTTACAAGTGAAGTGAAGTTGTTGTGAAATCCTTTGTTTCAAATCGTATCTGAGTTTTTAGAGCTCTAGTCAAATTGATAATCTTTTCTTGTTGACCTTAAAATAGTAAACTTATCTACTGTAACTCATCACTGATAAAATAACTTAAATCTGTTGTTATTAAAATGTTCGATAAGGTGATGTCGAAATAGTGTGTATTTAACCTGATAAGTTTAATTATTATAGATTAAGATTATATATAAAACCGTTGAAACTTATCATTTGGATAATCACAACCTAAATCGAACAGTTAGAAACTTTGGGTGGTAAGTCAATCTAGATCTCATTGTACAGGTTTTAATTCGCGGCTAAAGGTGTTCAAATCTACGTACATATCGTTTCCAAGGCGACACTGCATTTCCCACATTTTCTCCACACATTTTATTAGTGCCAGACACATGTAATATTCGCGTCATCTTAATATCCCACGACCGTAAATCGCTATCCTGATTTAGCAGCGTTTGTCGGTCCCACTTACAGCGTTTGTTTTTAGATCTCTCAAACACCAACATTCCAAATGCAAACCGTTTGTTTTCTGAGCCTGCTCCTGGCGGTCTGCCTCTCCGCAAGCCTCGCCCAAGATGATGGTTACGAAACCTTCCCTTCTGTGCCGGGGAGTCGGTACAAGCTGTACCTCTTCACGCAGCCATGGGCAGAGGCGTTGTCTCTGTGCCAAGGGGACGGGGGCGGATCACACCTTGTCATCATCAACTCTCAAGTTGAAGCTGACGTGGTCAAGGAACTGTTTTCAAGAGTAACAGATCCTGACATACTCTGGGTTTCAGTTGGAATTAATGATATCGTCCAGGAAGGCACATGGGTCACTGTACAAGGTAAATCAGTTTGTTTATAAAATATATTTTTATTGTCAAAGGTAAATAACCCACAATTGACACAACCACAAGCACAAACACAGACACAAACACAGTCACAAACTTTCTTGTGCACTGTGCATGTGCTTGTGCTTGTGGTTTTGTAAATTGTGGTTAGACCTTTACCCTCACCATAAAACGTATGTCTTTTGTGACAGTTACTAATTTTCGGCTAGCAATGTCAGTGACACGATGGCTCTGCACCAACAGCGACTCTGGATGAGCATGACATCATGTTCGCGACTCTGCCATAGAGTCTCTGATTTGCCTAAAGCCAATGTTGCTAGCATCGTGGTACTGACTCTTTCCCATAGTACAGTACGGTTGTTAGAGTAGATTTGATTCTGTTACTTCGTCAAAGGTGGACCGGTATCCACGTCAGGCTACAACGTCTGGCTAGCTGGTGAGCCGAACAATAGCGGTGGAAACGAAGAGTGTGGAACTGTCAACAGGAAGGCAGAATACAACGACAGAGATTGTATCCTTCAGCAGCCTTTTATTTGCGAGAAGCCGGTTGTATGACGCGCAAATTATGTCTTCATCATTAAAAAGAAAGGAATTCAATAGTTTGTGTCAATAGCTTGAAAGTGGGAAAAAAAAGAGTTGTGGAACGAGAAGGAGCTGTGGGGGATGACCATTAAAAATTTTGAGGAAGAGGAGGAAGGAAGTAAAAATAGTGAATGAGAGAAAAGCGTCGGGCGTGGCTGGCCGGCTTTATTTATTGTATCGGGCCTAGATTAAAAGTCTGTACCTACCAATGTAGTAAATTAAGACAAGAAAACGATTATTATTATTATTATCTTGTTACCTGGAGCGATTTTCTAAATTAAACCATTAAAATGATGACGATGTCGTCTGTTACTGGACCACAATACTCATGACAGAGAGCGATGTCATCATCCTCGTAACATTGCATTCTACTTAATGGTACTCCAGTTCCCAATAGCATCCCACTTCCAGAAAAAAAAAAATCCATCCAAGGTCACATGAATAAGTGTTCTTTCGTAATTTTTTTCCAATGACGTTTAATTCTTAATTAACGTACGAGAGTTCTAAACTCTGAATAAACAAAATACACACTTTTTCTGGAGAGTGCGTCCCTTTGGTAATTCATTATCGATGCATACCATGTTCATAACACTTTCAAGTACAAAAAAACTGCCTGGAAACTAGATATACATTTGTATATGTCAATTGGTGATTTTTTAAAGAGAAAAACGGGTGTGGCGTCCGGCAACATATTCTTATTTAAATATCCCAATATGCATTGCGGGGGGTGTTTTAGGCCACCGCTACGCCACTGGAAAAATATATGAATGATCAAATGGTTCATAAATCAATTAGCATAGTAATTTATTATATTGCATCCTTATATTGCAAATACTGCAAAAAAAAGTTGAACATTATGTTTATTTCTTAAATTTTTTAAAATCCAATGTCTTGATGTTATGCAAGTTATGCCACCAATGTTTTTTTTAATATTATCTTTGTTTGAAAACGTAACAGGAAAAGATACAGGAAGTGACTTTCACTAAGGTTCGTTAGGATGTTTCGGGATATAGATGGTTCACAGATGCACAAGTATTCAGCCGGCAGTCATCTTCGTGTTTATTCGTGCAGGGCCGACAACCTTACAGCCCGACGGCTAGGAACAGACTCCTTATTCACTAGAGAGCACCTCTAGTGGCCACCAAGCTGGCTATTTGCACCACAGCTTCCTGCACAACAGCTACATACACGACAATACATAGCTCATTAAACACTCATTAAATTAATTTCTCGTCTTGTTTTGTTTGCTTATCTGTTTTGTTTGTTTTTGTTTTGTTCGCATCCAACACTGACTTTCTTTTATTCATCACATATTATTTTTTTGAATTCTACGGACAAGCCATATGGCTTCGTAGACGTAACGAATTTATTTCTTTGTATTTGCTAGACATAAAAAAAGAATCTTACAATCAGCATACAGTTAATTTTAAATGTTGGTGCTTATTCATACTCTTATCAATTTTGACGTTAACTACGAACAACGTTCTACAAAATATCCAAGATAACGAATTCTACCATTGAAAAGACCTCTGTTCTCTTATGGCCAACATCCTCAAATGATTGAGACACTGACAAAGCCATCCTAGCACTCTCGCTTCGAATTCAATATCAGCGTTGAGAAGACAGAAACTTCCCACTTGCAGCCTTGTAAAATATTCATCTCTATACTCCACAATCAGAATAAAGGGGGCCACAGAAGTAATATGCTAACATATTCGGGGTCTGCGCGAACATATTATTCAATTTGTGTTATTCTAGTTTCGTATCTTCAGTCTAAAGACACAGAGAAAGACAGAGGTGAACTCAAAGACAAGGTACAGAGAGGGATTCAATGATCATGCAGTCAGGAGTTTCTAGTTGCCTGATGTCGTTGCTGGATTGTTTTGGTCGACTTTGACGTGGATGTTCCCAACAAGGGGCAAAACCTTGGGGCAAAGGCAAGCATGCTTCCGTTTCCTCGTGGAGGATACTTTCACTTGTTTTCAGTATAATCAAATAAGTAATATTGTTGTATCGCATCATTCTGCATGTATCCATATCAGTACGATGTGTATACGGAACTAAAAAATGTGCGGTTTGGATAATTTTTAAACCACACACAACCAGTAATGTCATAATAGTATACGCTTAAATATCGCATACATTGCAGTAGCAAAGCAAATATACCACAAGGCAAGGCAATATTTTCCTTTTTTCATAAAGCCTTTTATTACTTTGAACGTTTTATTTTAAATTAGAGCGTGTAGGTAGCGTTCTGAGATATTCGTGAAACATTACGAAACGTCAAGTTTTTTTTTTTTGCATATGGTTAACTATAATTGCACAGAAAATGATTGACTTTTTCCATGGATTTTGTTTCAATAAACACTTCTTGCAGTTGAAAAGGGTTTAAACAATGCATGTCGGTTAATGTTGTGATTTTGTTGTACAGCAACCCAGTTTCAAAATGGACATGGGGTTTTGGGGGTGACCCCGTTCCGTTTCCGGCTCAGAGCAGCAACAACTCAAGCCTCCTAGATTTCCAGCAGTGTGAAAGTTTGTTTCCAGAAAATGGCGGTCACAAGCGTTGCTGTGGGTGGCGGTCATGTCGCGTTAGCGATTATGTGTTTTGTCTGTGGGCGGGGTGGGGTGGGGACGCCGTCGTTCTAGCCACGAGGAGTACAGCACGCAGTGTCTTTATCAGGAGTTGTGAGGGGGGGGGGGGGGGGGGCGACGGTGGCGGGGTGGAATTGGTATTTTCGTCTGAATTTGATGGAGATGTATTGTCAAGAAGACAAACTGTCATCTGAGATGATAGTCGAGTGAAATAAACACTCGCGGGGTGACACAGTAATAGAAATGAGTGCGAAGGCTTGTTTCACTTCTTAGATATCTAAAACGTGCGTATGACGATTTTTTCTGATGGCATTTGAAAGTAATAAACAAGCAGAAAGTAAGCAGGTAAATGATCAATAGTAAAAAAGTCGAGTCCAGCGATTACTGGATTGGTCTTTATATTCATTAGTAAGTTCACTAGTGTAATCTTTTGCCTTTTGCAACTGCAATAGATTTTTGATAGACACACTCGTTTATGGTTATTATAAGTGCTTTATTGGGATACAATACACTAGAATTAATTGGAGTTAGCCACTTCTTTGGGGATCTCATATTATAGAGTACCAATTATCAGAGTTCACCAGGCTGTTTATTATATTTTTTATTGGTGCCCTTTGGCAAAATATAATTTTTGTATGAGATCGACAGCTAAAAATAATAAAATACATATAAAAATAACATATTGATGAATAATAATACGTGGCAATGTACCTAAGGCTAACACGACTGTATGGAATACAATTTTGCATTCAATAAATGTTAAAATTGTGTATGCATTTTGATCCGCATCTAGTTTTGCCTCCCATGTAGTTTTCTCACACTAAAAAAGTGATGCGATCACAATAGGCTTGTTTTGTTTCCGTAGAAAGAAAACAATAAAAATAATGTACACGTAAAAAAGTCAAATTCTTGCCCGAATGGCTGAACGCAGCCCGCAGATCAAACCCGGCACCTCCACCAAACCGGACTGCTTGTACCGGCAATCACTTGTCACAATCTTGACGATATGTCAAGTGTGATATAAGTCTTTATGTTAACAAAATATCGTTTTGCGAATAAAACAGAAAAAAAACGCACCTTGCTATTACGTCCTTGCTCGCGCCCCTGAACGCAGCCCGCAGATAAAACCTGGCACCTCCACCTATCACGGCAACTTGCACAACCCAGTCACTTGTCACCATCTTGACGAGCTCCAGCGGGCCCTGGAAGCCAGCTCCGAGATTGTATCACTGTCATTCGCAAGACAATAATTTCATTTGCCTACTCGCCTGATAGCTCCAGCCTCCAGCGCCAGTGATTGCATCTCATTTACAGAGACATACACTTGCAGCTGGCACTCGCTAGGTGGCAGTGGCGTGCAGACGTGAAAATTGGCTTTAGAACTGGAACAATACTGAATTCGGCGATATCAGGGGTTGTTTTGCCTCGGGTCGCAAAGGATAATTTGTTGTTATGAGCGGGTTTTCAGAAAAAGTGTGTGGCAGAACAAAATTTATTTGATGTAATTACTAAATGCTTGGAACAGTTCTCATCGTTATTGTCATGGTTTAGATGCTAAGTCGCGAGGAAAAATGTGATTTTTCGGTCACAATTGTTTCAAATCTATGTATTTCAATTTTCAATTAGTTTTAAACCTTAAATGACAATATATCCATTTTAAGGATTCAATTCCACTTTAACCGAATACTGAAGAATGTCTTAAGTCCATTTCACGTAAAGAAGGAGGGTGGATTTGCATGTTCGAAGAGGACCCACTTCTGCTAGACACGAGGTAAGAGTTTAAAAACTTACACGCCATGCCTTGAGCCGAACAAAATGCTTAATGGGCAGTTTTGGAACTCTGAGCTCATGTCTAGAAAAAGGGGGTCCTCGTGAGTTTAGTAGAGAGTAGTTTCAGTCGTTCGCGACAGGGGCGCCACTGGACAATCACGTGACAGGTGGCGACTTGAGACGAAGGCTTTCGGCGAAACTGAGTGCTCATGTGAAACAACTCGGTCCACTAACCGAAATAGATCTTGTGCATGAGAACTCGCTTGTTTTGTTATTAGGTTTAGAGAAGACCCATGACAAAAGAAGATGAGAATATCTGAACCTTACAGCCAAATTACACATTAATTTAATATATTTATTGGAATATTAGCGTATTAGAATATTAGCATATTATAATATTTGTTCATTTCAGTTTTATTAATTTGATATAGTTAAGAGTTTCGCTTGGCAGCTCACATATTGATTGTGAGATCTAATGATTAATACATTTTTTTTAATAGGCTGATAAGAATTTTCTGTTAAGATCTTACGAAATATATTTTTAATGTGAAAACGATTCACGCACATGTTCAGTGTTGCGAAACTCCACTTTGAAATAAAAATACTGTTGAGTGAACATTTAAAAGCATCAGGTTCGGGTCGAAATCAGCACAAGGCTCGTTATAATTGCAAAAATTCAAGGTTTTGTTCAAAGAAAATTGAGTATAGAAAGAAATTACTTTCTTCTCAATAAAGACTGATTTGGAGGGTTGTTAGTGTTCTGAAAAGGATCCACTTAGAACAAGATCTATCGACGTAATTTGTGAAAGAAGAGGACTAGAAGGGAAGATGTTAAATGTATTGCAGTTAATATAATAAATGTTGTGCCTTCTCCTGAATTATCTACCGTGTCAAAGAAATCGGTTGAAACATTCCCAGAAAGTGTTTTCCCGCAATTGCGACAACGTTCTTCTTGGAAAGTTACGTTGTACGTTTCAACTTTCCCGACAATAATCTTGATTCTCCAAAAATTTGGCGTGAAAAACCATTCGCAATAAATGACTTCAGGTGTAACTGATTATACCCGATTTAACAATATACTTGTTTGATTTTACCAGATTTGCGATTGTGTAACTTTTTTCATTCAATTTGGCTCGAAATAACTCAATTTCAAATCAATGCCCACATAAAAGATAATATAATACATTACGATAGATATTGAAATATATAAAAATAACTTGAAATCCCATCAACTCTAAATGCTGGAGAAAAATGATTTTAACCATGTTTTAAACTTTTCAGGCTATAGAGCAACAATTTGCAAAAACATTAAAATATTTGAAAAATATCAATAAGACGACTTTTTACAGTATGTTTAATTGGTGATAATATGATTCAGTTGGAGTATTTTAGGCATCTAGATGATAATCAGGATATAGACGAAGGAACGGTACACAAATGAAGCCCATCGCATAATGACAGCACATGTTAGTGTCAAAGCTGTCACAATACGAACGCATTGAAAGGCATATTATCTACTCAATTCCCTCTCGCTGTGCAAAGTTTGCCTGCGAAATTCCGCTAGAAATTCTAGCAATATTGTGTTTTCCCAAGTCGAGTGCAGACGGAGTGAGAAACAGCGTGAGACGAGTCTCGCAGAGATCGATGCTGGCTGTTGCCAACCAAGACGCCTTTCCTGTACGTACGACAGTAATTAGATTTAAATGTCGTTAAGCAGATGCTTAGTGACAATTGGATTATCCAACTGATGAAACAATTACTAGAGGCATCGGTGAGTGTTGCAAGAGAGAAAACGGTTAACATGCCCCTTTGTGTATGGCCTGTTTTTAAATGTGATTAATTTTAACGCTTCAAAAATAGAGTTAGACAATGCTGTTAATTTACGTTCCAGTCACTTTTAGAGGCAATTTGCAAAATGGTTCATTCTTGTTTAGAAAGATCGTATAGTCTGTCAGTCCATCAGCTGTATAATATTCATATAGTTAAGAGTATTAAAGAATACAGTTTTTTATTTGCAATTCGCGTTATCAGTTAATTTTACAACATAGGCACTGTGGGTTGTCAAGACTTGAAAGCATTCACTCCAGCGGTAGCCGCTGGAATTAAAACTAATATGTTACTTTGAACTTCTTACTATTAAAAATTATTATGGATTATTAATATTACAGTTCTGTTGTTACAGATAAATCGCAGAGCACTAGAGCACAATATACCAACTGACAATGGAATGTATGTTCATAATAGTTCAATGGAATGTAGAAAGGTGTATTGTAGGTATTGTAGGTATTGGTTGTAGGTATTGTAGGTATTGGTTGTAGGTATTGTTCCAAAATAGCTATCGTTTTCCTATCAATTACTTCCCACTTTGTCTTCGCATTAAAAAGTAACCCGAATCCCGAATACAAAACGCTAGTCCTTTCCCCAATCAATTGACGAGACATGCGTTTACAAAGACCGGCCCACGTACGCATTGGAGCCCACTAATTGGCCAATAAAAACCACGCATAAAACATGAGAAAGCCCGCCACCGAATAAACATCACCCAGTACAAGCAAACGACCAGGCGAGTTCTCATTCAATTTTCAAAAAAACCGTTCGCAGTTCCCTCTTCTTTTATTCAATATTCAAAAGAAGGGGGAATAAAAATAGAGGACAAAAACAAACGTGGATGTTAAATCGTTTGAAAATGTCGAGTGTATATGGTTTCGCCGGTTCTCTTTCGGGAAATCACACAATTGCTGGTGGTAGGGGTTGGGGGGGGGGGGGGCATTGGTGTTTTGGGATAGGTTTGACGTGGGCGTGTGTTTGGTTATTTATAAACAGCAGTAGCTGATTGTGTGGGAAAACCGTGATTCGACGTTGTTGACAGATTTGACCATCATATGTTTGAATTGGTACAAAGATAAATATGGAGGGTTTCATGTTTATTACAATATCATTGCATGTAAAAACGTTTAAATCAATGGTAACAATATATGACAACAAATTGTTATCCTCTGTGAATACAGATAGTTTTTAATCGTTCAGAGTCTCATTTTCGATATAAATAATATAAAAGAAAGGGCGAATCCAAATCCAGTTTCTTTTTTAATAATTTTAAGTGCTTCTCACGAAAACTTCTTATTTGAAAGCATTATATTAAGAATGTGTAATGCAAGAGTATGAAAAAGTAATATCTCAAGTCGAATTATTTGTACTAGATAGTTTATTTCTCTCCGAGGAACGTTTCTCTATGCCTACACTTAGCTGACAAACTGCAGTTTTTAGAGAGTTTCTAAGTGGATATTACGTACAGTGACAGACGTTGCATTGATGATTCTCGCTTTTGCAAAGAACTCCCTTGACAGATAATCTTATTTATAATTTGAACAAATTGAATCTTTCACTGAGATTTTAGTTTCCATAGCATACACTTAAGTGGTTTCTTCTATAGCAGCGTGGCTTCCCCTCAGAATGAGTTGAAATGAGAAAATGTATTAAATCAACTTCACAAAATTCAGAGTGAATTTTCCGCGCTCCCAAAACTAAAAGATAGACTTTTAATACCACTGCGATGACAGTTGCTTGAGCTTTCACGCAGTAGTGAGAGAGATGGTTATATTGAAATGATAAATTTTCGAAAACAATTCGAATCTGCAAGAAGTTAGTTTCCAGTGACTTCTATGTGAAAGTTTCTGCGTCAATCTTTCAATGCATGGCAAAACTTTCTGTGGTTTTGAATCGTTTTCCAATTTGCAAGGCGGTGTGGCGTTGATAGATTTCGTTTTAGCAGTGGCTCTAATTCGAAGGCTGTGGACAAAGTGATTAGGCCGCGAGTTTCTGTAGTTAGTCGGATGGAAATTAGCCAGAAAGATGGAATTAAAGCGATTTCGTTGTGCGAATGCTTGTTTTTTTTGGAATTAAATGCTTTTTGCCAAGCAAACGGTAGCTAGAATTAACGTTTTTTTCTATGCTGTATAACATTACGTAATGCGATTCGCCTATGCGAGCTATGGGTACAATAAAAAATAGCGGTGTGAAAGTGGACCACCTAAAATGGTCCTTTAATATTCTTAGAAATGCTTTACAACTAGTTTGTGCTCCCTTACATGATAAATAAACATGATAAATTAAAGGGATATAACTTATTTATCGATGTTCATTAGTTTTAAGAAAATTAATCCCTGGTTCTCTATACGCTTTTTTATATTGCACCGATACAAAACAAATTTATATCCACCAATCACATTAAAAACATCAATTCTATCAAATCACACGGTAAATTTCCGCCGCTTCATTCAACTAAATCCATGCACATCAAACGTGTCTGGCGTCGTATCTTTTGTGCACTTCGTCACAATAATGTGATTATTTCCTTGCTTTGTGAAGTAATTTAGCTTCAAAACACATGAGCCCTGAAATCATAGTTTTATCTCACTCATCCTCATTCACTACTCATATTTGCTCCTCTCCCTCTTTCATGGACCGAAAACAACAGGTGAACGCTGTTTGAGCATTGTGTACTGAGCGATGTCTGCTAGCCCTTACTTTTGATTAATTGTATCGATTAGGATGTCTAAAGGATGACTGGCTTTGCTGATAAATACGGCTGTGTTACGGTTCGTCAACGGGATAAATATCAAATAGCTACAATGAACGGGGTTTATTTTCAGAGAAGACAATGCTGTTTGATTTACTCCATAATAGTGGAATAGTAGAATAAAGCGAGAATCATAATAGTATAATAGTAGTACTTCTTTTTGTGATGTTGTATAAACAAAACAGAATCATTTTTAATCTTAAAGTACGTTATCTTTGTTTGCCTCAGTGAAACTTGTATGAAATGGAAATCGATTAAAAAATTCGTGCCGGTATTTATAATCTGTGTTAATTTCCCAGAACTTAACATGTTTCCTATAACGTCGAAACTTTTCCTTTGTTCAGAATAGCTGATACACTGTCAAGCGTTCTTTAGCTCTTCATTTTGCCCAATCTTTCAGCACACATCAACTTTTCTTCCAGTAATTTCTCAGTAATTGTCATGCATTCATCTATTCTAAGGTCAAATCTTATTCTTACAGTTCCCTAATTATTTTTCTATAATCTATCGTTTCTATTTCGTCAATGTATTTGAATCCTACTTGCTTTCCCAATGTTGCGAATGTATAGCCAAGTACCCACTTCCAATATGCTCAGTATTACTTTGTACTTTTCTATACTCTCGCTCATTGAAGTTTCATAACACGTTTCCCAGTAATTTTCCGTAACTTTCCCCGCAGTTTCCCAGCTCAAGCGACCAACAGTCACCATGTCAGTCAGTGGTCCTGTAGTTGGGTATAAAGATTCACTGTTAACGCCGAGTAAACAGTTGGCCCCAGCCCGTGAGGGGGGGGGGGCATCTTTGGCCTCACGTCGACCAAGTTTTCCCCTGTTTGCCCTCTGGCCGTTAATAACAGAAGAAACGCAGGCAAAAAAGAGGCTTGGTTTATCTAGCTTTCTCATTTCAAGCATGATAATGTGAAGCTGTGCAACGCTTGAATGCCTGGTTTTTCCGGTCATTTTCGAGTGCTGGATGCTGCTTATTTTGCTTCTTCTGTAACAAAAGCTTGAAACTGTCAAGTTATGTTGCGTGGTAAATGAAAGGTTAGTATGGTGGTGCCATTCTGTCTTGATGATGGTTGAGATTATAATCAAATTAAAAAATATGGTAGAAGGAAAGTGACTCTTGTGTTATACGTTAATAGATGCAGAGAAGTGGCAGTGGAGACTTGGATTAAAGTAGAGATGGCAGAAGGTTCAAGATTTTAACAGATCCAACGTAGAACTTTTCACGGCATTTCTGCAATATGCTTTGCTAGTTAGAACAGTCTGGTATAAACAAGGGTAGAATAGTGTTACATACATGAAAATATTGTACCAACGCAGAAAACAAGAAAAACAGTATAAGCCCAGCTTAATTTCTACTGCATTATTTGGCGGTAAATTTTAATCTAACGAACATAAACTGCTTCCCGCAGAATATAACTTATAGTGTGTAACGGCAATATTTTTGTTAAACATAATTTTATGTTATTATGAAAGTAAGTTCAAGTAGTATAGATAAATCGGATTTATGATTTAAAAAAAAAACCCACTACCACCCACTACACATAAAAGCCCTTTTTTAGTTGGTGAATACATTTTAAATTCTAACGTGCATGCGCTACATGATTTCAGCACGATAAATATCGAATCAAAAGAACTCAATTTGTAAATTTACGCATTGGAATTGAAGCTGGTAGAACGCTGAGCTGCTTTTTAAAAATCAATTAAAAAACTTTCATTAAAACAAGTTGAAGGAATAAACCACCCTGCGGATAGGGCTTTTTCAATTTATCTGTCAGTCGTTTTAATTTGTACAACGCGCGGAAAAAAAAGGGTGAACATTTTACAGTGAGGAGAAAGCGCACAAATTAATATTTCAACTAATTGCGTTTTTATTGGCTATTTAAAGTACTGCTTCCGGTAAAGGAAAGGGACTTTCCTGACATTTGCATGAAAGTAACTTTATTCATTGGTAATTTTATAAAACTTAAGTTTGAAATTTATTCGGTGGTAAATTTAGGGCTACCGAGGTAAAGGTGAATTTATTAGGTGGCGCTTAAAGGCATGGGATGTGCACGGCGATTGGAATTTTCACTAATTTATGCCTCAATAAGAGAACGATTGAATGAAAGTTCGGGTTACGGGGTCTATTTAGATGTCTTGTTTTTCTAACCTGGTGGAAAACTTAGCGCAGCCATGTGGCTGGGTTACAGTTAGGTCACGGAGGGGTAACCGTAACCGTAACTTCGTCGTAACCAAGCCACATTGGCCACTCTAGTGATTTCTGGGTGATCCAGTTAGTTCTAAAATAATTTAATTCTGGACCTTTATTTGCCAGAAGTCACCACTGTAACGAAAATCCCTCCACTGCCACAAAAGTAACGAAAATCTCTCCACTTCAACCAATTTGACAAATACCCACCCACTGCCACCAATGTAACGTAAACCCACCCACTGCCACCAATTTAACAAAAACCCACCCATTGCCACCAATTTAACAAAAACCCATCCACTGCCACCAATTTAACAAAAACCCACCCATTGCCACCAATTTAACAAAAACCCATCCACTGCCACCAATTTAACAAAAACCCACCCACTGCCACCAATGTAACGTAAACCCACCCACTGCCACCAATTTAACAAAAACCCACCCATTGCCACCAATTTAACAAAAACCCACCCACTGCCACCAATGTAACAAAAACCCACCCATTGCCACCAGTTTAACAAAAACCCACCCACTGCCACCAATGTAACGTAAACCCACCCACTGCTACCAATGTCACGAGAACCCTCCCACTGCCACCAATTTAACAAAAACCCACCCACTGCCACCAATGTAACGAAAACCCACCCACTGCCACCAATGTAACGAAAACAACCCATCCACTGCCACCAATGTAACGAAAACCCACCCATTGCCACCAATTTAACAAAAACCCACCCACTGCCACCAATGTAAAGTAAACCCACCCACTGCTACCAATGTCACGAGAACCCTCCCACAGCCACCAATTTAACAAAAACCCACCCACTGCCACCAATGTAACGAAAACCCATCCACTGCCACCAATGTACCGAAAACCCACCCATTGCCACCAATTTAACAAAAACCCACCCACTGCCACCAATGTAACAAAAACCCACCCATTGCCACCAATTTAACAAAAACCCACCCACTGCCACCAATGTAACGTAAACCCACCCACTGCTACCAATGTCACGAGAACCCTCCCACTGCCACCAATTTAACAAAAACCCACCCACTGCCACCAATGTAACGAAAACCCACCCACTGCCACCAATGTAACGAAAACCCACCCACTGCCACCAATGTAACGAAAACCCACCCACTGCCACCAATGTAACGAAAACAACCCATCCACTGCCACCAATGTAACGAAAACCCACCCATTGCCACCAATTTAACAAAAACCCACCCACTGCCACCAATGTAAAGTAAACCCACCCACTGCTACCAATGTCACGAAAACCCTCCCACAGCCACCAATTTAACAAAAACCCACCCACTGCCACCAATGTAACGAAAACCCATCCACTGCCACCAATGTAACGAAAACCCACCCATTGCCACCAATTTAACAAAAACCCACCCACTGCCACCAATGTAACAAAAACCCACCCATTGCCACCAATTTAACAAAAACCCACCCACTGCCACCAATGTAAAGTAAACCCACCCACTGCTACCAATGTCACGAGAACCCTCCCACAGCCACCAATTTAACAAAAACCCACCCACTGCCACCAATGTAACGAAAACCCATCCACTGCCACCAATGTAACGAAACCCACCCACTGCCACCAATGTAACGAAAACCCACCGACTGCCACCAATGTAACGAAAACCCACCCACTGCCACCAATGTAACGAAAACCCACCCACTGCCACCAATGTAACGAAAACCCACCCACTGCCACCAATGTAACGAAAACCCACCCACTGCCACCAATGTAACGAAAACCCACCCGCTGCCACCAATGTAACGAAAACCCACCCACTGCCACCAATGTAACGAAAACCCACCGACTGCCACCAATGTTACGAAAACCCACCCACTGCCACCAATGTAACGAAAACCCACCCACTGCTACCAATGTAACGAAAACCCACCCACTGCCACCAATGTAACGAAAACCCACCCACTGCCACCAATGTAACGAAAACCCACCGACTGCCACCAATGTAACGAAACCCACCCACTGCCACCAATGTAACGAAAACCGACCCACTGCCACCAATGTGACGAAAACCCACCCGCTGCCACCAATGTGACGAAAACCCACCCGCTGCCACCAATGTAACGAAAACCCACCCACTGCCACCAAAGTAACGAAAACCCACCCACTGCCACCAATGTAACGAAACCCACCCACTGCCACCAATGTAACGAAACCCACCCACTGCCACCAATGTAACGAAACCCACCCACTGCCACCAATGTGACGAAAACCGACCCAAAGCTACAAGGTAACGAAAGCGCACCTAGTTATTATGCTTCATTTGTCAGAGAGCAGCCTGTAAATCGCATGGTCGCCATTTTTTGTCCAACCTCTTTGCTGTCAACGGGCAACTAAAGGCTAAATTGGGCTAAACATTGGCTAAATATTGGCTGAAGAAGCAAAATCGAAGTTATGATAACGATTTTCTTGTGTTACATTGTTAAATCGTCATGTAATATGAATTCATTTCATTTTACCCTTCTGCTACAAGCAGTGTAACAAAAATCCCTTCCACTTTTACCAAAGTACTCAAAAATACCCATTTATGTTTAACAAATGTAACAAATAACCTTCCACGGCGGGAAATGTTATTACAGATAAGTTAAAAAAAAAAATCGTTTCTACTGAGAGGAGTCGTGTAATAAGTTGCCATTGTTGATCAACTACCATTAATGATTTAATATTGACCAACAAATTGTGACAATACCATGCGATTTGTCTCCCATCATTGCAAATTTCGTAGCACGGTAACAATGTTGTCCCAGTGTAACGTATCCCTCTGTGTATAACTAAGAAAATAATAACCACACGTTATTATAATCGGCTAAGTTATTTCCTTTACAAACTCCAAGGAATTAATGCACCGTGCAACCGAATCTGATGCCAAAACAAACATCTCAAGTACAAACTTTCCTCTGTGGAACTAAACGGTCGACTGTTGGCAAAGACGTAATTTGCTAACTTTGAGCATTGCATTTTATTATGCAACCAACACATATCTGTTATGCTATGCAGGATAATATGGAGAACTGCCTTTCCCTTAACAAAAATAACACATGATATCGTTTACAGCTGGTAATAGGTACAATTTAAGGTATTACTTAAATTTGTATATATTATTCATTACACGTAACTCTTTTAAATTATCGTACTTACGTTCTAATGTTCGATTAATGGTCTAATCCAAAGTCTAATAGGCAATACACACTACGAA
This sequence comes from Nemoura dubitans, assembly GCA_921293005.1. Classification (NCBI taxonomy): domain Eukaryota; kingdom Metazoa; phylum Arthropoda; class Insecta; order Plecoptera; family Nemouridae; genus Nemoura; species Nemoura dubitans. The sequence goes on along the minus strand of OV121077.1, from coordinate 31,146,983 downwards.
GTCCAGTACACATTCCATCTGAGCCCGTCTGGGTCCAAAACGCTCTGGTAGGCCGAGAACGAGACGGATTCGCAATACACACTGCGCTTGAGAATCCGACTGGCCCACCCCTCGGGCTCGAAAGCGTGATGTGTACTAGCTATGAGCATAAAGGCCATATTCCACCTGGGTTGCAACCTGCTGATCCTAGGCATTCTTTCCGCAAATGTACTATAACCATCAATGGAACAAAACCATTTAGAGGGCCATGGATTGGCAGATTGCAATCCTGGTGGAATATGGACTTTAGTAAATAAAGTATTTTCCAAGATGGTCAGTGCATTGAAAATGGTTGCAACAATGATCCCTTGTAAACGGTCTCCTAAGTCGCTAGTTTTCCTGCAACCACGTGTAAATAACGTCCGCGGGGCGATTTTTTCGGCACCGGCTGCCCCCCATGTTGCTAGACGGTTGGGGGGGGGGGGCAGGGAAGTCGCCCATGTTTTGGGCGCACGGACTAACGAGCATGGCACGACGCCAACGCCCCTGGCGAGTCGGGCAAGAAATATGGATGAAAAAATATAGTTGAAAGCATGGGCTAGAGATAAAATGGGATGTTATGGTGCAGACGATGTTCTCGCTGGTGGCTGGTTGGTTGGGTATATAGGGTGTGCGATTTGTGGTGGAAACTTGCATGCGGTGCGCGATTTTTCGTGGGGGGGGGGGGGAGGGGGATGATTTTCGTATTTTTTTTATCTGTTATATTATATTTGAGTAAAAAGTTAAGATTATTTTTTTGTGTTGATTGTGTGTGTTTTGTGGCAAACTTTGTTGATTAATTGTGTTCCGTTGGCTAATAAATTTGCCAAAGAATTTTGCTTTGCTTCGAGCAACAGCGGGGCTGTTGGTTATCTATTATCATATTATTGTTGAATTATTTTGTGCTTTATTGTTCAGATGTCATTGATCTTAGTTACTTTGGTAAATGTAGGTACAGTATATTAATTGATAAAATGGGTTTTCACAGTTGCCATCAGTTAAATGCAAGTCGTTTTAATTTTTTATATGGTTCAATATAAATAGTCTTATTAAGGAAAAGAGCCTCCAAGCAAAACGTAATAAATCGGAAAAAGTTGGCAAATATTTGCTTTCGCAAAAAAAATCACTTTTCCCTGGGAGGTCGAAAAAGTTTGTTAACTTTGTTACAAGCGAGTAAAAGTCAAATATAATCTACCTGCTGGGTGAAATAGCACAGTTGTTCAACTATTGGTAAAATCCGGGGACCCACCGCAGCGTTCCACCATCTAGAATAACACGGGAAGAAGTAAGTCTCATTCTTCATCTAACAACTTTTTATAGGCACTCGACCGTAGGGTCTATTAGCCACCAGCTTGACACAAGCAGGTGGCTAATAGCACATTAGACTGCAAGTGTCTGTAATATGGCTTGATAAAGTCTGCTGTCAGTGCATTTTTCCATATAACTTTTCTCGAATCAGCATACAAATCTGGACGCAGACCTTGGTAAAAGAGGTAATAATTTGTCACATTCTTCGATAAACAAGTGTCACTTTTGAAAGAAACTATTTCAAACTGGGATTTGCATGTGCTAAATAAATGACTCACTGGTTTCCCGACTTTTCGTAACATAAACATAGTTCCTTTTCAAGGGCAATAGCTCGACTAACTTCAAAAACACGTCTAGACGTTTTTTGCATGCGGAGCTATGCTAAAAACGTGACAAAAAAGAACAAAATAAATGTAATAAGCGTCACTCTTCTTCTTATTGCGTAAAATTTTTAAGACACTATCTGCTAAATATATTTTAAATTAAAGGATATTCGCGATATTAAGTGTTATTTGATAATATTCGAGCATTGTCAAGTTAAATTATTTAGTAATTTAAGCATTCGTGAAGCTGTTGAAACATATTAAAGAATACTTAGCTTTACATGATAATGGTTATTAAGTTTCGATAACATAAAACGAAAATTATAAGAGCTTCTCAATACGGCACCATACATTTTGTAAAACAATTCAAAATTGTTGTTTTCTGATACATTGAAAAAGTAAATTATCTTATTTATTATTTAATAATAATGTAGTGAAACTTCGAGGCGAGTAAGATAAAATTTAACTGATCTTACATTTATATACTTTGAAGTTTACTTTATTGTCTCATCTCATTATAATTATAGTAGATGTTATCAAAATGTAGTTTCTGCTTCATTCGGAGTTTGTTCACTTTCGAAAATAACTTTGCCACTCTATTATTACGCACGTTGCGTTCTCGTACACGGCGCATTACATTTTAATTCCGTTTACTACATTCACTTGAATTGAATATTATTTCTCCATGGAATAATCTAAATTTCTACAAAACTTTATTCACCGGAGCGCTAGCGCTTATGCCAGCCACACACATAGTCCTACCCAACAATCTCTCGTTTGAGCAATTTTCTTATCTCCTCGGCAATCTTCCTAATTGAATCTTGAATGTTCAACAACAACTACTTCACAAATTCGATGTTTATTTTGTGAAATCTTGGCATTTAAAGACGATGCTCTGGAAGGCAATTTTCTATTTTCTATTTGAATATGTTTGAATTGAATATATCTTGAATTGTATTTGGTAAGTACTGTAAAGGTAATAGGCACTTAAATATCGCTGATAATTAATTGAAAATTGCAAAATGAAATGGCAAACAATCTTATTTGTATCATTGGTATGAAAGCACCCATTTTATTTTCGATCTGAATGATAAACTAAAGCTGAAGTTCTCACATTTTCAGCTCACGAAAGCAGTCTGTTTTGAATTATGGGTTATTTATGGCACAAATGTTGCTTTAGAAGATTGTGAAAAATAGTAAAATACAAACGACTGATGCAGATACATGTTATTTTGTAGATTCTATTTAACAATGCGAAGAAAATGTAAAATCGGGATATTCATTTTTTGTTTCTAAAACTTGAAACAGTAGCAATAATTTAGCAAGTGCGCTGAAACTTTCAGCTATATGATTTTCCACAATGAAAATGCTTGTTTTGTTGTGAAAAATTCTAAAAAAACAAATACCTTGTTGTGTTTTGCCATTTATTTATGTGAACAACTGGCCAACTTATCTGCCGTCCTACTCCACTTTAGTTTTCGGAAATAAATACATTGTCATTTGTTCGAAAACAAAAAGAAGCATTGTGTCCTATTATCTCCAAACAGAAAATCCAACATCAAAAAGCAAGAAATACAAAAGTCGCCAGTTCCTTTTACAGATCTTTTCGAAATCTCGCTTCCGTTTAAACAGTACACAAGGGCTACAATAGTGAAACAAAAGCCTCCATTGGCTATTGTCGACGACAAAATGACAACAGAAGATAAAATTTCATATTACATATATTTCCGTGATGCTTGAGAGACATCTCCAGCGTTGTACGCAGATGAAATTTTTATTTTGGCACGCCAAACTCATTCCAAAACATGACACTTTAATGCACACAGATGGCAAACTTTGTAGACTGACATTAAAAGTTTGCGTATACCAGTCTTATCTAGACTTGCATCTATACATGTTAACGTCAATTGCGACCCATAACCAAATTTTAGCAGGTTGTACTGGCGAAGAGACTTTTCAAGAATATTTATGGTATGTTACAAAAAATATATATTTATGGTTATGTTCCATAATACTGGTAATAGTTAACTACTCTGTATGCAGCTTTCTTACATCTGTACGTGCATTTTCTCACATCTAAAGATATAACATAACTTTCAACTCTACGAAGAGAAGGAAGTTTTATTTCCTTTGATATAACTGTTACGGGAGCAAATCCTTCATTAAAAATGATGTCCATTTACACAGACCACATTAAAAATCGAGTATCTATACATAAATCTAAATCTTTGTCGTGGTTATTGGAAAATAATTTCGTTTCAAAATAAAATAAATCACACTTCCCAAACATTTATTACCCATTACTCCCCCAAAAAAAAACACGCGATATAACTCAATGCCAATCACAGCACAACATCCATCACAGTGCTGTACCATACATCCAATCCCACCAACGGAGGTGCCACGTCTAGAAAATCCCCGATAGCCACATCATAACTCCCAATAGAATTTCAAACACAAACATGTATATACAGAACCCAGTGCACACATTAAACCGCAGCGCCTAATTAAATGATGGCGATAGATCCCATATGCATTGCATTTGATTGATTGTACCACTGATGCACATGTATTAATTAACTTTGATTCTACTCCGCTAGTATCATCGATGTAATACGTCATCACACTAGACTGCGTTCACTTCTAACCTGTGCTAAGGTCACGTTCATCAAACGGCTTGTCAAGCTCATGTGGAATTCCAATACGCCCTAATGTTATTATTATTATATTAGGTGGAATAATTGGTGTTTTGTTGTATGTGTTCCTTGTAATGTGAGTACATTGTCAAGTTATAATTAGCCAGTAATGCAGGCCAGATCCTTTATGAATGGTAATAGTAGATAATAGTAGACTATAGTAGATTTGTATAAGTTCTAGAATTATGTTAATCAATAAGGGACACATATTATACAATACTCAAAATTCAGAATAAACTTAACTTAAATGAATGACTTTACATGCAGATAATTGTGTTGATCAAACATTTTCGACTACCCCAGTTTGAAAATACAAATAATAATAGACGTTTTTTACATGCAGAGCTACGCTAAAAAGGGAACAATCGAGAAACAGCTGTTAAAAGGATATATAAGTCGTAATATTTGCAATACTTGAAAACGAATGTTTATTCGGATCTTCGGCTAGACTAATCCCTAAACCTCATTTGATAACTAACTTTAAATGAAAATGTATAAAACTGATCTAACGTACACATTGTTTAAAATGTTTCCTGTAACACATTTTCTAAATCCATATTAGATTGCCGTCTAACTTATATGCATAGTGAAGTTTCGAGACAAACTTTCTCCAGCCACTTCGGAACGCAGTGTCATCTTCAGTAATTCTCAGAGACGTGGCCAGCTGAGCTGCAAAAGTCCTTCTCGCGTCTTTCCACTGTCCTCGTCTCTCATTTCCTCTCAATATCTTTGCCCAGCAAACAATTCATTTCCCGTCTCGCTCTTTCGAATCGTAGTCCACTTTGTCTCAGAGATCATGAGATTGCCTCGCAGGGAATTTTAAGCCTATCGCCCCCCCCCCCCCCCCCCCCCCCCTCCGCCCCCTTGGTTTTATTTTCGACGGGCGGCGCATACTGTCACAGATTTCTCTTGGGACCGTCGTGCTGAATCAAGTGCCGACCCAATGGCCGGCAGTGGTGAACCCTGAACAAAATTCCACTGCCGAAGATATACATATTTCTTGTATAATATTTACTTCGCATGAAACTCCATTAGAATTGGGCACGACCATTGGCAAATAAACATAGATTAAGTTCGTTTAAATGCGCTTGAAACCAATATTGTGTTTTGTATTGTTTTTGTTGCATGGATATTTTTGTCTTAAGTATTATCGCACTTGACCTTGATTCAGTCTAGCGTTAGCCATTGATAGCATTTTGGTAAAATCGGAAAACCAGCGAGTCTTTTTACTAGGTAAGCAAACCTGGGGGGCGATTGTGTAACTTAATTTCGTTCCATTTGGCTCGAAATCGCTCGATTTCAAATCACTGTCCGTGTTAAACCATAGGCAGTGAAATTGAAAACGAATCGTTTTGAAACCACAAAGTTACACAATCGCCCCCCTGGTTTATGTTTTTCTACTATAATAGGTAGGTATATATCCTGAAAGGTTAATGCACTGTTTTTCTTACAAATACATATTTCTGAACTAACCTAGGAGTATGTTTGTATACCCTATGAACTCGAGCATATTATGCCCATTATGTTAAGCCTGGATATGCATCAGATTCCAATTTTTAAACAATAGGACCAACAAATAACCAGAATTTTAAATTGCAAGTCTACTTACAATAGAATTATTTGTTTCACTTTCTTACAACATTCTAGTGATATAATGATCATAAGAGCAAATGTTGAACATCTCCACTACGAAAGCTGTACAATGGTAAACTCAAATTCGTCCTTTACAGTCCTGCGCCCTTCTCTACATTACACGCATTCAACCACTGTCAGCACGCCACTGCTCACATCTTTTAAAGTGTACAACAATCTTCAGCACTGTACCCACATCTTTTCACTGGAGTATGGATTCTCAAGTTTATGTACACCCCAGCTACAGTGGCACGTCCAATCCCCCCACGCACATTGACTGCCTGCCACAATATTATTTAAGCCGGGCACGTTATCCAATTTGTGGGTCGCCGTCATCACAAGTCAACAACAATTATTTTGACGTCAGTTTCGCGGACGAACAGAGTTGACGTGATGTTTCCTTTGCCGATGTTTGCCTGTTTTCGAACAGTACCCCCCTTGCCACCCCCCCCCCCCCCCCCCCACACAACCACGTTTTTGTGTGTGTGTGGGGTGTGTGTATTCGGATCACGTGTTTCGGGTAATCGATTTGGAAGTACTGCTCGTCTCATGGTATTGGTGTGCATGCTTCACGCTTTTTGGTTTTATTTTTGCACCACCGAACACGTTTTGAGCGAAGTGGGAGCATTACATTTTTTACTGTGCTAATTTTTGTCTGCTATTGCTGTTAAAAACAAACACACACTCACAATAATTGTGGTGCAGTTGGTTTTAAACCGTATTTAAAACATCTTCTGTCTGAACATTTGAAATCCCTTGTGTGACATTTTAACTCATATAAATTGTCATCAAGATTTAGGGTATCAGACCTCCTGTTTTAAACCACGCCCCACACATAATTATGCTGCTGGGTTGATATTCAAAACAAAATTACATTGTATACTGTACGCAGGATGTTCAGTACAATGCTTACAGCAATGCATCATTTCGTACTCAACAAAAAAAAAACTCATTCAATATTCTACCGAGCAGAGATGGAATATAACAAAGAAGTCAGTCATAATGGTTGCATATTTTAAATTTCAGTTTTAATAAATCGTAACCCTTTCATATCAAAACCGTATCTTCAAATCGCGTTATCTTACTATACGACGATATTGCAGTTGAAATCATCCAAGATTTTCATATTTTCAAGTTTACTCATATCACACAGGAAGTCACAAGATGAAAAACACATTTCATAAAAACTTAAACATTCTTGCAAATAAACTTTAAGCTCTTCTTTTATTTTCTTGCGGAGATTTTCATCTGAACTAAGACGCTGGACCAAAACCTATATAGGTCGTAGCACACAAGTTTGCCGTTCGGCCACAGGGGTGCGGTCAAAACGTCTCAAGGGGGTGGGTTGCTGGGGGGGGGGGGGGGGGGGGGGGGTGAAGGGGGGGCTACCCAAAAAAGGGAGATTGCTTTTTTGAAAAAGGCTTTGCTCTCAGCTACCTTGAGTGAGATTATTAATTATTTCACTGTGACAGTCACTCGGTCAGCGTTTAGGTTTAAAAAAAAACTTTCTTTTTATCATGTCTGGACATGAAAGAACGTATCAAAGTTTCGTGCTCTTTTGCCAACCCAATACAATTTTGCAAGGCTCCCAACTTTAATAAGAAACATACACGATATGTGTAAGATGTTACATGTATGGGATCCGTGTCTATTTCATAACTTGGATCTAGTTTTAAATAACTATTATAAACACTGGTTTTAAATGCTTAGTAAAGTTTCACGGTTTTTAACGTTTTGTTACACGTACTAGTAATGTCACTAAAGGGTTAAAATATGAGACTTAGTGTAGATGCTAAAAATTAATTTTCATCCCTCCGACCTCTCTCCTAAACAGAGCTGTGTATGGTGGTCACCCATCCAACACCTGACTCGACACATCCTCCCTTAACTTAAATTCTCCAGTCGAAGTATTTGGAAAATGAACAGTCGCAAATATATATGGTGTCATAGTTAACAATGGTGAATAGAATAAGCAAAATAACAATACCATTGAAGCTTCAGCCTGAATTTCCAAAACAATTTCCACTGTTTTAGTTTAATGAAATCTCTATGATGAAACCAACTCCACGCTATCACATAATATTTTCAAGATAATAGATCCGTGATCATCTGATATGCAAACTGGCATCATCACGACACCAGGCCACTAAAGATATTCAAATGAAACATTACTTGGTCTTGGGATTTTAATAAAGCGATGCATATAGGGCTAGCGACTGACTCGGGTTTATTTTCTCCGCTTGGAGTCGCCATACGCACTGAACTTCCTAATAGGAGAAGACCAACTTTATGCGAGCTAGCGTCAACAGGGATAAGTATAAATAACGGGGGGTTGGGCGAAATGAGCAAGAGGCATCTCACCGTCGTGTACGGGGCGACCGAGTTGGTGCTGAAGGTTTTGGATTTTATCAAAAGTGAAAACTGATGAAGAAAAGACTTGAGTGAATAATGGAGTTCATTTCTTCACAGGCGCATGTGCTACGGCTTATACACTTTTTGGGATGCGCGAGCTTTGGTACAATTGGAGGCTGAGTTGATTGGATTTTGCAGGTTTTTTTCATGCTGTTTTATTAAGTTTTTTTGTTGTGTTGATGGTTTACCACGCGAGAGAGACTTTTGTTTGAAAGTAGAGTTTTCGCATTATTATTAGATGTAATATCTTTGTTATCAATGTATCTTGTGCGAAAGAAAACATCAAACGTTTATTAAAGGAGCTCTCCGAATTGCTTTTAAAAGAACATATAGTGTACAGAATACCAATTAATTAAACATTCCTTTTGAAATTTGGAAAAAAAAATGCGTATGAATAATCGCACATTTTCGATTTGGCGTGGCACCTCCTCGTGACGTATCCTTGGGGAACGGCTAGCGCCAGCAGCATGCGCTACGCAGTGGCAATTGCATCTCAATGGACAGCGACATTACATCGAATTGTTGTAGAGAGCCATCTCAAATACGAGCGTTGTGTCAGGAAGGCGAGTGCATTACTGAGCACGGCTAGCTATCGATGTAATTACAAAAAACATTGATGTGCTAAACAAAACAGACACCACAAGGTACTTCCTGTCCGTCCTTCAAATAACTCTTCTCGTCTCCTTTCTTCGGCTAGTTTTACATTATTTTGTGTCCATATACTTCATGGAGATCCTGCCATTTTCACTCCAAATTGTCAAGCGACCCTTATGCGAAAGCTATTGGCCTAATACTTGGCACTGCGTAGCGCGGCCGAGCGCCTGCTACTGGCGCTAGCCGTTCCCCAAGGATACGTCACGAGGAGGTGCCACGCCAAAACGAAAATGTGCGATTATTCATACGCAAAAAATTTTTTTTTCAAAAAATTCAAACGGGATGTTTAATTAATTGGTCTATGAACACTATATGTTCTTTAAAACGCAATTCGGAGAGCTCCTTTAAGTAGCAATATTTTTCAATGTGGATCTTTATACTATCTCTTGTAACCCATTAAAATGTGCAAGTTTCTGCTATAAAAATCAATAGGGACACTCACAAAAAAAACGAATATCTATAAAGAAACTGTTTTGCTTCAACGATGGGTACCAACGTTTTTCGTTCAACGCTTATCACTTTCTTTTTATAATCCAGTTAAAAACTAACCGCAATCTAGAGCGTTCTTTATTCAAACCTTCCCAAAGCATTAATACGAGTATCAATTTTAATCCGGCATTCTTCTTCCAAGCACAAAGCGAATTAAAAACGAAAATAGACGAAAATCATGTTTGATTTCCGCCGACGTATCCCATGGCATGCGTTAATCCACTTTTGACAACGGATAAATTTGATGATTGGGCGCCCAGCTTTCCGGGGGGGGGGGGGGGGGAGCTGGATTCATTAGTGGGTTTGAAGGACGCTTCCTGGGCGTCGACGCATGACGACGCCGACGCCGAGTTACAAGACGGAGTGCAGAGAAAACTGCGGCGTCGGCGAAAATTTGACTTCGATCAGGACTTATGGAGATTTTATTTTGGGATGCCTAAACTACAATTCACGTTAAGGACAGTGATTTGCATCTTTCTCAAGGACCCACGTACTGCTGCTAGACACTAGCTAAGAGGTTCAAAACTTACAAGCCATGTCTTGAGCAGGACAAAAGGCTCTATGGGCAGTTTTGAAACTCACGGTTCGTGTCTAGCAGCAGTGGGTCCTCGAGGAAGATGCACATCTACTTTCCTTCTTAACGTGAAATGGAGTTTAAGTGAGCCAAACATGCACGGGGTGGCACTGAATCAGACTTGCTTTTCTGAGTTATGTGACTGTTTCTATCTACTTTTACACAGCTTTACTATACTTGGCAACTCTAGGCCTGGATTAACGAAATGGGACTAAAAATGTTGGTGCTTAAATCGGGGTTTAATATTTTTTCAGGCAATCAGATTCAATTTATATTGGATTTTTGTGGTTATCACCATGGTAAAAGCAAATTTACATCGGGGTTATGATAACCCTGCTCCGTGAATACAGTCTCGGGATGGTTAAAAGCTTCTATAATATACGGAGTAAGTTTCCAGTTATTCAATCAAATTTGGTGCCAATTCATTTGATTCCTGCCGTAAGATTTACGTAGTCAAGACATTCTCATAGATTCCTGTGCCCCAAAATCTACGATCTCTCTCTACTAGCTTTCCTTATTCTAAATGTCCTAGAAAACTTTTAAGAGAAATTTAGTATTGAGTTTTGCGAAAAATTTGGTTCGATAATTTAATTATTAGTAAACACTAAATATGGCATTGCATAAGTGACAATAAATAGAGTTCAACTAACACCCAAGTTAACTGCAGAGACACATATATTTTACACTTGTCTCTTTGTGCCAATGGTTGAGAACCCCACCCAAAGGTTCCCAAAGGTTCCCATGGCCACCCCTTAACGTGACCTTGAGGATCTGTCAAGGACGACGTCACTTTGTCATCTCCGTTGGAGAATCGTTGCGTCGACGAGAATTTGTCTCGGCGTCGGCGTCAGCGTCGGCGTCGGCGTCGGCGTCGGCGTCGGCGTCGGCGTCGACATGGCCGCAGAAACTTTTCCGCCCAGCGCGCCCGCGTTACAAAGCAATTAGAAATGCGAGATCTGTCATTTTCAGTCTCCCATTTAACGGAGAAAAAGAAACGGCGAAGAAAATTTCGCTGATAGAACTTTTTTCATATTATTTTCTTTTTTCTTATTTTATATGGACAGAGAGAGAGAGCGAGAGCGTAAAGTGGATTATGCGAAACAAGTCGAGTGAAAATTTATTCAATCTTTTTGGATACGAACTCGTTTCCAGATAATTTAGCATCATCACTTTCGGGGTATTCCATAGAATGCCGACAAAGCCGATCAAAGCTATGAAGACAAATCCAGCGTTTGGTTCTACCTTTAGTTAACTACCCACCGGGCGTCATTAATATAAAATGCAACTTCAGATCCAACACAAAAAAGGGTATACAAATTTTCTGACAGGCTTTTTTTTTTATCATACAGCGCCAAAAGCCTATCAGAAACTTATATGCTCTTTACTCATTTTGTGCATTGAAACCAAAATCACCTCTGGAGACAGCCTGTGGTTGGCCTCTTCGTAATCACTGATCAGTTTAGTTTTCCACAAAACCGAGAAACAAATCACTTCGGATATTTCAACTTCATCTTCACCGTATCATACCCGTATCATCTTCATTATAAACCCTCTCGAAACTCTCCTCTAATATACTATCATAGACAAGTAATCTTATAAATTCTTGCTTTTTTAATCAACTTAAAAAGATCAATGTTCTAGCATCTATATTATCAGCGTTGAACACCCTAATGGTTGCTACCAAAGTTTGAACATAGATTTAAGTTGTTTAAGTTGTTAAACTTTTCCCACGACTTGTATTATCGGTCCATAAATGCAAATGAACCTCGCAAAGAGAGAGAGAGAGAGAGCAAGCGAGTGAACAGTATTTTGTGAACGCGTTTGCAAGAAAGAGACGAAACTAGCTGGAGTTCATATAACAAGGTGATGAATGGCATGGTGGGAGCTCCTGTGCTAGCTCTGCACTCATCGTTTTCGGAACGGGAGAGATTCATTTTTCATCGGCCAAGTTTTGATCAACTATCATTATTCTTGTTGTACACAGCACAAGCAGGGAAAAAAGATGTGGAAGTTTTCCGATCGGAGTTGATTTCTTAGGTGTATTGTTATAAAGTCGAGATTTTTTGGTAGTTAGCAATTATTTTTCTAGTTTATAAATTTTTCTTATACCCCTGTACCTTCTTCTATAAAGTTGTCTCATTGGAATATGATGCCGAGAACAAAACTGTTGTAACTGTACTGGTTGTCTCGACTATAAGTATATAGAGAGAAAATAACTTTTGTCTCATTAAGAACTTTTTAATAAAAATTTACTTTTTTACAACCTTGAGTAAAGTATTGTTTTTAAGCTATCAGTTCAGTTTTAAGCTTTATTTATTAAATCACTTCAAATTTAAATAAAACAATACAAGATTGTACTTTCGTTTTGCTGTGCTTTGTTTTGAATTTTCTAACGAGGAAAAAAACATTTTGATAAGTATAAACAAAAGGACGACACATCTGTGTTACATAAATAAACAAACCTTTCTGACCCCAATAAAAATACAGTACCAACAATTCTAGGGTTTTTGTTCCCAATGAAAAAAAACAAACGCCACAATTCACATACGAAAATAGGCAAACCCGAATTCGAGCCACTTCCCATATTTCCCCGATAATGTCTCTGTGGATGCGTTGCCCTCCCCCCCCCCCCCCCTTTCATTCGGCATTCCGGGCCCGAGGATATAAAGTGTACCACTATTTCACAATCGGCAATCTTCGCCCCACCTTTTCGATGTCCGCGCTTTGCAAATCCACGTTTTTCTACCCTTCGCCAGCTGACATCGCGCTTGGTTATTTTTTACAAGCGTTTCGCCCATGAACACAGTCTCTGTCAAATATTGAGCATGTGTATGGTTTTTACTGGGAAATAGTGGCCAGCTTGAAGTACTAAACATCATGGCAAATAGAAATCAAATCAAATACTGACGCTTTTAGAGTATTTTAGAGTTATTTTTTGTAAACAACTCTGCAACAGAATGTAATGTCACAAACTCAACAATTCACAAGTATGACACCAGAATGAAAGGAGATTTTAGAACGAGAGAACGCAACCTCGATCTGCTGAAAAAGGATCCCTTCTTTGCTGGTGCGAAATTAATTAATGCACTACCGAAAAATATCAAGGAAAAGAAGGGGTTGCAATTTTATTCGGCCTTAAAAGGCTTTTTATTGTCAAATGCTTTTTACTCTGTAGCAGATTTCTGCAAAGATTTATAACACTTTTATACTCATTTCATAAGTCTATTTTCAAACGCATGCCAATGTAAAAGTCTATAGCCTTCGTATAAAGACAATGTAAAATTGTAAATGACAATCGCCAATATCGAATCTGTGATCTAAGTTGAATAAAAAACCATTATTATTATTAGTAGTTACTAAAACAGTATCTCTTTTGTGGTGTTATCTCTGATCTGTCACGAGAAATTATGTAATCTTTGATGACCAAAATTATAATTTCTTTACTAACGAGTTATGCTTGATTTCTCGTACGATATCTTCCTAAAACGGATGAGTATTTGCATCTCCTAAAAACAAAGAGGACCAATCTGTTGCTATAGAAAATGAAGTATAATCAACAATAAATACGGCCTAAGACAGCTCGCTGTAACTGGGCCCACGATATTTAATAATATGATCCCAAAAGAATTACTTGGTTTAAATTCATTTGTATATTAAAGCGTAATACCAAATTTTGGTTACAAATTAACATTTTAAAAACTCATCGATCATAATTTATGTAAGCTTGACGCAAAGAACAAGTTGTCAATTTTATAGCATAATAATTTTGTTTTCTTTTTTATCTTGTTACGAACTGTAGTGATTTTGGTATGATACCTTTTTCTTGTATGTATGTATTAATGCTATTTTTTAATTCACAGATAATCCATTATATACAGCTCTGTGATATGTCAATAAAAATAAAGCAACACATATAATAATTCCCGATACTGTTTTGTGCATCAAAATGTGGTGATATTATTTTTTAAATCTTAGCCATAATACCCACATTGCAAAGAGACAGTGAGCTATTTATGAAAAACAGGTCTCCTCTTATTATCAACGTGAAATGGAGTTTAAATGCCAAAACGCTGTTCTAAATTTGACATAGCCATAAAAATGGAGGCATTTGCTCAATATGGCAGCTAACTGTCCACATTTCGCAGTGTCGACAGCCAATGGGATGCTAGCTTGCTCTTTTCCCGGGGCCGCAACAGAAAAAGTCGTAAAAGCTTTGAGCTGTTGTTGCTGTTTTCGAGTCGCTAACAGTCTAACAGGCTATCAGTGCCAAGAAGAGCCATGACAAGCAATTTGTAGCCTGACGTCGCGGCTATCTTTTTGAGGAAATGGACCAGAAAATGAAGAGATTCTTTTAAATTAACCGAGACTTGCTTTTTTTATACTTTCTTATATGGTGAAAGTTTTGTTTGTGTAATTTAGTTAAGTTTTGGGATTTTCATAAAGCAATTTTAGGGGTGCGTGCGTACTTAAATTAAAGGAGGGAAAGTTTGAAATTAGAAATTTTCATTGCGGTTTAATGCCTAAATGTTTAGGTTTATTGTGTAGTTAGATGGATTTTTTTTATTTTGCACTTTATTGAAGGGTTTTCTTAAATGGTTATAAAAAGTTGGGGAAAATTGGGATTGTTATTTATTTTCTTAATACGAAGAGATGGTAGGTGTCACGAAAACATTGGTCTGTGTGAAGATATAAGATGACCGAAATTGTATGTCAAAAAAGTTAATGGAAATGGTAAACAAAACATAAATGGATCAAACTTTCAAATATTATCCCGCGTGAAAACTGTGGAGAAATCATATGAATACAAACAGTTAATTTTGGTAGATCAATCTTTTGGGTTTTTCGGTGCCAAGAAGGATTATGGTATTCGATAAAGTGTTTGCCCAGTTCCTACCATCAAATTACCAAAAACATTACTACTTTCATTTTTTCTACCTGATGCTACGGGCATAAGACAAATATAAACGTAAACCTTAAAATAATTAGTTCCGAATGTGAATATTTGCTTTATATGAGCGTAATATACAAAAAGCATTATGTCATTTAACGAATGAGCTTTTAACCCTCCATTAAACCAGCTACCCCAAATAAAACCCATAATAGAGAACCCAAGGATTCACACACTTTTCTCCACCGCCATACGAATTGATCTACAGCCACTGAAAGGACCAACGCCGCTAATACCTGTAATGCCATGTTCAATGAAATATATCCCGAAACGCCAGAAAGGAAGGCATCCACAAAATGACTCCCCAATCCCGCAGGCCGGTCGGAAAGGGGGCGGTGGGAGAGGGGGGGGGGGGAGGGGTTGCCTTGCATCGTTTCCTGCTCCGTCAATTGAGCCATTATGGGTCAGTGAATAGGCGGCCGAAGTTAAGCGGTCTCTGCAGATATTACCCTCAGCCATGGTCGGTCCACGGCTTTTCTCCTGAAGACGTAGTGGGTACCAAAGAGAAAGATTCTATGGCGCGGGAGATTCAATGGTGGGTTCACCGTCCCACAATGGGTGGCTGTGGGTGGGAGATGAACGAGGTCTTGGATGGCATGGAGCACAAAGGTCGGAGATCAAAAACTCTGGGTGGGGGTGAATGGAATTGTGAAGAAAATGATGGGGATTTTACAAATCAGGGATGTAGAAATCTGGAGCGAAGATAGTATCAATATTGCCGGTAAACCGAGTATAATCCAATATCAATTCATAACTCATGTGATTACTATTTTTTTTTAACAAATGTTACTCAGGCTTCATGTGACAACCTTTTTGGTGGGAGAGTCGATAATTAAAGATATCTGTATAAAATGCTTGAGAAAATGGCAGTCAAATCTGACAGCTTCGTTATGTGTGCTAGGTCATCAACACCAAATGTTAATGTTATAATTATAGTCGGAAATTAAATTTTAACTACGTTATATATTATAATTTATATTAGATACCATGCAAATAAAAATTGTATCGATTTGAGACTTTGCATGAATCTGATTTTTTTTTGTAAGGCGATTAAAGAAGAAGAAAATTTTATCAGCTCTTAATTTTCATGTTCACTTTCAGCTTTATGAATATCATAATTTTTAAATTAAAATTTTTTTAAATAATGAATCTTTATTTTAAAGAGATGTTCACAGCAGGAGGCGGTACAATTATTTTGTTATAAGGTAGAAAGAAGGAATAAATGTGAAGGTAATAAGGTGCCGGTATTATATGAAGTGAGAACAATACGATCATTCTAAAATGAGGACAATGAAATTAATTAGTACACACTTCACTCCTGGAAAGGCATGGCATCTTGAAATGATTCTCAGGAAGAGCTAAGAAAGCAACCACCTTGCAGCAAAAAGAACTCTGACTAGAGACACTTCATAGAGAAAACTAATATGACTTGGTTTTATTTCATGATCATGATTAATCAACAATACTATTCAACGTCTGGATTGGTAATATTCATATTTTTTGCACAAAAGAACAGAGGTTGTTATTAAAACAAAATATCTGGTTAGCACTCAATTAGTAATAAAAACCTATTTTGTTACTATCAGTAAATTTCAATTATTAAAATGAAATACCACTATATTGTAATAATTAGTATCTACTTACCACGTGAAAAATCGGAATGAAGCATAAGTTTTGAAAACTGAACTAAACATTTAATTATAAACAAATCAAACACATAACTTATATTTAACCATTTCTCTAGCTATTCATAGGTTTAATCTTAGTTCCCACAGTGATCTTGTAAAAAATTTACTTAGATGTAAAGAAATAAACTTTTACATCGAACTGTACCATTTTGCGCAGAAGAATTCATTTATTTGCACCCGGGACGGTTAAAAAAAGAAAAAAAAACGACGTCGAATAAGATTTACCTCCACTAGCGAATTTTATTTCGCAGATCCGTGAAGTACTACCATCGACCCAAGCTGAATGGTCTGCAGCTGCTTTGGGAAAATGTAAAGAAGAAAATTCTGTGCCATTTTCTCGAGGCCACCTGAATATTATGAAACCAAGAGCAGTACAGTCATTCCACGATATAGACGTCAAACATAATATTAAACAACATCGCATTTCATCATTCGCATTCAATTTTATATGAATCTCTTCATTTTTATGACTTTTCATAGTAAACTTATATGTAGGTGCTAAAAATATGAAAATCACTGCTCGCAAAAAATGTCATTTCTAACCGACAGATTTTTAAAATTGGTATCTATTTTTATGTAAATAACGTCGTTTTCCAGCTATAGCCATTTCGTATATTACAGCTATGAAATCAATATCGAGCAATATACGTATATTTATCCACACATAAAAATATAAAATAACACGTAAAATATGATGCGAAAATAAATTACATCACAATTTATTGTTTTTTTTTTACTTTATTCACCGGACAAATCCGTTACATTTTCAAAAATAAAAACAGAGCTCGCATGCCGCTTTGTATTTTAACGTTGTGTGGCAAGAGGGTACAAAATAAAAATGTGCACGTTGGCAATTGCCGAGATGAAATTACAATAAAACCCTTAGAAGCACTGCATGCATTGCCGCGTGAAATGGCTTGATATTTGAATTGCTAATTTCATGAACGGACCTCTCTCTTTCTCTCCAGACTCGACATCAACGGTTGATGTGTCAATGGGTGAAGGAAGCTGATTCTCGAGATTTTATAGCGCTGCTATCAGCTCTTTCCGTTACAAAATATGTATAGCTAAGTCATGGATAGCAAAGATGATCGTATACACTCTAAATCTGGAATAATGGAAAATAATGCCAACTTCATTGTTTGTCAGCTGTGAAGCAACATTTTCGTAAAGTTTAACTGCAGTTTTATGCTCAGTGAATTTTTTAGCTCCGAGAGTTAGATAAGATTTAGAAGACAAGTTTTTTTTAATTGATTTTCACCAATACCAAGTGCCAAAATACCAATACTAAAACTATTATCATTATCTTTATTATTGTTATTATAATAATTTTTATTGTTATGCAATTCAAATAAATTGCATATCATAATAAATAATACTAACATATTGTCCAGCTGCCACACAATACATTGGATTTCCATTTTCTATCAGTGACCACAATAGTAAAATTTAAATAGCAAGCGCATTTTAATATCTCCTTTTTCATACTGTGTATAATCAGAAAAAAAACTTTGTGAGAGGAAAGTAGGTTACGATGCATCTTTGCGTATTAATTTGAATGGATTCTAGAGCGGTAATTTTCCTCGATGAGCGTATTGTAAATATGATCTTAAAATCAAGTTGTTAATTGAGTGGTAGTAGATATACTACGGCTGGCTGTTGATTTTTGGTTATTATACTTGAAGTTTTGTGTGCTTGAAGTTTTAAAAGTAGGTTACAACCTAAATTCATATTATATAAATAAGGCAGATGAATTAGGTTGCAGTTTTTGTGCATGGAGTTTTAAAAGTAGTTAACGACCTTGAATGTTAATAGGGCGAACGCAATTTGTGTTGCGTTGAAGATGAGCGTAGCGATTTGTATTTAGCGCATAAAAAGATGGAGAAAAAAAGCATATAAGTATCATGGAGCAGCAAGCCGGACCATTGCATTCTCAAAAATTCTGATCACTTGAAAATGTAAACGATTCTGACCTTTTTTTGTTTCTGTCCGAGCTGTCGGGTAGCGGAAATATGCTCATTTTGAGATCAATGAGCAATGTGCATGTAAATACATAGACGTAACTCATGCCAAAGGGTTTTTATTAGGTTGGAGATATATTTCTGCCGCGGACTTACTTTCAAAAACTTGCATGCACGAAATTGACAAAATTTCTAATATCTGTCAAATCTTGAAGTCAACTTCAAGTAAAAAAATCTGGTGTGATGTTTCAATGGTTTCTAAAGGCAACTATCAAAATTGGGAAAATTTGAAAAAAATACGCACTTTTAAATAAATTTCCGTACTTTTCCAAACATGCCCAATTGTTGAATATTGCTCTTTTTCTGCTATGAAAGTGAAGGGTATGGAGGATTTACTTGAAAAACGCAGGGGGTCTAAGTTAAGAACAAAAGTAGACACCCTGAAAATTTCATCCCACTCGAAGCAGGCGTTTGGCCTGTAGAGCGCGCGCAAACACACATACAAAAAAAAAACACACACACACCAAGTGTTTTTTTTAGCAGTAGTGAAATTGATGATTTCGCTTCGCTCGCTTCGCTCGCTACGCTCATCAATAACTGAAATTGTCTACTTTAAGGCTGTCAAATCTCTGAAGGACATCTTGTTCTGCCACAATTTAGGGTGTGACAAAAACTGGAACATCTCACTGATTGATCCAATGTATGTCAGTATCCAAGTCATACTCACAGGTGACAGCAATTAACTTCTTAACAATCATGACTGCTGGTCTAAAAGCACTATAGCTTAAAAAATGATTTTTTCTAACTGGGTCTTGAATTATCCTGATTTTCCGACGTTTCTTAATATACTTGATGTTTTTACTCCATGATTATTGTTCGAATGAACATATTTATGCCTAGCTTTATAATTAGTACAGCTAATAATTAATAATATTTCTAGAATGCTAAAAATATAACTTGTCATAGTATAAAACATGGCCTTATTTGAAGCAAATAAATCCATATGTGTATTCGTTCTATTGAAATTTGAATTTATTTCAGAAAAATTGGGGCTACATGGACATTAAACGTAGTACATTTCCACAAAAAAAGATCAATGCAATTATGATAATTTCGCAAAAAGCACTTTTGAAAATAAGTAGCACTCACATTTTCTTAGTTGTATGGCGTTTATACTTCGCTTATTCAACATATTCCAATTCCAAAACCTGTCCAAGTTTTGCGCGGCACGAAACACAATACCTGGCTCGTGAAAGTAGCGGAAAATCATGCATGGAAAGTTGCTAGGAGAATCATGAGGGCGCGAAGGAAAAGCCCACGCGCGTACGGAAAACTGCTTTCCCGACAACGATGACGTGAAATGCGTTTGGATCATCACTTTCTGGCAGTATCGTTATGCCTGCAACTGACTTCACATGCTCTTTGGGGGGGGGGGGGGGGGGGGCACGACTTGCTGTCATTCTGCTGCTCAAAAGAAGCTCACGGCGAAAAATTAGTTTTGAAGCCGAGTGTTCGCGGTTTTCCTGGCTTGTCATGTTCGCCGTGTTTTGCCTGGAAGCAATGTGGGCTTGGAGGGTATTTTCGTGTTTTGTCAGAGTTGGCTAGAGCCGTTTCTATCAAGTTAAAGGTGAAATGTCAGTTATGGAATATCTTTTTGTTGTTTATGTCAACGAAATTGTAAAAATATTATGTTACATTGTTAAATGATAATTGTATGGAAAATTTCAAATGAAAACTAATGCAAAGAAAGTCTTTTTTTTCGGATCAATTATTTTTGCAACTCTATTTACATTTAAAGCTAGACTCTGGTTCTCTTTTGTCGTATAACGACTTTTTTAATACAGATTCACTGATTAGAGACTTCGTTTGAGTAACTTCAAAGGTAACTGTTTGAAAAATGAGAAAATTTATTTATTTCTCTTATACATCCAACTGCATGTTTTTCTTTGACGAATAAAATTTCATTCTTGTCAAATTGCGTTTTCATTTCGATGTTTAGTTTTATTATTTGCAGTTATGCTATGCATTTCACATTCCCAAGGCATAAATATTAAATATAAATCACGAATGGGTCCATTTTTATTAAAAGTTTCGAGAAATGACGGGCTGGTTTGCTACTAGTCCAGCACTAAGTTTTCTTTAAAATTTAAAATATAAAATTATAAAACTACAAAAAAGTCAAAGAATTTCGTATTTTATGTGATATTAAATTTTATGTGCAACGTAAAACGATATAAAATATTAAAATTGTGAACTGTTGGCACTGGTGTATAAAAAATTAGTTCCTCAAGTATTCAAATTGAATACCACAATAATAACAACAACAAAAATAATATCAGGTAAAATACAAGATATCTCAGTCCCCTGAAATATTAAAAACCATGTTCGGATCCAGCTTAAAACGGTTAAGCTCAAATAGAATTGAAATTATATTTTCATCGGAATCCAACAGTGAGCATCATTTCTAGGATAAATTCGCGGAAGCAAAAGCAATAAAAAATAATAACATGTATAAAGCCAGCCACGGCTGAAGGATATTGCAAATCTTGCCAATTTGTTACAATTTAGTTACGGTTTCGAATGCACTAGCTTGTAAATTGTCATTCGTAAAAGCGCGTTCAAATGTACTAAATGAGACCCAGAATTTAAATCGTACGCCTATTGATTCTTAATGTTTTGTTTTGAACCACATACCTAACAGTTCACAAGATAAAAATTACTTTTTCCCAAAACATTTTTTTTGAAGCTGGGTTGTAATTTTCTCTTTTAATCATTCGCATTATATTTAATTTTATATAATTTGATATAATTGGTATAATAAGTTAAATAAGCGTTATAACATACATCCAGAGAAAGATAGGGGAGGTATAAAGTGGGGGACCATGAGAAGTCGCAGGTCCTTCTGAAATTTTGAAGTTCCGAAAAAATATGAAACTCATAATAAAAGGATGACAATATCTTTATATGAAATGTAAAAAGCGTCTAGGAAAAAGTGCATGATTGTGATGTTTGTCATAGCAGTCAAAAAGGAAATAGCCTTGACATTTTTGTTGCGTTCGCCCGCACTTCAGAAAAGGACACCGTTGACGCCAATGTGAACCTATAGAGAAACCACGAAACATCTCAAAAAACCGTCAATTTCAATCTTCATGTTTAGAAAACCAATTGAACAAAGCCATATGCCTCGAAACTAATGGACCAGAAAAAATTGTAAGCAATTGAACACGAGACCTATCAGCTTGAGGGTCCCTTCCAATTACCCCCAACTACCCCCCAACTACCCCCCCCCCCCAGGGTGTTTCCTGCGTGAGCCGTATACGCGGGGCCGAGCACGATTGTCATCTGCTATTGACTTCGACAAGTTTTTCACGAGACCCTCTCTTTTCTTACAAAACGCTGCTCTGTACGTGCTTCGGCGTCGCGACGCAGTCTTTGCATGGCAGTGGGGTGGGCGTCGCGGTTTCGAAGCACACGTCGGTGGCGGCGTCGGTGGCGTCGGAAGGACAGGCGAGTCAAGGCGAGGCAGAAATTAACTCCTGGTCAAGAAATGAATCGCGATAGGATTGTAGATGGTGGAAAATGTGTGGATGACGTACGTTTATGATGAGGTTGTATTTACGTTGTTTTTGCAGTTTTTATAACGTTGAGGTTAAAACATTACGTATATCTGAATATTTAACATATTATCTAGTGTACATATTGTCTAGTGTACTTATATATTCAATTATGGTAGGACAACTTCATGGTATTATTTCAATATCTGCTTTGGCCAAATTTTGTATTCTCTGCCCAGAATTTACATAGGAATTAACCCATCATAAGGGATTTTAATGGAGCTTGAAACACCTGTATCAACTTTTAGATACTTCAATTTTCAAATCTACACCGTTTGACGAGAAGAAACTCACTATTTTTGAGTAAAAAAATTATTCCTAGTCGTTTAAATCTTGTATTTTAAATCTTGTATTTTAACACATAAATAAGCAAGCCTGTTTTGGCCAAATTAAAACAATCATTTGAAGCGTGAATGCAAGCATACTTCAAGAGAGCCATAGAGCCCGTAGTGAAAACAGTTCGCCGTTAATCACCACAAAATACAAATTTTATCATTGCCTCTTGACTTGAATAACGAGCATAGCAATGGCATTGTGCACCGAACCACAGAATAGGATTCACTACCAGTAAATTGCATAGAAGCACATAAAAATTCAATAACAATTATACTCAGAAACAATTTTCAGCTTAAAATTTACGACTGGAGCACCCCTGACTAGTTTATCTAGCGCCCAAAGAGCACGATCCAAACTGCTACTAGCTCAACACTAGGATCATTTTCCAGGCGAATGTTCCCCGAGAAAAAAAATATTTAGCCAAGAGTTTTAAATAGCGAAATGTGCCATTAAATTGTGCGGATATAATTTTAATCTCTTTCTTTATCTAGTTCCTCTCGGTATAATATGGTACTATATGAAAAAGTCCATTCGTATATATACTTATGTATAGTTTGGCGACCTAGCCTTCGGGGGATGAGAAGAAAAAGGAAATAATTCGCGCGACCTCCCTTTGTTTTTATAGCCGTTTTCGCGAATCATTTACTGTCTACGATGAGAAAATATGTTGCGTACGCTTGCACTGCCTAGTGGTCGTAAAATAATTCAATTTACAGTTTATGCTTCTGGCAGCACTGTCCATTAAAGCTGGGGCTGTTCTGTAATCTACATTAAATGCAATTGATTTATTTATAGGCGTCACTAATTCAATGGAAGCTCTTGAATTTACAGAAATGGAATCCAACTCTGAATTTTTACAACCAGTAAATTACTTATATATACACTTTATAGTTCAGATCATCGCTGCAGTAACATAGATAGTGTTGCACTGCTAACTATGTATATAAGTATCATTGTAAAAATGCATTTTACCAAACGCAATTTAATGTTACTGTGTTCACAATATATTTTACAGAATGAAAAATAACTTTGCGATATCGTTATCTATATTCTCTCCACACTCGTATACATTTCAGCAGGCAGTTTATTGGACGTTCAATGACAAAGTACCTCCGCTAGCAGTGACCGCAAAAAACGGGTGGGATTGTTCGCGAAAGATCCACAATTCACAATCCAATATTTCACTACAGTTTCAAGTATCTAGCAACGGGCTTTCGTGGTAGTGAGCTCTACATTGGCATCTTCAAGTACCCTTTGATTGTATTTGGCAGTGAAATACAGCATGTTGGATCAATTGGGCAGCGGGTTTTATCAGAAGAGGCATGATTAAAAATACTATCGTAAAGGTGAAGAGAATGCAACTAATAATGGATTTCAAGCAGAACCTATTTTGTTGATAAATGTCTATGTGTTATTACTGTTTGTCCTTCCTTTAGCAATTTTTTTCAAAAACATATTTCAAAGTACCCAGGTTAAGAATGCTAAGAGAAGTCTAAATGATATCCTTACGTTGTCTAGCATATATAGTAGATACTTCTCAAAGAGTGATAGGTAAGGTCAAGAATCGAGAGAAGAGGATGATTGTAGCAGTTGTATGTACTACCGTGAACCAAGGTTTGAGGGAGATGGCAGATTTTTTTGTGTCCATGATCAGTTTCACCTGCAGAATAATTCTGTAAAATGAACACTGTTACATTGTTTTTAAAGCGCATGTAATTAGTTTCAAATGGGATTTTTTTTTACCCTGTTATAATATAATTCCTTTGGTGAGGTACTTTTTTGTCCCCAACTCTACCACCGAAAGGGTAGAGTTAAATTGGTGTAGTGAGGAATTAAACGAGTATAATTGGTGCCATTACTAGAGATGTAATTTTAAAGTTCCTAGAAATGTATTAGCATAGTACATGTATCAACTGATTGTTTCAACATTATTTGTGCAAAATGAGACGAAATAAAACGATAAATTATCTGGTTTCAATGCTTTTTTTTTACCAAGCACAATTTGCAGCTACTGAATTCAACATATTGCTATGTTAAAACCAAATAATTATGTAGATAACTAAAATATGCATTACATTTCAAATGTATCATATTAAACGATCACAAATTTTTAAACTGATTGAAAAATGATGAAGCCGAAATTGGACACTGTTCACATGCCAGAAAAGAGTTTTACGAATTGAAATGATACAGTCCACTGTAAGCTCTGAGCCTCGGCAAAATAACGCACCAATCCCGTCTGATAATTGCTATCCCTCGAGAACAGTTATTAATTTTTAATCCCTCTGTTTATTGGATATTCTCCTCGTATCAACAGAAAACAATATCTTTGTTTCGATATGTACCGATGTGTATTGAATTTCATTTCCAAACATTGTTATTGTGACCTGTTATTCCATGAAACATTTTAAAATCTACTTTTTTGTCCGCGGCACAGCCTTTTTTGTCCAGCGACCAATATTCACGTCCTGTAATTGGAGGCAAACACAGATATTATTATGATTCGATTGATTGTCATTTTTCACACAAC
Source organism: Nemoura dubitans (assembly GCA_921293005.1). Taxonomy (NCBI): domain Eukaryota; kingdom Metazoa; phylum Arthropoda; class Insecta; order Plecoptera; family Nemouridae; genus Nemoura; species Nemoura dubitans. Next base: position 31,121,800 of record OV121077.1, on the reverse strand, counting down.
GCCCGTCGCTGCCGGCCTTTTAGCGCCCTGGCCAGTTCAAAATAGACATTCGTGGGCTGATATGGCGCCTATCGAACACATCAACACCCAGTGAAAATGGGAAAATGCCGGCACAAGTGCTTTTAGCTCTCTCGGAAAATGTTCACATGTATTCCACTCAACGCAATATCGGAGCAAACGTGCTAACGTTTGAAATATCCACGCGTGAAAATTTATTAACTATGTGAATAGAAGAAAATGAAAATGTGTATAATATTCTTGAAACCGATGACATTTTCCCCTGATTCAAGAACAAATTTCCTATAAATTATTTTTCTTTGATTAGCATAAAGGCAAATAGTTGGTACAAAGAGCACAGTATAAAATTTTAACAAATATTGATATCATGTTTTGGGAATAGATGTTTAGAATAGATAACCTTTTGGGAATAGATTAACCTTGTCAAACGAATAGGGAATTCCCTGGTGAGAATTCTTACCATGATCTTATTAGATCTTGCCACGATCTTGCAATATATTACAAGATTTTCCACAAGATCATGAGTGAAGTTCTTGCAAGATCTTGTCTCAAGATCTTGTCTCAAGATTGTGACAAATATTTAAATATATTGCAAGATCGTGGTAAGAATTTTCAGCAGTTATTCATTTGACAAGGTGGAGGAGCCGAGTTCGCTCTGCGGGCTGCGTTCAGGAGCTATCAGTTTTTTAGTAAATATCGTATTGATTAAATTGATTAAATGTCAAGTTAACTTATAAAGACTCAATAAAGTGTTTATAAACCCTCATTGGGCTAATAGACTTTTATTGCTATTATTACAGAGACTTGTTCTTCCATGTAAAAATGTTTGTTCAAAAGCGAAAAATATCTAATTAAATGTTTTGCTCGTTGAGAAGTTTTTTTTTTTTACTGTTCGTCGTAGGAACAAACACTAATTTTCTTTTTTATATTCCGAACAAAGAATAGTGAAATATTTTTTGGTAATATGTTTGCCAAAATTCTTAGTTACAAAAGAAACTGAAATAACGACCAATCTGTGAATATAATTAGCAATTTTGCAATAGAAGAGATGGTAATTTTTGATTATGTGAACTAATCATATAAAAGAAATACGAGTGCTGTAGATAGAATATAATTCTACGTGATTAAACAGACCTTCATTACATGGGGTCACTGAATCTCAGGTATAGGTATCAGAATCTATAACGAAATGTACCGAAAAAATCCGAAACTTTAAAATGAAATGATTTATAGTCTACTAGCGTATAAAAAGCTATGCAGAATTGTTAGATTCCACCGCTGGCGGCCTCACACCTCAGTGTGTTCACCTCGAACTGATATAATATTTTTTCACCGAACCTGAAAAGATCGTTAATCATTATTAGAAAACAGGACGAGAAGATTTTTGAAAAGCTTTTGGAGTAGAGACAAGATTCTATAGAAACGAAAGCGGGGACTTTTGCTCGGCGAAAAAAAGAGATTAGTAAAAGTTTAATATAAAAATTTAAATCAATCCACACGCAGGGCGAGCGAATATTCAATCATCTAGTGACGTTAATAGCAGTCGAGCTCTAATTGAGAGATTAACTCAGTGTAAATGTGAGCGAAAAGAATGTTTCAGAGAGAGTTTTTACAGCAAAGTATAGAGAAAATGAGAAGAACATCTCCTGAACATGCAGTTTTCTCTCGAAATAAAGAACCTACAAGCGATGTGTTTTTATTTCTTCATCATTTTTTCCCCAAAACAACATTAAAAACAGCGTTTTCCTAAGTTTACCGCAATTATAACTTCTCAAATAAAGAAATAAAAAATATAGAAAAATATGGCCTTAAAATAAGTGTTAACAGCCAAGAATTAGCTTTAAAGTTTCACAAATTTACATAATCTAGCCACAAAAAAAAAGTTAAAATGTTTATTGTAAACGTCTTGCCCAGTAGTTGATTAAAGAAAAACGGTTCGTTAAAGAGTTCCACATCTAATCAGATGCCTTGACTGCCAGTAAACGGAAAGTTATAGCCTTAACCCGCTACAAACAACCGGGGCCAACTGTTTAAATCTGTTAACGGTCGGCTTTCACAAAATAGAAAGTATTTTCTCCAAAGTCCACCAGCAGCCCAGTTTCATTCTATGTAAATCTCCGCCTACTCCAGAATATGTCTCGTTGTCTCGCATGAAAACGAAAATCTAACTACAGCCGTCGCACAATTACATGGCCCATATATACAGTGGTTACACAACCACATTTTCCACATTTCCCAGACCAGTGGAAAGCGCAGTCTATAGTCGGGTCCGACCAGAAAAGGCAAGTTTTATCAAGCTTGCCCTTAACATTCTCCCAAAACACAGCAGTGTGTGCTGATTCCATGTCGAATTTGAGAAATAAATTAAGCAACCTTATATAGTTGATAAATCCGATAAAATGCCAAAACAACGTACCCAAGTAGCACAGAAACGTTACGGACGTAATTACAAACGTATTGTGGACGTCGAAAATCTAAATTATGATTTCTTGCGTTCCACGTTCACAACGTTCTGACAACGTCCCAAACATTCAGTTAGGTTATTTCTATACCCAAACGTTGAACGCAAGTTATCCCCCGTTAGTACTTCGACGTCCACCGAACATTCTTTATAGCGGCTATTGTGCTTTTTGAGATTAGCAATAACTGACAACTCGTCTTCTCAGACTGGAGCCAACTATAGTCGTGCCCCCTGGCTTACTAAGATCAATCACACCCTAGCGTCGTCTCTTGTCCTCTCCGGTCCATGACATTCCCGGGCTCCCGTTCCGCCACAATGAGGTAGGCAAAATGAATCGAGTGATTCATTGCGATTAATAAATTCACGACGCTCTGTGCAATTCACTCGGTGGTTCGCTATTTATTTGTCGGCGACGACGGGTTTTGACCCGAGTGGTTCGCGCTTTACAAGTCGCGGTGTGCGAGAAGGATTGGATTGGCGACGCTGTGACGCTGTGACGCTGTGACGCTGTGACGCTGTGACGCTGTGACCCTGTGACGCTGTGACGCTGTGACGCTGTGACGCTGTGACGCTGTGACGCTGTGCATGTTGCCGCTGGAGATATTGCTGTTGCGGAAATCTATAGTTGTTGCATTATTAGATTTGTCGTTGGAAATGGCCAAATGAAAAGCCTTTTGTGACTTGGACTTGGATCCGAAATTCATCGTAGCAGCTCGATTTCATTGGCTTAATGTGTACTCTGCATTTTTGTGCTGTGGCTAAATGTGCCATAATTTTTATTGACTATCAATAAAAATACATAAATAATCTGTTTTTACATACCAAACTGAAAAATTGTAGCATGAGAAGATGCTATCTGTTTGTTATGATATTATTTTAAATAACACAGAAAACTGAAGACGAAAGGTAGAATATTGAGTTGTGTTCACCGGAATGTCTTATCAATGTACATTTTTCTACCATTTAAGATTCATTTGCTAGACTTGTATTTTTATTGTACAAAAGTTTTGCAAAAGTTGGTACTATTTTTAAAACATTTCATTCTTTTTTGCTACAATGCTGGTTCTGAAGGTTTCTACATAGCTATTTTGACTCAGTAGTAATTAGTAATCAAAATTACTACATCTAAAATGTTATATCTAAAATACGATGCAATCCATACTCGTATTCTCATCAGCATCCTCAACCTTGAATTATAGTCATATGGAAGGACTTGACCAAAATTGCTTCTCTTTCGTAGTTAAGTTTCAAATTAGCATACAATAATTCGCCTTGTTACCTTTCTGGCCATGCTCTGGGTATTCTAGCAGACACGTTATATGCTAAATAAATGATGACGGTACCATGTTGTTTTGCTGGTGCCACGCAATTTATCTCAATTGTTTTTACAGCTGAACGTTGAAAGAAAATGTCAGGCATTTCACGTTCCAAAAAACGTGTGAATCCACTTCCACCAGGTAACATAACCGTTACAGAAAGTGAAGCGAAATATTTAAAATTCAAAATAAAAACCAACTCTGCCCACACACTAACAAAGTCAACGTTCCAAAAGACTTTTTATTGTGAATGTCGTAAATATTTATGTCAACATTATACAAATTCAATCAGAATCATTACAAAAGAAGCCTGTTTGTCATTTTGTTCGCAAACTCGTCGTTATTTTTTAAATGAATAAAACATTGAATTATAGTAAAAATAATATTCGATTCAAAAACACAGTGAAAGTAAATAGAGATTGGTTTGTATTGCGTTATAACTTTGATCGTTGTCATATTGTGCCGACGTCTATTTTGCAAACACGAGTAGTCAACATTGCACACAACAGTCCTGCCTGTTTGCTCTCCGAGCAGATAGATTGAATAGATGCTTTCGACGCAGCATACAACTGATTCAAATCTATAACAGGCCTCGGCAGATCGTCGGCTATATACAAAACTGAAATCTCATCTACTTCAAGAAGAAATATTTGAATTTTTCTCTCTCTCTCTCTCTCTCTCGAGTTGAAATGAATTAATTCGAAAAAGCCGGCTGTGCCACACAAACATTTTTCATCGAAGTGTACGCATTTTCGTTCTCTGTTCCTCTATTGGAGACTTTCCATCGACATTTTTTTATCCTGACAAATTTCATTCGAAATAGTCGGTACGTGAAGGAAACCAATGCATAAGACAAGACATATTATAGTGGGTTTTATATAGTTTGATACAAATTATCCTAGTTCTTGAATGTTTTCTCATATTACACATTATGAAGCCACAACTGCAAAAATCAACCAGCAATCGAGCAAGTGGGACTGAATACGAAATCTTCCAATTTAAATTTCGGTGTAGTTTATCAAGCACAGCCCAATATACATACAAAAATATATCAACTGATAAATATTTGATGGATAAAAACACAAGCTTTGGTAATATAAGAAGGTATAAAGATTATGACAGGATTTCAGTTTTGTCAAATTGGCGCTTATGAATCTACAGTGACTACTAGCGCACCCAGCGGAATGGTATCTTCTTAAATAAAACGAAGTATACAGCCTACAAACACGTACGGGCAAAATTATTAAATAGAAAATAGATGAATAAGACATGCGATACATATCCGTTACGCTTCAACATGGCTATCCGTGAAATATTACGCCCCCACCCTCTCGGATAATCCCGGGGCTGTGCATTATCCAGACTGGGATGCTGTATTTGTGGAGAGGAGTACAGCGAGGTTATCTGATTCACAAGATCGATTACAATTTTGAGTTCACAACAACAAGAAAGACGATGCTGGCAATTTGATACCAAGTAGCCACACATGGGAAAACAGTAATGAGGTTCATTATATAGAGAGTTGGTAGGTATATACTATATACTAATACCTGTTGTCGATATATAAAATATCGGGTAAAAGTAGTGAAAGACATGAAAAGTTTTTTGATTACAGAGAAGTATTTCAACGAAACGTTTATTGTATTATCAGTCAATTGAAATATTTTAACAAACTCAACCAAAAGCTAACAAATATCTGGATTAATTTACTAATTATTTTTACGTAAGGTAAGGTTAGCATTTTAATCAATAATTAAAAACGACAAGTTATCTACAGTAGATATTTTGATGACAAAAGGGCCACGAAATACTTTATAAAAAACGTTCTTAAAAAAAGTTTTAAACCACTGCAAACTCTTTTCTCCGCATAATAAAATTGTATAATTCCGTGAAGTCTTTAAAACAACAGTTAGTCATTTTTTGGTAGCTCGTAATATGATTCACTGCGAAATATTTTCACCACGAGAAGCACTGACGATGATTTAAATTCACAATAAATTTTATTATGAAAATAGCTAATAATTTAGATTGATAATTAAGACGGAGTTTCGCGGGCCTTCGTGCTGAGCGCTTTTGTTTTCGGAGTATGATAAATGGGCTAGTCCCTTGAGGAACAACGCTAGCGGTGTTGAAGGGTGGGGGGGGGGGGGGGCAGTGGGACGAGGGAAAAGTTTGAGCGAAAACCACTACAGTTGTCGTCGAATAATTTCCCTTTTAAAATAATGGTTCAATTTTGAAACTCGCAATGAAATATTACGTGCTTAAAAAAAATAATAAGTCCATGTATAACTTTCTTTTTTTTTCCTCCCAGGGAAAGTAAAGGAGTGTTGAGTGGATGGCTTTGGTGAAATTTCGCATAGATCTTTGGGAGTTATGAAGTGCGCCAGTCTCGACGTATATTTTGGAGTGTGAATAAAACGTTTAAGCTCTAGGGAAATCTGACTTTAAAATTCAGAAAAATTATTTCACAAGTCTCTGGCATATAAAGTGACAGTAATAATAGAGGATTATTAATTTCTATCTCATTTTAATATCATATACCGTTATAGACTTGAATAGTTCGGGATACCTTTTCTCTTTTCTTTTATTTTTGCTTACTTAGAATAATTGAAATGATATTGATGTTATAATACATTCATTGCATCACACTCTATGGTTTCAATTATTATTTATTTAATATTCTCGTTGAATCATCAATAAATCATGTATGCAATTAAGTATGTATGCGTATGTATGTAGTATGTATGCGTTTGAGTCAGTGCTCTCACTTAGTGAAAGTACACACTTACATTTAGAGACACATTAATATTACATCAACGTAGATTTCAGACTCGGAGTTTATATTGTAGAGTGTAGAGTGATAACTTCATTCATATTCCTCATCAGCGAGGTTTTATTTTATGTTAACGCATCATAATATTACCATGCGAGTACCAACACATTTATAGAGCACTAAAAGATCATAGTTTTCATTTTGAACACACAAACCACAAAAGCAAACAAACCTCCAAACGCTAATAAAATAAAAAACACACAAAAAAATTGTCACGTGCAAAATTTTCATAAATAATCACTAAATTTCCTTCTATGACACGTCCGTACTGAATAATATATTTGCCATTCGGCAAAAAAAAAGAGGAGAGAAGCTAGTGATATGTAGCTGGAGACTTCACCGCTACCGAGGCAGTAGTAATGTAGGCAATATATAGGGGCTCGGCGGTGGGGGTGTAAAACCCCACCCATAGCGTTGAAAATACCACCCCTTTAAGGCCAAGATGCTATCACCCAGTCTTCTCATGTAACATTCATAGCACCTCTCCATCCCACACTACTCTTATACCAACCTCATAGATATAGTATACTCGACAAAAAAAAAGTTTTCATCTACTTAAGCCTTTTTTCCTCTCACTTACCAAAAACCAAACATTTAGTAGAATTTTTACATTGTTTTCAAGTCACGAGTTCAACTTTAAATTCGCTTGGTAAAAAAATACTTAAAAACAACAACTCCGTGAGGGTTTGAAACCTGTGTTGAATGAAAAGAAAATTGTGGAAAAATGGTAGAAAATTAGAACATGGTCAACACACGGAACGTGGAACTGCCAATTAACACATGCTGGGGATGGTTGTTTTTTGCCCCAAAAAAAATAGGAGTAATGATAGTATTTTAGGAAACACATTCAGTGTTACGTACGTTCAAATTGGCCTTTCATAGAACGTTAAAGTTTAAAAGACTCTTTGAGAGTTCCCGTGCGGTAGAGTAATTTTATTTCATTTGATCAAATTAGGAAGCATGCATTTTTAAAATGATTGACGGACAGATTGAAAGCATTGCACCAACCAACCCATGTAGTAAAGTCAGTTACATTAAAGAGTCGATAAAATGTTACCTTTGCGTCGTTTAATTTTATTGTAGAATAATCGTGAATGGAGGTGTACCTAATTTAGATTTAATGCGAAGCAAAGTTTTGAAGCGCAGTTTGTCTAATTTCCTAAAATTGTACGTTGGGACACATTAAAAAGTTTGTTTATCAATGCTGTGGTATAAACCGGTATTTAAACCTATACGGGAAAGTTATCTTTTCTCCGAATCTGGTTTGGAACCTTTTATTCATTTCGTCAATACTTTTATGAAATTTTTTTTGAAAAACTGCTCCAATATTACTAATGTAAAACGATTGAATTTCTAATGTTTATTTCTTTATATACGTGGACATATAACAATAAACAAGCTAACTCCATTTGTCAAGTACGAGAGCATCAGCAAGACATTTTGGTAACACCCTAGCGAGCAGAAATATTGACGCAAGCTGCTAACTCTGCTAAGTAAACTAAAGCTGCACTTAGCAACTTCCAAGTCCACTTTAATGCTTTCCTAAGCTACGCACAGATACACCAAGCTTGAAGATAATAATATGCAGTAATAATGCATGTTAAGTTGCTAAAGAACCTACATATCTGTAACGCCTGGTTGCTAATGGCAAAAATTCGGTATGCGCAAGCGCACGTGATTTAAATTGTGAATGAGATATTTTTAAAAAGGTCAAATGGGTTTTGTAGTAATTTGAAAGCCATTACCAAGGCAATGGCTGTTAGAAAATTGCTGAGTTGTATTTTATGAGGTTCTAAATTTTGAACCTGTTATTGGAGTTCCACTTCGTAGCCGTCGTTAGGTGGGGTTGCGTTCGCGATGTGGGAGGAGCACAAGTTTTACTTCAGAAATTAACTTCCAAAAGAACGAGCTTTATTGCAGGCAGCTCTTGGCGTTGTCTACGTTGCTGGTGTAATAATTAAATCAACTCAGGCAATAAATGTTACAACCTGTCATAAGCGTTCAAGTCAGCTAAATAAATATGCTTACCGTCAACTTGGTGTACCTCCTTTGCCGATACATGCAAAATAGCAAAATGCATAAAGCATGGCAAATATTGTTACGAGCTAAATTTGGGATCTTATGTTTGCCGAAAAACCTCTCTTAGCTATGTGAGAGGTTGTAACAATTTACCGGATCTGATAATTTTGAACAAGTCGAAAAGGTACTATAAAATAATGCAGCTCGCCGAATAAAAAGTACACCCTGCTGGACCGCTGCGCCTCGTTGTTGGTTCCTCTCTGCCACACTTTCTGACCACACGAGTCCACCTGGGCCATTCGGTTATTGCTGATGTTGACACTGCCAAAACCACGCTGACAGCTCCAGCTCACCTTAGGCGCCAGGTGCAAACGAGCAATTCGCAACAGTATTATGGTTGCAAAATAGCCTTTAAAATGCACTTTCAAATCAATGTGTATGTGCTTTTCAAAACTAGGGAAGGTACCTACCTGAAGGTAAAAATTAAGCGAAGCTAGATAGACTTGAGAGGGTATTCGGATCAGTTTTGGAACAATAGACAAATTTACCCTTAAAGGTAATGTTTGACCGGTAGGCATAACAAAGGTACGTAATTTATAATAGAATTTATAAAATAAAATTTTTTTTCCGGGGGATATTCCTTTTGTTTTGTGTTTCACGATGATTCGCCTTTAATAAAAGCTGTTGTTTTCATTTAAGCTCATAAAAACACACCCCATTCGCTGTTCATCCTCAATTTGGCTATCAAACGCCTACCAAATACGCACGCAAAGCCTTCATGGTTGGCAATCAGATGATAAAAACAATTTTCACATAATTCAATTGAATTCTGAGAAAGGAAAAATCCTAAAAAGGGCTCGTCAATTGCAGAAAGCTCCCAGAACCCTCTTCTCTAAAAGAGCTGTTAGCATTTGTGTTCGAATCGAAATTGCCCAATTAGGCATCTCGAATTTCAGCTCCATTTGAAGGCAAAACATGAGTATAAGCTCGCAGGGTATTAGAGCTAGTACTCCTTCATCTATGGAGCTACCATTCTGCCTTGTTTGGCAGGATTCAGTGGCGTGAGTGGCGCCCGCAGGGCCAGTGCAGTGGCGTTGATTTGTTGGAAATTCTCAAGGAACTGTTTACATATTAGTTCTGAGATCTATTGCGAATTTTTTGTTTCGAATGTCGCCTAATATTTTCGTATTTAAATGTTTGTCATTCTTGCAGAGTGTATGTTAAGCCTTTTTCATGCCAAATTTTTGTTTCTTAAAACATTACTAGGTATATTCCACAGATTAGCCCAATTGGTCTTTGTGGGTTTATTGGTACCTACCTCACTTGACTGTGAAGAAATAAAATGTATTAATAAAAGTAAAAAATAATAATAATTTTTTAAGAATGATTAAAATGCTTCTTGCCGGATTATTTGAAAATTGTCAAGATTTATTTTAATACGCCAACACTGCTTGCTTTATATTTTTCACATGGCTGCCATACCATTTTTGAACTTGGCCCCATGAAACACCGCTCCACCACTGGGAGACTAACTCTACCAGTCTATATTAGTCAATTACTTAGAGACAGTGAAACGAAGGCAGGTTGTATAGTCACAATTGCGACATGAAAATGTATTGTCACTTGGGTAAATTACTCCCGTTCGCGTAAGTGATAGCAATATTGATGCTCAGCCACTTCACAACGGTTGAATTGATCGAGCAAACTCTGTTAGAACTACAAAATTTGAGAGTGACACTCCTATTTTCGTCAATTACTGCACGCTGTAAAGAACTGGAGTGATACTTCAGTTTCATTGAAAATTAATTGAAAGTCGGTGACTGTGCAGAAAGCGTATGATTCTGATAGGGAAGAAATCTTATTTTACATTTACAAAACCTAAAATATATTGGGAAAAATAATTGCTAGATATCTGAAAATAAAACTTAATCAGGAGTTGTTTTAAGAAACTGGCCGCGTATAGCGCTGCTGTCGCTGTGCGTCAGCGTCGATTTTAATGGAGGTGCCGGGATTGGTCTGCGGGCTGCGTTCAGGGGCACGGACACAAACGAATTCGAAAATTGATTATTTTTCTCGATATTTATGCAAAAATGTTCCTGGATACAATAACGGAAACGTTATTTGCTGAAAATAATGGTTTTGTGAATTTAAAAAAATGTACCCATATTTTTGGTGGAAGAGCCGAGTCTGATCTGCGGGTAGCGTTAGGTGCTTCAATATAATAGTCAGGTTAGGTAGGGTTAGGTTTGGTTTCGTACGGCTAGGTTATGTTAGGTAAGATGATTTTTAGTTATGTCAAGATTTTTTAGATAAGAAGAAGTTAATTTAGGTCAAGTGACAAAAGTTTTGATAATATAATGTAGGCTAGATATGAATAACTTATTGTAGGTGAGACTGGTTAAGAAAATATTAGGTTAGGTAAGGTTAGGCAAAACAATGTTAGGGCAGGTCATATCAATTTGAGGAAGGTTTTGGAAGGCTATTGCATCGGCCTCTTCAAAGGAAATAGAAAAGTATATTTGATTTCAACTTGTGAATCAATAACCACCGCTACAATTGAAGAGAGCTAATATTGGCTTGCGGCAATGTGGTTACCGTGAGTCCGTACAATATTGCAAGTTAGATCAAAGTTTGAATAAAATCAATAGTTGAATAGCGAAAATATCCACAGAAATAAAATTGCGAGGGGCAAGGAGAGCAGTTCCAGGATCCAATCCAGGAATTTTCCAGGAAGGAAACCAATTAAACTTCTCGAAACACAGAAGAAAATTGCCATCGCTCAAGGAAATCTACATCAATGGAAAGAAAAGAAAACTGCAAATTATTAAGATGGAAAAAATCTAACGCTGGTTCTTTAGCCAAAAGTAGTATTTCACTTTGCTCTATTGCAGACAGTGATATATGCCTCGCATGCCTCGTGAGCTGTACCTATATGGCTTATATTTGTAGCATGTATGGCGTTTTTGACTATATGTGACTACATGTATGTGAAATCATGTTTGAGCCCATCGTTATAATTCTTGGATCAACAGTGCTCTTTGGAGAACCACACTTGCAGCAAATTATGAAATGTCAACATTGACGCTTCGCTGTTTAATCGAAAATAAGACTTATAATGGAAACTGCATATTGTGGTTTGTTTTCCCAGTCCCAGCCCCTACCCCACCCCCTCCCCCATTCCAATGCATTGGGGTTGTATTTTCACATTCCCAAGGACAGTCTCAAGTATTCCGATGCCAATAGTGTGGTCGCAAAAATGTCACAGTAGGTATTGGTTACCGATACGTTTACAAATTCGTTTTGCGTGTTTGTTTTGTATGTTATCTGTAGTTGTTTACTCAGTTCAACGTATCAATTTTCATTTTTGTCGTTGTTTAAAATTGAAAGTTTTCATGAAATTTAAGACGCCGCTGGTGGTGTAGAAACGTAACTTATTTGGAATTTCTCTCATCTTATAAATAGTAGAATATTGAAAGTTTATTCCAAAGTATTCTTCAATTAAATTGAATTTCTTGACACTGTTGTTTTCTTTTCGTTAGCGCGAATTGCTGAAAATTCTTTCATTTCCTTTCTTTACTAAAACTTTGAAAAGCTTAATGACAAATTATCTCATATTTTAAAAGAAACTATTGAGTATCTTGAAACCCATTTGCTGCTCTTCGCTAAAACGACCTCGATTTTATTTCTATCAACATTTTGGAAGTACTCTAACATTTATACTTTCTGTACCATGCTATGTACATGTACATTCGCATGGAAACTTCGTTTGCGCCGAATTAACTGGAAAGTGCAATTAAGGCAATGGAACAGAATGAAATCTTGACGAAAACTTTAAAGTTAAAATCAGAAAATGTAGAGCATTTTAAGTTCATATCGACCACCAAGAAGTGTAGGTGTTACAATGGGACAATTTTCAGTGCTTGCCAAGTAAGTTTTACCCTGCCATAAAACTAATTGCTTATTTTCTGGGTTCTATAGTGGCAAATATCCTAATACTCTAGTGTAGTACTTAGAATCTTGTGCATAGCTATTCCTATATACGAACCAACTATTTCTAAGCGCTTTCAATTCTCAGAATCGTGGGAACAAAAAATTAGAATTCAAAATTACCCACATCAGAAAAATCTGCAATTCAAATTCCAAATTATTACTATTTCAATTTTCAACTGTGTTTACCTATGTGGGGAAAAAATAATTTTTTTAATATTCCGAAACATTGACTGCTACACATTTCATCGTCAAGTAAAATGTCAATAAAATCGAATAACATAAGGTATTATTTAAATCTCAGAACAATGCGAAAACTGAGCCAAACCGATTGCCTCATCAAGTTAATCGCAAAAAACAGCCGTTTGGCATTACTAGAATATAACACGATATGGCTCATGTGCAAGTATACAATAAATTAACAACACCTCTTTTCTATCGTTAATTATATATGAAGGTTTAGATGTTAAGGCCATTCATTGATGTTGTTGAGGTTAATTGAATTCAACTTTTTAGGGATTTCCAAGAGATATTACGAGGTTCTGAAATATTCAATTGGTTGTCCAAAGTGTGAGGATTCCGTAGATATTTGTTTCGTTGCGATCGGATAACGGGTGTGGCCTGGAAAGTGTATACGGTAAGTGGTAAATTCTTAGCTGGAATTTACCCTTAAGTACATCTTTCAATATACCGGCTAAACGTGGTTATTTTAAAACCCTTGTAAGTAATTGACGAGTGAATCTTGCGAAATGGAAATGATTCAATTGGTTGTCCGAAGTGTGAAGATTCCTAAAATATAGGTTTCGTCGCGATCCGACGAAAGGTGTGGCCTGGAAAGTGTATACCTTACGAGGTGAAGGAAACGGCTTGACTTCGGAGCTCATTGAACAGACTTAATGAAATCAACTAACTAGGTCCTGGACTATGCTCTACACTAGTTTCTTTGATTTTTTAATAATGTGCACTTAAATTATGTTTGACTGGAATTTTCACATGATTTTCACTCAATTTGAATAAAAAAATTTAACTTTTAAATATGACTTTGATACTGTATTAGCGAGGTAATTTTAAGCGTCATGATTCCGCTCGTTTGACAGAGTTTCACTTTATGGGCAGCTGCAATTAAATCAACTCGTTGGAAATGCATGTACGCGCTTTTCATTCATTTTAAATGCAATTGGCACAGCATAATTGCAAATACACTCTTAGAGAGTTTCCACTATTAATTAGTCCATGTGTTTCACAGCTGTTTAATAGTTTAAAAACCCAAGTTTGAAGTAAAATTAAAAATACAGAAAATACAAGGTATTAACGGTATTTCGAGAAATTCATTTTCGAACATTTTTTTTCAATCACGGAAATATCTTTATCTGATAACAAATGAAACTCTTACTTGGACACAATGATCCAGACACAATAGGTTTCATCTATGAACCACATTTCGAACACCATATCATTCACCATCATTCGAACACTAACTTAGAAGACATATAATATACTTAAATTCGGCAGTGAAATTTCATTAAAATCCACCAAAACCCCATTTTCCCTCTCATTGAAACGCAAGTAATTTGCGCAGTACACCTAGACATAAAACGCACGTGCACGCAGAGAGCAATTAGCCCACCTGCTACTAACGAACACGGATCCAAATCAGACTAATTAGCGGAATTGCGACCACTAGCCAAAGACGGCCTCCGGGCCACATTTGCCCGGTTCTTATTTTAAGAAAACCCCATCAAACCTTGTCGGTAAAAATAAACTGTGAGGGTTAAAATTACATCAAAGACTAATTTAAAAGATTTGTGTTTATATTAAAGAGGTTTTCGGAGTAATTAGTTTTGTGATAGCTGGGTTTGTTTGCAATGTTTTCAGTGTCGGTATAATAAGTTCTCTTTAAAGAATTATATTGCTATACATGATAAGGTTTTAGTAATTTCCATATAGCAAAATACACGTATTACGTAAATTTGTCGTGCCCTTTCTCGTTTTTTCAGATAAACTCTTCCTGTAAAGTTTAAAGCGTTGTTAGATTCGTTGAATCAAACGTCTCGGCTACATTTGAAGGTCATTCAGACGTGTAGTGAAAATCCTTTCTCCTTGCAAGGAAGTTTTCACAACAAATGGAGCCAATAAAGTCATGGGTTAACCCTTTCCTACCTTTTTCAGCTCAGAGACGAAATATCCAGGTTGAATGGTACCGATGAAGTGGCTAAACCATGAACACACAATCACCTAAAGTTTGTTGTGATTGCATAAAAACACACGATATAAACCGAACAAGCACTTGTTTAGTCTCTCACTTTACTTTCAAGTGTATTATGTCAAGTTTTAATTGTATTGGCTAAAAGTCAGCTGCAGAATTTTTGCACAGCAGTTTTAAAACACACAATAGATATTTTACACACGATAAAGTTTCCGTTGCGAAGTAACCGAGCTTCAAGGTCGTTCTAGAAATTCTCAACCAAAAAAAATCAGCTGACGGAGCACAATTTTGAACTCTCTTGAACACTACAACTAACACCAAGACACTATTTATTTAGAAATAGTATTAAAACTTCACGGCACAACTTGTTTACAATCCAAATTTTAGAATTTGTACACGGTACAATTAAATTCAACTGATTTCACTCAGATATTTCTAAAACTTTTACGAATCCTTCTCAATGTCCAATCATCCGATTTTGTTTAAACGTTTACAAGTCCTATAGCACAGATTTAAGTTCAGATATATTATTTAGTTCCGTAATTATTATGTTTAGCTTTTCACACTTTTATTTCAAGTATCGCAAATTTTCCGGCTTTCACGCAAACACCGCTTTGAAGTCACAACAAAAATCTCACTATCAACCAAAAATATAACAAAACACTATTCAAAATCACCACCAATCAGCTTCCACCGTGATACGCTCTAAGCACCAACCGCATCCGTGGTCAAACCACCAAACCTCAAACAACCAACAGGTAAGGTAACCGCGGACGTCCGTGATCGAATCCTCGACGCCAACCCCGGGCGTCGACTGCTCCCCTCGACGGCGTCTACCAAAGTGCCGTCCCGACGCCCGTCCGACGCCAGCCCGACCCAGCGTCCTGCGCCACGCCGCGGCGCCCAGATCAGCGACGCCGACGCCGACGCCGACGCCGACGCCGACGCCGGTTGTAGTGAGACGGCGGTGGTAATTGATCCGTGACAGGACACACATAATGCCTTGCCATATGTTACGAGTAGCTGAAACAAAAGTAAGTTGCGACTTTGGTGGCGTGCGCTGGTCAAAGCCTCAAAGGGCATGGGAGCGGTAATGAGATTTTGGGAGGAGTGGTTCGTTTACAAAATTGAAAAACTGTTTTTGGCGTGAGACTGTTTTCAGCTCCATTTCACCCTAGTGCGGAGTGCATTTTCATTTCGTATTATTTTGAGTTATGGAGTACGACGATAATTTTTCGTTAATCCTGAAATTCGTTACAGTAATCAAATACAAGTTTAAAGATAAAAACAAACTGAAATTAACATTTCGCTGAAGTCATGATTTATTGAAGAAAATGCTATTTTGTTACTCTACATTATTAAAAAACAGAACTCGGCAGTTTTTTTAAAATGTAAAAAGTATTTTATAAAGAAGATCCTCAATAATTTATTCCATAATTAATCTTCTAATCAAAAATCCATCGCTCCGATTCCTTCCCAAAATGTTGTTCGTCTTTACACATGCGCATTTTCTGGTAGCGGCGGACTGATACCCGCAACGCAATGAGTGCGAATAGCGTTCATCTGCGTTTAATGAATGTCTAATGACCACCACGGTAATGAGGACCCGGGCTTTGACGCAAAACGCACTGTCATGCGTGAGCAATTTGCGTAACACAAATCGGAACGAGCAAAAAATGTGCACAAGAGGTATACATATATTTTTTAATAAAGTATGGATAAAAGGGTAAATTTTGAAAAGTTAGCATGTTTTTATAGATTGAAACGTTTAAAAACTCATTTTCAAACGTTAGCTTGGTTTAATTTATATGTGCTGAAAAGATACGTCTCTGGATAAAAATACATATAACTGTTTTACTTTTTAAAGAGTTAAATTGAAGTATAGTACCCCTGAGTGAATATGTATATACGGCTAACAAATTAAATGACATAAAACGTTGTTTATGTTTGCTACGTGAACCAAAAGTTAGCAGATTTTGTTCCGAATAAAACATTGAGTGAGCAATTTAAACTGGAAACTAAGAAACCCATAAAAGTTTCTTACAATACTACTCAAATGCCGTGCACGGTCGGAAAGCACTTTGCCACTTCCAAACATCTCAATGAAGAAAACTACCATCCTTTATTTACTCAGGTGAACATTTGCGCGAGGCAGCGTCAAGAAGATAAGTTCTCTCTCTCGCTCCGTCATCTGTTTAACTCTTTGCTGAGATTAACCTGGATTCTGAGTCCTTGTACCATCACTGCTTGGCGCCAGGATTGGGTTGCCCGGGTGGTGGCAGGGGGGGGTGAGGAGGGAGAATGGGGGGGGGGGGGAGAAAAAAGGAGTTTCCTCGTTAAAGCGAGATAGACAAATTAGTGAGTGGTGGTTGGTGCCTCATTTGTTATAGGTTTTGGCTCGTTAACTTTGCCGTTACTTGTTGGTAAAATTCCAAGCTTGCTAGAAAATAGTGTGGACATAAAAATGAAGATTGGTTATGAGCTTATATAGGTGGATACCAACGATACTGGAAAGAATGATAGCAAAAATGAAACTGTATTGATCTGCAAGAATGTAGGATAGCATCACAAAATATTGATTGAATTATGATGTTGATTTGCACTGCGAAAAAATTCATTCTGCAACAATGTGATGTCGTAAAAGGATTTCTTGGCTTCATTTTCTACGTAGGACGTAATGCATTTTCTTATTGGCATTTCTCGCAATAAAAACTTTAACCTGCTAGTTTCGTTTAAAATGAAGTTTTATGACCTGCATTCTTTTATGTGCTAATAAAACGCTGAGCTTAATTATGCTTCAATCTATAAAATATCCAGCAAGAAACCTGAAACTTTGTGCAGGAACTATAAACGTGTTTTAATTCAATCCATTATACGTCAGCTTTGCATTATGCGAACAAAAAGGTGAAAATCTTCCAAAGTTAAAAACTTGAATACGATTATTGCAGCAAGAAAGGCAATGAAGTTTACTTGACTAGCATACAATTTTTTCATTTTACACCATTTTTTGAACATAATAATATACTGGCCACTGTTTTTGAAAAAATGTCATCTCAGAGCTCAACGTGCTACTTCTTTTATAAAACACTACATTTTTTTTTTAAATAGGGTGATATCATAAAATGCTGCTGGTTTCAATACAAAACGGTGACGACATTTCATCAGGTCTTCCAGGAAATGAGAAAAACACTGTCAAAATTTTGAAAAATTCACCATATATCTAATTCAATATCAAGTATCAACTCCTTAAAATTCGCCGCAGATAGCAAAATTCTAAAAATATTACTGGGTTTTGAACCCCGCGATGCTACTGTATAGCAATAAATGTTGCAAGAAAAACATGTGTTAATACCAATTGACTGACTGTAAAGAAACCAATCTGATTAGTTACATGTTAGGCCATTTAAAAAATAAACATTCTTGTGAAATATGGGAATAAAGGTACCAAAACTCCATCTAAAATAACCTGAAATCATATCAATTATTTGTAATTCACATTAGAAATCATACAGCTTGGTCAATAGTTATCCTTTGGCTCATCTACGGCTTGGCAACATACTAACTTCTAGAACACAAACGTATCACACCAAAGCAAAATGAACCCAAACTCAAAGCCAAGTCTAAACGATCCTTTCACAATCCTCAATCAACCAACCCCCCTCAACACGAACACACCGAATTCCACATTCCGTCCGGATAGAACCGACGCCCCCGACGCCCCCGACGCCCGTCGGTGTCGGACAACACAAAACACACTTCGACGTCGCCGTCGCCGTCGCCGTCGCTGCCGCCGTCGCCGTGGACAAGGGACGAGGTGTTGGCATCGTGTTAAGAGCGTTGAAAACGAATGGATTCATGTGCCACGCTGCGTGGCCAGGGGTCGGTGTAGAGGTTCACGTGGGAACTTCCTACACTAACAAATTATTAATGTACAAATCTGAAAAAAAAACAATAGACCGAGAAAGAATCAATTAATGTCGGATGGTAGTTTTTAATTCAAGTTATGACACACTTTTTGCCATATGAGCTACGTTAAAATGCCGTAAAAAAGGTATTTTAGGCACTTTTTGAAAATGCACATCTGAGCCATTTTTGAAAGTATGATTACCTAACACACCATTCGACATCAAATAACCCTTCAACTACACGTGCATTTGGGCTCTGTGTTATTGTTAGTTGCCATGAGAAGTTCCCGCATGAACCTCCGCATCCGATGTAAACACTAGCGTTTAGTTTCCTCAGAACAGCCAGAGGTAACAGAGAGTGCTGGGGGGCGCAGCGTTTGTTAGAACTAGTGACTAAACCTTACATCATTGCATACCCCTGTTCTTTTTTGGAGGTAGACAGGTGCCAGTGGTGCATTGTGTCGTCAATTCTAGCTTGAAATATCACTATTTTATTTAATATGTGGTTTGAAGGTTTCCTGAGGCGGTGTGTGAATGGTATTTCTTGGTATTTTCTTGTGGTATTTCTCTGATTTGACGATATTGGCGGCACTAAAAATGGACTTGTTAATCGACGGTTCGACCAGCCACGACTCGTCATCTTCATGTAGACAGATTTTATTGATGTGTAAAGAAAGTGGTTTATAACTCAAATATCGGGGAAATCACATTATTTTTTATTAATAAAAGCCAGCTTTTCAAAACGTATGCGCTAAGTTAAGGTTTGGTAAATGCCTCAAGAGCTAGCAACATGATTTTCAAAGCATTTATTCATTTCCAGCGTTAAAAAAATCTTGTAAAACTTGTACGTACACGCTAGTAGCTAAGATCCGAAAGTTATCTCACAAATCATTGAAAGATACCAAGCATTCAATCCCAATTCTAAATCAAAGTGTGTGGTGGCCAGGAGAAAAGTATTACTCATTTCAGGGTCCTGTTGAGCTTAGCTTTCGTCGGGAATTTTGTTCACTAAATCAGCAGCGCCATGAACAAATGGACGGTAATTAAGTTCACTTCTGTGTTTTGAATTTATGGCATTCGCCAATGACGGTTGGTAGAGTAAAGGGGGAGAAATGGGGACAGTTGCAGCTCCCTCCCCCCCTCCCTCCCCACAACTTCAAACACTTTCATGCCCGAGGGCATATCAATATCATCAATGGGTATCAATAGGCTGTAATTTAATCTACAATCCACAGATAATGAAATGCTCCGAATCACAATGTGTGAGGATATTTATTTCATTTAAAACTGACTGGACTGGCAAAAGTTCTTCGTGTGCTTTCGAAAAGAGGGGCCGGTAATGTGCCCAAGCTCTATGACCATTTCTATATGACCTCTACCTTAGATGACCTTCGCTATGACCTTAGATATGACCTTAGATGTGTACCTTAGAATTTTATCATCGGCAACTCTAATCATTTCCCGATGATCAATGAAGTGAAAACGCAAGATCATTTCCCTGACAGATGCCGCCTTGAGCCACTTCTAATCCTTTCCCTGCCCAAATTATCTATTCTAATAACAACCAATATAATGATTTTACCATGATTAGATTTAGCGAATGTATACATAATTATATGAATCATTATATGGCTACCTTTTCGAGCAGTCGTTCATCAAATCTTCGTTTGCAGTTTGATTCGGCACTCACGGTGTTATTTCCATCTTAACTCTTGAGAGCGTGGTTGTTTTACCAGCATCGGGGCCAAAAAAACCTCAGCATCTCGTCTGACAACAACAAGATCACCAGCAAGATCGTTACTCACTACCTCTTCTAACTTTGCAGGATATGTCTCAATCTTACGACATGATCTAACAAGATCGCGGTAAGATTTGTTATCAGTTATGTCGCGTGACTAGTGACCTTGATGGGTGTATCCCGTTCAGTACGCCACTGGAGGTCACGCTGTCTCATCATTCGTTACCGATGTAAGATCCGGCGTCGTGCGTTTGTCACGCACTGAATTGCACGCAATTCCTTCCTCTGTTTATGTATTCAAGGGATACCAGCACCCACCACCAGGGGCGTGCGGGTGGCGGGGATTTGGCCCGAAGGTGGATGCTGGAGAAGGATTGCCACGTGTAGTGACGGTTCGATTTCACATAACTTTATTTCGCATTTCTCAGTGGGGATTTTCGACCCCCACATACGTCAGTGGTACAATTTTATGCTCGACGGAAATATTATAACCAGGAATTCGGGATATTATAAGCGAGCATCATGCCGAGACACAGAATGGATTTGACTGGAATGAGATTTCGGAAAGAAGTATAAAAATTGCTTTTATGGAAAAATACATTCCTGCAAAGGAGCCCTATAAATCATGAGCTTAATCATACTTTACTCGATGAGATTGAAGAGTACATTTGAAGTGATTGCACACCACAGCCACCAGCCTCAAACACATCCATTTATTTGTTTATCTTGTCAATTACAATAGTTACTGCGGGTTTTCAACACAAGAATTTCAACAGCAACTATACAATAGTCTAAAATCCAAGGCAACAAGAATTCAATGAGAATTGAAGTGTAGTTTTTTTTTAGTGATACCGCAAAATTTCAGCACCGGCCCTTCCCAACAAAATGGACGCCAACGATCTACGCATGATGATTCTCGAGGTCCTCTCCGAAAAAGTAGGATTTTCAGCCGACAAAGATCTCGTACGCCTCGTCACTGCAAGGTACAAGCTCGCTGCCAGTAAGATGACGCTTCCAGTGGTACATGATCTGATGGTGCTGGCAATCGAGGCCGGCGTGGCCTTGAGCCCCAGCGCAGGCTCGTATAGGTTCGTTGGATCCTCGAAGGACAAAGAAGAGATCCAGCTAAGGGCCAACTCTATGCTTCCTCGGCCCTCTAGTGATGTGTCTTCGTCTGAAGATAGAAGGCCAGTGAAGCGTATCAAGAAGGGGACCAGCCATCATTGTTAGGGATCTCACCCTTGGTGAGTAGAGAATCATTTTTTGGAAGAAGGGAGTAAACTTTATATTCAAAATTGTAACATGTATCTCTGAAAATTAATTGAAGTAATTTTTTTTTTGTAAATGACAGTTGTTTATGTTCTGTGAATATGTTCTGTAATTCATATTGCTTGAAAATCAAGAAGGTATCACACTTAACATACTTATACATATGTCTACTATCCTATAGCAATAGTTTACTGGACAACAAAAACAGGGTTTTGAAGTCTAACTCGTCGCTGATTTCCCCGAAGAATCACCCTAAAGAAGTAGCCCTGTTTGAAATTATGTTTTTGAAAGGTCACACAATAGGTACCGAGCGTGTGAATAAAAAAAATTTTACAGCTGCTACGTAAAAAGATATTAGGGTTAAGATTTTTTTAACATCCCCGATAAATATGTAACGCGAAATTTGAATCGTGTCATTCGCGGCGTCAGTTAGACATTTTTTGCATCGTGCGTTTGAAAAAAGAATGAAGTCGGCCCAAAGCTAGCGACTCAGAAAGTTTATCTGCTATCGTCGCTCTAAGGAATCTATAGCCATAGATAGTAAATAAATAGTTATCGATAGTTGGTAAATCGATAGCTTGGAACGCAGAAAGCGATAGAAACCAAAAAAAAATCATTTATGTTCATCTATTGTTTTATAATCAGCTGTAAGTTCTTTGCCACCGCTGGTTTTTTCCAGCAATTGCTCTGTCATCAACTAGGAAACGCTGACAAAGTGTTCGCGTTGACGATGAGCGTAGCTGTTTGCAGCTGTTTGTGTTTGTAGTTTGTATATTTGGGAAAATTTGGAAAAAATAGGCGCTTTTAAATAGATTTCCGTATTTTCTCTAATTTTCCAAATGTTCGAATATTGCTTTTTTTTCTGCTTTGAAGGGGAGGGAACATGTCTTTAGGGTTAATAAGAATTTTGCCAAAAATGCGCACTTTTAGATAATTTTCCGTAATTTTCCAAATTTTCCCAATTTCGAATTTTGCTATTTTTCTGATTTGAAGTAGAGCGGTATGGAGGATTTTCTTGAAACTCGCATGAGTTGAGAACAAAAGTAGACACCCTGAAAATTTCATTGCAATCGAGGCAGGAGTTTGGTCTGTAGAGCGCGCACAAACACACAAACAAACAAAAAACACATGCAAGTGCTTTTTTTACCAGTAGTGGAATTGAAGATTTCGCTTCTCTCGCTACGCTCATCAAATATACATTGGTTGCCGTGTTTTTTCAACACAAGAAATTCAACACCAACCATATCAAGGTATCAAATCCAAGGCAACACCATTTCAAGGTGAATTTATGTCAAAATTTGAAGTAAATTAACCCAAACTTTAGCGACCGATCCTTGATTATGAGTGACAGCGATCTACGCATGATGATTCTTGGGGTTCTCTCCGAAAACGTACAATTTTCAGCCGACAAAGATCTTTTACGCATCGTCACTGAAAGATACAAGCTCGCTGAAAGTAAGATGACGCTTAAAGTTCTACATGGGCTGATGGTGTTAGCAGTCGACGCCGGTGTGGTACACAGTCCCATCGCGAGCTACTACAGATTTATTGGCTCCTCGAAGGATAAGGATGAGATTCAGCGGCGGGCAACTTCTCTGCTTCCTCCAGAACCTAGTTCATCGTCTGATGATTCTTCGGCGGAAGATGAAAAGCCAGCGAAGCGAGCCAAAAAGGCCCCAGGCAAACGCTCACCACCGAAATGAAGATGCGTATCGTTCTTAGAGGGTTTTGGGAATTGAGTTCGACCTCTCGTAGCTGTAAAATTTGTTCATATAGGTGTTTTCGTAATAGTTAATCTGTGTGCCTACCCTGTTCAATACATTTTTAGTTTGTTAACGTCAATATTTATTCTCTGTAAAGATGATATGTGGTTGAATTTATTTTAGAAGTGATTTAAACATAATGATTAGACATATGAGTTTTTTTAAATGAACAATTTTATTTAAAAAATTGTGCAATTTTTGTAGTTTTTTAAATTTTTTAAATCCATTCATTGCTGAATTTTTCCATTGATTCGGGTTCCTGTTTTAAGAATTCTTCGGCCATTTGAAACCGGCCATTGAAATGGCCAGCAAAAAAAGGTTCCCTGCGGAAAAATACTTGGCGTAGATGACAGCTGGAAAGAGTTTTGCCTGGGAATAAACATTTAAAAACTGGCTCTAAAGTGTAAACATTCTATAGTATATACGATATGAACGGCCATTCGAACATCCTCGTCCTGATCCCGAAGGACGAAGGAGCCTGATCCTGTCTGCGACTCGAGCGTCACGCATCACGATGTCGTCCTCCAGGACTCACCGAAGACAACGGGGGATCACGCGTCCCGCGAGACACGTTCCATTCTCCAGGGATCATAAACATGTTCCCTGTTTTCGCGAGACATACAGAGCGAATAAATCCACGCCAATCGTATGGGTTGAGCTCTTTGCGTATTGACATTGTACAGTATCAGTATTTTTCTCAGGTGTGGAAATGCGTTACAATGATGATCTGGTTTACACTTTGAAACGGAAACCCACTAAATGCGCTGTTAAAAGCCAAGTGGTTCAAGTCATTCTTCGATTTTTGAAGCTATCTTTCTGGCGTTACAACTTGCAGGCAGGGGCGTAAATAGAGGGGAGCAGGCATACCCTGCTGAAAAATCTTACCCAATATCTTGCAAGATCTTGTAAGATCTTGCAAGATCTAGTAAGATCTTGCAAGATCTAGCAAGATCGTGACACAAGATCTTGTGTCAAGATCTTATAAGATCCTGCAAGATCTTGTCAAGATTATTCACAATCTTGAGGCAAGATCTTGCAAGTTCTTGCCTCAAGATCTTGTCTCAAGATCTTGTCTCAAGATCTTGAAATATCTTGACTCAAGATCTTGTGAGAAATTTTGTAATATTTTCCAAAATTGTGGCAAGATCGTGACAAGATCTTGTAAGATCTTATAAGATCTTGACACAAGATCTTGTGTCAAGATCTTGCAAGATCTTATAAGATCTTGAGACATGATCTTGCAAGGTCTTGGCAAGATCTTATAAGATCTTGCAAGATCTTGGTAAGAATTTTCAGCAGGGTACCAGTGATCTGGGGCCTCGGGCTCAGGGGGGCATCGCGGAGGCCGAAGTTGAACCGAAAAAAGAGGCGATGACACCTTTTTTTAGGGAATGGACTTTTTGAAATCTAGTACGTTTTCCAGTACAAGCTTTCAAAAAATCCACTCCCTAAATAAAACGTCATCGGCCTTCACTTTTACAAAATTGGCAAACATTTTTTGCTTTGGGGCCTCCGTTTTGAAGTTACGCCACGAAAATTCGAACAGAAATGTAAGTCACCATTCGATTGTTTGTTACTAGAGAACAGCACAAACTTTTAAAGTTAGCTGCAAATTTGTGGGTTTGTAAATGTTACACTAACAAGTAACTATAGCACCAGGTGTTGTCAAATCTGACTTGACGTGACTTGGACCTTTTGGCTGTTCCTTCATCGTCTCATTTCATTGGGCATTGGTATTGGTCATGGTATAAGTACTCATTGCGCTGGTCATGTGTAAGATTGAGTGACTACTGAGCGCAGATGTAAGGTGTTCATGGGACAGCAAAGTGGACTAAAGTGGACAACATTGCATAAACATTTTAAAATAGACGCAAAATGCGGAGGTCAAGGGACTAACGTATTCCAGGAAGGAATCGATTTTTCTCACAATTCTCACAATTCCATTAAAACATTTGCAAATCTTATAGAAACACACATTCAGCTTATATTGAAAGAGTGGAGAAGGGAGGGGGGGGAGAGAGATCGAGATCGAGATCGAGATCGAGAGACAGTTAAGAGGTACCTACTAAAGTAAGTTCATGCTTCATTCACCTTGCTTGTCGACCTAAAGCGACAGAACGGTGGAGAGAAATCAGTAGCGCAACTATCGACAAGAGACGTTAAGCCTTCGAATCTGAGTGCTTCTAGGAAAAACATTTGAGCTGGAAAAGATCACCCAGACACATCTCCAGCAAACGCAGTTGTCATCTGCTCACTCCGACGTAACACGTTCACGTTCCTCTAGACAAGAAATCTTATTTCCGACCAACGCACGTTGTCCATCTCAGGACGATCTCAGGACGATCTCAGGACGAAAACTCGCGCATCAATTAATCAGGACGACGATGTGAGATCGGAAACACTTAGTTCGACACCGAGCTTTCCAACTAGTTGTGTCGGAAACTTGTCCTTAGTGCGGCATGAATTAATTATCGCCTAAGATGTGGTCGATTCTGGCGTGATCGGTGAAGTGTCGCGGCAAAGGTGGAATGATTTATAGGCTGTGGTTTATAGCGTTCAGAGGTGAGAAGCAATGTGAGCTTCTACGGTTTGTGCCTTAAAAATAGAATCAACTTGAATAAGTGATGTATTTGTCTTACGACCCAGATAGCGCATGTCTCCTAGCTTTGCACCTCTGTATGGGCTGGGTATGAATTATTTGCTTTGAAATATCAGCGATTTTGGTGGGATGGAAACTTTTATCAAGGCACCAGATCTGATATGACCTTGGACTGTTGCAGCATTAAGTCGTTTCGAGGTGCTGTGATCTGTATGAATGACCATTTACTCTGCTCCTTTATACATTAGTGTTTACCCTCATTTCTTTTAAGCTCGTTTAACTAAAGTTACCATGGTATCATTTTTATTTATGGCTCTTTCCTAAATCAGGCAATATGTAAAACTCCCTTCTAGACTATAGTTTCATTTATGTCCATTAACACTTTATCATTCACCGACGCCAATATATACCGGTGCCACAGGGCCCGTTGTCAAAACTTTCTTTTAGAAAATCTAGATTTATCCCAAATATAACCTTTATTACATTTTTTATTATGAAGCTTCGCCTCAACCAGGTAATGTCTGGCTGTGAAATGGTACGAGTTTTGATGTCTGTGCAGTTTTCTTTTGAGATCCCCACGCGAATTCTACAACTCAATTTGGAAAGTTGCGCGACTTTTCGCCATCTCGTTTTGCAGAGCGACCCAGCCATTTCGCGGCTCCGTGCTTCATCCAGAATCATCGCAGCAGCGAGAAACTTTCGTTAAGAATTAAGATGCTCAATTTTTTCCCTCGCCGTCTAACTTTCAAAATGTCAAATTTCCGAAATTACAAAGTAGGTAGACATTATTTTTCACTTGTATACGAGACAACATAATAATACAGCTGCGAGAAAATAACTTTTCTCGTTTTAACTTATTACTATAGTTAGCAAGTTGACAGGAAAGAAAGCAGCATATACCTTGCAAAGAAGGGAAGGTAATAGCAATTTGTTTATTCTCAGATGTTTCTCGGAAAATAAATAAGTCATTTCTTGTAATAAGTTTGAAATAAAGTGCATACTTAAATTTGACAGATATTATTTGAAACCTCACTTTACAATGCTATGTTTCAACTTCATCGCCACTTTGGAAATGAAAAGCGGTAGCCAAATAAAACCTGTATGCAATGAGTGCTGTTCCACTCTATGAGTAATTTTCTGAGTTATGAACGCAAAATGGATTTTTGCAAATCAGTAAACTCATATCCACGTCACTGTTAAAATCTTTGGTCATTACCGTTCCTTCGGTTCTCGCAACATAAATCAGTGAAGTTTGGTTAAAGTACTTCATTGTTTGATTCATTTATAGCATTTCAAAGCAATTCCAGGAAGATTTACATCAAAGGCAAGAAAGCGCAATCCTGGAAATGTTCAATCAGACATTTTCCATCTTCATACATTACCACAAAACAAACCATGTATTATTTTAATATTACTGAAACGGTCAAAGACTACAAACAGAAGCAACTCAATCCGATTTTTAAATTTCTTAGACTCATGCCTACCATAATAATATGTCCTATCTATAGAAACTCAAAACTCAAAACTCAAACTCAAACCGATCTCTGAAAGACAAGATAACTCAAAATGAACCGGAAACGATAACTGCATCCTCTAAAAAAGAACCAATATTCTTTAATTTCTTAGACTCATGTCTACTATATCCTATCTTTAGCACTAGTTTAGAAAAAAACTAGCTTTCACCCTTGATAACTAGCATATGTTACGAAACGTCGGGAAACCAGTGAGACTTTTGATTTAGCATTCAAATCCCAGTTTGAAATAGTTTTTTTCTAACCAATATTCTGCTTGCGTTTCGCTGTGCACTTCGCTGTCTGTACCTTTGTCATCAAGTGACTGTCTCTTTGCCTTGACCACGCGCTCAATGTTAGTCCAGTAAATATCAACACGCACACAACTCTTGATACAGTTTCTCGAACTAGGTAAGGACCCTAAACCGCCGCGTACAGTAGGTATATCGTACAATCGGATATCAGTTCTGGCATTGGTCTAGTATACCCCCGTGGTATAGTCCAGGATATATGCAGGTATATATGGCGTATATACTCACATTTTATTAGCGTACGCTCACCTTTATTTAAAAGAAATACGCTGGTATACGCTGGTACCTTATAGCTTTTTAGCGTAGCTTCGCATGCAAAAAACGTCTAGACGTGTTTAACATAGCAGGATAGGTATATACGCTTATGCAAAGGCTCCGAATATATTAATTTACTACAAATTTTTGCGAATTTTCAATACTTTTCATAGTTTCTGCACTAAACATACCCATTCCAGACAACCTACGTGCAAATTTGTGGTAATAGGGGGTGCATTGCAAAAATATCAGTGCTTGTAAGGAATCCACAGACAGAGGGAAAAGCTCTAGTGCCATAAATGAAAATCGACCTAAGCGCCAGTCAACCACGTTTGAACCCGTGGAAATTTAGGCTCAGAATTCAAGGTAGGTGTCGGTAAGCGAAATTTTTTTGAAAAAAGCACCCCCCCCCCTTCCACCCCACCCACCGTATTCCCTCCTTTATTTCCAGCACTACGCCACTGGGTATTCCTGCAATAAAGCAAACCAGACCTTGTTTACCATTATTGTAGTGTTTTAATTTATCCTAATATGTTGACAATGTCTACTATATTGTGTATCATAATCTGTGGACAATAAAAGAAATACAACCATCATAGTCCATTGTGTAAGTGTTTTTTATAAAGACAATTCATACAGACAATGTGAGGCTATATCTAGTCAGGAATTACAATTTCACGGTTAAATTTTTTCTATTTAAGACTCTAAATTATAAAATAACTCAGGTTTTACGTAGGTGTTTACAAGGAAGAAAATTGACCGTCTGATAGAATAGTTTCGGTATACCAAGTCATGCTCGATTATCCAAACTCGTGATGGAGTAAAGAAAACGTGTTCAATCCAGGCATCTTAAATCCCGCTTTATCCAAACTACCCCAGTACACGCCTTGTGGGCAAACTGGCGCCCCAGTGTTTACTCTGTGACGTCACAAGGTGGGACCGAGCTAATAGCAATAAAACAGTCGATCAGTCGTAAAGCGAATTGCAATATTGGTGAATTGCAGCATAGCGCTAGCAAAGATATTGGTTCTTGTTTTCCATTCAATTGTCCCCTTTTTTGTTATAGAAGCAATAGGAAATCCGATTTGTTTTTCTTCATTTGATTCCTTTTTTAATTGAGATCACGTTCAAATATCTCCGTGAAAACCGTGGAATGCTATCAGAGTGAACACGCGTAGTTATTTTGTTTACCTCGTGCAAAGACTGAAGTGCAAAACAAATAAATGTCTGCATTGGTATATATATTTATACTCACTAAAAAGAGTTAAAACTCTTTTCACGATTTAAAAAAAAACTTAGATTGATATCGAATTCAGCTGCAACGCCACAGATAGAGCTAGAATAAAGCCCCAACATTGTTTTCCGGCAACCCCCTTGCCAATAATTTCTGAGTTATTGAGAATAGAAAAAATGTTGACTTGCTCTGCCCACAACCAACGCTATACGACAGTTCCCTCTCCCATGCATTATAAAGAGTTGCGCCTATAGCGCGCCTCATGTTCGGGGGTTATCGCCTAGGGGTTATGCTTTGACATTGTAAAATACCTACCTGTTTGCGAGGACTTCCCAATTTGAGATGCACTGAAGTGATATATATGTGGAGTGGCTCTAATGGCTAGTGTGACCCCGTATTGAAACTCTCATCGAGATCTGCAGTAAGTAATTTGTTTGGAGACAGCCATCAATAACTTAATAATTGAATTCACTTCACTTCATTTCATTGTTGATTTTCCTGGAAATCATTCAAGAAAAAGTGGTAAGGCTTGCCACGAGAATAGTTCCTTTTCTTGGTATTTCACATAAAGTCACAAAGCAAAATTACTTTTGCACCTAATTTTCTTGTATTTACAAGTGCAATGATTAGACTTTGGTAAAAATAGTGGAAAAATATTTCCCTTGTGATAAAATATGAAAACCGTCGTTAATACTATTAACAATATTATTCTTCAAATTGCATTACCATTTAAAAATCAGCTAAACAGCAAGATGGCCACCTCATCTGCATTAAAATCTCGATTAAATCACCATGCAAGTTTACTGATTATACCGTGAAAACCAATACTTTAAACACCTCCCAGAAAAGCACAAGACTCAACACCCTTACCGCTCGCCACTAGCAAACGTCTTGTACCACGCTCTCACTATGGCGAGTAATGCACCTAATTGAACTAATTACCCGAAGCTTAATGGATCTTCTGAACGCTAGCCTAACGCAATTATCACTGTGCAGTGCACGTCGCCTTCGCTGCCGCCGTCTTTACACGCCGTGGCTTGAAGTACACCCGGCAACTGTGAACGGTAATTAGAAGAAGAGGTGCACTTAGAAGGCACGGTGCTGATTTCAGGGTGATTAGAATCAATAGACACAGAGGGATGCAATTTGTAGATGGCTCCTCTAGAAATGTCCTGGATTTTGTCGTGACTTGCAGGAAGCAGGTTTTCCTTGTGTAGAAGGTTTAAATTCTTTATTTAAAATCTCACGGATATGTTCTATAAGTCTGAAGTTATTTTCAACTTGAAAAGTGCAATTATATTTTTCCCAATGTCCTCTCCTACCACCACACAGTCAAAAGTCCTAGGGTTTGTTGGTAATGCAGGGACTGATATGAGGATGGAAATCAACAAGTCAAACTTTTTTAAATCTGATAACAGATGCGTAAACGACCTGTTAGCAGTAACTGACCGGTGACCAGTACCTATACGGGGTGACGGTTGCGACGTCCATTAGAATGTACGTCTAGGTCAAGCTAGTTGTAATTCATTCCATTAGACTAGCACCAAATCAATAAAGGGCCAGGTTTGATTATGGATTTGAAACAAATTTTCGGACTCAGCCAGAAATTAGAGACAATTTTGGCAGTTGTTGTAGCGCAATATGAAACCTCTTAGAAATTTTAAAGAAGAACAAAAATATACAGAAGAAAATTGACATATCTTTTCTTTATAAGGGTTGGTACTTGGTAGGATCATTCAGAGTTCGGATAGTTCATAAGATAACATGATTGACGATTTTTTGGAAAAATCGGAAACGCTTCCATGTCACCACAATAAGCTAATGAAGACATGTTTTCACGATATTTGCTCGCGTATTATTTTAAAGTTCAGATTCGCATCCCTTCAGTTTTCGCGTTCCTAATTTTGCGAGTCCAGTTCATATTTTGAAGATTTAAACTAGCTTACTTTGTTTTCAAAAGTACGAGGATTTTTCTAAAATTTGTTTGAACAACATAATAATGTACCTAGGCGAAGGGCGAATTCCAGAGAGAGGTAATTTACGCATAGAAATCAGTTTACTGCTCTTTCACTTGAACAGTCTTTACATGACTACTTTTCAAAGTTTTTTAATAGGATTTTAACAACTACGATTCCATTGGAAAGTACCATGTATGGTATACATTAATTTGTTCTTCCCCTTGTGTAATTACTGCGCATATACATCGAAACATGTGTATTATATCGTTGGCAGGTATTTACTTACGTTATTGCCATCCATAAGCCAAAATCGCAATTTTCCAAGTAGAAGTTAATTTTGTTAAAATCTTACGTTATTTGACAGCGTTTGGTGGTGGTGGTGGTGGTGGTGGTGGGTGTAAGAAAGCGAAATTGGCCACGCAAAGCCAAACAACTCTGTGTTTCAAGATGTCAGGACGCAGGGGTAGTTCCTAGCAGGGCAATTTAGGGATGGTTAGGGCCAAGTCGAGTCTAGGGCAGCCGAGAAGGGATGAAAGTAGGAGCAAGGGAGACAATGAAAAATAAACACAAGGTAAGATGCCAGCATAACATATACTTATGTTCATTGTTTTCGTCTAGGTATATAAACAAGGCATTTCAGTTGCAAAGCTCTGTAACTCAAAAGGGTTACCTACCCGACTTTTGATTATGTCACAGAAACTTGAAAACACGACGGCCGAGAGTTATTTTTAAAGCACAGAAACTTTTATTTGTGAATCAGTTGCGTCAGATTTTATTTTAAAAATAGGAAAGTTTTCTTTTTCGTTCCATAAAAGGTGAACACTTTATTTAGTAGTACATTTATGCAATAAATGTATCTTGCAACATTCAATAAAAATAATTCTAAATAATTCTAAAATCCTTTATTAAATGAAAATGGCGCAACATAAATATAATAGTTGCTATGCATACCTGTAACTAATTTCACGTTGAGAGAGATTCGGATATCGACTTTTTCTCGTCGAACCTGCTTTTCCAATCCCACCTAAACCTTCCTTCACCCTTTTCTCAAATTACAAATCCTCAGTTAAAATTCATCACCACATCCTGACTAAAAAATTCTCAACTGTATACAGATCTAATGACGATCTGTAAATGAAATAATGCAGTTCAGCAATTTACCAAATTATTATTTATGATGTTGATAAATGAATCGACACCGTGACCTCAGTGACAAGATAGTCTTGTTAGTTTAAGGTCAAGATCCAGGTCAATACGACCGCACCCGGAACCTACCTATATCCCTTTTTAGGGGACAATGTTTTATATTTGTTTTGTGGTTATCAAAAATACTATCAGAATATTAGATAAATGTTAAATGTTAATGATAACCCTGCCATATATACATGTTCCAACAACAAAGTGCGTATAGGACACAGTATTTCGATGCTTTAATTAAACAGAATCATTTGAAAGCCAGTACATTTAATAATTTCAGAAAGCTTGTGTGTATGTGCGGTTGTGTAGGTGCAATGGAAGAATTGAGCGTATTTTTACTCCACAATAATTACAAAATTATTATTCAATAATAATCCGTAGATACACCAGCTCTGTTATTTAGTTTCCAAGTAA
The DNA here is from genome assembly GCA_921293005.1 of Nemoura dubitans. Taxonomy (NCBI): domain Eukaryota; kingdom Metazoa; phylum Arthropoda; class Insecta; order Plecoptera; family Nemouridae; genus Nemoura; species Nemoura dubitans. Next base: position 31,088,806 of record OV121077.1, on the reverse strand, counting down.
GACGTTTATTACACTTTTTGGTTCAATCCCTATCTCTTCGTATAGCCTTCAATAGTTTTAGCCGTTACGAAAAGTAACTATAGTTCGCATATTAGAAACGTTGAGACAACCAACTTCACTCATTCAACACCCAGGACCAAATATATGTATTTTTTTTTAATGTTAGACACCTAGTTGGTCTAGTATGAATCGTCACCGCATTTTCAGATACCGAATAGCCACCACTACTAAAAAAAAAAAACATTCCTTTCAAAACTAAACTACTCTCCGCAGAATTCCCCGATTCAAAATTGCATTTCGAATACTTCACGTCTCGCTTTCCAATTCGTGCCCCGGCGGGCAGCAGAGAAGCCGCCGCCGCGCAAAGTCGATTTCATTTTAATTTTACAGCACCTCTCCGCGCGGCCCCTAGTTCTTTCGCCGGCCGCCTTTATGGCCGCGTCGAGCGCTGGGTACTAATTCGGCGCGCACCATTTTTAACAGTCTTGCCAACTGCACTCAGGGGGCGGCAAGCGGGTGGCCGCAAAAGGTTCTGGGGGTGGAGGTGACGGTGGGGGGGGGGGGGCGGACAATTGTTGTAAACGCGGGTGTCCTGGGAAATATGCGTCCCATCTTTTCGAGTTTGGACGGGGGCATCGAGAAGTCTAAGTAGAGGGAACTGGGTCATAGGCCTGAAGAAGAGTTTTGTGGTGATGTTTCTAATACGTTTCGTCGCAAGGAAAATTGACTGGTGTTTTATTATTTATTTAAGGCTTATAGCTAGGGAGAGGCAAAAATTACAGTTGTCATGAGGCTCGAAATGGGTTCCTTATCTAAAAGTGGATGTTAACTCTTATCCAAAAAAGTTTCATCAAATCTATCTATTATCTATCAACGTAAAGACAAAGAGTGATAATAATCCAAAAATAAGCGGGAGATAGAACACCGAGATAAGATCTTACTCATTAAAAAAACGTATGACTTTAATTGGCCTAGTTGATAACATGTCATATAGTATCACACAGATAGAACTGTGGTAGTATATAAAAGAAGGCTGTATGTAAGTATATGTATCTGTATTTCTTTAAAGCCAGTTTTAGGGCATAATTACAGGTGCCCGGGACGTGTGAAATATTATAATATGTAAGTAATAAATAATAAATAATGAAATATAAGTATATATCACTAGTGTCATAATAGTAACGATGTAATTTAAAGTATATAACCAAATACATTAAATTGTCTTACGAAATTATTTTTGAAAAGGCCAAATAATAAGTATTTATCGTATTCCAGAGTTTACCAAGCCGCTAAGATGCCATCTGTTCGTTGCCTTTGCCTGCTTTTGGCGATGTTCCTCTCAGGGAGTCTCGCCCTAGAAAGCTCCAGGGCGGACGACGGCTACGAGACCTTCCCCTCTGTGAATGGGAGTCGGTACAAGCTGTACACCCTCCAGCACACCATGGACAGAAGCGTTGTCTCTGTGCCAAGGAGACGGGGGTGGATCACATCTTGTTGTCATCAACTCACAAGAAGAAGCTGAAGTGGTCAAGCAAATGTTTGAAAGAATCTCCAATCTTGTTGGGATACCTCATCTTGCTGTGGGAATCAATGACATTGTTCAAGAAGGCAATTGGGTTACAATAGAAGGTATGTGAACGGTGAATTTCTCTTTAATCTTTGCAAAATAAATTAATCGTATTTAAAATACACTGGGCGTATGTTAAAGCACTCCCGCCTAGCTTTCGGAAGGTCCTAACGTCATGTTTTTGGGAAGGAATCCCATGTTAGTGTTCGGAGTGGAATTTTCCGACACGATTTCCGTACCGAATGTATGGCATCCGTCCCAGTTCAGTTAGAATTCGGAAGGACCCTGACGACGTATCGTGGTCATGAAAGTCACGATATTGACATTGAAATGGTCAATGCAAAATATGGTTATGAAAAAGTAATGAATTTTAAAATATATTAAATTACTTTATTTTCTTAATGTCGAACGAAATTGTGTCTTCGTCTAGGTGGCCTAGTCTCCACTTCGGGCTTCAACTCATGGGAAGGCGGTCAACCAGACAACAGTGGTGGTGTAGAACATTGTGGTTTGGTCAGCAGGTCCGGCACTTACAATGACGGTTATTGTGCATCTAAGTATCCGTTCATTTGCGAGAAACCGGACGTTTGATTTAGTGCATCGCTATTATGTTTTCGAAGAAAAGGAAAAGAGCAGGCAAAATTAAATATTGTATTTTTATTAGGTAATCCTTTGATGATGATGTGATATGATGAACGTTTTTTTACATAATTTATAAGACTCGTGTCTGCTTGTCCTAGCATCATAATAGTTTAAAAATCAATTTTAAGCAGGGGTTTGAATACTAAGATAAACTTAGAGAAAGTGAATAAACTTAGAACTTAGAAAGTACTTAGAAAGTAAACTTAAGTGAATACTTCGAGAAAGTGAGTCGAGAGAGTAGAAAGGCAACGAAACGTAGAGAAACTTGCTGGACCTATTACTTTAGTACGGCTTAAGCCGTACTAGTTACGGTATTCATAACAATTTAGTTTTGCGTTTTGTTAATTGTTTGTAGCCAAACTGAAGATTAAGCCAGCGTTGGGTAAAAACTATAGTTTGAATTTTCTGTGTATGTTGATGTCAACAAGTGAATTGAATAAAATAATATTTGGATTTGACTTTGACTTTGACTTTGACTTGTTTCGATTCTTAATTGTGCCAATATCCCCATACGTCCTTTCGCTTGATTGATGCATTTATCCCGTAACATGCTAATTTATTTTATTGGTAAATAAGGAATGCGAAATTCTTTGAATATTTTCAGCCTCAAAAAAGTTCCAAGTTATACCTACTTATGGATCGTTGACGTCTCGTTTCAAGGGAATTATAATCTAAAAGCTGTCAGTGAGTAGGTTACTATGAGCGGAAGACAAAATTTGGTGTTAATTATTTGCAGAAAGCAAAGCCCGAGCACATGTGAAAAAGTATGTGGAGTCATATAAAAAATTGTACTACATAAATTATTAAAAGTAGTTTTATATACATTATACAAACACTGGAGTCCAGCCAGAGAAGGAAGTTTAATTAAATGTTTCCGCACAGCACACAACCAAAGAGCGGGGGTTCAGTGATGATTTCAGGACTGACACGCGATCGGAAATTTGCCCACTCGATTGAAGAATCTTATAACCGATGCCCATAACGACCTGCTATAGCGATTTCTAATAATTCGTCTTCACTGGTCGGAGCCGACTTTACCAGCCCTAAGCATTTTATATAGTTGCCAAAAATATAACTAATGGACTAAAAATATGCAAAAAACACCTCAGTGTTCATTTTGCGTAATACGATTCACGCAAGCATAAAAAACCATAGCCCAAAAATGACTATATTCGCGAATTTAACATTTTCACATTTTCAAGCCCACTCTGTACCGAAGAAGTAGAAATGCTGATAATTATTCATAATTTCGTTTCGTCGTTTTGCTTGTGGTCTATTCCCAATTGTCTGTCTACCTCGTTTGGATAGATGGTCCATGGTCCATGGTCCATGACTGGGTGTCCGTGGAGGGGACCCGCGGGGCCCAGAGTTAGCGGAGACAATCACTGCGAAAACCCCACCTGCAGAGCCGCTAATTTTCAATTTGCAACGAGACTGCAAATTCTCGCAGATTCCATGCTTCCTATATATCTAGACAATTTACATGTAAATCCATTGTACTCTATTGTGATATTTCGCAGAGGTAAATTGCACATCTACACCTAGTATTATTTTATTTAGACGAATTGCGCTAGTACTCATACTTATTGTACCTATACGTGGATGTGATAGCCGTAAGCCAAAAAGTTTGTAATAGAAAATGATATAGCAAATTGCTAAATAATTGTCTATAGTACTTTTTGAGAAGATGGCGCGAAAATTTCAATTTATAATTATTTATAAAGTGCCTATACTTCAAAGTCTAACATGAAAATTCTAGTAGCTGTTTATATATATATGGCTATAGAAATGTCCAACCTTTATTTAAAGTAACCGGATTGCATTTTTATTATGTCTAAAGTGAGCTGTTCAAACGTGTGCAAAAAAAGTACTTTAAAGCAAAGGGTAAAGAAATTTGGTTTAAGCTACTGCGTGCGCAATTGCTAAGGTATATTTATAGCCATTGTCACGTGCTCATTTATATAACAATATCTTTCTATTTCCTATTTTGTGTTAGTATGTTAATATATTTTTACCACACAAAAAAATTGATCCTCACTGAACAAAGATACAAAATTCGGAAAATCGTTGATGAACTAACACATACTTTGATTCAAAGCATTTTGCAGAGGTCACATAGAGCGAAGAAAGGATATAGTACAAAGTGAACTCCAGCTAAATTCACAGTTAATAAATTGACAAGCTTTAAGACTACCGGGGATTTCTCAAGAGACTCGAGGAGAAAGAAATTTCGCCCCGAATTCATTTTCTTTTCGCGGCTCGATCCACCGGTTTATAGTACATTATTATAAGGGTGGGAACGGGGTGGGATGGGGAAGGGGAACGGGGAACGGGGGTCTCGCATCCCTCTCGTCATACCCGCTTGGCGAACGAGATGAAAATGAAATAGAATGATGGGAAACCGGAGACACAAAGAGAAAGCGTGACAAAGAACATGCGACAACAGTGAGCCGTAGCATGGGGAGAGAAAAACCGTGCTAGTGCAATGGCCGCTATTTAAAATTAATATCTTCAAATTTGCAACGAGTGTTATTATTGAGCTATTAGTTAGTACCGTTTAGGCTTCGATCATTGCTAGCCGTTGATCGAAGGTTTACAGCCAATATATTATGTACACAATATGCTTTTGAGACAGGGTGCTGGTTTCGTTATCGGCCTCTCCAAGCGTTTTACGAGCCTGACGGACTCCGACGGGCTCCAACGGGCTCCGAAGGGCTCCCACGGGCTCCGACGGGCTCCGAAGGGCTCCCACGGGCTCAGACGGGCTCCGACGGGCTCCGACGGGCTCCGAAGGGCTCCCACGGGCTCAGACGGGCTTCGACGGGCTCCGACGGGCTCCGAAGGGCTCCCACGGGCTCAGACGGGCTCCGACGGGCTCCCACGGGCTCCGAAGGGCACCGAAGGGCTCCGACGGGCTCCGAAGGGCTCCGACGGGTTCCGACGGGCTCCGACGGGCTCAGACGGGCTCCGAAGGGCTCCCACGGGCTCCGACGGGCTCCGACGGGCTCTGACGGGCTCTGACGGGCTCCGACGGCCGTGCAGCCCACGGGCTCGATTGCGTGCAATAAGAGTAACGTGTGTATACTAGCTGTTTATTCACAAGATTTTGCTTAGATGATTTAAGGAGAACGAAATTGCAAGCGTATCGTGGTGTGGTTTTGTATAGTTTGGATATTTTAGAATATTTTAGTGACATATTTTGAATGTGTATATGCAGTACGAGAATATATAGGTATATTCTTAATCTTCTTCTTAGCTTTTGCACAATTTTTGCTGTGTTTTGGACCCAGGAAAATGAAATTTTTTTTCGAGTCGGCCTCATCTTGTCATCATCATGTGATCAGATGTCTATAGTCTTCAACATAATATTCAATGTAAGTCAGTGTAAGTTCGATGTAACGTCAATTGCGCTGAAATCGTATAGAAGTTACCGCATGCACTGAATACCGATCATGAGATCATGAGATCATGAGTTGCATTTTGCATCCTCTAAGAGAGAACACAATTTCTCTTCGATAACTTTGTACCGGTTTTTCTTTCGTCCGTTAAGACACTAACGGTCCAATAGCAAGGAAATAAAAGGTTCGGATTGGACGTTGCTTAGCAAATAACAAGTTAACAGACCATTATAGATACTTATTTAACGTGCCACTGTAAAACCGGATCTAAAAAGAATTTCCAACTGCCTACACAAGGCATCTGGGTTGTTATGGAAATCCGATCTTGTATTCAAACATGTCAGCCACAGACAGCCATTCTTTGTCTTAGTCGACTCTCTACTCGGAAATACGTGAAAGGATGCTGGCTGCAAAGAGACGAAATCAAAGTGAAAGAAAAGAGATGGAACAGTGTATTTTATCCAGACACAAGAAGAACTCACATCACACACACTACACACGATTTATATATAACGTGTATGACTCGTTTAAAATGCTATTTCGTCTGTCTGTATTGCTAGAGACAAAATGCGTGGAGAAAATATCACGCGCCAAGTTTTTCCGCTGATAAAAATGCTTTTTGGGCACCAGTCGTATACCGAAAATAGGATTACATTGCTTTTACCATCGAGCATTTATCTAACGTCCCGGACTTCAAAGTTGGCGACGTTCTTTTGACAGCGAATATTACCTACGCTACGCTGTACACGTTTTTATCCCTTCTGAAGTTTCTATAGACATTTAAAAGGAAAATCATCGTGTGATAATCCATGGTACAATCAAGCATCTATATAAATCATCTTTCATCTATATATTCGTGTCGCCTATTTACATTTTATATATCTGGCTGATTGGAATATTTATTGTGTGATTATACAATAATTATGATGGATTTAGAATATGTCCAAATTATCGCCCGAAATCAAAACTTGCAATGCACAGAAAGTTTGGCTCTAGAAAAAAAAAGTATACTTGGCGAAATTGGAGAAAAATTCAGCTCCAATGAATTGCAAATTCACAGTGTTCTTTTCTTTAATGACAGAGTAAATTGAAATTGTCACTAACCCGCACAATATACTTTCCATGATTATGGAAATTGGACGCATAATGACTCGAATATGCAACTGCTTATATTAGGTAGGCACTAGCTAACCTTGTACCGTTTAAGAAAAACCTGAACCTCAAACTGTTTCGACTTTAAGTGGAGGATGTTTAGTTAAATTTGGGAATAGGTATTGAAGTTTTGGACGGTTTGGCACTTTTCCTACCTAGCTTCTACTTGATTTCTGACAGCTGACAGATTTGTCAGTGATAAATGAAGTATCACACGGATTGCTGAAAGAAAATGATCACAATAAATCACAAATTAGATATTTGCATTGGCTTTGGCTCTGAGGCAAAATGGTTCAAATAATGTACAAGAATTTCAAAAAGTTCAAGAAAACAAATACTTTTTCTCTGCATTCAAACCCCAGCTCGAAGCAGCATTTTCGCGTCACTTTCTCCTCAAACGCCATCCCATCACAGCATCACAGCAACAACTCCAGCGAGCGCATCTGGTCCATCGGCCCATTCCTCTGCCGCCTGCGAGATTTCGTCTCTAACTAACGGCTACGAGCGGCGGCCGACACCCCGTCCCTCGATGCACAAGATGAGGGCGTTATAAAAACAAAGTGCCCGTTTGGTGTGCAGCTTTCTTCCTTAATAACTCCAAAGTGTCCAGAGGAAAATAACCAGTGGCGGGCCGTCAGGTACACACTCGAATCTGTCTGGATACTGCTCTATAATCATTCATGAAAAACGCTAAGCTCTTTATCTTTTTTACGGAGCAATTCTCAAAGATTGCTCACGGTAAACCGTGTAGTATATGAGAGACCGCGCCTGCCTTGCATATAGAGAAGTCCCAAATATATCGAAGGAGACGTACTACATGTTATTTTGTATGTGATTTTCCATGATTTCCCATGACCAATCTAGGATAACGCTTGGGATGGGTTCTCGGACAAAAGGGCAAGGCTACCCTTCCCTTTCCTTACTTAATCTACTCCCTCAGACATTCCAGTGCACATTTTGACATGGCTCGAATTAGGACACCCAATTTGGACAAAAAAATTTAGGTCAGTGATCAGTTTAATTAAATCCCTTTTGTTGATTTCAAATTTTATTTCTGTCATCCGTATGGCAAAACTAGAGAATAGGTGCATGATCCAGATTTCAGAGGCTGGCCCAGCTGGATCCACCGCTGCTAAAATGAGCAGACCCTTTTTCTGGACGTAAAACTCGAAAGCGTGCATTGCGCTGTAAATGCTGTAGCAACTAGATTAAGAGCTTGGCTATTTGGTCGGAGATGTCCCTTCATAAAAAGAAGGATCCTGCAGAGCCCTGGCAAAGATTCGAGATAAACGTATGTTTAGGGTGATGCTTATGGAGATTGATTGGAGATCATTATTTATATAAATTAGATTCTCGGTCCGAGAATTTCGGCAAGAGTAGTACTCTCGCTGGACAATTTGCACTCAATACCGATTGGAACTATTTAAACATTCTTTGTTTGGGGATATGAAGCTTTTCAGAGAGTGGGGGATATCTTGAGAAAAATGGCATATACCCTAACACTGAACAACTAAATGAAACTATAAGCTCACAATGTCTTAAAAGGTGTTTAAAAGTGTTTAAATTTATAAAACATCAATTCGTTTTTAGCTTGTAAAATAAATACCTATACATGCTCAATTGGCATAAACAATCATCATAGAGCGAAGCATCGTATTATCAGCACAAATTCTTTAACTTTTTACATTTCTTCCATACTAGGCATATAAGGGAATATCAGTCGGGTACAAAAATCTGGACTCGCCAAGAGTACATCGGTCAAACTGCCAAAAACCGCCCATTCGGATGGTACTTCGATTCTTCATATTTTAGTCTGTGACTTCTTTCCTTTCACTGCTCTCACCACTTTTTTGGTATTTAGCTTCACCTTCTCCTCCCTCTCATCTTCGTTCGTCTCAAGGTCTGACTCATCTGACGACGATGAAGAATCTGTAGGAATCTTTTGAGGAACCAACGCAGCAGCACGATTCCGGATCTCCTTACTGTCCTTCTTGCTTCCGGTGAATTTATAGAAGCCCAAACTAGGACTCTCCACCAATCCTGCCTCAACGGCCTCCTGCATCACAAAAAACAACACTTGCGATGTTCTACAAACGCACAGTTCGTACTTCGCTGCGGCGATTCGAACGAGTTCTTTGTCCTCAAGAACTTCTCTCTTGGACAGCACTTCAAGAATCTTCACCATCAAATCGCTATAACCCATTTTCCTGTGAGCGAGGTCGCTCAATCGCTTGAATAACTTGTGATCAGTTCGAGTTTGAACCGATTTTGGTCATGAAACTTAGATGTGTTGCCAAGAAAATCGCACCGACGCAGGTGTTGTCAACTTTCCACTTTCTCATTGTTGGGAAATGCACTTTCAACAATAATTTAGCTTCATGAAAAATACGCTTAAATTGTACTGGTCACTTTCTTGGTAGATGTTAGTTGTTACCAAGAAATAGATAGTTTTTATTTTTTGTAGGCCGCTATTAGAATTCAGCCTGTCATTTGAATGAGCTTCGCACAAATTAATTACCATCTAATCTATAAATAAATAGTGTGAAAGACCGATAGATCAAACCCACAAAGACGTAAAAGACAGCACACTTTAATGAACTTACTTCTGGAGTTCTGTTCTTTCCATTGGCTATAGATGGATGTGGCAGTGGCATCGTACAAACTTTAATGCCATTGTTTTGGCCCAGTGGTCTAATGATAGGCTTGGTAATGTCGATGACGATGTAGGTAATCTAGCTTTAAAGTTATGAGTATAATAAACAAGGTGCTGGCACAAATAGCATGTATGCTTGCAGTTAGCCACGTAGAGGTGGTAACTATAGTACAACAGGATTCTCCACTAATCCAAGTTGTCTAGAAACTGATAAGCAAATTCCGTCAACCTGTTGTACTAAACTTGTCCCCTTCAGCCCCTCTCAAAAACAGAGTTGGCTATTTGCATGATGGTAACCCATCCAATTCCTGACTCAACTCAGTGTTGCTTAACTTCGGTGTTCTCAGCAGAACTGGCCATACCTTATGGTGTACCTCAGCGTGACATGTCCTTGATCCTGTAGGGATGAGTTTGTGGATGGATACAGAGTAGGGAATATTTGAAGAAACTATGGAAATCAATTGAAATTTTTTGCGAAATCTGTTAATAGGATTTGAAAACTTGTATTGTATTGTATTGTTTATGAGCTGTAAGGACGGATGCATCATATCTGTATGAGCTTAGTTAATAACATATTTAATATAATAATAACAGTACCTAATGATAGTAAAGGAAGAATGGATATTAATAATGATAATAAAAATAATAATGATAATAATATACTTAATAATAATAATAATAATAATAGTATGCAACTTGGGGACTATACACTACTAGGGTTATAGTATGCACCAAGCAAGCAGATATATAAACATGACTAAGCCCTCGATTGAAGCTTTAAATACATCTACGTATACAACTGAAGTATCAAGGAATGATACGCTGTCCCTTGCATCCAAAAGGGAATTTAACCGGGCATCAGAAGTCAGAACGTACAATTGAGCAGAAACTCTCGAGGTTAATAACATTTTAATCAAAGTTTCAATATTCTAGTGGCTAGTCGCCGTCTGGTCGCCTGCTCCAGGTAGGTAACTCCTGGGTCCTGACCTATTCCAGCCTCCCCAGGGATCTCAACTGGGGGACTACAGTAAGGTGATGTCGTGCACGGTGCAGGGAACAACCACCGTCCTCCAGACATATCGTTAGGGGGTGTCATGCCATGCGGGTTGTTTTCTATTTCTGTGTCTGCATTCTATTTCTGTGCTTGCCAGTTGAACGCTGAACATGGAGGTAGGTATATAGAGGTACGTCTGTGGTGCGGCAACAAGAATAACTATATTAGGTATGTACTTACCTATAACAAGTTATATAGCATTGTTCACACAACATTTTAAATGTATGAAGCGTACCTGCCTTTACTAGATGTATTGTACCGAAATGGAATGTTACAGTTTTGTTGTCACTGAATCAGATAATTCGAATTTTGATAAGATTCCCAACACATTGGTCAGCTTACTGGAAAATATGTTACTTTAACGTTATTAGCAATTTAAAACTTCTTTTGTTGTTAATGTTACTTTTAACTTTGAAATTGCAAAATGACAAAATGGCAAAATCAAAGTAGCCTATACGTAATCAAGAGGCCGATAGGTACTTATTCCCGGCTGGCAAATTTATGTACAAAAATTTCAAAATAAATTGTTGATATTTATATTACAATTTGCAACTTTGCCGCTAAGTGGTTAGGATTTAATCGATTACGTTTCGCACAAATAGAGATCTGGGATGGCACGAAGGTATGAGAAAATCAACTTCAATTACCTTTTAAACTATTACTATTAGTAACAATTTATTTGAAGCTTTTTCAATTTCATAATTATTAAGAATGTAGAGATCTTTTAAGATTTCACCAATTTCATACATGAGTTTGTAAGATAAATATACAGGTACCTACCAAAAAGGTATAGGTATGCTTTTAAATTTGTCTTGCAATAGAAGAAAATTTTAACTTAGTACTCCAAACTCTCAATGAACTTCTTTGACATGCCATTTTTTTAGAAATTGATGAGGTACTGGAAACGTTTCAGATCAGTATGGATCAGCATGGCCATTGCCAAAACCGCATTTCAATTCTGGAATTGTTTGATTACAAAGTGCACAGCGTCTTAATTTACGTTAATCGGTAGAAATTGTTCTAATTCACTAGTTCGCTGTGCCTAGCAACAACATTTCTTTAATTTTCACATTGGGTTTTGAATGCTAAATAAAGTAGGTATACCTATTGATTCCCTGATCAGTGGTCAACTAAAACTGAGTTGAACTGATACATAGGTAACAGCTGATAAGTGAGACTTTATTGAGCATTAAAAAAAAAAGTACCCAGAATGTTCCCAATAGTTTTTTTCAGACATCCAGCAGGGTTTGTTTACCTTGTAAAAGACAGTATCAATCTCTTAATAAAAACAAATTTCAAATTATAACAGCTCTATCCATAGAACATAGATAAGTAGGTTAAAAGTTGAGCAGATTTTTGAACAATAATTGAAACACAAACACAGAACTGAATATAAATTAAAGATTTCTACCGACTTTAAAGTCTCTCACTACTAACTCAAAGTTAAAATCTCAAAATCTGTCAGTTTTAGTTAGAAATGTTACGCTGCGTTTAACAGTGTAATAATATTGGGGGGTCACTGGCATAATTACAGAGATATTATCATTTGAAAACTCAAAATTTAACATGGGCGGCATAGGAAAACAGGTAAAAACCGGCATATATAGGATAGCTCCAAACATAACCATATAGCATTTTAACAAATTTCTAATACTTGAAAGATAATTATCTGCTGAACACTCTCAGAAAAAGAAAATCTGGGGTCACCAAACTCACTTTTCAGATACCGGCATATCAAAATTCTGATGGTGCCGTTTTTGGCGATTTTCAACTATATTTTTTTCATGAAAGTGTTGCTATACTATACTCTTTAAAGACACAAAACCAATGTTACTTAGGATTTAAATAGATGTTATCAATATCATATCAAATTAAACATGTTTTTCCAATCGCGCACACTTTTTTGCACAGAATTACTTAGAAAAATTGGCATTGCCATGGATACAGAGACCAAACGTAAGAGAGACTATAAATTGTCTTTGTTCAAAAAATAATCATTTTTACAGAACCACTAAATTTTAAAATCTTTTGGCTATAGGTAGCACCGACCAGGGACGAGAGACTGACTTTACCTCAATAAGCTCAATAATAACATAAAGGAAATCGTAATGTTGCAAGACATTAGGATTAGGTCAATGTGTTTTGCTGCATACAATTATTGCTTTGTAATGATCTGTAAACAGCTGTCATAAAAGTCCAGCTCAACTATCTGATGAGTGATGGGTGCATACTGCATAGCATAACATTCTCCATACCTGTGTATCCTTTATAGCCAGAATTCAATAAATTCATATTTAGCCCAGGGACACCTTTTTACACTTCAAAATCAATTGCATATATCCTACTAAAAGTACGTACCACAAAAGATGGTATTAAAAAATCAATGAACCTTATTTACAGCATGATAAAATCACAACCTTTGTACAGCGGCTTTCAATTTACAGTTTTCGATCAATAATATCATTCATTTGTCATTGGTTGTTGCAAATTGCATGTTGACTTTGGCAGCATCGTATGGAGTACCACGGAATGGCGACCCTTCCAAATCCCAAGCTTCTTTCAGCGTGGATTCCATTGTTTGTCTTGGCGTCTGTACTTTCCCCAAACGCTTGTCCGTCTCCTGGCAGACTAGCTCCGAAATCCGCATCTGTTCGGCTTCTGACAGTTCTTCCATCGGTCGAGTGGAATCGATTAATTTCAAGTCTATCTTGGGCTGCTCGTCAACTAGTAGAGAGTCCCACCAACGTTCTTCTACCTTTTCGAGATGGATCTACAAAAAGACAAATACAGGCACCTATTAGTAAAAGAAGTATAATACCTACGACAAAAGTTAAGAGCTTATAATAAAATAAGTGGTAACTCAAATCTGGACCAACCTGAATTCTTTTTCCTGGTACAAGACTCCAGATTGTTTCATTTTTGTTTGTCTTCCACGTGAAATCACCTTTCAGAAGTTCATCCCAAAGCGTCGTATGAGTTTCAGCATCGACAACCAAAGCACTGACTGCAATGTCCGTAGCATTCGTTACAACACGAAGTTGCTTCCCCTTGAGGATATTGCTTGCAACAGGAATGTAAACGTCAACTTCGTTTATTGTTTGAGCCCAGCTGTATTTATCACGCACTGCGCCATTATAACTCTCTTCAGCCATTTGACTTTGTTTCTGAATCTCTTCAGGTGACAATTTAGGTACATTTTCTGAGGCCATCATATGGTAATTTGTAGGTTAAAATGGAGAGCGGGATTACCGAGTGCCTCGTTCGCAGTAGTTTCCACAAAATTGCGAGTGGGGACGGTAAGTTTAATATTCTTGATAAATGCGGTACTGCGCTACTTTCTTGACACAACGACACAATCAATGGGTAAGTGACGAAAAATGTTCTCACCGTTCACACAGTAGATTCCGTCGAAACAAAACTCGAGCGCTGAAAACAAATAACATCAAATTCGAACAGCCAATCACAATCAAGTACGATGCTGTCACGGTAAAAGTAGGAGACTGCCCTGCCACCTAGTAGTGGTACGATTCTCCTTCTCAAAAATAGTCAATAAGTTTGCACGTTGGCCTGACACCTAGCAGCAAGAAAATCTACTACTACTGCATGAGATCTCAGTACCGTGAAAATTCGAAACTATAATTTGAGCGTTCATTATCTCCCATTCGTTATTCGTTACGATTTTTTACCATAAGACCGTTAATTATTCATGAAAATTAATGGATTTCTTTAAATAAGTATATCTCTATTTAGAGGGTATGGACACCAATTACATTTTTATTCGTGCTATTTGATTTGATTTGATTAGATTAGATTAGATTTATTGTCATTTGTACCATTTGTACCTTGTGTACACACGTTTTACAGACAAAAAGAGACAAGCTTGCTCGTTATTCACTATAAATTAACACCAACTCCATCCAAAAAAGCTCTTCTGAATCAGAGTATGCATAGACCTTTCAATGGAGTATGCAACAAAAGGTCAATGAAATGGCTAGCGACAGGTGTCAACTGGTCGCACCCGAAAATCCAGCGCTACCACTAGATTAATTTCAAACTTAAAGACGAAACTGGTTGCGCAAGATCTACCAGCTAGTACTACCTATACCTTGCACTGAACCAGCAAATGCCAGGTACAATCCATGGGCAAAACCAATCCGACAAACTGTACACAATAAACTAATTGTTACCAGATCCAAAACGAGATAACAATGATTTTAGTGACGTCACAGTAGGTATTTTCGAAAAAATAAGTATCACACTGCCTGCACCTTGGTGCTGTCATGAATTATGTAGCTAGTTATCGCATATCCTGAACAAGGATTAAAGATCGTCGGTGTGGTTGACCCTTGTACGGCAATGGCGAGCCCACTTTTAGAATCTTTTGCATATAATAATGTGAAGCTGACAAATATTTGGGTCACAGCTCACGCAGATTTCGTCCCGTTGTCTTTCAACAAAAGTTTTTCAACAAGTTTATCAACAAAATGTTCCACGCATTTATGATGTTTGTTTCTGATTGGGTGCATGTATGGGTTCGGTGAACGGTAGTTTCTTGACATGCTGACCTTCCTTTTTAATGTTTATGAAAATCGCATATAAATTATTCTGAAATATTGTTTTACATGGGGATTCCATTTCTCAAAAGACCATGCGTAGGAACATTAAATCATTATCCTATTATCCAACCCCATGATCCTAGCTTCCTTCTGTTGACATATGCATTTTTTATCATAGCGAGATATCGTTTCTTAATTAGTTATATTTCCGAGGATAAGCAGCACTACATGGATGATTCAGTAATAGGATGGGTACCGTGAAAAATAACATTATCCATGGTGGACCATTCACTGGCTATCGGATGACTTTGGAGGGTGGAAAGTCCTTCAAAAAAGAAGTGAAATTATATAAATAAGTATCTCATACTTCTTAGGGTCGCTCTTTATTTTAGACTGGTCATTACTTTCACACCACATGACAGAACCCACTGTCAAAAAATGCGTCGTTAAACACTCTAAATCAATAAGTATATTTAAAGTGTCAATATATTTAATGCAAATTAATAATTTGTAAGATCAGGCATCTCATTTAAATAGATTTTGGAACGTCGCCCACAGAAGTTCGTCCCACAGTCAAATTACCAGATGGCGCAGACTCCGTTGCATAATTCAAAAATATCGAGCTATCGTTTAGATCGATTCTCAAGTCCACTCTCATGAATACTTGAACTAACACGTAGCAAAATATATGAGTGACGATCCGAAGACTGGCATTTGCATCAAGATTAGTCAACGAGAAGTCAGAATACAGAACAAATTGCTGCGGTTGAACAAAAATGCTATACCGCTTTGATATCACTTTATTGCTACCTGTCTATTTATAGAAAAATATGTGGTTCTGTGGAAGTCAACATATCATTGTAATGATCGCGACTTCGATTGTGATAGTCGATGGAGTCGACCATTCTGCTCACGTCATTTAGCCAAGGTTTGAGAAGATCTGGATATGATTATCTGCTTCGTAATGTCAGCATTTTGTCGCACGGCTCATGTGCAAGCAATGCAGTGTGCAACTGCATTTTGATGCACTAGAACTACAATGAAATATACATCAGTATGTGTGTGATTCATTTATAATTGTCGATTAATTACGAGACTCATCACAATGATTCTGGAAATAATTATCACGATATTACTACATATCACCGATGATGTAGAAATCGATATGTATAGACATAATATTATAGGTGAATATATCAGAAAAATGCTAAGGTGGAAGATGTGTGAATAAAGCTGGTGGGATGGCATTTAAAAATCAGATTGCATTGGTATTCAATAATAACTTGCATAGTTAATAGGAATTAAGAATACAATATTCATTTATATTTAGGACGTCACAAACAACAATTTATTCAAGCTACGAACTGTTAGCGGTTTGATCAGAGGTTTCATTTTAACATTCAGGAAATTACGAATAAGACAAAGTCAACGGCTCTTCATGCATTGAAATCTCCAATCAAAATAGGTGCGAGCAAACCCAACGTGTTCCGTAATCCATTATATTGTTTTAATTCCTCAGTGATCAGTAAAAATAATGAGATACACACTAATAACTTACAGCACAAACTACCACAGCATAGTTATCTGATGTATGAACCACGCCGATTTCCTCATAACACATTACAATGTACCTACCCACGGGATAAATACCAAGACGTATGATACACAGAAGAAGACTAATCTTCCACAAGTCACAACAATTATACAAGAATTTCGGGCGTCAACACCACTGTATAAACATCTAGGAAGCCACTGCTGTGACAAATTGCTAAACATAAAACATGGAAGTTGGCACCCTGCAAAAAAATGCCAAAAAATTCCTGTGTGTTCGTTCACGTAAATCGCCATTGGTCAGTTATTATAAAACTGATCAAGGAAGCTGGATGTAGGAGCAATGCGCCTTGTATGATTGGTTAATATTACAGTTAGTTATTCGCCCAAGCTTCAATGAGATGGGTGCCAGAGCACCTCTTGTAATCGTAGAGCCATCAGGCAAAGTGTAGCTAATGATTAGTGGAGATTATGCCTTCGACAGGTATGGATATAATTATTGGCGAATGCGCAACAGAGACGTAATTGGCGAAGAGATAATTCGGCGGTTCGGGTTTTTTTCTTAATTTAAGATGTTATTATTCTGTCACAAGATGTAACGGTGTTTTAGTACGAAGCGACTTAGAAGTAATAAATAAAACTAATTATACATAAATTTTGCATAAGTGAATTCAGCGTTTTTTTTTCGGTGACACTAAGCGAGTTTGGGTGTTGCCATTCCCTTTCATTGAATTTTTAGGATTAATCATCTAAGATTTATCTCAAAGTTCAATGATTCCGTGATGAAAAATAATAGCTGTTGGATTAACACTGACTAATTTGCAGATTTAAATCACAAAATGCTGTGGAGCGGGGACCAAACAACTACGAAATAACTGCTTTGAATTAAAGTGGGAAGTAAGAACTACTAGACATCAAGTATTTGGGCAAGTCAACTCGATATGCTCACCACCATGACCAGATGACCACGTCATTCCTTGTTGGATATAAGAGACTTGCTTGATGCAACCAGCCTTTATAGGCAACTTGAATTACGCCTCTAGAAGCAACTCCGCTTCAACCATACGTAGGTCATGCACCTACGATATAAAAACACTTCATGATTCATTCGATTTAAATTGGAGTTGCTGCCAAAATATGTGGCAAGCAACTCAAAATTACTAAGTCTTCAAAACTCTGCATACGAAGAACATAATTTTCATCTGTCGAACTGGGTAAATTCGTTTGGTGTATAAGTATTTTATGTTATACAGTTCTGAACATTTTTTCTGGGTCTACTTTATCTGATCACAAATTAGCGCGATTGGAGTATGAAGTATCTGAATCAGAATGGATCAGTAATCCATGATATTTCGGGTCCTTTGCGTTTCAAATCGGGAAAAGAATACACATTAGGTGTAAAATGCAATAGATCAACCAAAGATTCGCGAAATTGCACGAAATTTTAAAAATTTATGCATAAGAATATATTTTAATGTCTCCTTATGGAAAATTCCCTAAGTTCCAAGGTTTGTTGTTATTTTAGGGGTGGTATTTAAAAGAATTAAAGGCTTGCTTAGGACAGAGCTGAAAAAACTAGAAAAAGCGGAAAAGATATCGCGACTAATTTTTTATCAGCTATGGAGACTGGTTATTAATTTGGTTATTAATTTGGTTTTTGGTTTTTGGTGATTTGGTTTTTGGATTTGGTTTTTTTGGTTTTTTGGTTATTAATATACCATAGGATAGTAACATTACATAGCTATAGTAGCGGGAACGGCTGATCAAGGCACCTCATACCACGCAGTTCATAAACGTGGTCCACAATGTTAAAAACAACAGGCGAATAAAAATGTGAAATCTCCATTTCCTTTCACGACATTGTCGATCTCTATAAAAATGATCATGCACATAATATTCTGCCTTCGCCTTCGCTGAACAACAGTTATGAAAGAATGCATCGTGGCACGGTGCATTGGCAAGCCAGGATTCATGGGTGCATTGCTTGCATCCCGCTGAGCTGTTGGGAGCAAAGATGTTGGGAGGCTGTGACTGACGCTGCGGACGGCTGCAGAATTTGTTCATCAATCTTGCAATCGCTTATATGCATACTGCCATAGATTAATGTGTAATACTGCTATGCTAGAAATAAAATTATGATAAGTTGCTTCATGTTGAAAAAAAAGTTGAATATCAAACAACTTGCAATTCTACTATGAGCATCTGATTTGCGAATTGTGACAGCCAAAAAACACATGCCTGTCTGCCATATTTCCAAGGTCAAGTACACTACCTCACGAAAAAAAGGATGGATATTTTTTTAGGGATATTCGCATTTGTTTAAATAATTATTTTGACTGCGTCTATGCTTCTTCAATTTGAGATCCCATTCTTAAATATTGATATTTTGGTAAAATCAGGAAAGTCATCACTTTTCTTCTCATTTCATCTAATTTTCAAGTTCGCGGAATCGATTTAGTTAGAGCATTGCAAAAATTGATTGACAAAAGATGAGAAGGAGCACAGTGCTAACTCGCAGATTAGATTTGATAAGCCCGTTGTTGCAACAAAAATATCATCCTAAAAATAGATAAATGGGTTTTATCAACGCAGATGAAACGAGATCACAGTTGAATTGTGCGGCCACCGGCATCGATCCCTGTTCTTTCCGGTAGCAAAGCAAAGATTCTGTAGCCAGCATCATCAATCCATCTTATATACAAGAATCTCCAGAAGATCAAGAAAGAGTACAAAACGCAGCAATCGAGCATCAACCTTCCAAGATGATGTCCGTCACGTGGCTAAACTTGTGGAAGAACATGATGAAATGTTGTTTATCGGGGTAAAAAATCACTGGTATCATTCCAGTTGTATAAAGCCACTACTTGTACAAGAGTAAATACATCTAGGAGCAAGCCAGTTCAGATTGTATCAGGTGTAAATTACATCGTGTGTTGACTGCATCTGACGTTGAAAGGATAGAAACAAAACGGCAGCATCCTCACTGGATTAGAAACAGTGGTTGAAATTACCACTCCACCTTTTTTTTCTCGTTACTAATTTCGTATTTGTTCTTGTGCCGATGAGGCAAGACCGACTAAATTAAGAAATAATAGCGTCACGTTTTCTAGATTTGTGGTTTTCTGCTACGATTTATTGGCGCGTTTGATGATAGCGACGGTCCATTTTCTCTCTTTTGATGGCTGATGGAAATATGCAGGGTTGTGGCCTGTAAAACTAAGAAGTCAAATGTCGGAGTTTTCATTACATCATCGCTACTCGAATTTCGAATCAGGTTCAAGGCCACTTTTTCAGTGGCGCATTAAGGACTTAAAAATCCATTAGCAAACGATCGAGTGTCTGATTCAGTTTCCACACAAATAGCAAGTCAGCGTCGAGATAGGCTATCAAAATACTGAAAAACTAACTTTTATCATTTAAAGGAAATCAGCCTATAGCAAACTCAGCCTATTAACATCAGTCAAGCTATCAGATAAAGTAACTAGCATGTTACGAAACGTCGGAAAACCACTGAGACTTTTGATTTAGCATTCACATCCCAGTTTGAAATAGTTTTTTTCTGCCTATTTATGGCCTTTCTTACGTTTGACATTTTTTTAAACAAATCGTTTATCTGTAAAAAGTGAAACAAACTGCACTCGGAATCAATCAAGGTTGAGTTTCCGATTTCCTGTGATTATCGAACTGCATTCGATGCATGTCAGCCAAATTCTTTTCCACAAAATATGATGCGGTTACAACTTGCACAAATATCGGTCTGCCCAATTCCGAAGATGCTGCCTTCACAATGTCTGTATCATCTTTTAGAGTCTCATAGACGTAAAGATTTACATATTTTTTAATTCCTCCTGGCTAGGATCAGGATTAAAATCATGACAATCAAATGACCAGAGAAGCAACACTTCAAAACATCACAAAGCTGGCAAAGAATTTGGCCCGTGGACGTGACGAAAGTCGATCGTTGAGCAAAGATTATGGAAATCAACCTTGGTGGGACACAAATTTCTACAGCAAACAAGATCAAATTGAATTAGAGTCAATATACAATCTCCGATACTATAATCTTCGGAGTTATAGATTCCGGGCGGAATTTCACGAATGACCAGACCATGTTTGTATTCGTAAAGAAAAAAAAATTACGGGTTAGTGCCCTTACGCAAGAAAAATGTTTTAAAGTTTCGTCTCATCCCGTATGTTGTATTCACGTCACCTTTCTTATATTCGACTTGTAAAGCTGAAAGTCGTTCACCTATGCTAGTGTGGTGACCATGGGTTTGTTGGACAAACAATGTGGATTTAGTAAACATAATGGCATCAATTGTCGCTGACAGGAGCGGTGACGGATTGCGGGACCCGTTACTGATTTAGTTCAGGAGTTTGGTCATTATTTGTTTTTGGTTATAATGTCCCCTTTCAATTTGGAGTCAAAAGCGATAGTAAATACGCAACTTATTCATACGTCCAGATTTTTCAGCTAATTTTTTTGACATTGACTGTCAAAAAAAGGAGGCTGGCACTGAGAGCCGAAGCGTCACCAAAACGCACGTGTTTTTGCGTTTACACCGTGTGTTTTGGTCCCACCTTGTTTCAACAAGACATTTCTGTGTTTGTTTCGAAATCACGATTATTTTTACTTATGTTAGGTATCCATATTTATCCGTTCTTTTTTTCCAGAACGATACGATAAAAATAAAGCATAATTGTGTAGAAAATTACCATGAGTATTCACGGACTAATCAAAATTCCCAACGATAATTTATTAAAGAGGACAGTTTAATCATTTTGCAGCGATATAACCAATTAACTATAAATCCAACTATATAGATCCAAATTAAATTATTTTGAAAAAAAAATGTTTAATTTATAAAATAAACGCATTTAAATTAGTCAGTAAATAGCCACATAATTACGGCTGCATTGCTATGTCAGTATTGGCACAAAGCAAAATTGAGTGTCATCATACAACGATATTCAGAGGAAGCTTACACGAAAAGCCAGTTTTCAGTAATGAAACCCCGAAACAACCATACAAAATTAAATCTGCCTATCCTATTCTACGACGACACCTCACGATCGATATTCGATCTCGGCGTCATGTCCGTAATATGTCAACAATCAGGGACACACCAAAATGCACATCGATGGAAAAGCAGTATTTGGCTTGACAATTATTACAACGAATTTGTACATTACTGCTAAACAGGATACAAAAATGAAATGAAATTTTATTTTATTATTATGTACACAAATTAGCCTCCCAAAAATGTTGTCAATTTTTTTTAAACATATTTTTAAACACAATTCAGACTACACATAGGGAAAAAAGTCCAAGGTAAACATATACAACACGATCAGGCCAGCAATCTCTTCAGAAAACATATAGTTATTAAATTTCTTAGACTCGTGTCTAATATGTCCTATCTTTAGCACTAGGTTTGAAAAAAACTATTTCAAACTGAGTTAGCACCCTTGAAAACGTAGCAAGTATATATGTTACGAAATGTCGGAAAACAGTGAGACTTTTACTTAGTTTCAAATCCCAGTTTAAAATAGTTTTTTTCAGACCATTTAGTTATAGTTTGAATTTTTTAATATTCGATTAAATGTATGGCTACAGGTATGGCGTTATTGGGAGAGGGTTAAATAGTTGATTAAATTATTTTACTTTCTACTAAAAAGTACTATTCAATTAAAATTGACGTGTTGGTACAGGAACATTAAAACACCTGATACATTCTGCCAAAATAATCGTGCCCTTGACTTATTGACACAGAACGATCGATAGACAGCCAAACAGCACATCAGCAAGCTTATCAGCAGCATGCTACCAGGAATAAACATCAGCACGCACGAGCATGCATTCTGATTGCTGATTGCAGCTGCCAAGAACGCACATCAGTGGGAAAAAGATGATTATGAATGATAGTGCCGGTGAAAATGTTTCGAATGCTCATCACTAAAATAAAACTGTCCTTGCATTTCACAGTCAAAAAACCGAGATAGCATGCCAAAATAAAAACCATAATCAGAAGCAAATCAACATATTGACACAAGTTCTTCAGGCACGGTATATTCGCGAAAATTGGGCAAAGACAAAGCCAAGAGCGTTGGAACGGGGGGGGGGGGGGACTTGCAAATGGCAAGGGTGTAATGCCCCCTCTCAAACTTATGCTTAGATCACTTGCCCTAAATCGCATAAATTTTTAGCATCGCCCGCGAAAATCCAGTCATTTAACAATACTTTTCTATCTGGAGTCTTCAACCAGAAAATTCCATGCTACATCTTTGTGTGGCAATGGCAACAATTATAAAGTCATTACAAATTTCGTTGCAAAAAATATCCTTGCAGCTAAAGTTCTCGAGCCCTCAACAAAATCATCTCATACCCCTTTATTATAGAAGGCATATTCAAGCCATGCCGAAATATATGAGATCCAGATCTACATCTTGGTCCATGGATGCAGGGATTGTTGACTTCAAGCAATTAGTAACATGACCTAAAGCAATCCAGAGATGTACACTACAATTTGGTTGCATGGGTCTTGAAACACATTAGAAAACAATTTGAGGGTCACTCAAAAAGAGCTGGAAAATAATGTTTAAGAAGTATGGGCTAAAATCAAGAACTAGACCAAGACCTAGACCTCGACCAAGCTGAATGAAAGATTTCATAATATATGGGTACACCTAGTCGGCATAAGAGTCGATACCCCTTCCGAGAAAGCATGCCCGAATGCCAGTGAAGACATCCGAGGATCGAAGGTCCATCAAGGTTGGCGTTTGCAGCATCCGACGGACCCTGGCAGCGCCTGGCGCGGATAATTCGCACACCGGAGCAGCTGGGCGGGGGGGGGGGGGGGAGAGAGGGACGTACGTTGTTGTCTATAAGTAGGGGGGGACGGCGTTGGCAAGGACCAAGTTCACGATCACCGACGGAGTGCGTAAGGAAGAGGATAGAGCCGGTGCCTTCAACTTGCCGGTGCCATTTGGGGACGACACTTGTCTGCGAGAACATTTTCGCGAGGCTTTGTGAGCTAGAGGCGGCGGGTTTTTGTTCGTTGCGAATTTTTTGTGGTGAGTTGATGATTTATTTATTTTTTATTTAATGACGTTTTGTGTAAATTATCTATGTGGTGGTTTGGGAGCGTGAATGTGAATTTTTGCACATTTTGCAAATTTCGCAAATTTTGCAAATTCTGAAATACCTTCATGTATGACATTGGGTCTCATTTATAATTGACGAAAGGAAATTTTCAGTGTCCTTTTGCGGGTCGATCGTGTTATTCACGGAAATTTAGGAAATGTTACAAAATTATGTTCGTCCAGTTGGGTGTTGTTTGAATTAAGTTAAAAATCAAATTTAATCAAACCTTCCAGTACCTTTTTGTTTTGCAAAAAATTTGCAAAAATTTATTTGCAAAAAAACGTGGTTTGTTGAATTTAGTAGATCTCACTGAAATACGTTTTTCAATTATATCACCCTTCCATATATATATGTACATAATAATGTGATATTTCAAACGTAACTCCCCCACCAGTTTTTTGAAAGAGGTCAATTAACTATCAAACACTCACATTTTCCGATACATTTGCAAAATCTCTTTTTACTTTCAAAACTTTACTTGGAAATGGCGGGTACGGTACACATTGTTTTACGTCCCGTACAAAACGAACTACAATAAAATCTCAATTTGCATAATTAAACTCAGACGTCGCCGGTATTCCTCCGCAATTTATAAACACAACAACCTAACAAGATCATAAAACTCGAAAATACTATGCACTGGCACCGGATAAAAACCGGAAGAGACCACGAAAATGATTATCAAATATTTTCGAGCATAACGCGCAAATTTTTTCTTCACCTTCGCCGTTTTTCGCCGTTTTTCGCCGCAGCGTTCGCTGTCGCATAAATAATAGAGGTAATCTACCTTGAAATCGAAGGCTCGCGATGTAACGAAACTTAATACAAGAAGCAAGTCAAATAAAAATACCTATGATTAACAATCTAATTAGAGGTCAATTAAATCCCAAAGAACACTAACATTTAATAATCGGCTTGATGAGTATCACCGGAAATCCTTCCTTTACCTATCAATCGCAGTAGCCACAAATCGCGATCTTTTATATAGACATTTGAAGATATTATTTGAATTTGCATTTTTTAGTATCTTTTCGATTTTTGCAGGCAAACAGGTGTTTATGTATTGTTTTAGGTTATACAATGCAATGATTTATCTGTTTCTCGTTCTATGTCTAGGTCAGTAAGATTTCATTGCCAAGTCGTTACAAATAGATTACCTAACGCAACACTGAAAGGGAAATCGTGGGAAGACGAACGCATTTTACTTTTGTTGACTTTGGGCTAGAAAAAAACGCGCCGGACATTTATTAGACCGCTGAAAGCAAAAGAAGAGTACACCATAAACGTCCTTACAAACGTTTTATTCCTCAAATAGTTTCGTTTGAAATCTAAAATGTCTTGGTTGGTTTCACACATTTCCTAGGCTAACCGCAAGCGAAGACGCATTTCGGTTCCGAATCCTTATCCCACGGTGACAAACAGTATCGTGCAAAATTATCACCATTTGATTTTCAGACAACTGTTTTTGTTTTGCATTAAAGTGGTGAATGACCCTTGCAATATTATATCTAAGTAAAAATGGCCTCGCAAATTGTATGTTCTTACACCTACAATCGCGAAGGATCCATGGAAGACGGCATGAAATATTCAATTCGATTTTTGAAATAAGTTACCATGTGTACCTATCAAAAATAAAATGTAAATACCCTATCATCTTGTCATTAATCATTCCTAACAAACTGGTTCGCATCCTCACAAGTACAAACCAATTATATGTCCGCGAAACCAAACCCAAACCACCCACTTCCAACAAAACTGTACTTTGCCAAACCCAGAAAACATGATTTATTTCATTCTAGTCAATTATCGAAATCAAACCGTTGTTACACCACAAACAACAACACCGCCACAAATTTAAATAGCCATTGTAATACGACGACAGACACCCGTCATCTTTTCAAACGCAAATTACGCGACTCTGTTTTAGGACAACAATTCAAATTCCATAACGGACAAATGTCAAGCGAGATAAGCGTATGCTTATTAGATGCAACATTGCGGCGCCAGTTCATAGGCAAGTGCAATGATATTATGAGACATTGGCTAGGGTCAGTGTCTTCAGGATCGATGTCGGGCTCGTATGGGAATGTCACCTCAAAGCAGTCAAGGACGATAACGCACATGTATGAGGAAGACGATGCATGGCCAAGGTTTGTATAATATATACTACTTCCCCAGGTTGTCTCGATCGGGCATTTTCATTGTTACTCACTTTTCGGTTTACGTGACGTCACTGTACCCATACGGCCCCCAGTAAACTGAATTTTCCGTTTGTAACGACCATGTATACAAGAAGCAGTGGCTCTGTTTGGCTCTGATTTTCGAATAAATGACACCTTGGGATGTCATACGAAAAATGTTTGACAGGTAGCAAGGAAGAGATTAAGCTTTGAAAGAATGAGCAGATGCTTTTACTTACATGGATTTAATGTGTAAAGGCACAGTTAAGATTGAAATATCACACAAATAAAGTTTGACTACATTTTATTTTAGTTACATTTTAATTTCCAAATTATGACTTCTGATACTAGTTGAACATCGTCCGCTGGTGCTCACTCACAGGCACCGCCTTTCACAAATCTTGTGTACTAGGTAATTTATTTATTATAGTTTACGAAAGAGGAACCAACATAATAATTAATAACAGATTAGACTGAAGTTCAAAATGTAGCATTTGTTTGGTTATATTTAAAAAGTAATACACCTTTGAATTGTTTTGGAGTAAAAAGTGATATCCGACACCTACCTTCAAAATTAATATTTTTAATTTATACTTCGCTTGACAGGATAAATCAATTCAGTTCAACCCAAATTTATTTCAAGATATTATTTTAAGATAAAGTCGAGTTAAACCTAACAACTTTTCTTGAAGATCACTCGCGTAATCTGCCGTGTATTGTACCAAACAGGATTCCGCATTTGTCAGGAATCAGGACCATATCCTGATTGATGGCATCTCACAATCCAAATATTTTGAATCTAATGTGGAGGACTGATAACATAAGTGCAACGCTGTAAGCTAGTATAAGTACAGCATGCTAGTCACCAAGTAATTGCGAAGTTTTCTGACATTACTTTTAAAATAAATAAAAACTTACTCGTTCGCCTCCCGCCTTGGGGAACCATGTGGACTTTATTTTAACCTTACGGCTTAGGATATTTTGCACAAAACAACACCGCTATAGGGCATGATTAAAGCTTATTGAAAATATTGAAAATGTCGTTTATGTCTCCTCAATTATACCAAAGAAATGACAGCTTTAGCTCAAATTGTAGGAATGAACTTCAAAATTCAAAATATGTGTCTAAAACTACATTGCATGTATCTGTGTGGCCATGCCGGGTGGGTACCACCGCCTGCTGTATGTCGCTCTCTTCGTCTCTCCGTAGAGCGACGGAGAGAGCGATCATACAGCAGGCGGTGGTGGGTACAGTAACGTCATCGTAAAAATCCCGATCGAGATAACCTGTATGCGTGGCGATATTTTAGATTTCATCGGTTTTCACGGTTAACTGAAAGCCGGTTGAGTCACGTTAAATGATACTGAAGCAGCTGGATACCCGACTCCTTGCTGAGACTAAGGAGAGATGCATTGGTGCTAAATTTCTTTGACATGCTCTGCTATTTTTTTGCCGAGTTCTTTAAAAAAGGTATAAAAAGCTTGGTCTAAAAATGCATAACATCTTTTGGAAACTATATAATATAGGTATACTGATTAGCAGTTTTGAAAATGTTGAAAATTCTGCAAGAGAATGTTGATTTTTTGTTCCATTTTTTTAAACCAATACATGGGCCGTAATTCGATTTGATAAAATCGTTGATTTCCGGTGATACAAAATCATCATAATTTGTGAGATTCGCTTTACGCTAAATGGAAATGTCCGACAAAACTGGTAGGTCTGCGATGATGTGTCCGTTCCTTTTGAGCTGTTTTTATCGAAACAAACAATATTGGCACCAGCTGAATCAGTCACCATCTCAAAATTACATCTTCAGTCAATCACACACTTCCTCGTAATGTTTCTTATTGAA
The DNA here is from genome assembly GCA_921293005.1 of Nemoura dubitans. Taxonomy (NCBI): domain Eukaryota; kingdom Metazoa; phylum Arthropoda; class Insecta; order Plecoptera; family Nemouridae; genus Nemoura; species Nemoura dubitans. Next base: position 31,061,056 of record OV121077.1, on the reverse strand, counting down.
GTTAGCCGGTACCTACAGGAAAATGTCGCCTCTGGAAAACCCACCAAATTCAAGCACCTTCCTAAATCGATCGAGGAAGTGCCCACATATTTAGCAGTGCATTGTAAATATCGATCCCATGATCTATGCTCCATAACCAAAGGTATGGTAATCCCTGGTCTTTCTATACAGTCTTGTCGCACTTGGCCACACAATATGTCTTACCTTTACCTGTTCGCAAATGCTAATCAGTCTGTCACTTTGCAAACACCGTACGCGTGCTGGTGGAACGAAGATATGCGTTGATAAACACAGCGAGCTGTTTTATTGGACGAGAGGAAATACTAATTGAGTTTAATCACTAGTTTGGCTTGTCACTTAATCTCGAATGAAAATGGAAACGTTATTTTGAAATTCTCTTTGAAGAAAATGTTTGGTAACATTGTGAAAAAAGTGTTTACTCGTGGAAAGAATGTCCTTGTGAATATAAATTTCCCTAGACAAGATTCGTTCGAACAGAGGCGAGGATGTTTCCCGGAGAAGTTTTCCTGGATTGATCCTGCGGGATTGGGACCATTTTTTTACGCTGAAATAATTGTATAGTGCGCGATCCGTTTTTTCCCCTGAATATTTGCTCTTTTCAAGCGGGAAGCTGCACTTCATTTTCTGCTCGTAAAATTGTTTAGCATAAATGTGTAACCGTGTTACAACTTCTTTAACTACCTCCTTCAAATTATCCATTTGTGCCATTAGTCTTACAGCTAAATTTTGTACAAAAAGAAATTGCACCTGTTTAATTATAACGTATCGTAAGTGTCGTCACTTAGTTTTAATTTCAATCAAGGTTGCCAAGGCTAAAAGCATTCTACTAAGTTTAAAAACTTATAGGTGGCACTATTGCCATCCAAATAGCACATCGTAATACAACAACTGCTGTTTTTTTGAAACAAGTTAATGCAACATCGTTATCAACCTGCACAACAGAAAAGAAAATGTTTAAACTTTTATATTATTTAATAAATTGAACCTATATCTCCGTATAATAAAAATGGCTCTACTGTATACCTCGTAGTTTCATACCAGATTGCGTGCATTCTAAACTGCTATATCCATTCAATAGTCCATTAGCAGGTCGTACAAATGGCGCACTAAATTAGATCGATTGTTTATAACACATTTTAACATGTTAATCGCGATCTGAATAAAATAATTGTGGATGTCCTAGCTTTATCAAACACATGTTAGCTGCTAAGTGAAGAAAGATGTGTTTATGTGACAAGGGATATCGCGTTTGCCATGTGTAAAACAACGCATTAGAACCGAGATGGAATAACGTGGAAAATGTACATTCAACAAGTACTTCACGCAAATGGTAGAACATCTTGACTATAGTAAAATACAGATTCTTTGTATATGAATATCTACAAAATATTGTTTTAGATACAAACTATTAGGTACATGCCAAAAAAATGTTGACCTAGGTATAAGTAATTTGAAATTCTAACAAATAAAGTAAGCATCATTTTGATACTACTGTAAGGTGTGCGGAAAATTATACCAGCAACTGTAAAAAAAAGTAATTCAAAAGTATTTCCCATGGTTATGGATAATGTTCAGCGAGCCCAAATAATAATTCAAAATGATTCTTACATGACTGGAAAGCCTCTACATTAAGTATAACCTATAGGTACCTACACCATATTTTGTTTTTGGTTGTCACTTAAGGTTAAAAGAATAAATTTAGTAGATATTCAAAATGTTTCAAAAATTGAAACAATCCTATTCGATTCGCTTAGTCTCACTCTCAAATCTACTGATACTGCTCGTGTACCCCCTCTTTACCGTGGGGGGGGGGGGAGGGAGGGGGGGGGGGGCCACAACAACGTGCCCTTCACGTGCCCAGGTCACGAGTGCGGACGCCAACAAATCAGCTGGGGCAAATCCCGCGAGTCACGTGGTTATAAATCCAAAGCGCCACGTACAAAGCCTGACCGACACTTGGGGGTGGGGGGGGGGGGGGGAGTGGGGGGGGGGCAATCAGATCATCGAGCCCAAAGAGAGTTAAAGGTATGGCAAGGGGCAGTTTTTATCGAAATTATGTCGCCAGAGGACAGATGTCGCTGTCGTTGCAGTCTTAGTCTTGGTGGTGAGATTGTGGACATCGATTTTCAAGACGCCAAAAATGGGTCAAATTCACCAGCGTGTAGGAGCGGCGTGCTGGGGCACACGGGGCAAGGGGCATGTTATTGGAGGAAACACTGTTGGAATCATAACCTAAATTGTATGTACCGTACATTTCAAGTCTTAATTTCAAATCAAATCTGCAGAACTTTGTTTAGAAAAAAGAGTCGGAAAATGAAGTGGCATCACCAAGTAACAGCCAATGTCAAAAGTTCAGTATTTTTGTATTGGGTACTGCCCCTCACTCCCCTGATTCAAAAATTGTGGGAACGAATTAAAGGGATTGAATAAATTACTTTGGTGGTGTTGAAAACTTGGGAGTTTGCAGATGGTGTCTGAGTTGCCTGTTTTTGAAGATTTTGTCCTAAAAATATTTCGGCAATCTTCGATCTTTGCAGCTGCCCGTAATTTCAAAATTTTAACCTTGTATATGTGTACGCATTATGGATTCCAAATTTTATATGCAATTTGGAACGACATATTATTTGAAACAAGGTCAGGAAAATTACATAAATTTGTCAACATAAAAATCTTAAAAAATCATACAAATTTGGGTGTGATGTTCAAGTACCTATGCATTACCTCAAAAGTATTAATTTAAGATGATCATAGGGCAAAGAAAATTCACTGTCATCTAAACAGAGCTACTCTATTCGCGTTCTAATTATCCTTTTCCGCTTTATAAACTCCACCCATAATTTTCCAACCACGACCTTGGTACTTACTTAAAAACAAACTGGACAACCACAATGTATAAAACCTTGTGTATCCGGACTAACTTAAAAAATAGTCCGTGCTATCTTTAACGTCTGCCCCAAAACGAAATGCATTTTAAAAAGCAATTTAGCAGATCAAATTTCCGCACTCGTACGTCACGTAACCTTGAAAAAATTGCACACTAGTTTAGCCCATTGCAACGGCATTATAAATTAAAATTTCATTTTTCGCCGTAGTTTTTTCAAATACTTTAACTTTATGGCCGCTTACGATATAACTTATAACGCACGCACCTGGAAAATTATATAAATTATGATTTATTCTAAACGTCATTTTGATTCAACACGCGATCTTTGATTAAATGTTTCTTGTGCGGGTAATTTATATTTTGCATTAATTAGATCGCAGATGAAGCCAGCACCATTACATCAGACAAGAGTCGGTGGGCTTTATGACTGACCGGTGAGGCGAAAGGAATTACATCTTCTCTTGACGGGCTGCCAATCTATTCCATTACTACACACTGCATTTCATCAAGTGGAAACCACTTGCATTGAATCACATGCATTTAATATATTTTCCAATCCTGTAATGCCACAAGTTGATTGAAACAATAACAGCCAAATGGGTTTTCATCTTCATTTGCCATTTTCTTTTCATGTTTCTCATTTACTTTTTTTCTGTACTGTGATTTAAAAAAGACGTTGGTGTTCCTTTATTTAATATGTTTTCAAAATTGTATGGGGTTAGAGCTGAGACGGTTGATATACTCGAGATAACAGGTTTTGAGTACTTTGAGATTAACCGCTGGAAGATTTGAAATTCGTGTTGCGATTTTGGTGTTTTCCGCTTGGTTTCAGCTCCAGTGAGTTAAAAATTGTATATTCGAATCGAACCGATTTCAAATGTTTCCCATATGCTTTGTCGGAACCAATTTAATAGATGAGTGAATACGCTACAAGTTCTTAAATAAAATGTGCAAGAGTTTCGCCCAGCCTCAGCCACTGTTGAATCTCGTCCTGAAATCCTTTACATTTTTTCCTCTCCTGCGTTCAACGACCGAAAACGAGAATGCGCTCGGTCAGAATGAAAATGCACTCGATCTTTTCGCTATATCGCAAAACAACGACTAGTTTTGGAGCTCGATTTATCGGAGGCAGCATTTAGAATCAATTTCTACAATGCAGCAAGTAAAATACCAACATAAAACCTGGACCACGATATGCTGTTTATTTTGGTTTAGCCAATACTCTTCATTGAAACAAAGATTTGAAACAATGATAAACATGATTTCAGCGTTCGTGATGTTAAAAATAGTGATTATTTGAAATAGTTTCAATTATAGAACTTTTTAAAGTATATACTTATAAGCGAAATTCAAAGTGTTCTTATGATCTGAGGCTTTGCTTAAACATGGTCCATCATTATATAGAATACGACGCATTTTTTTAAAAACAATTCCATTAAAAGATTTCCTCAGTTCTTCAAGACAATTTCAAATCGCTGTCAGCCTGCTAAAAAGTAGCTTGTAATTTAACGCCGCTTTGCCTCTAGACCGATGGGCGTAGATTTTCTCGCAATCACGTAACTAATTACTGAGATGCATCAGGCGTCTTGTTGGGTACAGACATGAAAAGGAAACGCGGACTGGGAGATGCGAATTGTGAACCAAAGACCCCGAGGAAAAAATGTTGCCGATTGAAGTGCAATAAACATCCGAGGAGTGCTGACAGCGAGCAGACCCTTAGGACTCGACAAGGCTGTGTTTTGCCGAACTTGGCACGTCCTAAGGTGCCTAAAACTTTTGCCTCTCTGTCTTCGCAAATAAGAACTCACTATAGAAAAAAACTCGTGTATGTGTTGTTGAACTGTTCTTGTGAGAGCATTAGAAGTGAGCCAAACTAGAAACTAAACTATGTTTTTTACATTGCTGACCGAAAATGGTAAATCGAGTAGGCTTCAAATGACTCTCGTTCACAAAAAAAATGGAAAACATGTTTCAAGTCACCCCCAAATGAATAAGCGTAAGGATCGAAGTAATGCCAGGTCTAAATACCCCATCAGTGAAGATACAGAAACTAGGAAGTGCATTTTTCTTTCCTGTGATCGAAACATAAGACAATCCAGCCGTCTTATACCTTGTCCGTTTACATAGCTCGAGGTGAACTGCAATAATGCAGTTTGCGTCTTGTTTACTATCTGCACTTTAACGAGTGCATGCAGAGCTGCAGTAACTGCATCTCTTTATGGAGGGCGGCACTGACCCTGGCGCTATTGATCTTAATGTGTCTGCACTTGAAAGAAATGCCATTTTCTCCAGGAAATTCCAATAAGGGTCGTATTTACTATTCCCAGTTTAATGGTTACTGCCAGTTACCCATCTCCATAGTTTTAGACATTGATCGGTCTTCTCCGTGTTACTAGTAACGAGATGACGATATCACGATAATTATTTTCCCAACGAACGGTTTCAACGACATTGTTACATCTAGGTAAGCACACCAGCGAATGCCATGCTCACGGCCTTCCTCAAAATAAACACTCGTATAAAAAAGATTAGTTTACAGTTTAATTTTTAGGGTGTCTTTTTCTCATATCTTTTTTACAAATTCGGCTGGAAATATCGACTTATTAACCTGCAGGTTTTATTCAATACTGATGAAGTTGTGTAATGTCCTTCATTCTTTGGTCGCACATCCTTACAGGATGAGACATGAATTCGTACAGTGCGATCATCTCATAAGGATATCTGAGCCTCTCTAATCAGATTGCAGTATCCTGCCACTTTCTTAAATTATAAAATCGTTAAAAACAAACAACAATTACATAAAATCTGTTTTCGATTAAAGCATATTCGGAAAGGAGCTGAACTCAAACGTACCTGCAACAGCTCAATAAACAGTTTCGAGTCCTTGTAATAGCTTTGAACTGTAGTGGCCTGCTTCGTTGGCATGGGAGGTTTTGACAAATTTTTTTTGCAGAAAATATCTCGTCTCCAAACAAATCTTTAAGATATAGTTATTGATATCGAAAATTGACTCTTTATATATAAATGACATATCAATTGCATGGTATGGCATTCACCATGGTCACTGGTATAGGTATATTTATTCGTATACACCACCTATGTTGTGACAGTATAAATCGCTGTAAATATCTCTATATAGGTATATGGATATAAAAAATATTTTTTTTTAGCTCGAGCAATTTATCTATTCAAAGGAGTCAAGCCCCTAATTCTTCGAAGCAGATCTTTAACTTCTCAGACCTCACAGCTCGGCTCGTGCGCTGATGTCAAAGTTTTTACAAACTCATGCGCTAACTCAATTTGTTATGTCCGCCTCTATTCACACCATTCTCAACGCTACTCTAATCTGGCCAAATTAAATCATAATGTCAAATTGGCTGAGGCGAAATCTTAATCAACACTTGCCAAGCGTCAAAAAGGCAAACATGAAAAAAAACAGTCAACCGTTTAACTGGTTATGCGACGTCTTCAATTATTTCGTGACCTGTAATTGGACTGGAAACCGATACTTTTCCCGTTCTGTTGTGTCAAGATCAGACGTAAAGGACTCCAGTCCAACACGCAAACGCATACGTGGATACTTTCACGGTGGCTCGCTGAATGTTATTAAATGAAAAATTTAAGGTCAGGCACCTTTCAGCCGTTTATGTCAAAACTGAAAGACATAAGTTTTATGAACATGACTTCATCTGTGGCCTGAGATGCATGGGGTATGGAGATTTTCTAAGTGGTGGAAATTCGCTGTGTAGTTGGGAATGTGCGGATTATTATGCATTAATTTTGTTCGTGTGGAAAAGATAAGGAATATGCAGTGGAATTAATGTGCAGTACGTACTTGCTTAGCGGCTAGAAGCATGCTGAAGACATGCGGCACAGAGTGACTATTTGTTTGCTTAGAATTATTTCCCTGGCTAGGTAATGTGGATACTGATGTTAGAAATTGTCACGGTAGAAATTAATAACGTGTGGACACAAAAAGTTTTCTATTCTGTGCTATCTGTAAAATGTCATGAATTTCTCTAACTAATCATTTTCTTGCAGTTTTCATTTTGAGCTGTTATCAAAATAATACACGTATACGATGAAGTTTTTCATGAGAAGATAAATATACGTTTTCAAACTTGAATGGGAGTGGCCACTGGTTATTGTTCTTCTGTCATGGAAAGCAAGGAATGTGGCTTATTATGGTTCTCGACACCATCACGAGAATTAACTCAGAGCTTTTCCTGTAATTGGTAACTATTTTTAAAAAGTCCTTTAAGTTATAAACTACGCAACATTAGCAAATTAAAAAATCATCTAATTTGAAAAACCCGAAATCGACCGGCCTTTCAATGACGCCAGCTCCCAAAAATCCAGTAATTGGTACAGCACTTCCAAAATGTCATCCTCCACTTTTCTGGGCATGTCGTACCTAGAGAGCCTATATACGGTTAGATAGTGGCCAATACGACAACACTTTTCTATTGGCTGTTCGAATTCCATGCTAAACGGACGCCATGTTTTTACCAAGTTGATCACGAAGCACGTGGCAGTTGTCTATATGAGTTTCTCACATTCCTTTGCATATCTACTTATTATGTACATGGTGAGATAAGTTCGTAACGTATCAACTACTGCTGAAAGGGATCTTGAATAGTTCAAGTAGGTAAAAACATGGCGCCCATACGCAGAGATGGCCACTCTGTAACCGTATATAGGCTCCCTAGTCGTACCTAGGACCAATCACGGACCGCCCAAGCCTCCCAAGTAATCGCCGATAATTAGCGGATCTCCACGACGCAGCCAGTGACGGCCGTCCAAGAGCACCCAGAGGTCGGCACCCTATCGTTAAAATACGCCAAATAATCGGTGACCAGACTGGGGGAAAAAAGACGAGTCTAGATGCGCGACGCCGATTTTGCTATTACCCACATCGAGATTTAGTGCTTTCCGTGTTCAGCCCCAGGGATCATGTTTACGACTCGGAGCTAGCTTGTTTGGCCACGTGGATAGGTGTGGTATGAGGTGGCCAAACCTTCGTTCGTTTCGCTACCCGCAAAGGATGGGCAATCGCCGTCGCCTTTGTGCTGGACATTCCGTGACAGGGTGCTTGTTTCGCTCCCCGCAAAGGAGCGGACACTATCAGTCGCCTCTGTTCCATGGACATTCCGTGACAGGGTGCTTGTTTCTCTCCCCGCAAAGGATCGGACACTCGCCGTCGCCTCTGTGCTGGACATTCCGTGACAGGGTGCTTGTTTCTCTCCCCGCAAAGGATCGGACACTCGCCGTCGCCTCTGTTCTGGACATTCCGTGACAGGGTGCTTGTTTTGTAAAAATGATATTGAAAAAGTATAGACTAGACTAACACAAAAAGCTGTAGATTTGACTGTAGTTTAAGTAAAGTGCCGAAAAATTTGAGCAAAACAGCAAAGCAGTCGATGAGGTATATAATCACATTGTTTTTTTTGTCAAGTGATTATTGTTGTTTAATTTTTGACCAAAAACTCGGAACAAAACAGACATGCAATTCAGGGCATGTCCGGGCGCTCCTTTTGCCCCCGAAGCGATACAAATACGGCACCCAAAGCACAGCTCAGTCTCGAGGAGTCGATAGCCTCAAACCTGGCTGACTGCTTTACTTGGATTTTTCGCTACTATAATTGCTCCAGGAAAGATTGGAGATACATTCCATATATTGTGTTTCGCTAACATCGTCAGTGAGACATGGTCTTGTTTATGAACCAAGATCGCAAATTCCAGTTTATGATCGAGAGAGATAATCATTCGATTTCTTAATAAGGAATTTGTTTTTTCATCTCATCAATATTTTAACAATGGACAGGAAAATTGCGTTGTTCACTCAGAAGTTTGAAGATGTTTTTTTAAAGTCTTGAGCATTTCTACAATATACTTTCATAAAAACAATTTTTGACCTCCAGAGAGGTTATGTATGTTCCAAGGAATGTTGTGTTTTACACAAGATTTTTTTTAGATGAGCAGCAGCACAGGGTAATATTATGGTGTTCAAAAAAACGATTGTGGATAGTATTAATAAAAGTCTTGCCTATATCTTTAAAATCTTCATCAAAACAAACTTTGACCTACTCTTTAATCTCGGTTAAGGATCTACCGATGGATGAGCCTACCGAAAAGTACCGGTCCAGTGGTCAAACACCCACATTTCCGCATAACCTTGCGAATTCGAGAGAACCAGTAAACCAGCAGGAGACACGTCGAATTCAGGGTCAATCATGCGAATTTATTTGAATTCCAAAAGTGCGCAAAAGGACTGACCACGTAAAAACCAGTTGGACAGGACATTTTGAAATCGGGATCGTGTTCTTTCATGTCGAAATAAATTGTATCGGGAGTCGTTTCGGTTGACCTCTGCTGAACTACAGCGCACGCCGTTTGTCTATTAGAGGAATAAATTACAGATCAGTTTACGGTAAGGTGCCTATTAAAGTTTCGGGCTTTTTGGCTCCGGTGAAAAGATGCTGATTGATACATAAAAATAACTACATACAGCATTGGATAATATTATGTTATTAACAAGTGAATTGTACTGCATCATGTTGAGAGTGTAGTTTTAATTGGAAAATGAATTGTAATTTTCTCATGTTAAAAGGTATTTTTATAAAAATGTGCAAGTTGATTTATTGGACGCTTGGCGATCACGAAGGTAAAATGTAACCATTAGAATGTACGTGCTTCTTTGGTTTGAGATGCAATTCTAAGTTGGCAATATGAGACCGGCTCTCAGTTTATTTTATTACATCTTTTCGGTTGATGAATGTAATTTCAAACAAATCTTTTGTCGGTCTTTTCTTGAACGGTTTATTGTCAAGGTTAATGATATGGCCAGTTGTAATTGTGTATATTCACAACAAAAAAAGAGGATTCTAAAACAAATTGCACACAAAATAAAGGCAGAAATTTGGATGCTAAGAGCAGAGGTATAATAAAATATGTACCTATTGTGTAAAGTGGTTAAGGTACATAAGTAATTTAAATTATTTTTCTTTCTGGTGTCATGTAAAATGAGATGTCATTGAACGCTCCCAGAAAACACTTCTTCTATTATAGCTTTTGCTGTTCATTTTTATACAGTCCCACGAACTTTTCTATATGTGCAACACTTTATTTTCCAATGCTGAAACGAAACTAAATTGAGTGATACGAGCACGCACCAACAAAGTACACTTTCAACCCTCTCAGAACTCTACACGACAAACTACTTCCCGTTATTCAATACGTTTCCAATATCAAGCCAACCACGCAAAATCCAATACAGAGCCTTTCAAACTCCTCTAGCCCACGCCCAATTCAGCACGTCAAAAACCAAGCCAGCATCACTATGAAAACATCTCAGTTAACCGCTATATCAATTAAAATAAATTAGATTTATTGGGTATAAAAATTTAACTCTGGCTTCTGGCTATAACGCGAAACCAGCCCGCATAGCCACAGCCACAAATCAAATTGGATAATCGTTCGGATTATACTTGCGTTGGATAACAATGCAATCAAAAGGATGCGAATCGTTTAAATAATAGGGCGGTGGATTGTCGCCTATTACTCATTGTTTACTAACAAGATCTTTGCGGATAATGACTGTAACGAGAGAAGATACGCTTTGCGGTACGCGTTCTTCCTGTTCTCAAGATGCTATCTCGACCAAGATGTGCATCTCTTTGTTATCGCCAGGACCAACAGTGGTATGGGTCTAATTACATTTAAATTTTGAAAGTGGGTGCTTAATTGCTAATTATTTTGATAATACGTTTGTTTTAATTTGTGGTTCACAATTAATTTGGGAACGGAGAAGCGCAAAGGACATTATTTATACAAACAGCAATTTTCTTGAGGTGCTGAGAGCTAAAACTGTACATTTTAGATCTCATATCGTTTATTTTTTGTCATTCAGCCAATGTCATATACCTTCGTGTCTCGGAACAATTCATTGCTCTTATAAACAAAGAGTTCAAATATCTTGAAACCATTGTCTAAAGGTAGTCACTAGTCAGTATGTTCCAACACTTACATTTTTTCGTGACGATTTGAAAATTTCCAGATTTTAGTGTCATTGTATGATGAGCGCATATTTCTACTTTCTAGTCACCAATTAGACGTGTTAAAATGTGACAATTTCAGCAAAGTTCATTCTCAAACCAGTCACATTTTTTAGCTCCGCGACGTTCACGTCCGTCCAGCGTCAGACCGGTCGCTTTCCAAGCCTCGCACTTTCCTGCTCTGGCATGCCAGACCTCGCCAATTACCGATGTCAACTACCTTTGTTGTCACACAGCATCACTCGAAGGCGCGCAAGGCAGATGTTTTTAAAAGACTCTACAAAAATCACTGAACCCTTTTTCCCTCCACTCGCTCAGGCATGGACAATAAAAAGTAAATAGCAATCATACAGATTGCGAAAGCTTATCAATTATGTTTCTATGTCCAATTAAATAAAACTTGTTAAAGAATTTCAACACTTAAATAATCACATGTAATCATGCGGCGCCAGATCTACCTGGGTCGGTAGTAAACTAGATCGTGATTTGTTTCTACCGAAAACCAGCGTGAGTTCTTGTAGGTACGTGAGTAGCCACTCGCCAGTGAGTTAGTCATTGATCTTGGCGCTGATCAAATTATAGACGAAAAGGCGTCGGTATTGAGTTTTAATTGTAGACTGGCCAGCAATGCTACACAAATATCTGGAAGTTTTTTTTATCGCTAGGAATACCGAGGTACAATCGGAATTTTAGACAGAAGCTTAATCACGCAACATCCAACCATTATAATATTAACCATTATTGTGGCTACGTGGTACTTGAATGTGAGAAAATATTATTGTATAAAGCCTCCAAATATCAGTGCGTTTTGAAGTCAAATACAAATGCCGATCGGAAATGCACAGTGTCAGACATAGAAATACGCTTTTAGCGGTAATTCAGGCTTAACATCAAAGAGAATGTCTGATGTTGTGGCATCTATGGCATTTTGGGGCGATACATTAGTGGCCCAAAATCCACAGTTCCCCTGCACCAATTTTTAAATTTCATTTTTATGATTCATTGCGTGCGAGAGAAAAGACGAGAAATTCTTCACCTTGAAAGAAAATAATTCTTGGCATACTATTTATCTTTGGTATAAAAGACTAATTTTAATTCGTCCACCAGTGTTGATGACACAATATACATGTATACCTTTGTAACTAGTGAATTAAAGTTGTGGTCCATGCGTCCAAATCGGTAATGTCATCCAAATCGAGCCGACCTTGTCAAGCGTCTCCAACAGCGGTAATGACACATCGGGTCCGGAAAGAGATCGTGCTTCAGTGGATCTGACAAAGGAACATATCAACTTCCTAGCCGGGATAGAAGTGTGCGTCAATGTGCAAGGACACCCGTCTTTGATGGTGTCACCCGAGTTCTGGGACAAATCAATTATAGTTTTCATCTTGTGCATTGTTTGCAATTGCAGATAAACGAAATAAATGACGTGATAAAACATGAAATTCGATAAACGCAAAAAATATTACCTACATCATTATCAGTGTCACTGTCATTATCCTGATGAATTAATATATTTTGTTTCTAAAGTAAATCATTCGACTGACTTAATCTGTAAGTGCAAAGGTAAAAAGTAATTATCTTCGCCCAATTTCCTTTTATGAACAAAACAATCATTGAAACCCCAATTTTGGCTCCGGTATTTTCTGAGTTTATCGTTTACAAACAGCCTTCTGACTTCATTCAAGATTTTAAGCCATAAGATCGTTGGGGGAAAATTCCACCTGAAGGCCAATGGCTGTGAGATCAGTTACAAATTCAACTGGATTTTGGGCCAAACTATAAATATCTTCAACAAATAAGTTCTTTGCAATTGCATCTAGAACCAGATGGGCATTACATGACAAATTATTCACGAGACAAAAAATCTACATCTTGCAATCTTTAAGCATAAAAAACGCATTTTCCTAAAAACTTCCCGGCTTTTCCAGGATGCCCTGCGAGCATCGCCCCAGCAGCTGATAAGCAGACGCCGCTACGATGACGCCGTTCAGCGTCGCTCTGCTCGCCTGCGTCGGCGTCGTGACGCTCTCGGCGACGCCTCTCCAGACAGGTAACCAGGCGTCGGCACGTCATTTAAGAGCATTTTAAACGATTGGATTCACAAGCCACACTGCGTGGCCAGGGGTCGGTGCAGAGGTTCACGCGGGAACTTCCTACACCAACAATTAATGCAAAATTCTGGAAAAAAAACCATAGACCGAGAAAGAATCAATTGATGTCGGATGGTAGTTTTTAATACAAGTTTTAACATACTTTTTCCATACGAGCTACGTAAAAATGTCGTAAAACGGGCAAATTAGGCACTTTTTGAAAATGCACACCAATGCCATTTTTGAAAGTTTAATAACCAAACACACCATCCGACATCAAACAACCCTTCAACTATACGTGTATTTTTTTCCAACACTCTGTGCTAGGGCCACTTGGTCGCAACCATTGTGCAACCATTGTCCAACCATTGGACCACTGGACCATGGGGTAGCAACCATTGTGCAACCACTGGACCACTGGACCATGGGGTAGCAACCATTGTCCAACCATTGGACCTCTTGGTCGCAACCACTAGGGAATCTGGTTCCCGATCTTCACTATAAGTCTTATTCCTCTATTTCATGTAATTACAACAGTATGACAGTTGGCAGTATGACAGTACAACAGTATGACAGTAGCTACAACAGTATGGGGACATTTAAAATTTTTTTTGTTAAACTAAGTTCTTAAGGAAGTTAAATTTATTTTAAAGTCTATGAAGGCTGTGAACGAACGGAAGGCCGCCAGTTTAAAGAAAAAGAGCGCACCATGTAATTTTGGTTCCCGGGAATGACGGTATAAGAAGAGGGTTAAGTAAGGTTAGTTTAGGATCCCGGCATCGAAAAAACGCATAGGTTCACATCATGCACCAATACCTAATGAATGAGGCGAGTGCCCCTCAAGTTCGCATGCCAGGAGCCGTCCACGCACCTCACCACATATTGGCGCACGCAGACTCAATAATGAAGTTGACGGGTCTCGCCCCAAGGGTTGCTCTTGGCTCGTTGATGAATGACAGAGTGACACTGATGGTGCTCCGAGGTATTGATTTAAGGTGATTATAATGCCATTATATAACTTGATGACATGGAACATTTAATTTTTGATAAGACAGGCACTCACGGAACGAACTATAGTTACATGATCACGAAGTTTTTAGTGGAATGCATACATGTTCACTGTCATATGAATATGAGAGCTGTGCAAATTACACGAAACTTTAGCAGAGAAATCTTCTAGAGACATGATACGTAAGTGCTGCGCTAGAAGCATAAAATGTTTAGTTTAAAGAGTGTGCGAATGCATGCAAGAGCTTCCATCGTATTGCGGGCATCTCTAGATATCGGACAGGCCACAGCGGCCCCTGGCTTGTGGTCCTCGGTAGCTTCGGGGATTCCAAGAAAGTAAAAAAACATACAGGTGCTTTGGCAAATTTCAGCGGGAAAATGTCCCGGCTTTTTTGGGCCCCAAACTTTTGTCGCCGCCAGGGCCTTTGTTAGGTGGTCCGCCACAGCATCTCTTGATTGTAATTTCACATTTGTTTTAGCTTGTAGGCAAGTGGAATGTCGGGATGTTTTCGGGGCACCCTTCGCACTAGGTCCGAAGCCAATTAGAACAAAAATATCTGGCCCTAGGTATTTAGATTTGTGGTGAAACAATGTTTCGCTTTGAAGTCCAAAGTATAGCATTAAGAAATGAAGTATAAATGCCTGTAATTGTGTGGTGGCTTCGCACACCTCAGGGTACTTTGAAAATGATCAAATATCAGAGACGTTTGAAAACACCCACTACTGTAATTCCAACTATTTAATGACAGTACCAAACGAACGCAGTCAACGAATGCCAAAATCAAATTCCGAGCCCAGACGTGTTCGCTAGAAATTGCGAATTGCTAGGTTTCGCTCAACCCAATAACAGCAGACGGTAATTTCGCCGCCCGCGCCACCTCTGCTCATGCCTCTAGGGCAAACATGTGGAGCCCATTCGCACGAATCATCTTCGGATGAATTGAATGGCCGATGGTGTTGATAGCTTGCTGTTAGTGAGGGCCTGTACACGGGTGCAGAGCGGACATCTTGGTTCAAATGTCTGCCATGTCTGAACGGAGTTTCTACGACGATTCGAACTTGTCAAAATGTTACAAATGGAGCAAGTTTACAAAACACGATTTGTGAAACAATTCTCAAACGATATTCTCACGGAAAGCATGTCGATGCCACGTAGGTCCTGCACTTACATCAAACCGGTATTTAGATATTTCAAGTTTGAACATACTTTTCTAATGAGATGAGATCGATTTGTAATCCAAACTCAGTTGTCCACAGGTAACATTTATTTTCTCAAATTCCGTTTAGATAAGCTGCTCTGCACCTGAAACTAATGAACGGTTGAAAACAGACGTTGTAAAGCTTTTCATTGCAAGTTTCTAGCTAAGCTAGTACCTTATTTAAACTGCAGAAGACAGAAAATAATGAATTTTCTCAACGATTATAAAGATTCTAAACTGAAAAGCTTGTTTGTTATTACGCATAAAAACATAGTAAAGTGAACAGAGTATAGTCCTCTCCATTAATATCACCAAAACCGACTCTCTATTCGCAATCGCTGTATCGAGCCACTCGTGTGGCCAAAGATGAGACAAAAGTAATTGGAGCTCGCCGGAGTCTGCGTCGTGAGGAAACACACCCTCTTAAGCAGGCTCGCGTCATTGTTAACCGATAGCCTTGACAGAGCGCCGGGGCACAGCTCCACTACACCCATTCCGTGCACAGGAATCTCTGGCTTGAACAAGATCATGACTCCGTCAGTTATGTGTATGTTCTACACCAGAATTAATTTGAGTTTGCCACTTTCTGGGAATCTCATTTCATAGAGTACCATACCAAAGAGTCAAATCAGTTTTTATCATTACCATTAAAAATGGTATTTATCATTACCATTATTTACCATTTTACTCTTAAAAAATGGTGAAGAGTAAAAATTGATACTTTACTTCGAAGTCCACCAGGCTGTGGTAAAGTAAGACTAACCCGACTGTAGGATGAATGCGAACGGTGATGAATAATTTTCGCGTTCTGTTTCGGTGAGTGTTGATGCTAACATGGCGAATGGGAGGAATTGTGGGATTGAGAATTGGAATGGTTGGTTCATGTGAATTCGGAATGATCGCTGATGATTTTGGCCGAATTTTGATTGGTTTGTGGTGGTTTGAACATCAGCAATCAATGCAGGAAAATGTGTTTAGGCCAAAATGTATCTGTACCTTGAGGAATATTATGCATTGGAGTAAGTAGTTGCCTAGTTGGATGAAGGACTGAATTTTTCAAATATGAACTCTGTATAAGTGGGAGCGAGAATTTTGAAGTGTTTGAATGAAATTGCTATACACTTTCAAATGCAGTGTGCAGAGTGTATAGTTAAAGGCCATCTCTCATCTCCTGACAAGCTGTGCTCGGATGAAAGATTTTTTTGTTTTTATAACCCATGGCAGAGGCAAAAAAATCAATATATTTTGAGGCCGCTAACAGCCTTTTTGTGGAGCCCTCTATGACGTCATCGTGGGCTCTGGGAAAAGTTTTTTGGCCGTAATTACCTTCCCGAAGCACCGATGCGCTTCAAACAATAAATAACAACTTTGAGATTTTATTTTAAAATCGGAAAGATTAGACATAACGGCAACTGGTGGACAAAATTTGTTTAAACAACTTAATTGCTTCTTTATTGGTTCTAAAGAGGCAAAATCTTTAACCTGAGCACAACTTGCGTGAAGGTGAGAGAATTCCTTTAATTTTGTAGTATTATACGATAGTTATGCATTGGTGCTTTCCGATTCTGCACAATAATTTTGAGTGAATAAATCACATTTATCTTAAGACTTTTCATTTGCAAGAATTTCCGTTTTAAACAGTTAACTGCCAATTGAATTTTACAAAACTGTACGTTAGGAGGTTACTAATTGCTGGTTACACGTGCTAGCGATGGTTTTGCTAACTATCATTGGGTCAACGCGGTTGCAGAGTTAATCAAAAACTCCCACAATAATTGCACAAACGCACGGTAAGAATTTTAAACTCTGCCTTCTTGCTGAACCTTGCACTTCAAAACAACACCGGCGAAATGATAAATTTCCGCTTCCACTACGAAAAATGTTAAGATATAAACTTCTGGAAAATTTTTCAGATGAAATCAGTTTCAGGCTAAGTTGCGAAATGGTAATATTGCACACCTGCATGGTATTAAATTTTGACAGTAACATCACAAGATGTGAAAACATGAAAACTTGGTGAAAAAACATACTACCATGTATAATAACAGCTTTGGAAATAGCTACCAAAATCCAAAAAAAAATTTAGGAAAATTTACTTGAATTTTCCTTAAAAATTCTTGACGTACACAGAAAAAGACATTGCGGAATAATAAATGTGCTCGCAGCCACTTCGTAAGGTCGATAACACTATAAACAATACGATCTCATATCGAGCACTGCGATCAAACCAGAAATTCCTGTCTTCATAACAACTCACGCCTACGTCTCAAAATACGACGGCTTCCATATGAAAAAAAATCGCAAAAATAAAAATCAAATCCACGTTTAGTCGATAAACTTCGCGCCAAAGACTTGAAATAGTTCCTCACGGTGAGAAATTTATTAATTACAATTAAACGTAGGAGTCTTTGCGTGTTGTCGAGAGAAGATGGTGGTCTAGTAGCCTGGGGCGACTCGGATTAGTCAGTTCTGAGCTGCTTTGCTTTCAGCGCAATGTCAATTGCTACGGCAAACGCTGAAATTATGGTCGTGATGTTATCTGATTGATTTACATGAAAGAATGACGCAATTGAAAAATAAGTATGGCCAAGCTTTTATCTCTATTGATTTTTACTTTGTATTATGGGTATAGGTACCTACTAATATATTATAAAAATAATTAATAAGATATTGAGTTTTATTTTACCGTCTGATTTACTATGGCAATTTACGAGCACAAATATACAGATCCATATTTGTGTACGTAAATTTCCATAGTAAATCAGACGGGAAAATAAAACTCAAATCTTATTTAGTATTATTATAATAAAAAAAATAAAAATAAAAATATATAATAAAAATAAAAATAAATAAATAAAACACAAATAAATAAAATAATAAATATAAACAAATATGGATCTGTATATTTATGTTCGTATGTATAAATACTTGATCAGCCGAAAGCACAAATTCACGATTTTATCTTCTGCAAAGACGAAAGAAAAATATTCTAATAACACAACAAGGTAACTAAAATAAATCGCATGGAGGATAATAGTTAGGTATGTAATGTTTAGTCGCTGCTTTGAAAATGAGTAAAATGGAGGTAAATAATAATATATCTTTCATATATTTTTTCTACCATACGCAACGTATTTTACAAAGAAAACGTGTAAGAAGCACACCGTGTCATTACGAAACAAGAAAATTCTATTGCCGTAATTATTATCGTAAGCGCACATCTCGACATGACTGATCTAACAACTTTACAATGAGCTGCAAAAAAAGGCTTGTTCGCCATAAAAATATTACATCGGACAAATTACGCATCTCTAATTGTTTTGTTGCGTACATGCAATTAAAACAAACGCGCACGCACGCTGAAATTACGTGTCATCAGCTATCAATACTTCGCAATCCGATGAGTACATTTATCCTAAACATCTTCGTTTAAAAAGAGCTTACAGCAATTTATATTAACCTTTACTAAACAGGTATATAATAAACTGTTGTCAAATCGCTATAGAACTAAATTGTATGTGTTATTTTCGACACCGTTCAAGTAAGTTAATCATTTGGTTCGCCAATGTCATCCGTTCGCCACCAATTATTGATTTGTAAAATCAGGCACCAAAGGAACGATGTGATTTATTTGCATGACTGCCAATTGAAGCCAATCGTTATTACGAAATAATCTCCTGATACCTACAGCAAAGAATAATAAACAGATCAAAAAGAAAATTAATTCAAGATAATGCCACAATATGTATAATAAAATGACTAATGCTCTCCAACCCCTAATTTATATTTTAGAATGTGCTCAACAAGATTGACTAACCCACCTAATAATCTAGCTAATTTCGTCCAAATTATAAAAAAAAAAACTGAACTACTCAAGAAACATCGCTCATAATAACATAAATCTAAAATCAGCGCTAGCTCATCCCACAAAGTTAATTAGCATTGAACCGAGACGTGACCCTCATAGGCAATCGGCAACTCTCTTGCAAAGAGCATATCGAGACGACATCAACACAGCATCCGAATTTCATCCACGTCTCTGATCGCAGCCTCTGATATGCTTGCTGGAGTCCAGCATCCCGGGTGCAGGTCATCAACACCGAGATGTGTGAGAGTTGTCCATCTGATTACGATCTAATTACTGCAGTGACGCGCTCAGGTAATTGGGGAGTTACGCGAATTGGTGGCTCAAATATAGTCGTCGCCGCCTTGGGAAGATCTCAAAGAGAGATTTGTCTAATTCTAAGATGGTGCAAAAGTAACCTCTTTGAGCACATTTGCAATGTGAACGCCTAAATACATAACCGATCGTTTATTTTGAAGAATGTGAGGAGTTTATGTGGTAATAGGCTTCGCGGTAAGGCATAACTACATTTTTCATATGAAAAAATTAAAATAGGGTCTGGGCCACTGGTTATAAGCTATAAGGCACTGGCGTTTTCTTAAAATAATCGAAGGTTTTCACTCCTGGAGCAAAAGAAAGCACCCCTCTTAAAATGGTTTGCACACCTTTTACAAATCTTAGTAATTGAAAGTGAAATGTTTCATGTTTTAACATATTACCATGAACAACTCCAAGATATATATCCACATCGTATCCATGGGATGAGCAAAATATCACTCCATTCAAAAATTGGCTGACATTGAAACCGACACATCCGCCAAAATAAAAACAAACTGCCCATCTTTGACATCATAAACACGTCACCGTACGCATCATCGCAGTCGCCAAATCAATTAATTAGTCGGCAAAAACAAATGAGTCTGCCCCAAGATTTGTACCACACGCATTTTCAGACCCTTTTCGACAATGATCTCATCATTGAAGAGGTGAAGAAGATCCGAGCAGCTCACATTATCGAATCAACAAAGGGAACTACCATCACGAGTTAGCATCTAGTCAAGAGTTTTTTCTCAACGTGATCTCAGACTAGAGAAAAATTACCTCAGATTTGACCGACGTAAACAAACACACTGTTTATAGTTTGTGCGCACAGGTATAAACAGGATGATTTGTTGCTAGTGTAAGGTCACCAAGAAAGTTATTAATGATATACGTGCCGCAATTTTCAATTGGGAGATGTAAGTTAATGTGATTTTAATAATCAAGCATAGCACAGGAAAAACAATCAGGTAGCTGAAAATAGAAGAAGATGCGTAAATCCATGTAATGACGCATGGAGGTGGTTGAAATTGGAACTACACACTCGCAAGAAAAGTGGTGTTTGTGAGATCATCTTTTAGGTCCGGTTTGAAGTGATGCATAAATTTGGCATGCTTGATACTTGCAAGTGATAACCTCTCGGGTTAGCTGAAGATGTTACCAAACAAGCTATATTCAAGATGTTCTCATAGGAATCTTTTGTCTTTCGATCGCCAAAGAAAAAAAATACTTTTTTCGAATATTTATTTTGAGCGGCCGACTCGTAATTACGGGAATTATCAAATCACAATTGGTCTCATCATCCAAAGTCTTAACCCTTTTTTAAAGACATCAAATTATGGCGCTCAGTTCAGGTTTGGTAGCAAGCTAAAGATCGAGTTCGCATCTTCGCGTGGCAAATAAACGACCCCATGTATCTATTTATATATAAAAGTGTATCCGTCCCAGCTACCTGAAGAAATAAATGATCGAAATGACGTTCGTTATTATCAGCAATAAGATCCTGTTTCAGATTTAATTTATCTTGTACGTTCCTGAATCTACACTGCCAACTTCACTCGGTTTAAACAAGATACCGACTAGTTATTCCAGAGCCTTTGGCTTAAACCAACACCACTGCTATCTATAACAACATCAAAATTCAATATTCAGCCCTCCTACAAAAACAGCCCAAAATAGCGATGCACCAATCTTCAAAGCTACAAAAAAAAACATTGAAAAAAGCACGTGCTTAGTTTCCTCGCAAACCCTCATCCACAAACCCCTAAGCGATCGTGCAATTGTTCCACAAAGACGATCTCGAAACTGAAAACACCTCTAATTTGCATTATTATCGGCTGTACGGGCAGCTCCAGGGAAGACCACTGCCCTGCCCTGCCCTGCCCCGTCCAGTCCGTCCCAGACCATTACCATACCTACGACCAACAAGTATATGGGCGCCATTAGAACCCGCAGCTCTCTAATTGCAGGTTAGTTTACCGAAGACCTTGACATTGGCACAAGGCTCAAGATGTGTAATGGGTTCGGTTCAATATTCTTCGAGTCGTCCTTCGGGGCATCGATTACGTATTTTGCGACGGAAAGTGAGGAATGGGGTTATTAGCCTGTGTATATCACGAGCGCTCGCGTAACGAGAGAAAAACGAGTGGTTAGCTGTAATTAAGTCTTGCTGGAAAGTGAAATGGATTCCTAGCGATCGCGGTCGGTATTCGTGGAGGAGTTGAACTTGATTCGTGATTTAAGATGGTTGGGATCTGTTGTTTGATTGAGCCATTATTCACTGGAAAATGGGGGATTTGGTAATAGGAAATGGAATAATAAATAATGGGAAATGTTGGTATGGCTCAAAGATCCTCTTGAGTATGGAAGTTATTTTCGAAATAATAAAGCAGATTTTGGTGAAAAAGAACCCACGGGCTGAATTCCTTCATTATAAAAATAACCACGGGCTGAAAGGACCCATAATTTTAAAAGAGGAGTAATTTTGATTTGAATTTGAGAAACGAGAGCGGACGTCCCCTTTTTTGTGGATACGCCGGACGCAGAGATTTCGATGCGCTAAATAAAATTCGTTTGGTCGAACTCGATATTTTCCGAATCGAACCAAATAAAACGTGCAGTGTTCGTTAGTTCGAAATGACAACGAAAGCAAACTTTGGACAAATTTCAGTAAATAATGAGATCAACATCATTATTATTATAAACTACATAAAATGGTTAAAAGCACTTAAGTGTTCCGCCCGCAGTAAACAGCATAAAATAGTTAAAAGACACTATACTGATTTAGCATGCAGACTGAGATTTTTGGACAGATTATTGTAAATAAAAAAAAAACTGGTATAAGTTAATTTTCCTCCATTATAATTTCCATCATGCCCGAGAAATGTTAATTAATTTGCGAATGTTCTGGCTTGTTGCGCGATTAGCTTTGAATGAAAACAGCTTGTTAGCTGCACGATGTACATCGTATATAAACAATCGAACGATTGCCAATAAACCGTGCAAGCAAAAATCCACGACACAACTTAACTGCATTCGCTAATCGCAAGCAACAGCGCCAATTTGAAGACAACGGGCAATTTGGCAGCCTTCCAGGAAACGCATGACAATTGCCGAGAATTTGCGACAATACGAATTAACTCACATGTAAGAGAGAGAAGAATACTAATATTGTGACCTTTCAATGACACAAAATCTTTCTTTTTACTCTCATGAGAATTAAGATTGCGGACACAGACGCCAGACTGACTTTGAACGAACCCATTTCCATTTTCCGTAATTTTTTGGTGAATTTTTCCCGTGTTTTGTGCTTAGCATTGCAACAACAAAACTCATGTTATACCCTAATATATGGTTTTTCTTGATGTCGATCAGAAACAGCGTTTTTTCCTTCGAATATAACATATTTTTAAAGATTGCACGCTCATGTTAGAAATACCAGCATTCAGGCATACTGGTAAGAAATGAGAAAAACAAAATTAGTGTTTATTTGAGGAATCTGAGTTTACTCATGAAAATAGGCACAGAAAACCGGGATATACTTGAGATTAAACACAACTAAACCACGAGTTATTCCCCATAACCCAGACTTTTCTCCCGCAATCTTCTCCGATTCGCTATATACTTAAGCGCGAAACTATACGCGAATTGCGTGAGCGAAATCGCAGACTTCTGCTCGCCGCGTGAAAACGCCCACCAAACAAATGCGAGTCCGTGAAACGTGATCCGTTGACCCTCCTGCTTTCGGCAACCAACTTGTTGAGAGCTGGCCGGCCACTATTTCAAAGCCCACACTCTGTTACACTGACTTACCTATAAGCAAAGACGATGATACCTTATCCCAGACAGGCTCCAATTAATTCATCTCAGTCGATTTCCTTATGTCTTTTTACCGCAATTCTTTGTTGACCGGACGAGCATTTCAGACTGGGTTAAACGAGGAGAGTGGGCTTACACCTGACTCAGATTGTATTATGTTAATTTGCTTATCAGATGTGCAATAAATGTTAGTTTTTATTGATGAGAGAAGACAAAAAAATACGGTTTAAAGAAGTCACGTATAGCCGTTGCGGGCGCTGTAAAACAATTTTATAGCATAATTTTCAACAACTTTATAGAACCGAATTAAAGAAACTTTATTGCTATTATAAATTTAAACATATATTTCAGACAGTCATCGATTAAACGCAATATATTAGTTTGCATACTTAAAATTGTTATGCCAAAACACCACGTGTAAAAAATTAGGACTCAACATTCCGAGACCAAAGAATTTCCATAACGAAAATAAAAAATTCACTGTGCAAACAAAACCAGGTGTGCTTTTTCAGATCCACCTAATTTAATTAACTAATTCATTCAGTCACTGATCAAACAAGAAATCAAAACATTCTTAACCACTGAACACAACTTTAGATGCACACGACTTTGCAAAGACCGTCTAAAAATAGGTCCATTAATTCGGATGATCGCACGGTATGTAATGCACCGAAACAAAACAATGAAAAAAACTGCCAAGAACAATCAAAATGAGACATGATGTGCGTATTGTCTTACTTTGACGTCTGCGATCGCGGCGTCAGTTCAGGAAACAAAGGCATCACGTGTGAACCTACTATTAGTGTTCCACCTGAACACCAATTAGTGTTTTTACTTGTTGAATCTTCATTAGAGGCGGTAGTTGTGCGTGAACTCGAGAGATTTACATAATACTACAATCCGACAGTCGAGTCGATATCTACTCGACTAGCAAGGTCAATGCATCAGCGACGGCGGCGTCTTCTTTCATACCGAGGCTGAAACCATTCAGGTGGAACGCTACAGAGCAATGATGCGATCTGTTTTGAAGTGAGGTTAAGGATGGTCATTCATGTGTCAGTATCGGACAACGTAGTGCGATTTCAAAATAGAGGGTTGGTTGGTTGGTTTTTCGTGGTTATGTTAGACAATAGCCGAAATTGATTTTGATTTGAATCTGTTTAGGTTTAGAAGAATCCACTTATATAGAAGAAGCACAGGAAGTTGTCAGACATGAATGTTTAGAGGGCGGTAATACTTGGCAGTTGGCGGCACAGATTTTATTCAAAATAGTCAACGTTCTACAGTCAAACACTTAGATCCTGTGTTGCGACTAGCAGATTACTAATTGCAAAAGAATGCCTTCGAAGCTATCGAATTTAAAAGCTACGTATACTTCGAATTGCACACGGCAATTTAGACATAGATTTACCATTGAAACTGAATTGTAACCAGAACGTTAGCACAGGCGGAATCGAATATATCGCTAGTAATTTAGTTTTACGACTGGATCGATTTTGCGATAAACTTTGACCTACAGAAAAGGTTTTCGACTCTATATACATTATACGATATCACTGCATCTTCCGTTGCAGACCCGAGCCGCCACGTTATATTATAGCTAATATCGAGGAACACTTCGGCCCATGGAGAATCAATTTAGGCGAAGCCCTTTTGAAAACAAAACCTCCGTGAAAATGTCAAGATGCTAATTTCAAACACACTCCACCCATGAAAACGGTATCTCTCTGGTTAATGTCACACCCACCAAAGACATGCGAGGGGGTTAAAAAGGCAATAACTCTTACGGTACCAAGATATATTATCTGCATATGACTCCCATCCAGGTGCAACTGTATACAGTGTTCGTTTTATATGTTATGGTGAAAATCTATTTTTTATTATTAAACTTGCTCTTATTATCGGCATATATTATCTGCATATGACTCCCATCCAGGTGCAACTGTACAGTGTACGTTAAATATGTTATGGTGAAAATCTATTTTATATTATTAAACTTGCTGTTAGAGGTGCAATCCCTAATGAGATCGAAGACCCGCCCACTGGGTGCCATTTCGTGGACATTAGCTCCGATCCGCGAGATGATGCCACGCGGAAACTGCTCCACGATCTGTCGCGAATAAATTAGCGCAGATGCCTGAGAGGCGTGTTTTTCTTTCCGCGGTGCTGCGGTCGTGGCGGCGGCGATTGTGAAATGGGACACTCCCATCTCCTGGGCAAAGGGGTTTTTAATCGAGCTGACCGTTCTTCATTGCGAGGCGAAGATGAAATAGATGATAGCACCCATGTGTTATAGCCGCGTAGGTTTCAGATATACGTTTTGAGCTTGAGGGTTTATGTGATTAAAATTGGCGTCATTTGAGGAAATTTTGAAATTTCCAAAAAGAGCGGTGTTTATAGTGGATGACAAGTATTTATATCAAGTGTTTTTTTTTACTCTGCTTAATTTAGGTTCATTCTTGATGAGAATTCTCGTTATCATTCTTATCCGTTTCTTTTCACACAGTTTCTTACATGCCAAGGGGATATATTCTCAAAATTGCTCCATCTATATGGGCATGGAAGTTGAGGATAACGCATTTATCCCTTTTTCCATTCCACCCACACTTCAGGCAGTGGCTGATAGCACCACATTGATTTGCACTATAGTGATTTGCTCAGTCATAACGCAAAGAGAGGTGTTTGCATAACTTTATAGATTAATAACCTTTCGCACTTGCGAGGCGGTCAAGATAGTGCGGTGTTCTCTTATTGTGCGGTTTGTTTACGATCGTTGAAAAATGTGGTTCAAACATTTTTCGTTTTTAATTCGAAGGACGTCTGCATATTTTTGCCGTTTGTGGAATTTAATATAAACCAGGATATGACGTCATGAGATATCTTATTACGTTTCATAAGGTTATTTATTTGCTAAGGTACGCTGAACTTCATTTACGGGTGATTTAACTATATTTGCACGTCTGCATTGAATTGTATAAAGTTACTGCAACAAAAAAGTATGATTTATTTCTTACAGGGAAGGTGCAGCAGTCAAAATGACTTTTAGATCCAATGTAAAATATTACCAGAATTAAGCTATTTCCTTGAATACTCATTACGATTCGTTGGACGGCTTCATTTTATTGCTTTTATTTCCGACATGAAAACCTGTCTTCAGACCGAGCACTTCTAAGGAATCAACTAGTTCCTCTCGCTATTACGGAAGTGCAAGAAACGCCCGTCAATCGATATTTTCCGATCGCTTCCTGTGTGCAAAAAACCAACGAAGACAATCGGTTCTCGGTAATCAGGATACTGAAAGTGATAGAACACCACTTGAGCCGGTTCATCAACCACTCTCAAGGATGACTCCAGTCAAGTTCACGTCTGCCAATTTCGACATTTTAGAGACAAAACTGGCCTGAAGGTTGATTGTCTCAAAGAAAAAAACAAGTTTTCACAACACCGAGGCGTAATATTGGTGCTGATAACTGGTTTATGTTTTTAAGTAAAACTATGTCGGTGTCCATTTGGCCAGTATTTAGCTGACAAGATGATTGGCAGCAGTAGTTAATAAAGATGGCACCCTCTTTGCGGTCGCGCGGGAACCCGCTTTGTTTGAAGCACATTTAAAAAGATAATTTTCTCAAATTAGTTTCAACCTGTGGGCGCTTTTTTTGGTTCAATATCCCCGTGCATGGTCGTTACCCTTTCCGATGATTTGCATATAACACCTACGAAAAGGTGCAGCCCGCTGTGGTTTCAAATAAAAATGCTTGAAATTCGCTCCTCAGGGCAAAGTTTATACGAAAATGGTTGCGCAAGAGTCTATGAATGAAAATTCCACCAAATTGTCTCATGCTTTCATTGTTTGAAATGTATTCTGTGCACGATTTTAGTAACGCCGTGGTATTGGTTCTATCTCCAGGATTATTCTTTAACTCCAGCAGTGTGCTTCGAGAGGAACAGATATTATGTTCTCTTCCAAAATTTAAGTGCAGATTTTCTATTTGTATTTGTGCACAAATACCACTTGCAATTTAGTCATAAGCAAATAATAACGTATAGAAACTATGATGGAAAGTAAAATTTTCTAAATAGCTCGATGACCGATTTTTGTGATTGGAAAGGGTGGGGCAAGGCAATTTTTTGATAAATTATAATAACATGTTAGAGCTGAAACCGTTAAACTTCCTAACCTTTCCATCGCTTAAAAATTGTGTGGTCACCAAAAGGTCGCCGAATTCAAAATAGTTTTGACACGTGAATTGATATCACCTTCCATAGCAAAACCAGTTAGAACTTAGAACCTAGAAGTCCTGCTGACCAGCGTAACTGATAGGTCATTGGCTGACAATGCGAATAACTAGACGTAATTGCGACATCAATCAGAGTTCATATCTCTCTCTCCGTCCTTTTGGAAACAAAGCGTGGTCGCTCACACTTGATGTACCTCGTTAGGCAGGTTCACTAGCAGCCTAGACGTGCTTTTCCTAGATGCAATGCAACGGCCAAGGTCATGTGGCACTGCAAGCGGGTTTCAAATTGTTTGGAGTCGTCCATCAAACCGTCGAATACCGAATACTTCCGACAGAATGCGTTGCGGTGTAATGACTTTAGTACATCAATCATCCGGCGATCGCTAGACGGGGAATTTGAATAATTTTCGAGCTGTATTGTCTTTTCAAACTCGAGAGGGCTGTGGAAGTATGCGGTGAGGAGGAGGTGCCGTCGAAAATAACGGTTGAGAGAACTTTGCGTCATTGCTGTCGACAAAATACTTTTCCGAATAAAACGTGTTATACATTTGTGGTCTTGAAACAAGATGTCCATCGCTATTTGGGATTTAAAAAATAGTCGAGATACATTAAAATACCCACTTAAAAAAGCTTTGTAAATAGCTTAAAATATTCCTTCACCTCATTGGCCGGCACCTGGTTTCCCGGACTGCCGTTTAGGCTAGGTTTGGTTAATCGTAATCCTTATTATGAGTCCATTGTTCAACAAATTCATAAAACCAAGCAATTGTAGGCAGGGCAGTGTATAGTTAAACCTTCGACCATTGCTAGCCGGGATACGCAACTAGCTCAGCGCTGTATGTTTCCCATGCAACGTTAAAGTATAGGCCTTACCAGCTGTGATCATCGGTCAGATCAACTCTATAACAATCATTATGTAGTTATGTATTGCTATTTGAAAGATTAAATATTGACTAGTCCAATCTAAATAAGTAAATTGAATTTTAGAAGTAGCTAAATAATCCCATTGTTTGTTTGTTTTAATGTATATTCAGTTTTAAGAAAACGTAAAAACGGCAACATACATGTTGAGCGTAGTGAGAGCTGGCACGGCATACTAGTTGCCTATCCCGTACCGGAGCAGTGTTCGAAGGTTAAACACACATCTACATGCAATAAAAGTCCAGTTTTCTTTTCGAGTGATTTTCTTGAATAGTTAATTGGCGGTTCGTTACATCGTTGCACTACCAATAAGATGCCTTGACGGTAGTGAAACGATTAACGAACCGTTCACTCCATAACCACGCCTGTGAGCAAGCGGTAATCTTAGAAACTTTGGCAAGCTGGAGTGAGGAATACCCACGTCAAATTGTGCGATATTGATCAACACAACAACGCCAATTTCCAGGTATAATTCCGATGCTTCGACCATGCATTTCAATTCTGCAGACCTAAATATCATTACGCGTACACGTGCACTGCATTTCGAATAAAATAAATCATCTACTCCACAATGCACTTTTCGATTGGCCACTGGCCATCCAACGTCAACCTTCAGATCTATTCGGATAAAAATGGTCACATTTTGGCACAAACTTGCGGAAATACCAACTAAGGACACGGAATCAAGAGAAATAAAATGCGCGAAGAATGAGTCATAAAGCAAGTGGCCCACTAGCGGGATAAATTCCATTCCTTTTCATTACCGCCACAAATAACTTGTCAACTATTTTGGCGACAGCCTCACAAACTTGGCCTACTAAACTTCGGACCTATTTTACTCCACGGCTCACAGTCGCGCAAAAAGAGCTGGCACGTACAGAATTTGCATGAGATAAGTTTGTTAACAATTAAGTTGGGACAGCCCGCTGAGAGCGAACCTGCTGGGTATCATATTTCACTTTGAAACATTACAACATCAGAACATCCGTTTTGTAACCAGTTTCATGCTCTGTTTCTCGGATTAAAGCGTCATCTTACTTTGGGAAATTATTTCTTTCCATTAAAGGCCATAGGTACTTGACAATGAAGAGGGTGATTACGTAACCCTTATAGAACGTAGAAACCATCACAATTGATGGAATCGATCTACAAATAAACTTTGTTGTACCAATCCTATAACAATTTATATTTGCTTTGTCATTTGGTCAAGAAGCTCGTCAGACCACAAATGGTACCACAGACAGCGCTCCAATTACCCACGGGGTAGTTGCTATTGGTTTCCATCGATAATTTATTGACTCTAGCATAACCTTTATTTTCATGTAAATTTTCCAATGTTTCCATGAAATACCACTGTTTCATAGTTTGAGAGCTCCTTTAATAGCTTGGCAACACTGGGGAACCTACCAAAATAACCTTGGGTGCACTCAAATCTAACTGACGTAGTGCATCCTTACCTTGTCCTGCGATTTAATCGCCTGTCAGGGCCTGTCGGGATGATCTCTGAACACACCTTGAAAGCAAAAACCATGTCGAAGATGGTGAACATGACCGACAGCACCAGGGGTTCCGTTCAACGATCTCTATACGCTTAAAACCACACAAGCATTGGGCGCGGAAATGGAATTAGCATACGTATTTTCGCGCTATGCTGTCGTCAGACCTCTTAATTACAGACAACGAGAGAGGAGGGGCAGCTTTTCTGAGCCCCCCGAAGGCGAGGGCTCCGTGGGCCCCGAGGCAGCTCTGGTGATTTAGGAGGTTGAAAATGAAATTCCGTTCCGCCGCGAATCTTAGAACCAGATATAGAAGCCGCCGTCGCTGTTTAGCGAAACGACGGAGATGTGAGCGGAATATTTAATCGGATCGCAGAGTCCCAATTCGCGGGTCAATGTCTTGTAAATGAATTAAGTTCTGTTGCAATTAGGTTATTATGATAATTTATTAAAAGTAAAACAAGATTGTAATTATGTATGGTTTGTGAGTAGAGTTTCTTGGATGGGTTTTCGATGTTTGAAACCGGCTGGCTGTGGATGAAGATATCGTATTTGTTTTGTGCGTTTAAGTTTTGATAAATTGATGCTTGCTATAACTGATCATGATATGTTTGGTTTGTGAATAGTGGTTGTTTGCAGAGCCCTATAACGGGTATGCAGTATGCAAATATGCTCTTTCGCAAGATATTATCGATATTATTATACTTATATACCTACTATATCATTTTATTTTGTATTATAAGTAACTTCGGCTGAAAAAAAATATCAGCTTTATATTTTTTGCAATTTTGAAATGAATTATTTATCTCACCAGAGCGGTATTTTCTACAAATACCAATCAATAATGCCTACGCTACTATACCCGTAATATACTGAACACAGATATGTTTTCGTGAAGCAGGTGGTTGAGAACCATTTAGGAGCCTACAAACAAATGGAGATATTCTAGTCTCGACTTTTGATTAACTAATTCGTTTGATTTTTGAAAAGTGGTTATTAAATTAGCAATTCGAATATGCCAGCAGTTAAAATGCAAATAGCTCCACAGCATATTTCATCAAACATTGCTTATACCTTCGCCTTGCAAACGTGCTAGCCGGAGGCAACTTAATGATACACAGCTTTATCAATCTGATAAAATACGATATTTTTATCCCACTGGTATATGTATGAAAAATAATATGCCATTGTTTCAAGAACTGGTTCAGATTTTTATAATCTCGCAAACTTATGTTCCATCAAAAAATGTAATTCTGCTTTATAATCTTACAAAACGTGTGCTGGGCCGTATCATGATTTTGTAAGACATGTTCGAAGGCAACGGTAAGCGTGTAATTGGACAGATTTTGACGCATGGACCCCATCTGATAAATTCGCCGGCAACCTGTTCTTTAGGAGCTTACCATTTTTGGGGGAACGTCAGGTGCCGCTAGCGCCCAGAGAGGCGCGGCACAGGCCGTCACCCATCGCAAAGCGTGACAGGGTGAGACGTGGACGACGGTTTTGGCATCGAGCAGAAGAACAAGGAAATAAGTTGATTAGAAAGAGAACCTGATGTTGGGGGCATTTCTGGTACAGTGTCAATACAAGGAAGATCACGTGGCAGAAAGAGTGGTAGTAATTATTCACAATCACTCGCGTTTATTTACACGCCACGTAGTATTGCATGCTGTTTGTATTGCAAGAATACTATACTGCAGTACGCGAAATACAATTCCGAAAATCTTAACTTTGAAGTTATTTTCTAGACGAGATTTAGATTCTTAAATTTCGATAATGCCGCAAATGGCTAGGGGTATGAAAGCAAATTGGTAAACGTTCATATAAAAAAGGGAAAACGGTTATTATTTATAATGGTACTTATATCATGGTCCATGGTATGGGACTTGAAATATCTCGCTTGTGTTCGAAACAAACCACCCGTAAAGATTGACCCTTGAGCCGATGAAAGACCCGTTTCTCAAAGTAGGAAATGATTCCAATTAGACAAAGAAAATATGCAGACGGTGCCAGCTGCGATGTGAGTTGTTGTTTAACGAGGGTTCTTTGACAACGCGGAGCCCGCAGCGAATGCGAACATGAACGCGGTCTTAAGAAAAGAGCACTTATGATGCAAGGAAACTGTCTTTACCAATCATTAACGTTTGCTTAATGTGATGATGTTATAAGCTCCTTGGCTTATTAGGAGACCCGATGTTGTTCCTGCATCTTTGGACGTTAATCTGGAGGAATCTGGCTAGGAATTGGCTGTGCTCTTTTGAGGAAGAAATATTGCAGCACTGGTCATGAAAATAAAACAAAAACTTTCATATAGAGTATAAATATGTTTTTCTTGCAAACGTAGAATTCAGGTATGACAGACTTCGGCACAAACTCCTCTAACACTCGACCCCGATCTTTCCGTTCCAGGCCGCGCTCTCAACTACCCCAACCAACGCACCGCCCAATTCGACTGTCCATCTGCCGGGTTCTTCGCCGACCCCGCCGACTGTCGCTCCTTCTACCGCTGCGTCGACAACGCCGCCACCCGCAACTCGCTCTACTACCGCTCGCTCTTCCAGACGCGCGACCTGCGCGCCAACCCCGACCTGACCGCGCACCACTTCCAGTGCGCGCAGAACACGATCTTCGACCCGGCGATCGCCTCGTGTAACTTCCCCGCTCACACGTCGCGGGTAGAATGCGGAGGCACCGCTCCGTCGGAGGGCCACGATCAGGTCGACGGACTAGACTCGGGAATCAGTCCCGATCACAGCAACGAGGTCCCCAATCCGGCGCCGGTCAACAACTGGGACAACGGTGGTTCCAGCAACGGTCAACCAGAGTCCGCGAGTCAAGTCTCGTCGGCGGGTTGCTCGTCAGCCGGATTCAATGCGCACGAAACCGACTGCAATAAGTTTTACCGTTGCGTGCCCGACGGCAATGGAGGTTACAGGAGGTACGACTTCGGCTGCGGTGCGGGTACCGTTTGGGACGACCAGGCGAACACTTGTAACTACGCGTGGGCGGTGGGCGGACGATGTGGCACGGGCGCGGCTTCGGGAGGCGAAGACGGCGACAACGGGCAATGGGTCGAGCAGCCGGGAGGCGATAACGGTCAATGGGTGCCGCCACCACCCGAAGACAACGGTCAGTGGGTGGACGAACATCCGCCGCCGCCGCCGCAACCTCACCCGACCACTTCGGCACCGAGCTGGGAGCAGACTCAGTCCACCCCCGGCAACCATCACTGGCAAGGACCCTCCGGGAGCGGCTCGGTGAAGCCGGCCGGCTCGGGGCAGGGCAACGGCAAGTGCAGCTCGGCCGGGTTCTTCGGCGTCGCAGGCAACTGCAAGAAGTTCTACCGCTGTGTGGAGGACGGCAACGGAAAGTACACCAAGTTCGACTTCGACTGCGCCGAGGGGACGGTCTGGGACGCCGACACCAACGGGTGCAACCACGCGTGGGCGGCCAAGGCGCCGTGTGGGACGGGCGCTGGAAGTCAAGGTCAAGGTGGCTCGGGGGGCGACGGGGGACACGGGGGCAATGGAGGAGATGGAAGTAACGGAGGCGGCGGTCAATGGGGCCAGGGTGGAAGTGGGGGAAGCGGTGGCAGTGGAGGACAGGGAGGAGACGGAGGTGATAACGGCCAGTGGTCGCAAGGAGGCAGTGGAGGTGCGGGAGGCGATGGAGGTCAAGGCGGGAGTGGAGGTGACGGCGGTCAGTGGGGACAAGGGAACAACAATGGCGGCCAGGGTGGCAGCGGAGGCAGTGGAGGCGATGGAGGCCAGGGAGGACAGGGAGGCAGTGGCGGTGACAATGGCCAGTGGTCGCAAGGAGGTAGTGGGGGTGACGGCGGCGGCGGAGGAAACGGTGGCGACGGAGGCCAGTGGGGCAACAACAACGGAGGCAGTGGCGGTTCAGGCGGCAGCGGCGGTTCAGGCGGCAGTGGCGGTCATGGTGGCAGTGGCGGCAACCAGGGCACCTCCACAGACGGGTCGTCGACGCACGTAGAGCCCGCGACCCCCGGCAAGTGCAGCTCGGCCGGGTTCTTCGGCGTCGCAGGCAACTGCAAGAAGTTCTACCGCTGCGTGGAGGACGGCAACGGCAAGTTCACCAAGTTCGACTTCGACTGCG
Source organism: Nemoura dubitans (assembly GCA_921293005.1). Lineage (NCBI taxonomy): Eukaryota > Metazoa > Arthropoda > Insecta > Plecoptera > Nemouridae > Nemoura > Nemoura dubitans. The sequence continues at coordinate 31,027,045 of OV121077.1, read as the reverse complement.
CCGAGGGGACGGTCTGGGACGCCGACACCAACGGGTGCAACCACGCGTGGGCGGCCAAGGCGCCGTGTGGGACGGGCGCTGGAAGTCAAGGTCAAGGCGGAAGCGGTGGCGACGGAGGGCAGTGGGGACAAGGCAACAACAATGGCGGCCAGGGCGGAAGTGGAGGAAGTGGAGGAAGTGGAGGCGATGGAGGTCAATGGGGACAGGGCAATAACAATGGTGGAACCGGGGGTAGTGGCGGAAGTGGAGGTAGCGGAGGAAACGGAGGAAACGGAGGAGATGGAAGCCAATGGGGTCAAGGAAACAACAATGGAGGTCAGGGCGGAAGTCTCGGTAGTGGTGGAAGTCCTGGAAGTGGCGGTAGTCCCGGAAGTGGCGGAAGTCCCGGAAGTCCCGGAAGTGGAGGTAGTGGCGGAAGTGGTGGAAGTGGAGGGGATGGAGGTAATGGAGGTGACAATGGCCAATGGGGACAAGGAGGAAGCGGTGGAAGCGGAAGCGATGGAGGCAACGGAGGACAGGGAGGACAGGGAGGCAGCGGCAGCCCCTGCACGTCCACGGGCTTCTTCGGCGTCGCCGGCAACTGCAAGAAGTTCGTGCGGTGCGTGGACGCCGGCGCCGGCAAGTTGACGCGCTACGAGTTCGACTGCGCCGAGGGGACCGTGTGGGACGTCGACACCAGCGCGTGCAACCACGTGTGGGCGACACGTGCCCCCTGCGGCACCGGCCAAGGTTCGGAGGGCGGCGCCTCCCAAGGGGGATCGCCGCCAGGGAGTGGCTGGATCGAGGTGGGGCCCAGCGTTGGAGGGGAGGACGGGGGACAGGAGTGGACCGAGCCGGCCACGGGCGAAGGGAACAACAACCAGGGAGCGAACCAGCCTGGAAGCAGCAACCAAGGGTCGGGCTCGCAGTCTGGAAGCAACAATCAGGGTTCCGGCTCGCCGACAAGCCAGCCTGGCAGCAAACCAGCTAGCGGCGGAAAGTGCACTTCTGCTGGCTTCTTCCCGATCGAGGGCAACTGCAAGAAGTTCATGCGATGTGTGGACGAAGGCAACGGCAAGTTCACCAAGTTCGAGTTCGACTGCGCTGAAGGAACCGTCTGGGATGTCGACACGAACTCTTGTAATCACGTGTGGGCGACGAGAGCGCCGTGCGGAACCGGCGGTTCTGGTGGTTCTTCCGGTGGCAGTGCTCCCGGCGGTGGAGGGAGTCAAGTCGGGCCTAGCAGTGGCGGATCCAACGAGGTTGCTCCGAGCGGCTCTGGCCCCAACGAAGTAGTACCCAGTGGCGCTGGATCTGACGGAGACGAGTCAAATGAAAACGGAGCCAACGAGTTCACAGACTACGGCGAACCAGAGAGTCAAGAACCCACAAAACCAGCCACCGGCCAAGGCAACAACAACAACCAAGGCTCGCAGTCGAACCAGAAGCCATCCGCGAAACCCACGAAACCGTCAGGTGGCAAGTGCTCTTCTGCAGGCTTCTTCCCCGTCGAAGGCAACTGCAAGAAGTTCATGCGATGCGTCGACGCTGGCAACGGCAAGTTCACCAAGTACGAGTTTGATTGCGCCGAGGGCACCGTCTGGGACCAGGAGGGAACGACTTGTAACCACGCGTGGGCGACCAAAGGACCTTGCGACACGGCCGAAGGATCTTCTGGCGGAGAATCTGGATCCGAAGGGTCTTCGGCCGGCGAAGGGACGACGGAGGCTGGAGGTGAAGAAACGACGGCATCTGGTGAAGAGGAGACAACACCAAGCTCTGAGGACAAGAAGCCTTCGGGAGGCTCAAAACCAGGCTCCAAGCCAAAACCAGGCGCTTCCAAACCAAAACCAGATGCATCCAAACCAAAGCCAGATGCTTCTAAGCCGACCGAAGAACCGAAGAACCCCAACAAGAAGCCTCCAGCAGGAGGCAACAAGAAGCCCAAGGTGACGTGCACAGAGGCCGGATTCTTCCCCCACCCCACCGACTGCAAGAAGTTCTACCGCTGCGTCGACTGGGACGGCGACAAGGGCAAACGCTTCTCCGTCTACTTCTTCGACTGCGCCGAGGGAACGATCTTCGACCCTGCCCTGAGCACTTGCAACCACGAGGAGTCCGTGTACCCGCCCAGAGACTGTTCGGCGGGCGGCGACAGCACCGAGGAGCCGGCGGAGACCACGACGGCGTCTGCGGAGGGTGCGACGACGGTGGGCGGCGAAGAGACGACCGTCACGGATCTGGAAGAAACCACGACGGAAGCAGAGTCTGCAAAGACAACGACTAAGAAGCCGACCAAACCGAAGCCGACCAAACCTAAGCCGACTACGCCGGACAGTGAGGAGACAACGACAACTGGAGAAGAGGAGACGACAACGGAGTCAGAAGAAAACGCAACGGAAGCAGCCAGTAAGCCGACGAAGAAGCCGGGCAAACCGAAACCGAAACCGACGAAGCCGACTACCTCTGGCGAAGAAGAAGAATCGACGACTCCTAGTGAAGAGGTCCCACCACTGGAACCCGAAACGACCGTAACGGGACCGGAAGAAACCGCAACAGAAGCAGGCAGTAAGCCGACGAAGAAGCCGGGCAAGCCGACAACTAAGCCGGGCAAGCCGAAGCCGACGACGCCGGACAGCGAGGAGACAACGACAGCTGGAGAAGAGGAGGCGACAACGGAACCGGAAGAAAACGCAACGGAAGCCGCCAGTAAGCCGACGAAGAAGCCGGGCAAGCCGACAACTAAGCCGGGCAAGCCAAAGCCGACGAAGCCGGACAGCGAGGAGACAACGATAGCTGGAGAAGAAGAGACGACAACGGAATCGGAAGAAAACGCAACGGAAGCAGCCAGTAAGCCGACAAAGAAGCCGGGCAAGCCGAAGCCGAAGCCGAAACCGACGACCGATGGCGAAGAAGAAACGGAAGCGACTACTCCAATGGAAGAGGAAGAGAGCTCGACGAAACCGGCACCCGGTTCGTGCCCCGTCGGGGAGCTGGAAGATGGACAGTTCGCGATCGTGTGCCCGACTGGGTTCAGGAGCCACCCGAAGTACTGCAACATGTTCTACCAGTGTACGACCTCGAAGACGCTAGAGGTGAACGTGACGATGATGACTTGCGAAGAGGGCTCGATTTTCGACCAGAAGGAGGTGGAGTGCGTTCCCGAGAAGGGAGCTGTCAAATGCAAGACGAGGAAGGCGAGCGCGAGGCTGCTCAGGAGTCTCACGGAGAAGCAGTCGGCGGTAAGTTTTAGGGGCGATTTAAAGAAACTGTTTTTTTCCTGTAGGCATTGTTTTGTAGAGGCTAAAAACGGTTCTCTGACATTATAGAGAGCGGATGTACGAATTAAATCTTTCTTGCCAATTCTTAGCATAATTTGCAACCAAACGCAATCTCTTGATTTGGATTTCATGCAGTGGATATCTCATTTTGAACAAGTTATAAAGAAAAAAATTGCAATTCAAGTTTGAGGCATTTGCTAGTTTATAAAAGCAGTTTATGAACGCCAATACAACCTATGCTAAGTTACCTATCATTTACCAGAGTGGAATGTTCTCAGTGACTACATTCACAAAAAGCTGGCTCGAAAAATCTCTCATATCGTATATTAAAGCAAGGCGCAAAGCAAACTGCTGGTTTTCCTCATTTTCAGCTTGTGGGCTGTGGGTATCTTGCTGGTGATATAGTTTTTACTGATTATTATAATGAAAATCGCGTGTCCTCTAGCTATAGCTTTCTGAATAGAAAACCCCATTGTCTCAGCTACCCCATTTCCTGATCCTGAACAAAAGGAATTCCATTCATTCGTTCTTCTCGGATGCGGCCTTCGGCGAGCGTTCCCAGGATTAGCTCGCCCACAGCCAGAGCCAGAGTTTTCGCAAACCTCGATTTACAATGCATGCCAGAGCATTTTATAACACGCTCACGCTGTTTGGACTTATGTCTATTGTCGAGGAATAATGACTTGGAATAACGGAGGAATAATGGAGGTATTGGCTTGGAATAATGCAATGATAGCTGACTTAACATGCGGAAAGCAAGCAATATAATAATGACAAGTTTTTCATTAAGACAATTCAACTCTGAGCTGAGTCACCCACTTTGATATTCCGAAACAAATTTCAATCAATCTGCTCGGTTCCAGTTTTACAGACATAAGGAAGGAGAGCTTTGACATGAGAGAGAGGCTTCCGTACTTATTTTCTACATCTATTGTCTATACCTTCACTGTAAACCTCGTCAACATCTCGAAATCCGTCAATCAATGAACAGTCGGAAAAGCCGTTTGAAAAAAAGAGTTTGGCTTTTAAACCCGTGGACTGATTAAATCTAAACAGCATCTAACACGCATATGCCTCACCCTTTAAATATCAATGTCAACATCTATTTTATTTCATACATTAATTGGTCAAAATCTATCGTTTTAACAATATTAGTCAGGTGACGAAGCGTAGGTCCGGTATTATCAAACAAGAAAGCAATTGATTGAGGATAAGAGAAAGTGAAACAAATTTTTAAATGAAAATGCTATAACCTATTCTTGCTCTGAGAAAAGTTCAAAAAAATCTCAGTCCAGCAAAGCCAGCTCGCTTATTAATCTCGATCATCTCCGATTCCGATTCCAGATCCAGGTGAAGTCCCGCAAGACTCTGTGCCCGTCGCCCGGCTCGTACCCGTTCGAAGACGACTGCCAAGCGTTCTACAAGTGCGTCCGGGACTCCCGTGGCCAGATGCAAGGCTACCTGTACCAGTGCCCGAAGGACTACCAATACTGGGAGGTCTCCCGCCGCTGCGAACGCAATCGGAAGACTCCCAAGTGCTCGAAGGGCAAGGGCAGCAAGTTCAGCGAGTCGCTAAGAAGGACGCTGCCGACGGAGGAACGGGAGGTGGGCTCGAGGCAGTTTCGATTACAATGAGCAGCCTTTTTTGAGTCGTTACGAAATGTTTGATTTTGTGGATTTTCATGATGATAGCTTCTTTGTTCTGGGTGCTTTTCGATGACGCCGCGAATATGGGGGGAAATGAGAGTAAATAAAGATCGCTTTTATCGTGGAAATCAGCATAAATAATTAAATAAAAACTATCTTGCGCTACCATGGCTTTATACACGGGTTGGTAGAAAATGTTATGAACGTTCATAAATTTGACGAACCGATGCCATTTAGTTTTTCGTTGATATCATAATTTTTAATATTCATTTTTAATATTTTTGAATGTGAGTTAAATTATTTAATTTATGATGTTGTGTAAACGAATATATGGACGACCATGCGGTTTACAAGGTTTCAATTTCTATAATTTTGGGAGCCTAACATTCTCGATTTTGGCCATCGACAGCTTTAACCAAAGCCAGTAGTTGTCGTTGTTGCAAAAAGCGATTCGAATTCTGGGGAATTTTGGTGGAGGGTTGTTTTTTAAAACATTCTACGATCTAGAATGTGTCGATATCAAATGATATTTTTCATCGCAAATTCGTTACATTTGCCAGCTCTCTCTCACTACACGAGAAAGAAAATGCTCAACCATGTGTAATATCTAGATGTGCAGTATATTATTGTGATAATTTAGTAAAACTGGTATAAATGATTATTTTTAGGCACTCAATGTGTACCATTTTGTATGAGTGACTGAAATATGAGCAATAAATATCAATTTGTATGTGCGAAATTTTCCTTCGTATTCCGCTGATATCCCAATCCTGTAAAAAAATAAAAAGGTATCCAGTTTTCCCGCTTGAAGCAGGGAAATGTCATTGTAAATGTGCAAATTTTGCTTTCGATATATTTGATTTTACTTTCGGTATTATTTATTTTGCTTTTGACAGTTTTTCTTGATTAGGTATAGAGCACCTAAAACTCACTGGTGGACAACGCCAATGTTAATTCCCATTTAAAAACAAATGTAAGCATGCTGTCCACCAGTGAGATTACATGTATTGCAGGGGCTCTTCAGGAATGCTTCAAATAAGGAAAGCCAGGATAGATGCAAGGTTAATATACAAGGTACCCACACGGAAGTACATACAAAAACATTTATGAAACATATATGGAAGGTTCAAATTTTTATAAGAAACATATAAGTTTCTTATAAGATACATAAATATAAGACTTATAAGACATAGATATAAGACTTTTGTATATTTTCCCTATTGCATCGTATTTGCTTTTTCCTGTGGGTAAGTATGTATGAATCTTGGGATAGATGGATGTTCTCAAACGCACAACTACCGTCTTCCGTTCACCTTTTGTTCAAAGCACGGATTTATAAAGAATGCTCTGAAAATATCACCCACGAAACCTTGACCACCTTGACCATGACACTGTTCCGCACTTGTTATCTAAACTGACAGCTATTTTGCTTGTCTTTCAATACATCAGCAAACATAAGCAAACGCACGTGACATTAATTAGAATTCACAAGGTTCGTTACCAGAATTTTAAGCGACAACGCTACTTGCTGCCTGCCCGACAACATTACCTATCCAACATGTGATTCAGACTGTCACCAACTTCACGGTACTAAACCAAACGAAGACTTCAGGTATGTTATTCACAAAACTAAACTATTATAACAAATAGTTCACGTATTCCATGAGGTACCAGCATTTTGCGCCAAAGTCCAAAACGAAAGTTAAGTCCATGTGAAAGACGAACACAGTTACCAAACTCCATTATTCTGTTCGGGCGTTCCTCGCCAAGATACACGATGTCTGGGTGTAAGAATTCACTGGTTCGGGAGTCGAAACACGTAACTGATAACATTATTTCAAAGCTTCGACCGAAAGGCTTCAACAAATGCATTTATCAAGCGTCACGGTGGCTAGAGAAACTTGAACCCTTCACAAAGGTCGTCTGGTCTAGGTACCTATTGATCGAGATGAAATACGATGCAAGATCAAGTATCCCATGTCTTTTCAACTCTCGGCTAGAATTTGCTGAATCGATAATGTTGTGTGTAATAGTAAGGTACTAGTTGATAATACCCTCATTTATATTTGTTGTCAGAGTCATTGATTAATTTCATGTTGCTTTCAAGATGCATTTAAACATCAACTTTGATTACCTATAGACATGTACCTTCGCAACTGGGCCAGAATTCAGATTTCAAACACGAAATTGAGCATTTTATCTGACCTACACCTATACATAAACTTATTTGAAATTGGGTTAACAAGGGGGCGACGTTATAATTAATAACACACTTTCATCACAATCCTCGCAAAACCAAAATCCCCGAAAATTACATTGCTCACAAGTCACACAAAACAAATTAAATTCTTGTTGATGTATTTAGTAAGAATTCACGCCACTAAATGATCGTTGCAATTGTAATTTGTAAATCACAGATAGAGTTATATATTTGAATCCCTGTGCTATAATATAGATATATATTTAAAATTCAGTTCATACCCAAAACTATTTTACAATTATTTTCTCCACAAACACCAAATCATTATCCACAACCAATTGAACCCCGCGCTCCGCCACCAGCCCAGCAATGTCCAGCAGCGATGAACGCGCCCCCCTCGTCTACTCCCTGCACGTGGACAACAGCGTCGAGGACCCTCTCGGCCAGCGCAGCAGCAGCGTAACCAACGGCGCTACCGCCATCCTCTCCCGTCTACCCTCCAACCTCAACCCCCCCTGGCGGGCGCTGGCCGGCGTGTTCGGCCTCCTAGTCGTCACAGTCACCGTCGTCCTCATCATGTACTTCTTCACAACGGCCCTCGTGCCGGCAGCATTCCCAATACCACACTCCGTATCGAAACGCTCTTTAGAACACTGCGACTCCAACGAGATCGACACCGAGGCCCCGTGGAACAATTTACAGCCTCTCGAAACACAGATGAAGTTCGTTAAAGATCGAAGGCGGATATTTTTCGTCAAAAGACAGGGCGATAATTTGACGGCCGCCAACGTGTGCGCGCTAAAGTCGGCGGGACGTGTGGGGAGAGTGTTTTTGATCGTGCTCGTGCCGGCGATGACGATGACGGATGAGACGGCGGCTGTCGACGAGATTAGGGAGGCTGGGCTGGACCGTGAGGTGGACGTTATGGTGGCCGACCCGGCGAGGTATTTCAGCGGGACGCCGTTGAGTGGGTACGGGGCAGATGACGGATCGCGACGAAGGGAGTTGCAGGTATTTATGCGGGGTTTTTTATTTTTCTTGCTGTTGGTTTGACCTAGTTATTGTTTCGCGGGCTTGTTTGCATGTCGGCTTTTGGCTTTTGGCTCGAGAAATGCTTTGAATGTTTAGTGCTGGCCTGGTTTAAAGATTAAATGGTCGTTGTAATTTTGTTTCAAGGGTTGTTTTTATTTCTTACTAGAAGGTAGTGCTAGGATATCGTACGAGACAAAATTTAGAATTTGTTCTTTCATAGGTTTCTATGCTGAAATGGTAAACAGTCATTAAATTCAGATCAAGAAATGTAACGTACTTATGCGCTCTATATACTTATGAGCAGCGAAATAAAAACATCAAAGAATTCATATGTTTCTTTAAACTAGTGCACATCTTTCCCACTCTCGTAGAATCTCTAGTTAACTTCATATCCTCAAAATATGCTGATATCTATAAATATTTCAGGCATAAAATTTCGAATTGCAAAGTTTTTCCATCCCTGTATATAGGAAAAGTAGGAAAAGCGCAGCTTTCATAACTTGAAAACTAAGCATTAAATAAGCTTGACGACGTCCAAACTTTGCCATGGAGTGTCCACACTGCACAGTTCATGGATTTGCAATTCAAATGTATGCATTCACGCCGTCCCCTGGCACCCTGACCTCTCCCTCATTCGACAGGACTTCGCCGTCAAGGTGGTGACCTTGTGGAGGTTCGGAGGCGCCGCCTACGACCTTGACATCGTGACCTTGAAGCACTCCGCAGAGACCAGACCACGGTCCGACATCGTGAAACACTCCCCAGGGATTGAGCCCACGCCTGTGGCCTTGACGGGCTCCACTGAGATCAAACCACTGTCCGCGGCCTTGGAGCCAGGGGCAGCGCTCAACGAAGACGTGGCCGTAAAGCTCTCTTCCAGCATCGAACCCCCAAGAGCTACATTGAAGACCTCCCCAGGATTGCAGCTTGAAACTAAGGCCTTCGAGCCCTTTTCCAGCATCGAACCCCCAAGAGCTACATTGAAGACCTCCCCAGGATTGCAGCTTGAGACTAAGACATTCGAGCCCTCGTCAAGCAGAGAACCACTGTCAGTGACCTTGGCACCCAAAACTGTGAGCGTATTAGAGACTTTGACATTGAATCGCTCCATTAATACGGAATCCCGGTCCACGATTGAATTCAAATCGACCTGGCAGAACATTACAAAGAGCGAACCCATGGTCGCGACCTTGACGCTACCCACAGGAAACGAACGCTACGACTCCAGAGCAACCTCAGTGAATTATTCGTCGACGGAAAAACTTTATTTGACCTTGAAGCCAACCATAGATACCGAACCCGATACTGTGGCCTTCAAACTGGCAGGCATAGAATCCCAACCCGTGGCCTTGAACCACTCCCCCGAGGTCGAACTCAGTTCGGCGACCTTGACAGCGCCTCCCCCGCTTGAGGCGCAGATCGTGGCGTTGAACCATCCGCCTGGGCCCGAACCCCGGGCCCTTGTCGACGGCAACGCGACAATCAGCGAGGACGGCGCCATCTTGGTCGCCCACCAACCCTGCCACGCGTTCGTCTTCGCCGTCATGCGCGCGCTCGCCGTGCTCGACCCGTGAGTAGCCTGTCTGAGACTCATTAAAATGCAGTGCAGAATGTGCAATTGTGGCTATTCATGTTTTCTTAGTCGAGTTATAACCTTTTAGCTGTGATTTCAGGAAGTGTGAGTAGCAGAACGAAACTTTTAGAATAGGAAAAAGTAGTTAGACTTCACGAATAATTCAAACTCCAATTTGAAAAAAATATTCTATTAAATGTACATAAACTTGCGAATAGAAAATTCGTTATAGGTTTCTATTCTAGAGGCTCTGCTGGAAATGTTCCAGTAGCTGCATTCTTGAAGATCAGAGTCAGAATCAAAAGAATTCATGGGCGGTATGAATTTTTCCATAGCGGAATGCCAGTCAGCGTATTTTATTTCTATAAAATTGGGAATGACCATTGCAGGTGGAATAAATAGCGAGTTGTGAAGACATTGTCGGCGGCCATTTACAAACAGCAATAATGAGTAGGTCCGTATCACGAAATATTCGTTAAATGCAGCAATTATCTCGGCAAACAAAGCTTCCTCATGGCATGAACATACTCAATTTGTGGCAAATTTGTTTCTCGTAGAGTGTTGGTGGTGGGTGGTGAGAGGGGGCATGGAGGGGGGGGGGGGCATTGTTTAACGACGCACACTGGCGACGACAATGCATTCTAATTGGAATTTATGTCGTCGCAGTTTTACGAGCATGTCAGTAGTACGTGTTTTGACGTTTTATCACAGGTTTTATGCATTGTCTAGTCTGCACTAAAGATAACATTAAAGCCACACATAACGAGCATTTCAATGCTTTACGGTGCCGGAGATGTTTCGTTGCAGTGATAGTTGTGTTTTAATTTACATTTCTGGACCATAAAGTTACCTGGCAAGAAGCAATCCTTGGGAACTCTTGAGAGAGTACGCTATATGCTTGTCTGGTTCTCAATTAGGGCGCCCCAGCAGGGTTGACGTTCTGTTAGGCGGCGAAACTATTCGATTTCCAACATTCCTTTCGCGGAGTCGCCATCATACTCTAGCCTTGCTTGGGGGCAAAAATTCTTCTCTCCCTTCGGGTTAAATATCTCATTTTCAGCTTCTAACAGCTTTATTCAGACATAGGCAAGGCGACAGAGAAATGAATTATACAGCACATGTTAATCGATTAAGGCTCAAGAACAGTTCCGATTGTAAATTTTTTGAATAGTGCCTCAAACTTGGTACACCCCTAAGTAGATGTAATCAGTGTAAAATGGTCCAAGTCTTCGTGTCTTATTTCATCACATGGGGTGACCAAAGTCGAAAATTGATCATATAAAATTTTTGAAACATACCAAAAGTTGCCGAAATCTCAAGGCCACACCATTAAATTTATCATTCCAATATTTCAGTATGTTGTAGACAAAAGACGTAAATAAGGGTGAACATGGCCCTTTTCCCCAATTTTTCTTTGCACTTTCATAAACAATGGCTCTAAAAAGGGTAAAAAATTAAGAGTTTTGGGGAATGTTCTAGAATTCCGGGGGCGTATTTTCGAAAAAAGGGCCATGGTCGTCCTTGTTTACGTCTTTTGTCTGTAGCATACTGAAATATTGAAATGATAACTTCAACCATGTGGCCTTGAGAACTCGGCAACATTTGGTCTGAATGCCACTTGCTGGCGAACTGATCTGTCACCTTAAATGAAATTTCTCATAAAACCGTGAAATCCGCCAACTAATGAACCCGAAGAACGACTATTTTATCCTGAATACCAACAGAATAAGGTTTTCTATCATTGTTGCCGAAGAATTCCATGATAATTGGACATCGATTTAGCAAAAATAAGTAGAGTTCATTTAGATCTCTTGTTCACTGCTGATGTAGGTGGTAAATTAAAAACTCATCAGCAAAAAACTTTAAATATCGTTACCGAGAATGAGATATGCATGTTATAAATTTTCTAAAGCCCTGTTTTACCAAATCTTTCAACTCCCACGTGAAATCCCAACTAGGAGTTACAACGGAATTCAGCCAATCACATGCAGCGAATGCAGTTGTAACTCCTAGTTGGGATCTCAACTAGAAATGTTGGTAAAACTGGGCATTAGAGTCTCATGTCTGATTTTCCTATTTATAGCGCCAGTTTTCAAAATAACTTTTTTAAACTGGGACTGGAATGAAAATCAGGAAGGCTTCATTTAGCATCTAAGACCCTGTCTAAAACAGTTGTTTGAAAATACGTTAATGATCTGTCCTCTTGTCGTTTTCAGATTGGGTACGACGGGTAGCGAAGACGCGAGAGTGTCTAAAGTGGTACAGAGCGCATTGCAGTCGTTTTGCGGGCCAGATTTGGGCAGCTGCAACGGCGTGAAGGTCGTCTCCGAAGACAGACTCTGTGTCGGAGCAGTCGACGAGGGTGGGCGATGTGAATGGACCAGAGTCGGCGGCGGATTCGGTGACTTTGATTGGAACGGGCATTGTTTGTGATAAGATTTGTGATATCCAGCTGGACTTGTTGATCTTTGGGATTGTGAATTACATCTATTTATATTATATTTGTGTTTAACTATATATCTTGCATTTTTCATTTTACGCGATAAGAGATTTTATTGCTTGAATGTGTCTTCTGAACATGTTATGCTACAATTACATTTATTTCCTGGATGCTCATCACTGGCGAGGAGCTTTTTGGGCGAGGTTGCTTTCAAATTTAACTAAATTTTCGTCCTAGACAAATGTCAGACAAAATGAAAACAACACTTTGGCGTGCATGAATGTAATTTTACCAACAAACATTGTGTTATAGCCAAGCAAAAATGTGACCTGAAGTATTTGAACATTGTCCCAATACTGTGCTTACGTATACCCAGTGCTTATCAAACTCGACACTTGCCGAAGTATCACCAAGAGTAATTGATTTCATTGCAATTCAATATACTATTTAAGTGTGAAAGATAATTGATTGGGAGCCAGTGAAATACAAATAAGATTTGCCTACATTACTTTTCTAGTTACATAACTGCAAGTAACATAGGAACTATGCTACAAAAACTAACGCATTGCTTTTTACTGGGGAGCGAGAACCTGAAAACATCGCTTAGCTTGCTTCATTAAAAAAATCGGGCACCTCCACTGCGATTTTAAAATCAAAATGTTCAAAAGCAAACTAAATTTAGCGACAGCATTGTCTGTACACATTATACTCTGTGAGGATCGTGAATTCCCAAGCCGTGTGAGTCTGAAAACAGCACGGAAATGGAGATGCATTAAGAATTCATCAATCAAATTAGGCGGCCGGGCTCGTTACCCGGCTAGCTCAGAGCTGTGTGCATTTAGGGGTTTCTTGCAGGGCGCTCGGCCTTCTCGGGCGCAAACCCCGCATGCAGGGGCAGCAATCAGCTGCAAAAACCTTTCGTGACCTAGCGTTATGTTGTACGCAGTGGCGTAGCGTGAATATGATGCCCCCCCCCCCGCCGCGCAAGTTTTGACGGCGCCACCCTTTTTCCGTCTCCCGAAATTTTCCGAGGGCGATCCCTAACAAAAACGTCTCCCAAGATGGGTCAGTAAAAAGTTTACACTTTCTGTCGCATTCATTTTAATTCGTTGTTCAAAAAATAGTAAACTACAGGCACACTTTGCCTAGAGGTGGTAACTTTTCCTGATGCTCAAATCGTGTGTCCTCACGAACATATACTTTACATTATAGTTATACGTTACCTTTGGTTACACTAGGCTGGATAAACACACTTATTTGAGAGTGTCTTTTGAACACAATTTGAACATCACTGGAAAAGTTACCACTGCAGCTTTGGCAATGTAACACCCATTTGATGGTGTGTTATTTCGCCCGTTATTTGGAGTGTAGATGACCATTTCTCACATGAACTATTAAATTGCTTTGACTCATCCACGAATACATGGCTCTCCAAACTATTAAAATACTTTATGAAGGATCGAGACACCCGACATACAGTTCGGACAACTTCATATACTGAGCGACCCAAATCTATTGGAGAGAACGAATCTGAATTCAGTCAACGCAACGTAACAACCACCGAAAAGATACCCCAATGAATGATTCAAGAACGTACCGCAGTGAGGACAACCAGCACAAACAACAAAATATTCGAATCTTTATCCATATTAAAACTCTTCAAAGATCAGAGCACACGATTTAATATCAAATCAATAATCATCAAGAAACGTACTATTTCATTTCCATAGAAACATAAAAATCTGCACGATTTAAACCACGAACGTAGATATAGGTATAATTGTTCATCAGACATCATTTGTTGTCATGCCCATCCCGTGATTAGTGCGTAGTACCAGAACACGTGACCAGCTTTGACCAGGAAGACGGTCGTAGACAACAACTCGCGACTGGCCACATGGACCCCTTCCTTCCAGATCCTCGCCAGGACCAAAAAGGACCCGAACAGGATAACGCCTCCTGCAAACGAAAGCGTCTTTGGCGGAGATGTCAGTGGAGGATGAGTCTAAGACTTAGGTGATCGCAACTGTGGGATATTATGAAGATAATTCCATAATGCACATGGAAACAAACAATCCTTTAATTGAGGAAATTTCCGTTACCCAACGGAGGGAAGTTATGGTACCTCACTGCTGCCATAAAAGCACAACAAATTTGATAACTTTCTGTTGAGTCTGTTGAGTATTCTTTGAATTTTTAATACTTTGGCAGAGATGATTTGCTTTTTAGATTCTAGTCTGTCGCAAATACAGGTTGGTGTGTGGTGTTTAACGACGCAATTGTTTGGAAATAAGCTCAAATACGGTACTGGTCGTTAGTAAATGATAGCTAGCCAGTTCACACTACGCTTTTTCCACGCTTTAGGGCCCTTATGGCTGGGCCCGTTGGAGCCCGAAACGCTCCGAGAGGCCAAGAACGAGACGGGTTAGCAATACACACTGATATTTGGAATCCGAAGGGGCCGTGTGTATTGGCTAATAGGGTAATCTAGCGTATAGCCTGTACGATATAAGTTTGTCCTGGAGCTGACTTGGTGCAGACAGCTGTCAAAAAGCACCAAGAGGATGACAGGGTCCAGGTCAATCGTCGGAAGCTGTGTTCAAAGCCAACAATGTCAGTGACACGATGTCAAGAACATTGGTTCTCTGGACCAGAGACTCTATGGCGAGTCGCGAACATAACGTCATGCGCATCTAAAGAATCTGATTGGTGGTAATGCCAATGTTGATGACATCGTGTCACTGACACTGCTATCTGAGAGAAGGATTCTACGACATGAGGCACGGGGTTGGTTCCGAAGTTTTACCGGCTGCTATCATCCACGGCAGCAGGAAAGAGGCGTTGTGTGTGACTGCTCCGCTGTAGAGCAGGGCGTTGTGCTCCACAGAGAGGAACGTGAAGATCAGCTTGGTGCGGTGAAGGACCTCGGGGGAAACTGGCGAGGAATTGGAAAGGAATGGGATTATATTGCAGGGAAACCCGGGAAAACTTGATGAAACCAAAGTTATATGGCAGTATCAGTGCATTTTCTTATTATTTGAACCCGATAAAACTTCATTTGGCATTTCTGGAAACTAATTCTTCTTTCCACTGGCGAATTTAGTTTCATTTTTCCTGATCAAGTAGTAAAGGGGATGTGAAAAGCATTTTTATTTATTTATTATCTGAAATTTGTAGGGGTTTTTTATCAAGATTCTTAATTGCTCACGCGTAGTATTTATTTTCCTTTATAAATCAGTAAGTGCAGTAAAGTTTTTAAACTGTGCAGGCTTCTCTGCTAGCGGTGTATTAAAAGCATATAACAAGAAATTATTTTGCAGAAATTTGCATAAAGTTTAAAGTGGAAAATGAAATGACTTCATGTACTTATTTGAAAAGAGAGGTAATTTGGATATAATTTTTACCGTCAATTCACGAATCGAACCTATTACCAAGTATACCAACCGAGAGGCACGGGAGTGAATCTCGCGGGGACTAACATTTTTGATTTGGTACTAGTTGGCACTATACACACCTAAAGGTAAACGGATATTTTTGACAACTGTGTGCTAATTTGATCGTTTTTCCTGATAGTCCAACTATCAGCAGCCGTGGAGGAGCCGGCAGTTCAAAGCTGCCGAGTCTGGCGCAGATAAAACGAACAAATTCAATGGAACTCGGCGCCGGTTTCATGTAAAACTGTTGTTATTGCAGCCATAAAGTTGCATGCGATGTCGATATGTGTTCCTGTTCCGCTAAATGGCCTCAGGAGAAACGTTGCGCAGAGGTGGAGGCGCCCGAAAAGCGGTCAAGTATGCTCCAGCAAATAGTTCTAAACAAATGATCAATATGATCTAATACATTCGGTTCTAGTTTGATGAAAGTTGTGTAATTGAATAGTTAAATATTGCAATACATCTGTCAATGTTGTCAAACTTGCTCTAAAATTAGTCTTTATAATCATAGTGGAGGAGCCAGTTTTTTATGCTTTTCAATGGTTTGAATACATAAACTTACAATATACGGCGTAAATAAGTAACAGAGTAGGTACCTATTCTTTGTTACCCGTTTTTCTCGTTGTCAACTTGATTTTATAACCTAATTCCTACGCATGGAAGTGGACCAGACGGTCAGATATGAAGCAGGTAAAATACACAAGTACGAATGTATACACTAGCGAAGCCATAGCCAGCTCAAATCGTAAGCAGCTTACGAAGTGAAACCGGACTGTGTTTCTAAATGACATCTAGCCGGTGTAACTCGGCACTTCGGTGTTTGCTTATTTACCAATCTGCAGTTCGGCCTTCGTGGTCCTGTCAGGACTTTTCAGGAGCTGGATCGTGTCGTAGACGGAGATGACCTGTTATAGAAAGGAACCAGAATAAGGAGCCAGGATCTGGTTATAGTTTTGTCACATCTTGAGTTGATTTGGGATGTATCTTTGTTTGGTGTTGTGATACATGATGGCGCAATTAAAGAGGTGGTGACATAGAAGTCCATGTTCACTCGTGCAACATGAATTGAATTGCATTATTCCAAAAACAATGTGTTTAGACTTCTCACTGACGTCATGAATTGCGGTGTCCCTATCTGGATTAGGGACATCACAATCTATGAACACGCGTTTTCTAGCAAATCGGTTGCGAAGATTATTCAAAATAGTCTTGTTTTTTAACCTACAAATGACGTTTACAGTGATAGTTGCAATTTGACAGTGATATCAGAATCTACAGCGGTTACATCCATGACATATTATATTTGATAGGTTATGCAAAACTCACTAAAAACTGACATCTATACATCAAGCATGTCACCCGCAGAAAGTAACGATGGCTAAAGACATCAAAGTATATAGATATTTTAGACGCTATATCCATTTGAGAATAAAATCCAAACGAATCTGAGCTCCACAAACTCTCGTCATTGTAACGCTTTATGATCGATGCTGTGTGGAGCATTCACTTCCAAAGAACGAGAAGAAACCTGCATCATTATTTGCAACTCGCTGCCAGAAAGAGAGATAATCGAACCTTCCACGCGCCAGGTAGGTAATTATACTTGGTGTACTTGCTAATTAATTATTAGTGAGTAATCAATCAAACGGCGTGCACTCACAAACCCAAAGCAAGCCATGAGGAGGACAACGTATCCGGGATCGTAGAACGGCGAGGAGAAAAACTCTGCGCAAAGTCCCTTTTCTTCCACTACCTATTGGCAAAACGGGAACGAAACGATTCATGTGTTAGCTCGTGTTTTCTTGCGTACGATTCCCTCAGTGTTCCGAAATGCACATCGGAATCGATTTTTCGTTTTATATGTATAGCAATTTTGACGTTTTATTAGCTTTTTTTATAAATTACTACTTACTTCTACATGGAAAGGCCACATGGTCCAGGTCGTTGGCTGCGTTTTAACCTTGACCAGGCTGTTGCCGAAATACAGAAATTGATCCGATAAAATTATATCTTTCTGAGAGAAGGAACGTTTCCTTGGATACAAAATACTTGGATTATGGGAAGAATAGTGACAATCGTGCAGTTTAGGTGTAATGGAAACACCGCCGTTTAAATCCAGTCGGCAGTGAATTAAAATATCACAAAAGATTTTTAGATTTAAAAAAAACTTGTTACAATGCCGCAGGAAATTTTGAAAATTATCCTTCTCACTTCTCATTAAGTTCTGAACGCTGACAAACTACGAAATCCGCAACGGCGCAAGTAATAAACAACTTAATTGCTAATTAGCCTTCATCGTCCAATCTCTCCCAACATAAAAGCACACACGGAAAACAATAAAGATTCCTTCATCAAATCTTGATGACAACATTCGCGCGCAAAATGTCAGCGAACCTTTCGTGATTGCCCATCGTATAAAAGCCGTGTGTGCCACGGCTAATTTACATCGATGCAACGGGCCACAATCGCAGTCGATACCGGCGTCAGCTGTTCGCCGACGGCGCATGCCCGTCGGGCGGGAAAACTGGGCCGGAAAAGCGACGCCGCGCGAGTGCAGCGTCGGGACGCAGCGGCGAAAGACGTCGCGTTTGCCAGTGGTGCGACCGCGTGTCCGCTTTCCCGCCGGCCGGCCGCGGTACGCGCGACGTCGCGTTAATATTTCACGTCGCCGCGCTTAATCTGTTTCGTTCGTTTTGTTCCGACTTGATTCGACAGCAACTGTTGCTTCAATGGGATTATAAATTATCACGGGTTGATAATCGTTTTCGTTCTTTTGAAACTTTACGGAAAATGAACGTTAAAAGAAACGTAAAGTAAAGTTTAATTCTCAACGTTGTGACACATTCTTCGACGTTTGGTAGATATCAGAAGTTCCAAAACTAGAGACTGCCTTCAATACTTTCACGCCTGCTTCTGTGCATAATTCCGGCTTGCTAAATCTGCTGCGCGTTTTACCATAACTATTTTCAACTCGAACAATTATAAAAGTTTTCGCGAATTAGCTCGTGCTCCTTTGTTGGTTGAAAGACATTGTTCAATGTGTTAAGAAAATCGTGTCTACGAATTACATTATCTTCAACGACAAATGCGTATTTAGCCTGGTAGAGCAATGGCCCATCCCTAGAGGACCGTTATCGTTACAAAGTAGAACAGCTTGCGACGTACGAACTGTTCGCTGAGTGCATTTTCTGTTCTTATAAAATGAATCACATTAGCCACACAATTTTTGAATGTTTGTCACCTTAAAACGTTCAGTGTCGAAAGACATTCGCGCAACAGCTCAAATCATCGTCGGCGAACCCTCAAGAAACCCAACTGGGAACAAAAACTCATCGCCAAAAGTAAAAACATTGCCGCAACCCCAAACACAAACGCCCAACAATCAGTAAGAAATCTCCGTCAAAACCAACCACAGTGCAAAACCAACCAGCCACCATGGAAAGCAACGGTCAGCCGAGCACGTGCGGCATCCAGCCCAGCATCTGGTTCCTGCTCGGCACCCTGCTCTTCACCAGCCTGGCGACGGCGATGCTGTGCGGCGCCATCATGACCGACCACTGGGAGCACATCTCTTGGGACCGCGACAAGTTGAACCACGTCGACGCCGTGCACAGGAACGCGTCGCACAGGCGGCTCCAGCAGCTGGACTGGCTGCTCGACGGCCTGGTCGCCAGGGTGCGCTACGACCCCAAGAAAGGGGGGCACGACGGCGAGGTGTTTTTGGTGCCCATGCACGGGGGGATTTGGACGCTGTGCGTCTCGCTAACGGGTGAGTGGGTGCTTAGACTAGTACAGGGCTATTACATTTCTTAGACTCATTTCTACTTCGTCCTGTCTTTAGCACTAGTTTTGAAAAAAAAACTCTTTCAAACTGGGATTTGAATGCTAAATTGCTGGTTACCCGACGTTTCGTAACATAAACTGACTACTTCTTCAAGGGTGATAGCTCGTATCAAGGGTGATATAAGTACACAGAATAGGATTAATTTTAGTGTATCATCTAACAGCCTTCCAGCTGAAACTGTTATACTACATTGGCTCTTATGGCTACTATATATAATGATGAACAAGGACTTGAGAAATGTCAACCCTCAAAAATTGCTACTAGTGTATTAACTGGCGTTTTCGGTTGCCAAAGCCGCGGTAATAGGATAATTACGCCAACAGAATTGATCTGAAGTCACATTGCGTTAGGCATATAGTTAGAGGTTGCATACCATAGCTTCGTTGTGTCTAGAATCTAAAATTTTCTCGAGTTTTCTTTCCTGTCATCATAGATTTTTTAAATTTAAATTCAATAGTATCTTGTCATATCTTAGCGGTTCGTCGTGGGCGATAATCTTAACTTGAACACCAAAGAATCGAACAAAGTTCGGCTATCTACAATTTGACAAGTTAAACGTTCGCAAGAAATCTATTATCGAATCAGTCCAAGTTTCAGCTTATTTTGGCCAGTGTTAAAGGCTTGGAATGGGATAACTTTCCTCTACCTTCTCTCTATAGTACGTACGTAGTACAGTTCCAAACGGCAATTTTCGACCGTTGGAAATGGAGCTTGCCACGCGTTTTGAAATTTGGACCAAACGAACAGTTATATAGATGCGGAGAATGTAGGGCTAACCTTGTGCCGGTTTTACAATGTCAAGTTAACGTGTTAACTGTCAAATAAATTGAAAATATGGGTATCTGATTGGCTGATTACCTTGGAGATAACAAACTTAGCTGGCAGTTAACACTTAACCGTACGTTGTAAAACCGGGCCTTATGTGGCTAACTAACGAATTATACACGACAATTAAGTGTCATTACAGATTTGAGTATAGCATATATTTAATTGGACTATTATTGCAGCTTTAGTTCATAAAATATGCTCATGCGATTTGATTCGGCACCCAAGTTATGGTTTCATATGCGAAGAATGCATTATCGTGTATATATAGGTCCACGAGTAACATTTTTAATTGAAACCGCATGGTAAGGAAGTTTTAAAAAATTCTACAGCAACTCGCTTTCTTGCTAGAAAGCTTTAGTACTCTGGAGCTAATTTAGCCATTCGGTATTACGTGGGGGAAAACTCGTATTACAGTCCCGCTAGCTCAATCGCTGGCTACGGAATTAGCCTATCGTTTATCTACCGCCAAGCCGTCTGAATGGATTTACAACGGCGCAGCGCGGGCTGTTAATTGAAATTTGAGAAAGCAGGGTTATAGTGAAGAAAATCACTGTAAAAAGAAACCGGATATTTGTTGTTTGGGTATGTTGTTTAACGACGCATAGTTTTGGCACCGTTCCTTATGAGGAAACGGGCTATGAGTCGGTTTATGATTAGATGGTGTATATGTTAATGAACCGTGTGAACCATAGCAATTTGGGATAGGAATGTGCATAATTTGATTCATACACTTTATTTATATAATGTGTTAGCTAAAAATAGTATGCACATGCAATTAAAATTGCATGCAATTGCAATTACAATATTATCACGAAACGCCAGTTATAAATATAGACATATCTAAAATTCTGCGTTTTACATGTAACATCACGAAGGACCGAAAATTATTTTTACTTAAACACATCAACAACAAAAAGACGCCACGAGTTTTTTTTTAACAAAATAGTTATTTAAAAAATTGCAACAATCAGATTATAGAGCGTAGCACTCTTGTTCATTTCATTGCCATGAATAATTTAATTGAGAGGGGCACATACACGGGAAAACGCTTTCATTTCCCGGCGCCGGGAAAACTCGTGGCGTAGCGAGAGTTTTCCAGCAAATTCCCTGACGCCATCATGGAATTCCAGATCAGCTTTACACATTTGCAATTGGCGCTCTAAATGTATTTTTATATAGTTTTTGGTAACTGGTTGGCATCGTAGAGATGGAACTCTTTTGGAGAGAGGGATTTCGCGGGGCCATTCACTTCTGTAGTCGCCATCAGGCGCGAAGGAACGCTTTTCAAGTTGGGGGGGGGGGGGGGGGGGCAAGCTGCAAGACAGACAGTGGTGAAACCCGGACTGTGGGGGGGGGGGGGGGGGCTATATTTTTTAAAGCAAATCTGAGGGTTTAGAATAAAATTGCAGCCTGGGAACATGGGGGTAAGAAATATACATTTAGAATACTTAATTTAAAGATATCAAATTAACGCATTACGAAAATTACTATCACGTTTTCTGTGATGCCTGTAAATATCGCACATCGAATACAGCAGAGCGTCTTGCCGTGGCGAATTCCAGCTCTACACTAGCAATACAAAATTCTTCCTCTCCCTCTCCCAGTCTGGGTGCATGTATGACTCAGACTATAACATGAACAGTGTTAGTCTGCATTCCTGCTACTGCTATAGTCATATTCCTGGAAGTGATTTGTTTTTACGAGTCAAAAGATTTCGTTCAACATCAGCTAAGCAGAAACACTAGGTATACTCAACTCTGAGCAGCAGACAAAATGAATACAAAATATAAAATTTGCCCCCCAGTTGCCCCCCTATGCCTAAAAGTTAGGGGGGGCATTGCCCCCCTTGCCCCCCCCCCCCTGTTCCTACGCCAGTGGTCGCCATAATAGTTAAGACTTATGTGACGTAGCGAACTAACAGTGATTTGGTTCCGATCATTTGCCGCTGTTTAAACTAACGCGTTTGTTTTCACTAATTTTTCTCTGTCAAATTCTGTGAGGCTCGGTATAGCAAATTCTAGATCCAAATCAGGGGCGTAGCGACCGCACCCGCAGACCCCGCGGCGCGGGGGGGGGGGCGCCGAGGCTCGGGGGGCGCCCGACGAGGGATTGAGGGGGTGCAATAGCTCTCGGGAGACGGGAGACGGTTTTTCTAGGGATTGCACTCGGAAAATTTCGTGATACGGGAAGAAGGGGGGGGGGGGCGCCGTCAAAACTTTCGCGAGGGGGCGCATCATATTCACGCTACGCCACTGATCCAAATGCACCACAAATTTTAATGCGCAAATTAATTTACGAGCTGCTTAGCTATTTTTTACTGGAACATTTCTGGAATTTGATTGCAAATTCTACATTTATAGTAGTATTTTCGTGTGAAATCAATGATAAACTAATAACCTACCAAACACTACATTATACCAACGAAACATGGACTTGTACATTCTAGCCGAGATAAGACTTTGAATGCTATGCACACCGACCTAGGCTTGGTTACAAAAGGCCGCCATTTTGGATGTTTAAGTTATGCAGACTGAGATGAAGACCTAAATACCTTGAGAAGGTAATTTCAATGATAATATCTGTGGGACGTGTTCCGGATTATAGAGGAGCTGGATTTGCCAGAGGATCCCTATACATGACAACCGTGCTTTAAAAGACACGTCATCTCTTTAAAAACTCCATCTTTATCTACTTTTTATACCCCAAGAATCGTTTCTCTAAAGCGAATCCACCTCTATGAGACGCATGCCGCCGCCTCGCCACTTCTAGCAATTTCTATGCTAATTCCTCTCCCCATATAATAAGACCGTAGTTCGCTAGGGAGTACGCGGCGCCGCTGAGAGGACGCCGCCGGTCGGTGGGTCGGTCGGTAGGTCGGTAGCTCCATCCGGGAAACTCACTTCCGGCTATTTTCATTAGACCGACGCTGATACAGTCGGCGACGGACAGACGAACGGCAGGCGATCACGCGAGTTGCTCCCGCGGGAGACAAATCTGGTCAAATCTGGACAAATCGGGTGATCTACAAATCTGCAGTACAACCCCAAATCCCGTAATTAGGTGATTTAAGAAATCACATCTTTTGAAATGTTTAAGACATGCAGATTTTTTTACGTAGATTTGCCTTCGATTGCCCAAGATATTCATCCAATCACGCGAGCACTTTCCCGAAAATCGTAAACTGCAGACTTCGCAGAAACGATTTTTCTGTTCTCTTTTTTAATCTTATTTAAATTACGAAAGCTCGTAATTGGCTATTCATTTTATTATTATGTACACAAATTAGCCTCCCAAAAGTGTTGTCCATTCCGGGATTTGAACCCGGGTCCCCAACTTTCGCGGCTGGTGCTCTAACCGCTGAGCTAAATGGACAACACTTTTGGGAGGCTAATTTGTGTACATAATAATAAGATTTTTCTGTTATTCCAATAACTCATCTGCATTTTTCTTTTTGTTCCTGAAAACATCCGGCAAGCGTCCAGTTATAGGTTTATAAGCCTCATTGGCAGTTTCCTTTAAAATGTTATTTTAGGGGAATTTCCAACAATGGACGTGAAAAATGTCATCTTCTAAGAATTGAATAAGGTTGGCGAGGGGCAATAGGACGTTAAAGTTAGGCCGTGTTTCAGGCTAACTACTGACTTCAGGGCTAATTTTCTCCCAAATGCAGAGTACGTATAGCGTAGCCCTTAGATTAGATATCTCCCTTCCTTCCTTCCTTCCTTCCTTCCTTCCTTCCTTCCTTCCTTCCCCCCCCCCCCCCCCCCCCCCCCGCAAACCAAAACAAACACTGATCTCCCAGTCGTCAAAACGTACAAACAAGAGTGCCACCTGCAAGATTAGTCGGCATTTTCACGGTCGGTAATACATAAAACACGACAGAAAATCACAATATATAATTTTCTTTTATAATAACAACTATTTCATTTCACGTCGAAGCAAGTGGTAAACGAAATGACAGCAATCCCCTGATCCGGGGGGCGGACTTCGGCATCCCGCAGTTGGGAGCGAACATTCCGCAGTACCGGTTCATGATCGAGACCCTAGACCGCGAGCAAACGTTATCCCAACCCGTCCAGATTTGTGGCGCCAGCACAGATGTGCTCAAACAGATCGTCAAAGACCATGATCATATTGGCTCGGCCAAATCGTCAGGGAAGTAGCCTTACATGGACAGCTGAGCCACTAAATGAACCGTATGGCTTCCACTAATCTTCAAGCTGAGTGTAGATGAGAAACATTTTTTGATATGCTAGCACATCGTTAATATAATTTTTTTTTCACTCGCTCCGGCAATCGTCGCTTTACAGTTATCTCTCCTATGACCAAAGGCGTGCGCAGCCGTGTCTAAAATCTTGACAGCAAGTTTCGTTGTTCAATATCTTATTGCACTGGACAGTGGTAATATAAATTAGTATCCATAATGAAAACGAAATGAAAATCTAGGTACTTTGTAGGGGTTGTGTGTTTTCGAGAGTTGGTTTTTTTGTATTAATTTGCCATTTAGACAAGAATTCAAATGAAGGAACCTTGCCACTTGCCAGCGCCCTCTAAATGGATTTGTTTCGATTTGCTCGTCTGGAAAAATAAGTCTCTAGGTGGCTTTGACCTTGAGCGAGATTTAACCCAAGTATTTTTTGACTCTGGCCATTTTCCACAGCCTCCTAGCAACATTCGCGCCTTAAAAGTGATGGGAAACATTTTCTTGTAGAAGGCCCTGGTCGTGTGCTCGGATGAAATTCAATGTGCTGTCGATTGCTGCTATGCCTTGTCACAACACTTGCTTTCGCTGTCATGGGCATCGAAAACGATTTGCATTTAGTGACCATCATTTTGCCCCCCCGCCCCCCCCCCCCCCCCCCCCCGTTTAAGGCCGTATCCATTTAGAGACTCTTTGGCCGAATCTAACAATTTACCCTGCGCATGCCTATGCCTATGACTGATTGCAGTCATACCAAACCTAACTAAAGTCACGTCCAACAAGAGAAGAACAACTTTCCTCTGCGTGCCTTTCGCATATCCCCCCCCCCCCCCCCCCCCCCCCCAGCAAGCAACCAAAAGCCCGAGGGTGCGGTGACACGCGAATGGGTTACCGATGTCTAAACGATCTGTTATAGTGACACTAATCAAACTGTTCTTCTCTGATTGGGCCCGACCGCATAAAAAATTTCCTTTCGTAGCTGGTAGCTCCATCAGATAAACCATCTTGATAATAATATCTGTGGCGCCAGCGACGCCGACGCCGACGCCGACGCCGACGCCGACGCCGACGCCGACGCCGACGCCAATGATTTGTGGTTCGCAGTGCGAGCACGATCATCATTTGTAGTTCCAGCCGAAGCGTGCAGAGTGCAGAGTTGCTAATTAAATTGGGGAGGCTCGCTCCGCATTGCTCTTTGCCGTGGCTTGGGGGGGGGGGACAGGGGACAGGGAAAGGGGTTGTGTCACCACTGGCAGACATGACACTTGGTTAATATTGACTGTGGTTCGCATGTCGCTGGAGACCCTGTGGCCTGATCCCATCGCTGCGATGTTTACCGACACAATGGGTGGAGTTTTCGGAAGACGTTTAGAGTATATTTGCGTGTTTTGGGGTAAGTTGTTTGGGGGCAACACGAGGAGACGGCTAGCGGTAGGGATGGTTTGAACTAATAGTGTGCTCAACGGACGGAACGTGGTTATCGGGATATTGATTTGAGATTCGATTGTGATTTAATTGAGAAAATATGAATGTTGATTGGTTTGCAGTTCTGTTTGGAGTTTTCATACGTTGTAAAAAGTATTCGTCAATTTCTACTACAAAACTATGCCATCAAGAATTGAATCGCTGTCAAAAAGAAAACAGTCTTGAACATAAGTTTATTGAAGAGGCAAACGTTTCCTGATTGAGAGGCTTTCAAAAAATCCACGAAATATCAACATTTGGACATATTTTTCAATGCCTTTACTACATTTTTAAATCAAACATTAGCTTCGGTTTACCTATCGAAATTAGGTAGATTTGCTACCACATTACCTTTGATTCGCAGAATGCTTTCACAAGAAACTGCGACAGATCAAGAAGCATTAAGATACTCAACCATTTTCCGGCTTGTCAATTTCCAGTCATGACGAAGTTCCACAATAGAAGTATACTCGACGAGCAGAGTCGACGCTCAAGTCGGTTGCGCTAATAGCTTTGCTCACAAAATGTACCATCTCTAGGATATTGTGAACATAAATTTTCTACACCATGGTACATTCACACATGGCAATTATGTTAATCAACTTAATGACATTCCATTGTTAAATGTCTACGCCTACTGTATATAGGGCATTGAAAAGAAAAATGTCTTCCCAACAAGAGATTTCCTGACAGCCACAAAATAATGACCGAATTTTCTTCACAAGAAAACTCAAAAGATGGCCTGTCAAATTAGAACACAACACAAAACCTTGGCCGCAAACACAACGGGCTTATCGACGAGCTCACATCTAAGCAACTTATCACGCAGTGAAATTTCTAAATAACGATTTCAACTTGGAAAAGCAATTTTCTACTCTCAATCATTCTGAATAATCATGAGTCGTAGACAGGTATTTTCCTGCGGGCCAAGCCAGCTGACGTGAGTCAGGAGTTCGGGGAGAAAAACGCCAGAATGTTTACATAATTAATGACGGAACGTGGGGATGGAAATGACATCCCAATAAACTAACCATGAAATTAGACTCAGCCATCCATGAAAGGCCATTTCCCAGGTCGATTCTTATAGCAAGTTATCCTGCGAGGGTAAACGAATTGAAAAATTACTCTTTACAAATATTTTAGCTTGTCACGCGCAGCTCATTGTAGGTATAGAGGAAGGGGAGCAATCCTATGTGGGTACGTTTATTCCACATAAAATGTATTCATAATACGTGGCTGAGTTATTGTCCAACGGGGGTGCAGGATATGTGTTTGTAGTATGTAACAAGCGAATTCATCGTTTCGCTTTTTAAAGTTCACCATAATATTCCAGGTGGATCGATAAAAGCTCATTTTGAAAAAGATTTATGACCGTGGCAAATATTTAGAGGCAGCCAGGAATGAGCTGAGTATGTACAACTCCTGAAAAGCGACCGTAGTGAGCATTTTCCGTTGAACGTTGAGCCGTGGTGGCGGTGGAAATGGGCGTGAGGTGTTTTTCTTGACGCTCGAGGCGGGAAATGGACTGGGAAAAGCTCGCGATAATAAATGTGTTGAAATGTTATGAAGCAAAATGCTCGATAGAGAAAAATGGTATTGGTGCCGTTTGGATTTGAGATGTTGATCCGGGGTGTTCAGATTTGATGGGCAAAGAGATTAGAGCACTGTGAAGTTTGTGTTATTCGAAATCAATGTGATGTGGTGCAATACTGTACTTCTTTCGTCGTATTTGGGTTCTTTTAAAGGGAAATCTATGCCAACCTTCGGGTCACTTGAACAAAATAAAAACATATATTTTGGTTTTATATTCCGACAAATTCGAATCAACGAAGGATTGCGTGCCAATAAGACTAATTTTCAAATAATCTACAGGCTAAAATGATGGTATAAGTCAATGAAATGTTGTGTGCCTATTTAAAAGTTGGTCCGGTTTCCATGAACATTTATATGTTCGACGTTTTTAAGGTATGTTTTCATGTAAGATAAACGAGAATCATTAACTATTCATAAAAACAAAAAAGTGCAATCTTGGAACGTTAAAAAAATTCATCGACAACTCAGTCTATCGCAGACCAATTCAAATCACATTTTAATTCTTCAATAAATATACAAGCAGACAGAATCCCTTCGTATAATTGCACGATGCCCGCCATAAAGCGCATTCAAACTTTCATGCATCGAAACTAGCTTCCAAAAGAAAACCCAAATACATAAAAACATTTCCTTGAAACTACTTAAAAATACCTGAGCTGGGAGCGCGCACACGAAAACGAAATTGCATTTTCCCAAACAGTTTCAAACCCATAGATCTCTCAGCCAAACGACATTTCGAAGAACAAGTACCTACATGCATCCGACATTTACCCCGTCCCGCCAGGTAACATCCTCGAACAGCGCATGTATGTGGCAAGCAGGCGACCTTTGCCATTTTGCCCCAAAGCGATATTTCCCAATCTGGCCTGGAATTGATTTTGCATTTCTCTTATTATTTGCACGGTACCAAGCAGTGTCGCCTTCGCAGCGGGCTGCAGTGCAGAATGAACGTGGTGGATCTTGTGTGACTCATGACTCATGACTCATGACTCATGACTCATGACTCATGACTCATGACTCA
Organism: Nemoura dubitans; assembly: GCA_921293005.1. Lineage (NCBI taxonomy): Eukaryota > Metazoa > Arthropoda > Insecta > Plecoptera > Nemouridae > Nemoura > Nemoura dubitans. The sequence goes on along the minus strand of OV121077.1, from coordinate 30,998,508 downwards.
TGACTCATGTGACTAGGGAAAGCGAGCTGTGACTTGAAAAGTAAGCCTTTGTTATCAGCGGAAAATGTCACAAGATAATTTGTAATACATTTACTATTTTTGGAGAAAATCATTGCTTTCGAATTATGTTTAGCTTAAATTATTGCCAAATTAGATGGGAATTGTGTACTGGGGGTGAGATATTCCATGTTAGCACCTCAGTTTAATAACTGAAACAAAGTTGGTTGTTGGTTGGAGCATACAGTTATGAAGCCAACGTGGTACAAAGGTACAAGCTTAGCATTACTTAATCTAAGGTACAAGGGTACCTATACATATACTATTCTCTTCGGTGGCTAAATGCGTAGGTTTTTACTGAGATTCTAGAATGGGAAAACCAAAACTGGAGCTGTCCAACAGCCATATTCATAAAGTGTGTCCTATTCTTATATTGAATAACATTTCTGGATAAATTTCGCTTTCATGCATTCGTTTTTTAGTGGATTTAAAAACAATTTCAAGCACAAACAATCGATACTAGTTTACGCGTTGAGTTTATAATTTATATGCAGTCATGAAACAGACCATTGCTCGCGAAAACTCGCGTGCAATTACAGTTTTGCATCTAGTTGAACACGAACACGTGATTGCGAGTGATTAGAGTATATATTTAAAAAGGGTGTAGCATATAGTACGCCCAAAAGTCGAACACATGTCCTAGACTTCTGACACCATTTAAAAATTTGTCCCGGTCAAATGAAATTGAATTCTAGAAGAAGTAATAACAAGGTGTAAAAATGGCCAATGCAATTTTCATTGAATTTAATGAAGTCACCATTCCTCTATTGTTTGGAAGCATCAGATTTTAGTTCAAGTTAAGAAATCTCAGCTTGTAATTATTTTTGTAAAACCAAGATTTCTCACCCCTTCAAATGTTACTCACAAAATACGTGGCATGTTGATATACCTAATATTTTGCCAAAGTACCTCAATGATCAGATTTCAAAACTTTTCATACGGCTTTAAGAAAATGAATGGATTTACTTCTTCCCTACGAGTTACGACCATTCACTGCTGCTGTACCGACATGTTCCCAAATTTCAAACACCAGAGCATTTTGGTGGATCAAGTTTTAAAACTTTTGGCTCATTAGCTTGATTATAGTGTTCATAGTGGATACTGGATAAAGATACCAATCAACGCCTTCATAACTAGAAATAGCGATAAACTTTTGCTATAGCATGCCACAGAAATATCAAACCAGTAGCAAAACCTATAGTTTCGGAAACAATTTCCACTCGCTTTCGAAGACCATGAGGCTACACAACCACCCAAGCCTTCACTGCACCAAACCACCAAACATCTACTTCCATTCCTCCTTCCCATTCGGACAGGCAAATACTTCAGGCGAGCCGTCTGCCGCTAAGCCTTGACACGATTGGTGGGTTTCCGGTCTCACCGTTACGGGGCGCATCGCAACCACCTGCGCCCCGTGTCCCCCAGCGGGCGAATTTATTACCCCCCCCCCCCCCCCCCCCCCCCCCGCCAAAACGCGAGCACGGCGACGTAGTCCGCCCTGCGCGCGCCGGCAAAGCTCACCGTATAATGGCAACGGTGAAAAGACACGCTGCTTTCGTGCAGTGAGACATTGGGGGAAAATTGTGAAAAGCGTTAAGAGTGCTTTCTAGTTTCCATTTATTTTTGTGTGTGGATTGAAAACCGAATGGAATGCTGAAAAAAATCTTGCGCGTTTTAGTTGCCAGAGGCTCTTTTGCGTTGCCATTTTCTGTGGAGATGAAAATGAAAATGGGGGTGGGAATCTCGTCGGAGTTTTATTACGAAGTTCGTCACATACATTTTAATTCGTTTTGACACGTCCTGGAAGTAGAAGCTAGCTCTTTGTCATTGCGTTTAAGCCGAAGGCGATGAATGTGTTCGCTGGTTAGTGCCCTAACGAATTGTTGGAACTGTAAAGTTATGGCCGGAGACGAGCTTAGATTTCTTGGACTCTAGGCCCAGTTGCTGAATGGCTGGTTATGGAATAATAACAGCCCCATTCTTTGCCGACTTTCTGTTAAACGACGTGAGGACTTAATAACCAGCAAGAGTGAGCAAAAGTTAAGGAACTGGGGGCGTGTTACAGAACGAAATCTTAGCGTACACAGCTCACTTATCTTAAAGTTACGCAAAGTCTCCGTAATTTGCCCCCCAGGACCACAGCGTAACGTATCTGTCAGGCTGAATCAATGGATGACTTACGCCAACTTTAAGATAAATGACAAAATGTTTCTGTAACATCGAATTAACCACCACCTAAGTCCATCTTAGCGCTTGCGTAAAGTTACGACGAACAGCTCATCTTATCTTAAAGTTACGCAAAGTTCCTGTAATTACGGAATTTCCGTATATCGAAGAATTTAAGTATCCTAGACCGAAAAAAGAGTCCGTTACTTTCTCATTAGAAAGTACGCAGTGACGGACTATAGAATTAGAAAGTAATATATAAAATAAACGCGACAGCCAGCCAGACAAAAACACAAACTGTCTTTTTTCTCTGGTCATACTGCACACACCCCAGATTTCGCATCAAATATTGAGTCCGTTCCAGCAGTTTCCATCCCTCCACCGCGAAGTGTGAAGTATGCTGGACCGGTGCACTAGTGTTGTGTGGTAAATATTTTAAAACGCTGTTTACATGTTTTTGTCCTGCAGACGAGGAGAGGAAGCTGTTGGAGCGCGAAGGCTTCACGCAAATCCAGTGCATCAATTATTTGGACCCCGAGTTTGCGCGCGGCGAAGAAGGAAGGACGATCTGGCAGCACAGTAAGCCTACTAATTACATATTTACAATGTTCAATGTCCGTCAAAGTCTTGATGGCTTGTCGGAAACGTGATTGCACTCAATTCAGTTTTAATTTATTTCATGATGTTTTGATCAATTTCCCTCATTTCTTCGAGGTTAAAACTTTCTAAACTCCATTTCACGTTGAGAAGGAGAGTGGATTTGCATCTTCCTCGAAGACCCACCGCTGATGGACACGAGCTATACGTTTCAAAACTTACAAGCCATGTCTTGAGTCGTAGAAAAGGCTCTACGGACAGTTTTAAAACTAATGTCTAGTTTGTAATGGCAGTAGGTCCTCGAGGAAGAAGCAAATCCACTCTCCTTCTTAACGTGAAATGGAGTTTAGGCGCGAAACAAATAAACCAGACAATTACCTTACACCTAGGATCAGAATGTGAATACAATTCAAAACAAATTAGATTCAGGATCAAATTCTTTCTCTATAGCTGTTTTGCATATAGTAAAGAACATAAAATTTTCATACCCATTCTACATAACACAGTAGTCACAGTTTATAGAATAACATAAACGTTCTAGAAGTGTATAAGTTTAAGGTGCAGGTTCTGCGTATAAAATGAGTATTATTGAAAATAGAAATCCCAGTGTTTTTCCGTGTGTTTTATTCATTTATTGCCTATGGTTCTACAAGTGCTGAACAATCCTGTATGCATTGGCCGCGTGATACGCTGCATAATATATGTTCACCAGTGCAGCTAGAGTTTTCCTAAAGTGCAATGACCAAGCTGCAAATAATTCTGCAGCCTGTCATTCTCATTCAGGGAGCACAGTGAGCTGATTACAAAATTACAATTACAATCGTATTAAAATCACAGTCAAGATTATCTTGTCAGAAGTGTCACTGAGTTTTGATAAGTTATGCAATTACGGACATGCGTCTTGCATTACGCAATTTCTTGTCCGCTTCTAGCGACGCGTGCTCAATTTCGAGTTTGTCGAATGAACGCGGGTATTGAGCAGGTGCTTGGCCCAGGGGCGCTACTAGAGGGGAGCAGGCATACCCGCGCTCTGGGGCCTCGGGCTCATGGCGTAACTAGAGGGGAGCAGGCATACCAGCGCTCTGGGGCCTCGGGCTCAGGGTGTAACTAGAGGGGAGCAGGCATTCCAGTGCTCTGGGGCCTCGGGCTCAGGGCGCAACTAGAGGGGAGCAGGCATACCAATGCTCGGGGCCCTCGGGCTCAGGGCGTAACTAGAGGGGAGCAGGCATACCAGTGCTCTGGGGCCTCGGGCTCAGTGCGTAACTAGAAGGGAGCAGGCATACCAGTGCTCGGGGGCCTCGGGCTCAGGGCGTAACTAGAGGGGAGCAGGCATGCCAGTGCTCGGGGGCCTCGGGCTCAGTGCGTAACTAAAGGGGAGCAGGCATACCAGTGCCCTGGGGCCTCGAGCTCAGGGCGCTACTAGAGGGGAGCAGGCATACCAGCGCTCTGGGGCCTCGAGCTCAGGGCGCTACTATAGGGGAGCAGGCATACCAGTGCTCTGGGGCCTCGAGCTCAGGGCGTAACTAGAGGGGAGCAGGCATACCAGTGCTCTGGAGCCTCGAGCTCAGGGCGTAACTAGTGGGTAGCAGGCATACCAATGCTCGGGGCCCTCGGGCTCTGGGCGTAACTAGTGGGTAGCAGGCATACCAGTGCCCAGGGGCCTCGGGCTCAGGGCGTAACAAGAGGGGAGCAGGCATACCAGTGCTCTGGGGCCTCGGGCTCAGTGCGTAACTAAAGGGGAGCAGGCATACCAGCGCTCTGGGCCCTCGGGCTCAGGGCGTAACTAGAGGGGAGCAGGCATACCAACGTGCTCTGGGGCCTCGTGCTCAGGGCGTAACTAGAGGGGAGGAGGCATACCAGCGCTCTCTGGGCGCAGCGCGCTCTGGGGCCTCGAGCTCAGGGGGGGGGGGGGGCTCGCGGAGGCCGAAGTTGAACTGAAAAAAGAGGCAAACGTCATTGGCCTTCATTTTTCGATTCAACTTTTCTAATTTGGCAACACTGGAGGGGGTAGGGGGGCCTCGCATTTTTTTTTTTTACTGTGGGCTTTCGATTTGAAGTCACGCCACTGGTTGGACAATACAATGTTGCGCTCCGTAATGCAGAAATCTCTCGTTTTATAGGTAGCATGTATAGTTTCCGGCTGACCCGACAAAAGTGTTGACATCGAATCTTACTTAGCTACAGGTCATATTCCACTAGGGTTGTAACCCGCCGATCCGTTCCGCCGGTTCCAACCCGCGGGCTGCAATCCCATTGGAATACGTTCTTGTAGGACTACTGACTTTCGCCCCATAGCTTCTAAATCTGGTTTAGGAATAATGGTACGCTTATTTGCAGTAATTGATCTTATTGGCTGAAGGAAAAATTTTACGGTCAATTCATTTCGTAACCAGTTTTTGAGCAGAAGAAGCTTTTGAGTATCAAAATTGGCTTCCCCATCTACCTATATGTCTTTCTCCAAAACCAAGGATATAAAACGAAAATAAGTTGTAGTATACTTTTTATTTCAATTACATTTCTAAACCCGCTTTGAGATGGAGGATGGAGGGTCGTGTTAACCAGAAAGTGCTGTATTCAAATGTTCTAGAATTATAGTTTGAGAAAGAATGTGTGCATGATCTCAGAATGCATGTTAATTCTTTTGAAATCTGTTCTCAACATAAATATTTGATTTTAATGCTATAAACTTTTATTATGCAACTGGTGGTACATGCAAGTGTTTTAAGCGAAGCAAGTGGAGCAAGTGGAGCAAGTGTTTTAAGCGAAGGAAGTGGAGCAAGTGGAGCAAGTGTTTTAAGCGAAGCAAGTGGAGCAAGTGGAGCAAGTGGAGCAAGTGGAGCAAGTGGAGCAAGTGGAGCAAGTGGAGCAAGTGGAGCAAGTGGAGCAAGTGAAGCAAGTGTTGTTCGGGACGTCTCGGCCGCGACCAAGACCGATTGAACACTAAAGTAATCTGTAACCTTTTCGGGAAACAAAGTCGCTAGCGTGAGCTCTGCTTCCCCATCGAAATGCTACCCCATGCTTCAGTCTGAAGTTAGCTTCATTAAAAACAACTTCTTTGCATTCGTAACTAGTTCGGGCGAGAATGTAATTACATGGATTTATTTCAGCTAGTATACCTATAGTTTAGCTTTATAGTATATATTTATAGGTAGGTACCTAGTTCGCTTTTAAACACACTTTTACACTAAAGTTAAAAAAACGATATGCATGGACAATATTTGGAGGGATTTAATGGTTGATTTCAACTTTCAAGCTTACGTTGCCAAAATATTTGCATAAATCATACAAATTTTCACATTTTTTCCCCTACAATTACCGCGTCTTACTGTACTTTAAGTATATGTACCTACCCAACAAGCGAAGCTGCGCATCTTTTAAGGGAGCCCATCAAAGGTAAAGTCATGGCTGGAAAGATGCTGCAAGATGCGGGCACAAGCACAAGACATACTTCTATAAAGAGACACGGAACACTAACCTAAAGCTTGAGTCGCACATTTTTGGCGCACCTGATTGAATTTAACGCTTTATACCTGAACTCAATGTTCAAGTTTTCCAATTGACCGCACAGCATGCAAGAAAACGTCACAGTCCCAACATTGCAGGTGAATTTTGATTTAGTTTTTGAGCACTTTCAAGCTCTTCGCAACACATGCAACCCGAAGTGTGTACTGACGTGACACTTAGTGACGCGCGAGTCAATGTTCACCACACCAGGAAATGTTACCCAGTCAAGTATTGTTCTTGTACTTAAGGGTGGGACTGGGAAATCCCCCTATCTAGATAATTAATATAAAGTTTTTAAATAAAGTGAGGATCAATTTTGTGTTTCATATAGTTAACTGCAAATCCAAAACTTTGGAAGACACACTACAATTACTTTCAGACAGATGTGGTTAATTTTCAGGATGCTCCACGCTATTTGGTTTAAGGCTGTCACTAATAGTTTGATTAAAAATATTTTGTAGATATTCGTGAGCACGCCGGCCTCCCACACTGTATGGTACACACATTATACAGTACACACCCATGGAATAGGCACGTTGGGCTACTTATCCCACATGGTACACACCCCCGGTTCTAAAACGCTTTACAACCGGCCACGTATATCCCCGACACTCACCATGTGCGAGCTGCACTATGCAATTTGTTCAATTATTCAATTAGCCAGGTGATTTATTTATTACCGACGCAAGATTAGCTTGGAAATAATTTGATATTCGTGGCAATTTCTTCGGCGCCGAGCGCCGGGCTCTTTGCGTGGGGCGCGCAATAAAACGACGGGGCGCCTAACCTGATTTACCACGCGGCAGTGGCTTGCCTGCCTGCCTTCAACGTTAGCCACCCGTCTTCGCTCCATAGCCTAGCCTTGCATTTTCCATAAGTTACTCGGCGGCGGCGAGCGGCCATGGCACGGTTGAATGGATTTCCAGTGTTTTACGGCGCCTTGTTTTATTTTGAACCACTATCGAGTACACTTTGCACATCTTTGATGAGTTATAACGACGATGGAATATGCAATTTGAAAATTTGCAAACAAAATGACGGGTTAGAAAATTTGAGGTGGAAAATTGCTGAATTTTTTTGTCTTCGAATTGATAATTTTGATAGCGTCTGATCTTACGGTGTATTGCCGATTATGAGTCGGGTCTTACGTTGATGAGGATGAGGATGATTATGAACCTAACCTTGTCGCAGTTTTTTTAAACTTGTGAACATTACATTTAGCCTTATTTAACAAAACCTTATGGTTTGCAGTTAAGATATCTAAGGCAAGTAGGTAAGGCACGTATAGGGCCTCAACTAACCTAACAGCAAGTAAAATGTTTCAAAACTACCCGTATATATCTTAAGATAGCCAGGCAATGGTGTAAGTTTTGAAACTCTTCAACGACTGTCTAGTTAAGCTCATTTCCAATCACACATGTCTACCAGCAGTGGGTCATCTTAGAAGAAACCCAGCTACTCTCCTTTGAGTGAAATAGACATACCGCCACTCATTTTCTTGTGCTCCAATGTTCTGGAATCCGCAGTCTCCTCTGGTTGGAGTAAATTGCAGCGTCCATTATTAAATGCAGTTCGGTGCAGCGCAGAAAGTGGAACTGATAGCTGGCCTCACGGGGGCAGTTACAATGCTCCTCGGGTTTCGATCCTGCCTGACAGGAGTTAGCATTTTAAATGATATGATTACGAAATTGGAGCGTGGAAAATATGATTTATTTACGGAAATTTAATTGTGCTAATTTTGTGCTTTAAAGCAGGGAGGTTTTTTTAGCTGTTAATGTAATGGTCTCCGATGGGAAAGATATTTCATTCCAAACTGAAGCCAAGATTGTTAATTTCAAGTTTAGCGTCATAAAAACGAAGTTTCACATGTAACTGAACGCTGGCAGAAAATTTATCCACCTTACAAACTTACAATTAATTTTTACGTTCTTTCGGTGAAAAAGCTTTTACGGAATCACTTAAAAAAGTTACATGATATATTTTACTGAAAACAAAAGATTCAATAACCATCTCTAGTCTGACAAGATTCATAGGTCAATAAATATGAAAGGAAACGTTCGTATAAATTTCCCAAAATAGCTGCAAAATCTTCACGTGACTGGTAATATGAAAAGAGAACCCAGTTTCCAACAAAGAAAATGTAAAGGTCGAGTTGAATTAATTAACCATGCAACCAATTAAACCGATCTGCTGTAAAATGTAAAACTCCTGGGTATGGTGAGCTTGACCTCCATGAAAGTCTAGACAAGAGATAGAGATTGCATTTGGTTTTATACACGCCATGCAAGCTCGGAAATTAATCAAGAGGGAAATGAACCGAATAAAAGAATGTGACTATAGCTGAAAATTACCTACACTTTCTAACGCAGAACCTCGTCTGCAATTCAATTATAATTTAAATAGAAAAGTAGCCAAAGGGCAAAGAGCCATGTCTGGAAAGTTCGAACTCTATCCGACACCTAACTATTCTTTGCTAAATTCGGAAATGTAGATATCACATATTTTTTCCTTCTTTCGTGACACGTTTTCTTGGAAGAGAATTTTTCAATGTGAACTTATTTGTTTTCCAGTTAAGGAGAAAACTTTTCGCATTGCCGAACGATGTCAGGAAATTTTCTGCAAGTCTCAGTTACGAAAATAAACTCACAAAATAGACGGAATAAATGTACATCCACTTGGGTGAACTTAGTACCTACTCAATACTCATAGTCAAATAAAATCTGAAATAATTAAAGCTGTTGTAATCCACAGACAACAGTTCACTTAAACTTGATTTTGAACTTACATAAAGCATATGATTACGAACTACTAGTTTAGCATCAAAATATACGCGCTATGACTATACCTGAGCTTGGCAAGGCACGAAACACAGTACCTACTTACCTCTGAGTCACAAGTCTTAATATCTAAATATGTTTCTTTGTTGTTTTCAGTTCAACACTGTGGTTACAATATATTTATCATTTCTAGTACATTTCTAGTATTTCTAGTATTTTATAGTAGTACATTTTTACACTAAGTTGAATTATACAAATAACAGTGTAATATAGCATTTTATAATATTTTAATAGTTGGTACATTCTTAACTCAATTTATTTTTCACTTTCCCTGTATGATCGTTTGGTGAGTGGTGGTTATGAGTGTTTGGAGGTCCCCAAGTGTTTGGTTACCCATGATGAATTTCTTTAACTGCAGATTTATCAGATGCAGGTTCATCAAAAATATGCTTTAATGCACAATATGTGCAACGACCATAACATGTCGGTTATATTAACCGAGTTGCGGTAGGTACTTGTAAGTAAAATAATACTAATGGGCTTGCATGCAATCAATCAGGTAACTTTATAACTAATCTTCGTCGTAATAATCAATTTTAGAAAACTGTATAATATGTTTCGTTACCCATTACGACTTAAAACAGACAAGTTTATCTATAGACCCACCAAATATGTACGAAAACACGAATAAAGGTACGTTAGTCTTACCTTTCAAGCTGCAGACGGTATGAAAATAGCCCACATTTCGTCGATACTTGTCAATTTAATCTGCAGGAAAAATGGCACAGAAAGTTACACCCATTCACTTGTGTTCGTTACTCCATTTTTGGACAATAATGCACTGACCACTTTAATATTAGCAACGGCACACTAACTATTATTGGAAACCTCGTTAACGCAGGAGGAACAAAAAAGGAACACCTGTCCCGAGCGAATCTCGGCGACTACTGACCTAATAATGTGCCACAAGGTCAGATTTGTTGACGACTGATAGGCAGGTCCGCTACCCTCCTATTACGATGACTCTCTGGTAGACTATTTACAATATCGTTACTTGTAACGGCTGCTTTCAAATTTTGCAGCAAGATTTCAAATGTTTGGAGCCCTGTGGATATAATTAATATTCCTCACATTTAAAAATCTTGAAAATATGTAAAACATTCGAAACTTTCGACGCTATTTACCTATTAGAAATAAATTGCTGCATGAAAACAATGAAGTGATCATTTTCAAATCTAAGTAATCAAATTACTTCAAAAACTGTTCCAACAGGAAAACCATGTTATATGCCATCTCCGTTTTGCAAAATTGCAGTTTGTAAGATACAAAAGAGAATACAATGGTTTACAAAATACAATGTGCACACTATTTTAAAGGTTAACGTTATTCATACATATCTATACTATCAATAACCATAATATCTTACCAATATAATTACTACGTCCCAGAAATGAGTGACAAACTACCGATCCCAAACCCTCCAAAAGCTGCTCAATCACTCATTACCTATAGATAAATTTGTTGCAAGAAGACTTTGGAGCAACCGCTTGCATCGCTAACGGAAAAACGCCCGGAGTACCAATCTGCTCTACCTCAACACTTTTAACACTTTTAACATCTCCTAAACGCCGTATCACATTACAAATCACATCCTCAGTCCTTGCAGTCCCTCCCAAATCGAACGTGTGGACTTTGTCCACGTTGATGGTCATGTCCACGGCTTCGCTGATCAGAGTTGCATGATAGTTGTGCCCCAGATAGTTGAGCATGTCGACAGCTGCGTTAAGCATTGCGGTGGGGTTGGCGATGCCTTTTCCTGTCATCGACTCCCCTTTGCCCCGGTGGCCTGTCTCGAAGACTGCGACATCGTCGCCGTAGTTGCGACCGGAGACGAGTGCGGGACTTCCTGGGAACAAGTGAGGAACTTCCTTGAAACAAGTGAGGGAGTTCTTTGGCAGAAGTGAGGGAGTTCCTTTGAACAAGCGGGGAACTTTCTGCAAACAAGTGAGGGAGTTCCTTTGAACAAGCGGGTAACTTCCTGCAAACAAGTGAGGGAGTTCCTTGAAACAGGTGAGGGAGTTCTTTGGCAGAAGTGAGGGAGTTCCTTTGAACAAGCGGGGAACTTCCTGCATACAAGTGAGGGAGTTCCTATGAACAAGCGGGTAACTTCCAGCAAACAAGTGAGGGAGTTCCTTGGAACAAAAGGGACACTGAAAATTAACAAAGACAGAGAAACTTGTGACTTTGGAGCACAGATGTGTATCGAATGGACGGAGGTTCTTTTTGTCAAGGCACTGGTCGTATAACTGCGTATGTGAATGATTCGATGCGCTGATGATAATAAATTTATCCTAACCTAGCAAACAAGGGAAAAGTTAAAACATGCTGTAGAGGTGTGATTGATTTCTTTTTTATTTATTTTCATTTTCAATGCAATTGCTGGCTATTACCAGCTTTGATTGAGTTGTGGTGTAATAGATTTGTCGCATTTGTCCAATAGCGTCGGTGAATGATAGGTTGATGATGCGGTTGACGGCGAACTTTACCTACATGAGCCTAGAAGAGAGGAAGGGGAATCCTGAATCGACATCGAAACTGTACTGCTGAATACCACAAAGAAAATGTGTCCGAAGCAAAGGCCCAGTGCAACTCGTACTATTCTATGCCCCAGTCCTTTTGAACATAACTTGTCGGCATAACGTTTAGTATATATCCACGCATAGAAACCCTGACTTGGCAAAATGTTGCTTAACTTCATTGGCTAGAAGAAAACTTTTGCACCTATGGTGATCGCACTGTATCGTTTCCTCACCCATGCACCCAAGCATCAAGTTGGTGACTAGCGAGCCAGCGAGATTAGTGAACAGGAGCATGTCGTACTGATGAGGATCCTTAGTCAACCTCTTCACCACGCTCTCGAACTCAGCGTTGGCGAATCTGATCTGTGGGAACTCGGCAGCGACCTTCGAAGCGCAGGCAGTGAACATGCCGTCGCCGATCGGCCAAATCTGCCGCCGGTTGACGCACAGGATTGACTTGCGGCCGTGTTCGACTGCGTACTTGAACGCGAACCTTAGGGACCAGAAGTGGCAAATTCTATTGGAGACCTACTTTCAAGACGCTCTTACAAAAAATGACTGTTCAATTTTCAGTTATCAGTGTCATTGTCATGTTATGAACATCATGTCAGTTTCAAGTCAATGAGAACACATTCTATAAATTATTATATTCGGTAATCGGTATCACAATGATGTTTGGAAATTCCCTTTGTGAGACCAAGTCCAAAGCTAAAGCATCAATGAAACTGAAAGTATGTCACAGAACTACAAAGGAAAATGAAATAACCTTGTATTTGACGAACGGAAAAAACTCGTTTGAAAATGGAGTTGTATGTGCTATTTTTATTCAAACTGCGTGTGCGTGAAAACAGACTACACAGGGAAATAACTTTAAGATAGTACTTTTGGTTGCCATTGGTGAAACAAAAAATGCGACTGATCATAAGATCTTCAATGGTAGATTCTTGGCCTGGCAAAATTTGTGAATACATTAGTGTAAGTTCATGATCTTGAGCTTAATGCTCTATATTTTCTTAATAATTTAGTTAAAACTTTCTGACTTTGTTGTAGAGAAGTGAAGGAAGTAAAAGTTGTTATTTATATCAAAGTTACATATAGGTAGTTGGTTTATCCATTCTGCCCATGGTACAACTCCTATATTACAGTTGCATATAGTTGGTTTATCCATTCAGCCCATGGTTCAACTCCCCGACAACTTGTTGTAAAATGAACCAATGTGTAAATATGTTTGCACAGTGCTCAAAATATTTTAATGTTATATACCTAGAACGACAAAAGACGACCAGTAACACGATATACGCAACCTCCTGGAGTACCAGCAAGCTAGTAAGAGATTGTATGTTTGAGTGAAATTATCAACCGACTTGATTCCGCCCTGCCGATCAATCAAATCAACGACTTGTCCCATACCTCGCCGTCCTCTCCGAGTTCCTAGCAGTGACAATCTTCATGAGCTCAACGACGCCGGGCCTGGGTTCGTGCTCCAGCATCATGTACTCGCCCTCTGTGTTCTGCCGCACAATCACCAGATCCACGTCCTTGTGCCTAGAGAGGCACAGAAGAAGCTGGTGTCACAGAAGGCATGGAATTTTAATCTGTAACAACATTGCGATGCGTTGGGCATTTTATGGATATTTTTCTAAGATTTTACTAGCATCATTCTGAAAAGAGGTTGAAGGATGCAGAAGATTTAATAGTCTGGGCTCTACGAAACATTTTGAGCGCAACTAAACGGCAATAGATGTGGTAAACTTCAGCAGAACTTCAGCACAAACTTCAATAAGTGCAGTTTTTCATCAAATCTTATCTTGTCGTGTTCTTCGGCACTCAAGTAACGGTTTCATGATGAGAGTGCACCACAAATCAATGAACTGATCTTGTAGGTATAGGTGTACTGTGTACCTGGTGTTGACTCCAGGATATGACTTGTACTGGATCACGTTGGCGTAGAGGTCAAGGTTCCTTCTGAGCGCCATGTTGCGCGAGTAGCCGATGTTGTCGCAGGAATGACTCTCGATGCTGCCCTTGAGGGCTACCCCGTTGCGGCGGATGGAGATTATACCTGGATCGAGAAGGGGATGGGTTCGAGAAGAATAGGATTGTACCTGAATTCTTACCTATTGAGGAGAGAAGGTCGCACTCTGGATGACTAGCGATGTTTCAGACATCTTCAAACTAAATAGGTACCTACCTGTACTTTGTAATATTATTTGCAATCTACCTATTTGATCTTTGACACATTATAATATGCACTCTGAAAGTCTAAAGCCAAAATAGGAACGTCCAAATATAATGTCATGTTTCAGATATCTTCAAACTAAATATAGGTATCTGTAGTCCTGTACTTTGAAAGATTGATTGCAATATACCTATTTGATCTTTGATACATTATAATGTGATCTATGAATGTCTAAAGCCAAAAAAAGAACAACGTCAAACTTTCCATAAACACTCACAGTTTCATTATATAGCAAACATTGTCAGATTAAATCGAGAAGCTTCAACTATTGCAATTTCTTTCAGCTCTCATTTCATCGTAAACCACTGGGACGATGATTCATTAACATCAAATCAAACTGTCAAATCCATACATGATACATAGATGACAGCGTAAGCACGTCCTGCATACATTTCATACCGTGTGCAAAGTCGTCGTGACATTTCTGAATGTCTTCCGACGGTTTCATATGGATCTCTTCGAACACGATGGGCGCCCTACTCGCAAGGAGCACTTCCTTGACGCCGGCCCAAAGTTCGATCCCGATTCCCGCGCCAGGGATGACAGTGACAGTGTTGTTGCCTCCATAACGCGTAGGGCATTTGACTCGGTACCGGGAGTCTGTGAACTCGTGCACCGTCCTGGGCTGAAGGAGCTTGTACACCGAGAACTTGCTCTCTTCTGATGTTGAGTTCAATCGTTTGAAGAACTTTGGTATGGAGTTTGTGTAGGTTAGTTTCAAACGAAGATGCGTCATGTTTGTTTGACGGTTTGACACTAAATTTGTGTTCGTTTTTTTTAAATCAACTGTTTGTAACGGATGTGAGCACCGGAGCTGTGAGCGCTTTCTTCTGTTTTTAGAAATCGCTATTTTAATACTTTGGAGAAAAAATTATTCCGATCATTCCAAATTTCTAAGGAATTGGGGAGTAACTTTTGCCTTTCTTTTGCTGCTCAACTTCTTGAGTTGAAATTCTCTGCGGTTTTCCGTGATATCCTATAATTTCCCTCAAAATACTTCCATAAAGCTTAACAGCATAATGCATAACATGTTCAAAATACTCATGCTCCAAGAAATTTCACATTCAAAGCACAAAGCTAGAACATAACATATTCTTTGTTCTGAAAATAAAATGACTGTTGTAATAGACTGTACCAACATTATTGCTACGTGTAGGGTTTCCTTGCTGTCACACCCAATAATTTAATCATTCACAAATTGACGCTTGAACCTACTAACTAATTTGACCCAACCAGCACCCGAATCAACAAATAACTTCCAAACAAGAACGAATCTATAGAACGTCGGGTCAAATGATTATTGGGTGGACAAAAAATTACCAAGCCCTCATTAACCTTTCCTCTCCAACCCAAAACCACCAAGATATCGTAAAATCTCGCGTGACTTCCACGTGTTTCGTACCCTCATGCTTTCACACGAAACCAAAAGCTGGACGAAAACGCACCAATTATGAATAAAACACGGACCAGCCTTAATATGCCAATCGATTGACCAAAGGCCTGTGGGATCAATGGCTTTGCAGTCCCTTTGTAAAATCGTCCTTTGACATTTAAATTCTTTTCCCCTTCCGAAAAACGAGTAATCCATGAAGAATGTACTGCGATGGTTTGCCGTTAGTTTATCTATTATTTAAGGGAGAACTCTAATGGAATTTGGTTATTATGGCGATGACGCCTGTTATGGGCGGCGATCGTTTTTCGATTTGGAACAAATTGAAAACTGGAGGAGAATTAAATTATTGCTAGACTGCACATCAAATAGTAGTTTGATTGCTTTGCAATGCTTTTACGCTATGCTTTTACGCATTGGATGCCAAGTATAGTTTCTGTGGTGCTACGTAACGTTTTCAATGGTCTGTTCTGATACTCATAATTTTCAGATTCCTAAAGGGGCAAAAATCTGTATGGGATAAAATCCATGAAAAAGTATTGTCATTTCTGCATTTAATATCTATCTATCACAATAAGTAGAACTTATTTTGTATGTGACTCTGGTCCGTTGAATGTTGAGACAAAATAATGTAGTAACCCTCGGCTGGAACCGGTTCTCATATAGATTTTCCAATCACAGCCACAAGTGAATCGAATTTGAAGTGTCGTTATTTCCATCGGATCCCATGAGATTTGAAAATGGATCAAATATCTCAATCGCTCGTTCACTGCAATGTCGATTGTACTATGTTATTAGTATTTGTCGACATAGCATTGTGTGGGCGTAAAGGAAGTGGAAGAGAAAACACATACGATATTCAGCGATGTATTCAGCGAAACGTTGACAGAAAATTTTCAAAAAAAGAACCAAATAAAAGAAAATTTATAAATGCCGTTTGAGAATATCTCTGCAACGTTATTTGCCTAATTGATATTTTCTAGCTTCGTCTCCCTTTCATTTAAGCCAGTCAACATACGCTTAAGTGTCCAATCTATTTCCCCTCTTATCATTTTCCTTTAAACTTGCAACTAACCGAAAACAACATTTTGTAAACGCCACGATTCATTCACATCCAATGTGTACAACAACCAAAATCTGTATCTCCTTTTCCAGGAATGCAGAACCTGTCCATTTCTTGCTCGCTGGTCTGTCTGATCATCATGGGCTCCTCCGCGCTCGTCGGCGCCTTCGGGGTTTTCAAGCATCAGATCAGCGCCGTTTTGGTGACGGGGGTCATGTACTTGCTCGCCGGTAAGTGCCCCCTTCCCCCCTCCCAAAAACAGTGAGAGCAGTGGACTGTGATAGACAGTGGAATGGAGATAGGTAAGTGCCCCTTCCCCCCCCCCCCCCGACAATAGTGAGAACAGTGAAATGTGATAGACAGTGGAATGGAGATAGGTAATTGCCCCCCCCCCCCCCCCCCCCGACAATAGAGAGAACAGTGGATTGTGAAAGACAGTGGAATGGAAATAGGTAAGTGCCCCTCCCCCCCCCCCCCCCCCCCCGACAATAGTGAGAACAGTGGATTGTGAAAGACAGTGGAATGGAGATAGGTAAGTGCCCCCCCCCCCCCCCCCCCCCCGACAATAGTGAGAATAGTGAAATGTGATAGACAGTGGAATGGAGACATTCTAAACCGATATTATAGTAGTGATAAAGCACTATCTGTTTACGATATATAGTTCATCATACAGAGCAACGGCTACGCGAGAAGGATTTAAATGCAGATAGTTTGTTGGTCCTTCGAGAGATAGAGAATAGGGGTGCGATCATATAGCTTTAGCTATACATTAGCTTTGGCTCGAAATCACTCGATATCTATTGGATATCGAGTATTATATCACTGCCTGCAGTGAAATTTAAAACGAACGATTTTGAAATAACAACGTTCATTATAGTCCCCCTATACAGTGACGAGTGATAAAAGGCAGAGCGAGTGAAACAGATAGTATAACAGTTGTGCCGACATCTAACTATTGAATTCTTATCTATACTACGTTTTCATAGGGGAGAGGAACCGACATTCAATTTTCATTTGACATTCAGCTTTTGCATGGCCCATCTGTGTAGGATCTATCTGTGCTGAAAGGTTAGGGAGTACCCACCCACACATACACACTAAGCTTAGCAGTCACTTAGCATCGCAGCCTTCACACGGAGTAGCCACTATATAAGTACGTCGCTTAGGAGCCGTTTGAGATAGCACCCACGGGGTTAGAGAGTAACGCCTCAAGTTTGCATAGTGGCTATCATATGTGTAATGCTAGGCAAATAGCTTAATGTAGGAATGGGGTCTCAAGGGATATCTTGCTGAATTTGGACCTGAAATCATAATCATTTCCCATGTTTTGGACTAGCATAAGGTAAGAATAAGGTAAGAGAGCGGCAACAACTGACCCTATAGGGTAGGGTTGGAATTTCATGTAAAATATGCTTGATATTATTTCCAATGTATATACATATTTAATGTGCTGCCGTCCACAACAATCTGTCCATTGCTGACTCTATCATTCTTTAAATTTTCTGCATTCAGAGAAGTTTGTCCTGTATTTTCCGAAGTGCACATTATATTCTACTATACTTTCTATCTTCTCATTTTCCGTGATATGCTTGGCCAGTAGTTTACGGCAGTGTTGGTGAATGATTAATATGATGGTGACTACGGAAATAGTGGTCAAAGCCAAAAGACTTGTGGTTCGATTCTGGTGGTTGAGGTTTGCGGTTGTTTTATTATATGTTCTATCCTGGCTTCAAACTCCCTGAGCAAGCAATGGAGAAATGGGTTCGCAATTCAGCAAGTTTAAATAAAAACATTTCTGTATTATACAGTTGTGTTTGCTTAGTGTTCATTGTCATTGAATGGAATTGAAGAGAAATCCACCAGTAGTTTTTCATTAGTTAAATTTTCAGCGAAATTTCGGTACCAATTATCATCAGTTCGATACATTTTCTCCTGGACGCAACCCGCAGAGCAAAGTATGGCGCCTCCATCTACAGAAAACTTGGCTCCTCCACCAATTTCTCACTTACCGCTGATTTCATACCTATAGTTATGTATTAATCGTTAAAGTAGACATGAGACTAAGAAATTTAATAATCGTTAACATCATTCGCTAGAAAAACGACTGGTTGACCCGTCAAAAAGTCAGGGCATGGATCTGCCCTGATTTAAGTATGTTTCACATCTCTGAAAAGTTTCGGCTTTTGGTCTGTTGAGCGCGAACAAACTTCCCTGCTGAAAATTCTTCCCTCGATCTTGCAAGATTTGTCACAATATTGAGACAAGATCTTGACACAAGATCTTGTGGAAAATCTTGTAATATTTTGCAAGATCGTGGGAAGATCTTGGTAAGAATTTTCAGCAGGGTTAAAACACAAGTTACTTTTTTGAGGGGATGGGGGATAGTTAAATGAAAAATTTCGCTCCGCTTGCTCCACTCTCTACTCTCATCAATTACACTAGTACTAAACTTGTGAGGAATAATTTCATACTTGAGTGATAGGAAGGAACCATTTCGTATACCATTTTTTCACGCATTTTAAATAACATATCCCATTTAAGGTATGCATTCATATTTCATACCTTTATGAAAAACGTATTGGAATTCATTTTATTAAATAAAACCTCATATACTGACCAAAGCGCAAAGATCATTTTTGCGGAGGGTTGCAAGTGTACAAAGATGTAAAGGACATAGGAGTCAAGGCAACTGGTTCATTTCTGGATTGTGAAAGAGGAGGAGGAGGAGGAGGAGGAGGACACCCTGTAACCGAATACTCGTCGTAAAGTCAGGGATGGTTCCGTCTCTGACTTTAGTATGCTTCACATCTCTGCAAAGTTTCGTGAATAATATTTATAACTTTTTGATTTTGGTCTGTAGTAAACACACAACACAAAAATACGTACATACATATACAAAAGTGTGACTTCTTTTTGGGGAAGTGGAATTCAAGAATCGCTCTACGCACTCACATCGCTACGCACATCAATAATTATTACACTAGTACTAAACGTGTGAGAAATAACGTTATACATGAGTGATAGGTAGGAACCATTCCATTTGCCATTTATTCACGCAACTTAATAACACTTTGTATTGGAATTCATTTGATTAAATAAGACCTCAGATACTGAGCAACGCGCTAAAGATTATTTTTATTTTGGGTCGCAAGTGTTCAACGGTGTAATGACAGAGGAGTTTTCGTAAAAAGAGGAGAGCGAAGTAATTTTGTCAGGGGTTACGACAGCACAGCCTGTCTATGCCCAGCTACGTGGTATTGAGGCCAAGTCTTATGACAGCCAATCTTAGCCGGGGAAAAGGGCACTGCTCTCCCACGTTTTCAAAAACGAACGAAGTGAAGATGTGATCACGTCGTCTCTACAAATAAAGAGATCATCGTGGGTAGCAAGAATATTATGATCCTCATAAGAGCGTTGATATGAGGTACTTTCAGCTATAGTTGCTCAGGAATGCATTGAAGTAATGCATAATATTTATTTTTCAGTCAAAATAATGAATAGTTGTATCTTGTGATAAAGATCCAAAATATCTCCACACATTCTGAATTGTTTTTTACACCAGTTGTCGACTACTGTAATTCTGCCAATTGCATGACTTTCCTAAATTGGGGTCAAGCACCCAACATTTAGAAGCAAATTAATTTTACTGCACCTCATTTGTTGCTGTCGACCCATCTTTTACAAAATATAACTCATAGCTCCTGTAGATCTACATAATATTATGTTTTGTCAATTAGCAAATAACAATTTTAAAAATTGCGGCTATAGTACTGTTCCACATAACCACAATCTTTTTTTCTCATCGAGTTAACTTAGCGGTCACTCACCACACACATTGCCACAAATTACCGTTGCCGCACAGAACAGAATTCAATTAGCGCTGATATATAAACAGGATGGCGGTGTGCTGCAGGGCGTAGTTGCTATGCTGATGACGTCAGCAGCAGGTGACGAAATGCTGACACAGTTGGTGCGTGAAACCACGAAAGCGTTATCTAATCATTGCTGAATGCTGAATGGAGAAAGGGCTAATTTTGGTATCTCAAAAACAAAACAACGACATCGGAGTAATTGCATTTTGATGTAATTTAAGTGACCTTTGCGGGGATATCGTGCTGCTTTGTGTATAGATTTTGATGAGCTATAGATAGTATTATTTCTTTTTGTCTTTGGCCTGAATAGAAAAGCTGCTTTCCATGCTGCAAGCTGCATTTTCCAGCTTAAAATAGGAAATGAATCGAGCGGAAATGAATTTGGGAAAACACAATGCAATTTGAAAGGAAATTACGTATTTTAATGGGAATAATACAATTTATCATCCACGCGAAAATCCAATTTAGATTTTGATGGGTTGGGTTTGTTTTGCAAATAGTGGTGAGTTTATTTGCATTGTATTTAAAACTTAATGCTTGTTGATAAAACGATGGGCTATTCAAACTTGAGCAGAGTAAGAAAACAAGATCAGGTTTCATGACTTTTCTTTGCGAATATAAACAAGTTTTTTGGTTGAGAGAAAATACATTATGAATCAATCAAGATAATGATAAACACATGCAATTCGTTAAGAAGCAAACAGCACGCCAAGTTGTTTTGGATAGTGCAATCCCACTACTCAAAAGAGATTGGTACTAAAATTTGAACTTTTAGACAAGTAAGCAGAAAATGTCGTATTCTTTATTTTCCATTTGACCTAAATTACAAAGGTATATCTGGTATGTCAGTTAAAAATAATGTCTTAAAAAGAAACACATATCACAACCCTTTCGTTTGTCGAAGTGCTGCAGAATACAAAAGCTGGCTTGCTGTGTGCAGACAGTTGGAGACTTTAGATCTTATTACAAAGTGTCCAAGCGTGGGTTACGAGTTACAACTGATTTTTCTGCACGTGATTGGCGGTTACCATGATATTTGTGCAAAAAAACACAATCTTCCACTATAGGAGTTGAAAGCGTGGTTAGGAAAATTGGGCCATTATGAATATGCAATTAATTCCACGTCCCTTTGTTTGTGTGAAATTGAATACAGAACAAATAAAATATATTAAGATCTAACACAAATCCACCTGATTTCAGCAACGTTCGCCATGTTCACCCTGACCATAATCCACTTCAAACGCCACCAAAGCCGGCCACGCAGCAGCGACGTCTCCACCATGGACAGCATCGGCGTCGGCGGCGTCGGTTCGTCCCCCATGCTCGCGGACGGCGTGAGTGCGTCTACGAGCACTCGCGTCCTGGACCTAGACCCCGAGTTCCTTGCGGCGAGGATATTCTCCACCAACTGGAGTCTGGACCTGGGCTGGGGAGGGGTGACTCTGTGCGTGCTTACCAGTGTTCTGTGGATCCTGTTGTCGAAGATCATGCGGTACAACCCGCTGTCGCCGCAGATTACTTGATATCTGGTATAGAATGAGAGACGGGTGGGGGGGAGGAGAAAGTCCAAGGTGAAATGGACGAAACTGTGAGACTATAATGTTGAGGATGTGAGGGTTTATGGGGAATGAAGTCATTGGTAAGCAGCTATGCGTCTTTATTTTCTCAATTCACTTGGATCGGTTCATTGACAGCCATACAAATATTTATTTTATTTTTGGGACATTTTTGGGTAACGAAATATGAAGTTCACAAACAAATCACCAGTAACCAGTCAATATCGGTAACAATTATAGTATCAGTGGCTCAGGGATGACCCCCGGGGGTGGTCAGGGGAGGGTGCTAACTGGGAAATCTATCTATCCTAAACTTGATAATCAAATTTCAAACGTTATCAACTCGCCTGTGATCATGTTGATGGTACTTATCGTGGGTTCTGAAATTCCTAGATGATGAAGCAAATTTTGAGCCACTCCCAAAAAATAATTAACAATATTTTCTCTTTATATATCTCAGCTCCCCTCCCCCATCTCCCGCATGCACAAATTTGGGGCTCCCCTGCCCCTCAACTGGGAAATTTGCTAGCGTCGTCACTGGTGTCTTGTCAATTCTGTTTTCCCGATATCTTTTTCATTGACCAACCATTGCTTTCATAATTTAACAGCAAAGGGGATTTATTTAGTTGTTAATGAAAACTGGAAAGAATCAAGAATAACAAGAATAACGAGAGAACACTTAGACTGCACATGTGCATGTGAAAGAATTGGCGAGTGCAGAGTGCGAAGACGTCCACTGACATTGCATGGCCGGTAGGTCTGAAGGAAAACTGTGAAAACCATGGTTTGGGCTGCTTGTGAATTCCTCCCCGGCACTGGGAACCGTGCACCGTCGTAACTGAGTTTACCAACCGACCAAGAAAATTGGGAATTTATTCCTAATAAAAACCTACGCATTCTTCTAGTTGTTGCTGGGAATGCTAAATCGACCAAAGGTATACCTACCTTATTGCTTAATACGAGATAATCAGACAATGAAAGACTTATTCAGAGAGTCAGAGACTTAATGAAAGTTAAACTAATTAAAAATTACAGATAGGGGTATCAAATGTTAATCTATTTCAGTACTGCATCAGACCAATTTAAATGTGCGCATCCATCTGCTATCTAATATTTAGGTACATATATCTTTTTATTGTAAGGTTTATGTAGATAACTGTCCTATTCCGAAACCCACTGAGTTTACTGAGCTCAGTTACTGAGCTACTGAGAGCTACTGTAGATCTCAGTAGAGTTCAGCAGGACCGCTGGCTCCTATGGTCACTGTGCTAGGTTTCGGAATGCATCTCAGTATTGCGCAGTAGCTTTAGTAGGTTTAGGAGTATAGGGAGTAGCTACTATCTCATGGTTTAAAATTTAAATGTCATCATAAAAAAAATGTCCAGACATCATGTTAAAAGGTCGATAACTTAGGCGTTTAATGTAATTTAGGCGAAACCATAACTATTCTCAGCTTTATTGATAAGAGCCAGGCAGGGATTGATTTGTCGAGCTTTTTAGACAAAGGTGGTGCAAATTTAGAAGTAATATGGCATTACAGCAGGCCTTTATAATCATAAAAAGTCTAGATTGTATTATTATTCATAAATCAAACGAAACATTAATGATATTACATTACCTAAATAAGGACATTTTTATGTCATCAGATCTTATTTATTATTCGTGCTTTGAAAAAGCTCAGATGTCAGCATGCTAGGGCGAGGGTTGGTCTGGACTCTGGACCCTATGCTCATACACGCAATCAAAGCATTATAGCTACAGGTCATTGTCCTCGAAATTAATAGTGACCCGTTTTTACTAAATGGCATACTAAATGGCATACCTAGGTATCTAAGCTATATGCAACAACATAGTTTTTACTTCGCTTTGCATCGAAAGAAAAGTACGCTTTAGTAATATATTGAAGCTGCCTAAAAATAAAAATATTTGCTAGCTAGATATTTTCGTAGCCTTTCAATGTGTTTTTTTGTACAGGTCAATCTTGTTGTATTGGAGTTAGGTATTCAACATGGATCTTGATGAAATGTGTTTTTATAACTGACGTATAATCTATCAGGACGTGTCCTATTCGTGATTAATTCTTGCTATTCGCAGTGCCTCTTTCTCCTAGGTACTCTACTACCATAACTGTTGCAAATTTGTGCCTGCTTCGCGCCTGGAAATGCAAATAAACTAAACTAAACTGTCGACGAAAAAGTTTGCATCTTTAGTTTAGACCTGTTGAAGGTAGGTATAGTTCGTCTCAGGTTCTGATGGCAGCAACAAACCGGTTTTCTACAATGTTATAGTATAGGCCCAATGCCCCGAGGCACTGCTATAAGAACATGAGACGTACTATAGGCTACCTACCAATGCTTCACAGGATATTCGTATAAAAGTACCTATAGGTAAAAATGTACCTTTCTCAATGCATCCACTCCACTTAGGTAGATCCTTTCCAGAGTTTCACGGCGACATTTTGGTAGTTCAAAGCTGTTAATAACTTTTCGAACGAACATTTTTGATACACCTACCTACGCCACACGTCTTTCAGACCATTTGGCGAATGTTTTAAATATCATAAATACAAAGCTCATGGTAAAGATCATGGGAACATTTATTGTACCTAGTCATAACTATAGCGCAAAATGGGTAATGACTTAATAGTTATACTCACAAATTTTGTTGTAAAACAATGATATATTATTTCAATGTCGGTTGAACCTTGGTTGAACGGTTCCATCCTATTCCATTTCTTCTTTCAATCTCAGCTGCACTGAGCAGCAATTCCAGCTGGAGCTAGTAACCCATGCAATCTCCTCCCAAGCAAAACTGATTCCAGGACAAATAACTACAAATTACTGGGGTTGTTTGGATAAATGTGTGTTGTAAATTACAAGTATATGGGCCCACTAGCCACCTATAAAATGTAGCAAACCCATATGAGCATTTGTTTCCAAGCTTTAGTTTAAAATAACATATCATTACCTAATATAACAAATAACAATAATCACAAAAACTAAATACAGTGACTTACCTTTTTACCATGCAGCATTCATACCTACGTTCACTACAAACGCAGACGGTGCAATCATTGGTATCCCTTTAGCTGTTGCTTTTAATTTATTAAATTACTGAAGTACTCATTACATATTATAAAGTACGTCTCAGGTACTTTTGGCAGCGCCCCAGGACATTGGTCAGGTACTGCAGCTTTGCACAGCCTTTGCTTAAGGTAGCAGTGGTTCAAAAAAACTATTAGGTACAAACTGGAATTTGAATGCTAAATCAAAAGTCTCCCTGGTTTCGCGACGTATCGTAACATATGCTAGTTAGGTAGGTACTTTATCATTTATTTGCTTCCAGCTCATCAGAAAGGTTCAGAAAAAAGGGGCTGCTACGTGTTTCGCAATCAATTTGAGCGTTTTTACTCAAGATAATTCGCACCGATTATGTGACGTTAAATGCGAAGAATTATTAATCCCGGTAAAAGAATCTGTTCATGACTTTGAAATTTAAAATCGACTCAGAATTAAGATTTCGTAAATCACTAGGAATATTATTTTGACGACTGATCACTCATTTTATTGATCGTTCATTAGATTTGTATAGGTTTTGTTCAACGACCAGGCAGCAAAGACCGCACCGAACCGATTACTGATTAGAAAACAAGATATCCAGACCGATATCGGCCAACTCTACACAATGGAAAAGTAAGTGGTATGCAAAACGAGGGTTCTCGCGGAAATATAAAAAACGCTCTGTGGACTTCCGAACCTGAGACGTACTATATATCTAGAGACATCATACCCCTAGGCAGGTACAACCTTGTACTACCTACCTTTATCCAGTTTTTGAAAACTCCTCTTCACTGCTTCCCTAAGCTATACTCCCTAAATATAGAGGAAGGTACCTAAACTAGTAACACCTGCAACCCTTTATTCTACTGGCTTTTTAGCACGATGACAAACGAAACATACATTTTTTTAAAGACATGGTTAATATTGTAGACAATTTACAGAACAAGATTTATAAAATGGTTTACCTTCAAAATTTGGCGGCAGCGGTTTTAGGAAGGATCGGAGATGAAGGAAAGGCAGGTCTTGTTGATCCTGGAAGATAAAGTATGATTTTAAAGACCACACTTCAAACAATTCAGACATTTATTTTACGTGCCTTTATAATTATTCAGCATTATTTTTTTCACCTTATAGTTATTATCGAATAATTATGTACTTATAAACTTTATGTATTATGCAATACTAGAGTTTTTAAATATTCTTTCTTTTACATTTCGATATTGATGAAGCAAAAAAAAAGTGCATTGACTTTTAAATGTTTAACATAATTTGTAACACAGATGGTGCATTTGTTTGCTTTTACATTCATTAAACGAATGCAGCCTTCAAATTCAATGACGGAGACTACATAGGCGGGTGGCGGGTGTTTCCAAAAATGTGAAAACGAAAATGGCAATGATATAAGGATCCTAGGACACTGATAATGGCAAGAAGTACCTTGGCATGAAATCGGTTGGGTAATTTGAAAACACATAAGAGAATATATTTTGTAAGCACAGTAATGAGATGTGCATGAAACTGTGTAGGTAACCTAGAAATAGTTGCATGGCTGCCAACCAGAGTGATTGCGATTGCAGAATTAGTACATTTTTGAGAAACAAAAAAGCTAACAGAATAAAATATGAAAATGTTTAAGTTTTGCAATATTTATTATAGGCAATAGGTGAGCAGAGTTATTAGGTGTATTATTTGGTTTTCCCTCATATTTCAATTATATCCAGTATCAATCTTTCAAATCTCTTTGAAATAAATTATGCATGTTCGTCGGCTTGCCCCAATTTTTGGTATGTATGTAGGTAATGTTATGTAATTCATATTATTAGCATGATAATAAAATTGACTATAGATTTACAAACTCAGCCTATTCATTGGCAAGGGCCAGGTATTGTTAATGTGGATATTTCAATTGTATGTATCTAATATGGTTTTATTTGGAATCGTAATAAATATGAAATAACGTTCAAGTTATATTTATTTGGTGGCTTGCTGTTTGTATTGAATCTGCAAGAGGCTGCTTCGATAGATTAGCTGATTAGCTGATTAGCACTAACTGTACCAAAGAACCGAAATGGAAATGAACGCAGATCTTTGTTACACAACGAAACCCTTCCCAACAAAATAAAAGTTTAGCCAAATAAATGAAGGTACAGTATTTCTGAAAATAATGAAAAGAATAAGAAAGAACACCGCGTTATTACGTCGACATTTACCTTTCGTGCAAACACCATTGCTTGTATGTACAAATAACGATAATAATATCAACGCAAGTTCACTAAATCACAAAGTTCCATAATGTAAATCAATAAATACAAGTAGTACACCCTATCATTTTACGTCGTGTAGTTTGCAAAGTAAGTTTCATCGACAGACGACAAGCGACTTCTTCAGTGTATGCAACAGAATGAAAGAGGCTACCAATCCAATACTAGTCAACTATTTTTTGGCAAATTCTTCAACGTTTGCATTGTAGTAAACACTAAACTCCACTAAGATATTGAGCTTGAAACTAGTTGTTGAACCTATATTTGTACCGGGAATAAAAAATAGACAGTTAAAACTGTAGTGGCTATTTGTAATGTTATGTAGCATCTAGTTCTTCTTACCAGCTCTCTGGACTTGACACTACAAAATTAAAACAAAAACCTTGAAAAGGTCGAAAATTTAAACGTTTGTAGCCGTAAAAACCAAAAATAGAATAGACTAAAAGAAAATATATGGTCTACATTAATAAATGAACTAAATATACATATGTATGGTATGGATATAGTTCCTTTATCAGTAAAGACAAGAAACAAATAGAGAATCCCTGCTTGTTAAAGCATTACAATCCTTTGCTTACACAACCTAACAATTAAATAACCTTCCATCTGAAATATGCACTAACCGGAAAAACTCCCAAATACCGAGATATTTGAACTTAGCGTAGGCCAAATTACGTAAAAGCGCATCGAATACTTTGTATTCAGGACCAGCCTGTCGCTCCACATTAAGACAAACCCTCTAAAACAATTCCGTCGCCTAGATATATCAATATATATAAATACCGTTTTAACTACAATTTACACACAATTTACTAACTGTACCATCAGAAGAATGCATAGGATCGCTGAAAAGATCGACCAAAAGCGAATCAATTATCGACCAACCAACACAAAACTAGTTCATGGTAGAAACTATCAACCTGTTTTGCTTACCGCAAAGGAGAGTACAAGATCCGAAAATCCTGCCACCGCTGTGAGAAAGGCGTTCGCCGAAAATGGGTCACTATCACAACTGTTTCCCCCAACACTGAAAACAACGATGAGGAGTTCAAGAACTACTTACGTGCACTACTTAACAGTAAATGCTCGTCGAAAAACTCAAGTTAGTCGTTCCTTCGACCGAAAACCAGCGACGGCGACACGATTTCGACGAACGCCTGTCCTACAGCCACCTTCGCCGAAGCAAAACGCGCGAGCCCGCATCTCGCTTATAATCTACTGTGTCTCGTCTCGACGCGAGCGTGGCAGTGGTCGGCCTCCTCCGCCCGGCCAATCGAAGCGTGCTAGCCGCGCCCCTCACCGCTAGCTCGCCGCCGGCTGCTCGTGGATGCCGACGGAGGCCAGCACCTCCTTGAGCGTCACGATCGTCTTGCGCAGCGTCAGGCAGAAGCCCTTCGACGCGGGGATCAGCGGGAACTCGGGCAGCTGGATGTCTGAGAGCGAGGCTGCAACGGAAACGGGGCGCGGCCGTTTGACTCGGGGCCCTCAATCAGGGGTGCTACCGCATCTTTATTTTCACTTAATTTTGCTTGATATCACTTGATTTCAAATTTAATTGAAATTGATTTGAATGATTTTGTATTAGGCAAGCCCTAAGTTACATGATAGCCCTCCAGAATTGAATTCCAACTGATAACAATCTTCTAAAAACCGGAATCAAACCCGGAAAATAGTTTAACCGTTCCCACATGCATAAGCCTAGCCTGGAGCAAGGTGAAATCACTGGGAGCTTCTTGGTTGGTTTAAGTAGCTAAACCAGGTTGTATGATGTTGTATGATTGCTGGGACTTGGCAAAGATATAGAAAATCTTCCTGTCCAGAACACGTAAGTTCAGCCACTGCTTAGCCTGGTCCCCTTGACACACTGTGTTGACTGATCTAATGGCTAAAGTTGAGGCCACATTTATAGATGGAGCCGAGGGTGAGCCTGGTGTTGTCATGTGGCATGTTTCTAAAACACCAACAGCTGGAAATCACACTGTCAGACTGACAAATTCTCTAGTATTCACCATCAAGTGCTCTATGCTCGGCAGTCACCCATCCGATGTTTTGTCCAGTGCCCCGTTACTTAACCTGGCTCGTGTTTCCACTCACCGTTGTTTCTGAACGTGCCGGGCGTGGTCGGTGTCCCCTGGTGAGAATTGTTGTAACCCTCCGAGACGTCCAGCCATGAATCCAGCCGGTTCAGAAACCTGGACGCACAAACAAACTGGCGTCAGGACGGTTTCTCAACATTTCTTGCAAGCGGTGAAAAAGGTAGGTAGGTAACGACAAGAGAAAAAAATTCAGCAGTTTCGATTTCAATAGGATTAGTTAAAATTGAGCCAGAAGTTGTAAGATTTTTCTAACATTTTGCCATCAGTGATTTGATTTTGCATAATGTTCACCGCAAAGTAGACAAGACCCAAGCCTACTCAAGTCATTTTAGAAAGCATTGGCTCGATGAAAACAAACAAAGTTAAAACAAAAAGCCACGTACACAAAAACTACGAGACAAACCGCAACACTCTGTCCCATGAGAGATATATACTTTCCGCTACAGCGCTGGTGTTGCACTTTTGCGTTCCGGTAGCCCAGTGGTACTCAGCCTGCGGCCCGGCCTTCAAATTTATTACTAAATTTGAAATGCCAACTTAACATGCAGTTCTCTTTGGAAAATATATTGATTCCAAATTTCCATAACCTCTGTAAAAACTGCATAATTTCAATGTGTAAGGTTAAAGCTCCCTGAAAAGCATAGATATTAGATTTGCACCAAAAAATGCTCTAACTAAATCAAATGTTCTTGAAGATTGAATGTCGAAACCACCATTGTGTCCTAAGCAATATCAATTTTCATTGATCAAGTACAAGCAGGCACAAGTTACGAAACTGCGTTCAATCACTACCCACTTGTCAACGCTACTTATCTCGCAATTCGCAGGCTTTCCGTCAAATTACACTTTGCCGCCCGCAGATGTCACACATTCTTTCACATGGCCCTGTGCAAAAAAAGATCGAGTACCACTACTGTAGCCTAGAGAGCCTATATACGGTTAGAGAGTGGCCAACATGATAACACTTTTCTATTGGCTGTTCGAATTCCATGCTAAACGATGCCATGTTTTTACCGAGTTGATCACAAAGCGCGTGGCAGTTGTCTATATGAGTTTCTCATATTCCTTTGCATATCTACGTATTATGTACATGGTGAGGTAAGTTCGTGACATATCAACTACTGCTGAAAGGGCTGTTGAATAGTTCAAGCTGATAAAAACATGGCGCCCATACGCAGAGATGGCCACTCTCTAGCCGTATATAGGCTCCCTACTGTAGCCCATCCATCGTCAAGATGGCAGCCCTTTCTGAGACCGAAGGCATGCAAAAGTGACCAAGAGCGCGGAGGTTCTTCACGCACTTGTGCCCGTTGGCGGAGAAGTGCTGCACGATCTCGTCCTTGAAGATGGGCGGCGGGTGGGTGGCCATCTTGGTCAGCGCCTGCACCAGCTTGAGTACGGCCATCTCGTTGTACATGCGCGAGTTCTCGCTGCCCGACTGCGAGCCCTTCTGCTTCTCGTAGCCGGCCTCGTTGAAGTATGGCTCGCTGACGAGGATCAGCCCTACGGAAGCAGAACACAATAATGTTTTTGGCTCATGTCTGCTTGTCCTATCTTTAGCACAAGGCAAAAAAAGTTTTTTTTTGGGGTTTTGAATAGGGGTGTGCAAATAGTGGTTTTCTTTATTCGAATCGAATATTGAATACCTACCTAGTTTAAAAATCATAATTCAAAATTGAAATGCTAATAATTGAAAATAATTTGTTGAATAATTCATCCATTTTGAATATTTGCACGCCCCTAGTTTTCAATGCTAAATAAAACTCTCTCTAATTTCCCAAACTAGCCATATTGTCTAGAGGTTTTGAATCACATAATTTATGGAGCCAACTTTGGCAGGATCATAACAATTTAGGAAGCCAATGTTAAAAAACAGTTTGTTATTTTGTTAACATTGTTAATGCCAGTTAGCCACCACCCTTAAGGAAGTAGGTAACTAGTATACCTACGTTACAAAAACATCAGGAAATTAGCGAGACTTTTATTTATCATTCAAAAGTCAAAACCCGTTATGAAATAATTGCTAGAGGTCATTGTTGCAGGTTGCTAGAGGTCAATAGAGTTGGGACAGGTTGCCCACAGTAATAATAATAATAACAATGTGTTTTCATTCAGGGAACAAAACCAGGTAGCAATGTTGTAAATAGTATGTTATAGAACAGTCAGTCTCGCCGGACGGAAGCCGGAAGGAAGTCGACGGAAGAGGAGAGACACACCTTGAATGGACACGATGACTTGCAGCAGATTGGAGCTGGGCGTCCACACCTCGGTGCCCTTGCCGGACCACGTGCCGAGCAGGCTGACGCAGACCTTGCCGTCCTCGTAGAGGTTCGGGTTGAGCCGGTCCGAGCAGTAGCTGACGTAGTGGCAGAGCGGGGGCGCGCGTGGGTAGTCGGCCGACAGTTGAAAGTCAAAGAAGAACAGGCCGCCCTCGTAGGGCGTCTTCTCGGGCCCGCGGATCATCACCGAGTACAGGTCCTGGAAGCAAGCGAGGTCAACTCAGGCCGCCCTCGGAGGGCGTCTTCTCGGGCCCGCGGATCATCACCGAGTACAGGTCCTGGAAGCAAGCGAGGTCAACTCAGGCCGCCCTCGGAGGGCGTCTTCTCGGGCCCGCGAGAAGAGAATAAACTATTCAAACTGCTATTAGCAAAATCATGTCAAGTTAAACTAGCACAGTAATCCTTACAAAAGGGTAGGATTCCCTGCAAGTATTGACGATACAGTACGGCTTCAATTACCATTCAATACCCAGTTTGGAACAGTTATTTCAAAAGTACGGATGTATTAAATGGGAATCCAGTTGCACGACGTACATAAAGGGAAGCAGTGCCCGCCGACTCACCATGCGGTCCTCGAAGCCCTTGACCCAGATGCCGGCAGGCAGCGAAGTCTTGAGCAGGCGCAGCTCTTTGCGGACGGCGCGGAAGAAGCCGCTGGGGTCGGTCGGTTGGAACATGGTCAGCTTGAACTTGTGGCTGCTGGGCGCGCAGTCCGCCACCGAGAAGCCTGTCGGAGAGAACCAAACGTCGGTTTACGCAGACAGTCGTTTCCTGTCCATCTTGCTAGGGATGTCAAACAATTATTTTTTTCAAATAGATGAACGAATCGAAATGAAAACTGATAGTCGATTAAACAATTTTCCCCCCAAAAAATCGTGGAATTGAGGCAGGATGTGATGTATACTGTAAATCGGAGGTATTTTCACTTTTCAGGTTCACATTTGCACTGTAATAAATAACTAAAATGGTGCTTTTTCAATTTTTCTGAAAGACGCCCTCTCTAAAATTAGAAGTTGAAGTCACGAGAATGATATCCTCCATTGCTACAAATCTAAATAGATAAGCCAGTGCTAGATAGCTGTGTGGGACTTTGTGTAACTAAAATTTAAAGAGTGCGCCTTCAGCAAATGTTCGCATTATTGACGTTTTTGTTGGAATTTCATGTTTTCGATTATTTTAGTGACGTCGCTTAATCTTTTTTTTCTTATCATCGATTAATCAAATCGATAAATCGATAAATCGTAATCGATTGACACCCCTACATCTTGCCAGCATGGAGCGATTTTCCTGTCAATACTGATAGTCACAAAAGTACCAAGGGCAGTGTTGGCAACTCTCCAAATCATTTGCACCAGCTGTTACACAGAGGCTATCACGGCCATTATATTTCCAGAAGGCTGTGGGAAGCGTAAACCATAAAAGCGAGTACAAAATAAGCTCCACCACACTTTCGGGCCAGTCGGAGCCCGAAACGCTCTGTGAGGCCGAGATCGAGACAGATTCGCAATACTACGCTTCATAACCCGAAGGGCTCGGCCTAGGGGCACCAAAGCGTAGGTGTGCACTTATACGCATTTAAAAATCCACCGTACCTTCCGGGTTCAAACAGCGGTCAGGCGCCTCCTCCTCCGCAACGGCCTCCTCGCTCGGCTGACTGGCCAGCGGCGGCGCCTCCGCAGTCCCGGTCTTCTCCTCCCTCGTGTCAGTCGCGGCGCTCTCGGCGTCGGCGGCGGGAGCGCCCACGGCCAGCGGGGTCAGCCGCTGCAGCAGACTCTCGATGCCGCCCTTCACCATCGTCAGCACGCTTTCGCTGCCGGCGGCCTCCACAGGGGCGGCGGGGGCGGCCGGCTCCAGGGGCAGGCTCTCTGCTGGGGACAGTGGAGACGTGACGACAATCCAGATAGTGATGGAAATACCCGAGCAGCACGACAAACCGCTATATTATTATGGAACGTAATTGCAAACATTCCGCAGAGGTCATCAAGCTAACGGGGGCTGGCTTGCGTTCAACATCACGTACTATGCCGAAATGGCCAGCTTTCAAATGACATTACGACATAATACACGTCACAGAGAAGATCTTCCAGCGTGATGACAGCTGGCAAGGCTTGGAAGACATCAACAGTTACCTGATGTCTTCCAGCTCCAAAGACTAGCAGGCAGCAGTTACCTGATGTCTTCCAGCTCCAAAGACTAGCAGGCAGCAGTTACCTGATGTCTTCCAGCTCCAAAGACTAGCAGGCAGCAGTTACCTGATGTCTTCCAGCTCCAAAGACTAGCAGGCAGCAGTTACCTGATGTCTTCCAGCTCCAAAGACTAGCAGGCAGCAGTTACCTGATATCTTCCAGCTCCAAAGACTATCAGGCAGCAGTTACCTGATATCTTCCAGCTCCAGACACTAGCAGGCAGCAGTTACCTGATATCTTCCAGCTCCAGACACTAGCAGGCAGCAGTTACCTGATATCTTCCAGCTCCAGACACTAGCAGGCAGCAGTTACCTGATATCTTCCAGCTCCAAAGACTAGCAGGCAGCAGTTACCTGATATCTTCCAGCTCCAAAGACTAGCAGGCAGCAGGGGCCGGCTCTCACCGTCTGTGTCGACGTCGCTCTTTTGGCTGGAGCCGGATCCCGAGCCGACGGCGCCGCTCAGCGTCATGCTGGGGTTGGCGCAGAAGCGCTGCGTCACCTCGCTGTGCGCCTTCAGCAGCTGGGTCTTGATCAGCGCACACAGTTTGGCGCACACCTGCAAGGCATCGGGTATTGCGGTGAGGCTGGTGGTTAATGTTTCCACGGCCTTTTAGCAGTTTAATGGCCATATGAGCCAAAGGATAAAAGTTCCAGAAGTTAGAAGGCTGTGCAATCGGATGGCAAGCTCAAATTTATTCTTGTGTATGTGTACAAAGCTAACGTTGGAATCTGAAACATTCAGTTATGACAGCAGTGAAGTCGAACAGTTTTCCAAATTGTAATAGACTAGGCTATCAAGCCTAAACAATTGAGAAAGTACCAAAAAGAATTAGAAAGACGTTATGAAATGTTGGGAAAACGGTTTCACCTAGCATTCAATAACCCCTTTTTTAAAACGCCAACGCCAAGTTTGCCGAGGTGGTGTTGACCTATACTACTAAAGAGTGCAAACAGTAAAGCCTCGTTAATCCGAAGTTGAAGGGACCCAAAATATCCCACTTTGTAGCGTTCCCTATACTTATGGCCGAGGTCCGATACTTTACCGAACTAGCGCGGAATTCAGATTAACCCAGCTCAGATTAACTAGGCTTTACTGTAGCGAACTTTGTTAAAGACTCTCGGATTATCAAGTAGGTCAGCAAAGCCTGCGACAGCTTCATACGTCCGAGACTCACGTGGGAGTTTGCTCCGCTGAAAGCTGCGATGGTCGACTCCAGCGGCATCGGCGGCTCCGTGGGGGCGGCAGGTCGGGCGTGCTTGCTCGGTTTCGCCTCCAGCAGCATCTTGCCCGCCTTGTCTTTGCCCTTCTTCTCCTCCTTGCACGGACGCTCCTCCTGAAACACCGGCGGCAGAGCGTTAGCGGGTGGAATTGTAATGACTATCGATGTATCCACTTCATCTACCTGTGACCTCAATAAAAAATCAATTGCGACTGCCGGAAATCGCCGGAAATAATTTATCAAAGCTCTGCGAAAGTTATTATGGCTGCATCAGAGATACAATTTTAACAGATATCCCATGCATATTTTAGCAGAGCCCCGAATGCCCCGAATGCATCTCGCGCCGAGCTCGTTCAAGCCACTCGCTAAATAAACTCAAAAGATCCATAAAAAACCCTCATCACATATTTTTAGGGTTTAACACTGTCTCATTGTCTCATAGGACGCTTCGCCCCTGGTACCTTGTTGTGCTCCGAGTGCTCCATGTTCTTGTTGTTGTTGGCGGCCGTCTGCATCTTGCGCTTGGTGACGGGCGTCAGTGTCTGCTCCAGCGCGGGGTACGCGTTGCCGGCCGAGGTGTCCATGTCCTGCAAACGCCACGCGCCGTCAAAATCTGCCGGCTTACGGGGAATCGCAAACGAGAACGCACAATTCCTTTCAACTCTCGTGTGGCATGGAGTCTCATAAGTCATAATTTAAACATACTCTAGCTACTAGTGATATTGATATTTAGGTAAAATTTAAAGTTGAAAATAGTAAGTGATTCACAATTTTGGTACTGTAAGGTGATTGCAATAAAGAGTCACTTCTCAAAATTTGGCATGAACCACTGATTTCAGGGAAGTTGACTACGGGCAGAAAATGGAGCCCAGTATACATATGTAACACCCAGACATTCTACCATACCTAGCTATGGCTACGGCAAAAATTTCATGCTAGTAGTTTGGCCGGCAATCGCTGGGGTGCGTAGGCAACCTGTTTTAACAAATGTTATCTACCAGGACATGGCACAAGGTCATTTATAATCAAGGGACCCACTGTTCCACAGGTGGTAACAGTTACCTGGTTTCAGGTGAAATAACAAACAGTGGCTCCATCCCTTGACTGCCGGATAAACTATTACTGCGGGCTTTCCGCCTAGCTGTTTTAGTATGGAAGTGGAATGTCTGGGTAACCCTTCTATCTGTGAATGTGATACAATGATCCCAGCCGACGCAAATAATCTTTTAAAATCTTTTCAACTTCTGCCAAAGGTTAAAATTTTAAAAACTAAAAATCTTTCATCTGAAATCTTTTCATCTTTTCGCCTCGCCGAGAGACGACAGAACGCAGCCCCGCACGCACCTGGAAGTTGATGTCCTCGAGCTCGGACCGGTTGTCCAGGAAGTACTGGTCGTCGTTGGTCTCCATGGGGTCCGCGTCCAGCGCGTCCGTCCCGTCCGGGTTCTGGAACAGCCGGTTCACCTGGTCGGCAACGCGCTGGGCGGCGTTGGCCCGGCCGCGCTCCCGCACGCGCTCCAGCAGGCCTTGGAAGTGCGACTCGTGGAAGAACGACGTGCCCATCAGCTTGTCCAGGTATCTGCGGGAATAGCGCCGGGATGAGGCGAGCGAGTGGAACAAGGGGTGTCAATTGATTACTATTAATCGATTCGATTAATCAATTTTGAGAAAAAAACGATTCATCGATGTCACTAAAATAATCGAAAACATCAAAATCCCAACTAAATTGCGAAGACACACAATCCCACACAGCTGTGTAGCTGTAGCTTTGTAGCAATGGAGGGAATCATTCTCGTGACTAACCTCAAATTTGAGATTGTGCATCTTTTCAGTTAAATTGAAAAAGCACAATTTAGATATTTATTACAGTGCAAATGCAAACCTGATTTAAGTGAAAATACCTCTGATTTACAGAATATATCATATCCTGCCTCAATTCCACGGTTTTTTTGGAAAAAATTGATTAATCGAGTATTAATCAATTATCAGCTTTCATTTCGATTCGATAATCAATATGAAAAAAATAATCGTTTGATATCCCTAAGTGTAACTATAGGTTTCAGACACAGGAACAAAGAAGCAGTCCATTGTAATTGTGTACAGGCTACAGCTCTGGCTGCTCCATGCACTATGTTTAATGTTTATCACTGTGCCTACCTTGCTTCATTCCCATCTTAAACCCCCTCTCATTTCTAGCTACCCTGTAAGCCATGCTTTGGCTTGGCAAGCTACTCTAGACTCTAGAGACTGCAGAGTGGCATGTGGACCTTTTCCCTGACCATTTAGCCGGCAGGCTCTCGTCATCGTTGTTGTTATTTTGAATAAAACATTCCTTAACATCAAAATATATGGTGTTTGGTTGCGTAAATAATTACACCTTCATACTGGGAACGATATGACATTCGATCGGAGCACTATCAGCTTGCCCTGGTACGTGCAGGAATGTTACAGGAATGGTGTGGGTGAGTTAGATACCAGAACAAGGAGGTAGTCCTACATTCTAAGAAAGAAATGAAATCCCAACAGAGCATCATCAGCTGGTCCAGCCTAGAGATTATGTAACTCAACGTTTTGCCATTATCGGTTCAGACGGATAAAATCCCTATTGTCGCCCACGTTAATTTTCTAACTTCGTAACCGAAAACAGCGAAATCAGCGTCACGTAACCGCAGTGCAGGCACCTGCAGAGCGAAACATTAGGATCGAGATACCGGAAGAGGCAGTCCCTCGCGCTAGAAACGAAACGCGATCCCACCTGCAGTCCTTGTAGGCCTCCAGCAGCTGGCGCATGACCTTGGTGGTCTGCAGCGTCGGGTTCTGCATGAAGATCTCCTCGAGGCGCGACATGGCGATGCGCGCCTTCTCGATGTTGGCGCCCAGCCGAGGGTTCAGCTTCTCGCGCATCACCTCGTCCTCGTCGATCTGGATGCTGCAACCGAGCCGGGATATCGACGTCAGGACTCGCAGACGGTCGCGGAAATAGCTGCGCGACTTAAATGTAGGTAATGCCGTTACTGGTTGTGGTAGATAAAATCCCTGTTGTTGTCAATGTGTTTATGTATAAACTTTGAAACTGATATCAGCACCAGCAGGGTTACAAAACTGTAGCGCTAGAGTGGCTATCCGTTTTGTTGATTTCTTAGCGCCACTGGCAACCAGTATTACGGTGCTGCTACTATGACATCACTATCAAGATGGCATACGGTTTTTTTAATGATCATCATCACCACTGTGCAGTGAGGTCAAATCAACCAATTTCATTATAAAGTACCGCTGAAAACGGTGTTATATAACCCGGCTGCTATAGGTCCGGGTTACTGCTTGATGCTAGAGCTAGGATGAGATTAATTAGCCAGGGGATACTGCTAGTAGTCCCGGGACTACGAGTGGCCGCTCTAGGTCAGGGTTACTGCTTGGTGCTAGAGCGAGGATGATATTAATTAGCCATGGGATACTGCTAGTAGTCCCGGGACTACGAGTGGCCGCTCTAGGTCCGGGTTACTGCTTGATGCTAGAGCTAGGATGATATTAATTAGCCAGGGGATACTGCTAGTAGTCCCGGGACTACGAGTGGCCGCTCTAGGTCAGGGTTACTGCTTAGTGCTAGAGCTAGGATGATATTAATTAGCCATGGGATACTGCTAGTAATCCCGGGACTACGAGTGGCCGCTCTAGGTCAGGGTTACTGCTTGGTGCTAGAGCTAGGATGATATTAATTAGCCAGGGGATACTGCTAGTAGTCCCGGGACTACGAGTGGCTGCTCTAGGTCAGGGTTACTGCTAGGTGCTAGAGCGAGGATGATATTAATTAGCCATGTGATACTGCTAGTAATCCCGGGCCATCTTTGGCAGACAGGCCACTCACTCGTCGTCGGCGATGCAGCAGTCTTCGGACTCAGTCTCCCACGAGGCGTCGCTGGAGCCGTCGTCCCAGAGCTCGCCTTCGTCAGAGTCGTACTCGCCGACCTTGTAGAGGTCCTGCGGCCAGGACATCGAGATGTGCCCGTCCACCCACCACACTCGGACCTGGGCAGGGTCAGTCACGAGTCACAACGCGTTACATTACGAGTTCAATACGACTGTCTTATATGCTATGCCAAAAGCCGAAAATTATCCACCAGTTTTCATCGGTTCGTTAGGGAAAGATGGTGAAACATTTCGTAGCAAGGTCAATATTCTGTTTAGTACTTTCTCTATAGCTATGCTAAAAGCCAAAAAACAATTCTGGTGTTCACCAGTTCTTTGCCTTCTGATGACACCAGCTTCATTTCTCAGTAAGCTGCATTAACTCCTGTAAATTACAAAGTATGCTTGCCATGCCTATTTATTTTTATCACTTTATGCAATGACCTATTTGATTCTGTAATTATATTCAGAATCGTAGCAGAAGCGAGGGAAGAAACGAGCAGCATACAACGTCCCTAGGGAAGCTGTCCTGTTAAATCAGACGTGTGTAGATAGAATGTTGGCTAAAAGCCGATATTACAAAAAACTATTTCAAACTGGGATTTGAACGCTAAATAGAAGTCTCACCGATTTCACAAAGTCTCCGTAATTCAGGAAAACCAGCGAGGTTTTTATTTACCATTCAAACCCCAGTTTGAAATGGTATCTTTTTCAAAACTAGGTAGTGCCAAAGATAGGACACATTGAGTAAAATAAATTTAATGAGAGTAGATAGTTGTCCAGCATTGGAGTGACTTAAACGACAGGCGGCCAAGACCGCAACGTACCATGCCCTTAGGGTAGTTGTCCAGCACCTGACCGGCCGTGCACTGGGCGTCCGGCCCCTCGAAGTTGGCCACGCGGATGACGACGGTGCCGGGCCGGTACTGGAAGTCCGGGTGGTCCTTCATGTCGTACACGCTCACCTCGGTCTCTTGCAGCAGTGCCGGCCTGGGACAAGCCACGAAAGAGTCGGGGATTTACTTGCGTGGCAAGGCATGAGGGGTTACGTGCCGAAAACATGATTGGACTTTTGCAAGATGCACGTAACAGATTTTAATTCTTGATGGGCACTTATAAAGCTCTTCTTGAACTTCATGAGATCAATTTAAGAGATGCAAATTATGCCCACCAATGCTCGATGCAAGGCAGCTTCAAAACTTACTGCCAGCTTTCAGCTGTTTTGAAATGATCTGTTTTGCAATTGGCTACCCAGTATTTGTTAAGTTTGGAAAGCTAATTAGTAATTACGAAATAAAATGGGCTGTACATTTACAAATAATCTCACATCTGCCAGGAGGAGTTCCATGACACTGGGAGGACCAAAAGCCTCTCTTTCACACAATTTAAACAAATTTGTTGGTGGGTCTTAGTCTACTACAAGAATAAGTGTCAATGACACAAAACCGATGTAATCAGGCTCTTATGGTAAGTACCTAGGTACTTGTAGTATCTGAAAGTCGCCAGTTCAGAAAATCACATAGGTGCAGCAATTTCATTCTGTTTCCTTTCTTAAAATCATTTTTCATCCACTTTGCACATTTACTTGTACCTATGTGTAGCCTGTTCAATCCATTTTCAATAATCATTATCATAATCATGCGATTTTATAATCATTATTTTCAATATCACTGCCTATACACTAGAATTAATTTGAGTTTGCCACTTTTAGGGGATCTCATATCAGGCAGTATCATATATGTCAGAGTCCACAAGCTTGTGGCACAGTATGGATAACACGACCGCACCCAGTTCCGAGTTATTTGAAGCAAAATCGAGCAAAAAAAAGTCATCCGAAGGCCATCCCAGGTCGAAAAAACTACTCACTGCGGGTCTTCGAGCGAGGTGTAAGTCTTGAACCACTTGACGCACGCGGTCCGGCCGAGGTGGTCCACGCTCTGCACGACGCCGTACACTTGCATGCAGCTGTCGTCCTTGTTCTCGATCACGAAGTCGCCCGGGAAGAACTCCTGGTCGTCGAGATGGTGGATCGGGTACAGCTGCGTCGACAGGATGTTCTCCTCCACGGTGCCGTCCTGGGAAACCGATTGGGACGGAGTCACAAATTGTTGGGGCAGTCACAAATTGTTGGGGCGGAGGCACAAATGGTTGGGGCAGAGTCACAAATGGTTGGGGCAGAGTCACAAATGGTTGGGGGCAGTCACAAATGGTTGGGGCAGAGTCACGAATGGTTGTGGCAGTCACAAATGATTGGGACGGAGTCACAAATGGTTGGGGCAGTCACGAATGGTTGGGGCAGTCACGAATGGTGGGGGCAGTCACGAATGGTGGGGGCAGTCACGAATGGTTGGAGCAGTCACGAATGGTTGGGGCGGAGTCACGAATGGTTGGGGCAGTCACAAATGGTTGGGGCGGAGTCACGAATGGTTGGGGCGGAGTCACGAATGGTTGGGGCGGAGTCACGAATGGTTGGGGCGGACTCACGAATGGTTGGGGCGGAGTCACGAATGGTTGGGGCGGAGTCACGAATGGTTGGGGCAGTCACGAATGGTCGGGGTGCAGATCAAGTTAACACAGATATTCGTGTCACAGGTGATACACTAGACTAGAATTCATTTGAGTTTGCCACCTTTTGGGGATCTCATATCATAGAGTATCATTTATATCAGAGTCCACCGGGCTGTTTGTTTGTTTGTTTTTTGGTGCCCTTTGGCAAAATACAATTTTTGTATGAGCTCGACAGCTAAAGATAATATAATGCATATAAAAATTAATTAATAATGAATAATAATAGGTGATAAGGTAAGGCTAACACGACTGGATCCACCTGGCGTAGCAAAGCAATGGACTACTACAGTTCCTGAGTCATGTTACTGGTGTACACAGAAGATGGGCAAGAAGAAAAACTCGCCCTACAATAGCATCAGCACATCCACCCGAGACTTGAAATACAGCCTCTGAAGTCTACACAAAGCAGCAATTCGAGTTCCAGCATGGGGCGAAATAGCAAGATGTTTGTCAGGACCAGGGTTCCATGGGAGAAGGGACCATGACTCAAAGTTGGCTCTCCCAATGTTCAATATTGCACCGGTACAACCACCGGAGAAATATTGTGATTTAAATTGTAATTCTTAAGTTGTAAAATAAAAACAAATACAAAAAAAAATTATGTGGGAAAATAAACGCAATGCTTTTTTTTTGTGGCAATTATTTGTCAACATAAGTGATTGACCCTGGAACTGTAGTCGTACCGGTCCATTACGTAACTTTAACTATGTGCTGTTATCGGATCTGATGTATAAAATCCCCAATGTTGTCAATGTAATTTTTTTAACTGTGAAACCGATAATGGCAAAATAAGAGTTGCATCTTTGCAGTGCAGTATCTTACCAAGTAACGCCTACGGGAGGAAACGTAATCAAACCGACGGTACGTTAACAAAGTCTCTAAGGATCAACGATGGTGGATCATCAGTGTTGACTGGAATACAGTGAATAGCATACACCAATAACTAGTGAAATGAAAAGTCAACTAAACTTAACTAAATTCTCAGAGTTGGTCCCAACTTCCAATGATGAGGTTCCTATTCAGGATTCAGGACTGACTGACAAGGACACGAAGATACACAGGTCGTATCGCGACCGATCTGGTCTGTGCTCTTGGCAACAACACTAGAGCATCAAGGACACTTGCTTCCTCACCGAAAGACGGGAGCTAATGCTAAGAGTATTCACATTTCTTATGCACAGTTTTACCAGAGTTTTCAACCTCTAGTTGATATTAAAAATTGGAGTAACAACTGAATTCCCTTCATGTGATTTGCTGAAATCAGTAGTCTAACTCCTAGTTGGGATCTTAATAGGAGTTGCAAAACTTGGTTAAACCAGGCATTAGTGTCCCTTCTCTACTTCCTCCCCCCCCCCCCCCCCCCCTGCAAAGCATGAAACTGTTGCTTTGTATTGTTCCTAAGCTTCTGGTCTGAAATCTAGTTTCTGAACCATATTAAATGTTGCCTTCTCATTTGAAAGAGGGCCTGCTTATCAATATATAAGAGAAAATAGTTGGATATACCTATTCAGACAGAAGTCTTTGAAACAGATTGCTTAGTTTTGGAAAGAATGTGTTAACACCAATAAACTTTA
Source organism: Nemoura dubitans (assembly GCA_921293005.1). Classification (NCBI taxonomy): domain Eukaryota; kingdom Metazoa; phylum Arthropoda; class Insecta; order Plecoptera; family Nemouridae; genus Nemoura; species Nemoura dubitans. The sequence continues at coordinate 30,955,557 of OV121077.1, read as the reverse complement.
AATCTTAATTTAACGGTCTCAAGACACACCAACATATTGTTAATTTGGACATTATGCAAACTATTCTATTCTCCCGTTAATGTTACTTAGGGCCTTATTACAAATTCTTCAATTTAGAGTTAAAGCAGGAGTTAAGTTTTTTGTTATGATGGCAAACGCCAAAAGGAAGGCGTGGAATTCATCAGTTTCTCAGGGCTCGAAGCTTAACCCAGAGTTGAAAAATAAGGTAAAACTGGCCATTATAAATTACGTAATTAGTATACTTGCAAAATGAATCTCACTGTGCCGATACACACCAAGCCCAACCAATATTATTACCGTTAAAAATAATAACCACCTGTATAATTGTACCTAAGTTACGGCTTACGAATAATAAAGAAAATAAATAAACACAGTCACAACTTGGTACCAGCCAGGCCCAGCCCACATCTTAAACTCTTTTAATCTTTGAGATATTTGGCAATCATCCAAGAGCAAAGTGTAGATATGGAAATATTGATCGTTTTCATTCAGATTGGCAACTTAACACTTTGCGCTGGCCATGAGGTGTAAATTTTACTTTGAGCCACAAAGTAGCTGATTGTAATGCTAATAGAGACTTTAAGAGGCACTAATCTTGTTATACCTGGCTATTTCACATGCTCTGTACATCTTCGCTGGACCATTCACTCTCCCATTACTCGGTACACCGTACATGTCAAACCCACATTAAGTCATATTGACCTTGACAAGGAAAATTAATAAAAATTACAACCGTAGAAATCAAAATACAAGAAAAGTCAGGTGAGATATGTAGCAAAATGGTCACTTTTTTAAACAGAACTGGAGCAGAATGGAATGTGTACTACTACGTTCCTCTAAGCTTCTACTAATATATCAAATTGTGAAAGGGGATGATTTTTCTGTGCAAAATTTTGATTCAGATTAGATAAAACAATAATTTACCACTGTATACATGTATAAAATGAGAGAAAATGTGCTACCCGTGCAAACGAACTAGATATTTGCAGTTAAGAAACAAAACAAATAAATACAAATTGTCAATAAGTTGTTTTTTGCATAAGAATTGCACAAGTTGTCTGTGTATCAGCCTACTGTCACCCCTGTGACAAAAGTGGATGGGTCCCAGAGGTCTTACCTCCTACACAATGTCCGCAATCGAAGAGGTGGACAAAGTAGATTGGTCCGGGAGGTCTTACCTGCCACACAACGTCCGCGATCGAAGAGGTGGACAAAGTAGATTGGTCCGGGAGGTCTTACCTCCTACACAACGTCCGCAATCGAAGAGGTGGACAAAGTAGATGGGTCCAAGAGGTCTTACCTCCTACACAATGTCCGCAATCGAAGAGGTGGACAAAGTAGATTGGTCCGGGAGGTCTTACCTCCTACACAACGTCCGCAATCGAAGAGGTGGACAAAGTAGATTGGTCCGGGAGGTCTTACCTGCCACACAAAGTCCGCAATCGAAGAGGTGGACAAAGTAGATGGGTCCCATAGGTCTTACCTGCCACACAACGTCCGCAATCGAAGAGGTGGACAAAGTAGATGGGTCCCAGAGGTCTTACCTCCTACACAATGTCCGCAATCGAAGAGGTGGACAAAGTAGATGGGTCCCAGAGGTCTTACCTCCTACACAATGTCTGCAAGGTAAGAGGTGGACAAAGTAGATCTGGGTCCCAGAGGTCTTACCTCCTACACAATGTCTGCAAGGTAAGAGGTGGACAAAGTAGATCTGGGTCCCAGAGGTCTTACCTCCTACACAATGTCCGCAATGAAAGAGGTGGACAAAGTAGATGGGTCCGGGCGGTCGTACCTCCTACACAATGTCCGCAATCGAAGAGGTGGACAAAGAAGATTGGTCCGGGAGGTCTTACCTCCTACACAACGTCCGCAATCGAAGTGGTGGACAAAGTAGATTGGTCCGGGAGTTCTTACCTGCCACACAACGTCCGCAATGAAAGAGGTGGACCAAGTAGATTGGTCCGGGAGGTCTTACCTCCCACACAATGTCCGCAATGAAATAGGTGGACAAAGTAGATTGGTCCGGGAGGTCGTACCTCCTACACAACGTCCGCAATCGAAGAGGTGGACAAAGTAGATTGGTCCGGGAGGCCTCACCTGTCACACAACGTCCGCAATCGAAGAGGTGGACAAAGTAGATTGGTCCGGGAGGTCTTACCTGCCACACAACGTCCGCAATGAAAGAGGTGGACAAAGTAGATTGGTCCGGGAGGTCTTACTTGCCACAAAACGTCCGCAATCGAAGAGGTGGACAAAGTAGATTGGTCCGGGAGGTCTTACCTCCTACACAACGTCTGCAATCGAAGAGGTGGACCAAGTAGATTGGTCCGGGAGGTCTACCTGCCACACAACGTCAGCAATGAAAGAGGTGGACAAAGTAGATTGGTCCGGGAGGTCTTACCAGCCACACAACGTCCGCAATCGAAGAGGTGGACAAAGTAGATGGGTCCCAGAGGTCTTACCTGCCACACAACGTCCGCAATCGAAGAGGTGGACAAAGTAGATTGGTCCGGGAGGTCTTACCTGCCACACAACGTCCGCGATCGACGAGGTGGACAACGTCTCCACGACCACCCTTGCTCCGGGCTCTAGCGTCACGTTAGGCACGCGCTTCTTGGCGCGCCGCAGCTTCTTCTTCTTGAGCACCTTGGTCATCAGCGCTGGACCGCGCTTTTTCTTGGCTGAACACCGGACGCAAGCGCACTCATTAGCATTTAATTGTGCGTATCCAGGAACAACTTGATGGGCACGCATTTCAGGTAGGAATTGCAAATTACAGTAATTTAAAAGAGTAATATAATATGCAACTAGTAGTTTAGGTATAACTAAAACCAGAATACATTCATCTAATATATTATGTTTTATCTATGAGTCGAGCTAGTGCAACACTTGGTACAAAGCTGTTGTTTACAGTAAGTTTAGCACAAAAGAGCTTGTACACAGATTCTCCAAACCTATTTAAAATTAGCAAACACCCATTGCCAAGCCAATGTGATCTTTTGCATTCATCTTCGGCAACTAGCACCAAATTTTCTCCCCTATCCGTACCTCTATATAGATATATTGTTTCTGTACAAATTAAAAATACACATAGTCTTAGCTTATCCCTCACTCAAGAATTTATCAGAATTAAATTAGACATGCAACTCTCTGCCAATCTTTCTTCCCACTTGCTACAGCAACGGTTAATTCTCTTCCAGCTGGTCAGTAAACCAGGACCCCGCACCAACCTTGAGACGCAATGCTGCTGGCTCCGCTGCTGATGGACGCGGTGTCCGAAACGCTCATCGTGTCTTCTGTGTCCCAGTCGTCGTGGTCAGCGGGGGGCGGTGGGGGCGGCGGCATTGCGTCCAACGCTAAAGAGCCGAAGAGGATGTGCTTTAGACTGAGTCAGAAGTCTCGGAATAGTTTTGCTAGATTTGCAAGTACAGCCTAGATAGGTATTGCCTGGCTTAGAATAGGTACATAGCCTGACAAGGTCTCTACGTATAAAACATTTCACCTCAAAGGAGAGGTGCATTTGAGTATGAGTGAGCAACAAATATGTTTCAAAACTGCACCTAGGTACAGGCTAGTGTGCAATTTTTCTTTCTGAACATGGATTGAACTAAACAAATTAGGATTCTTGCTCTCTGTCAATTGTTCATCAGTAGCAGGTCCTTTCAAATATGTAAATACCCTCTCCTTCCCAAGATAATAAAACATTGGGTGGCCATTGGGTGGTGTCATGTGTTTCTTATGATAGTAGCATTGAGGTTCCTTTCCTACTCTACCTAGGTACCAGTATTTAGTACGTACTAGAACCTACAGTAGGTACAAGCCTAAGAAACCTAACCCAACCTAGGTACCTACAAATTTTGTACCAAGATTGGAAGAGCCTGTGCATAAGTTTTGGAACAATGCCATCCCCAACAGACCAAGCTGTAGAAACGACCGTTACCTACCTGCAATGTTCTCATTGTTTCCATTCACGATTGTTCCATTGCCGGCGGCCATTGCAGCAGCTGCGTTTTGAAGTTTGATTTGTTTCGAGTTACGTTTCATCCAGCTGTTTCTGCGGGCATTCAGCGCCGTGTTGAGAACTTTGTCTTTTTGATCCTTACGCCACTGTTCTTTAGTAATTACATTGTCACCTTCACAGAAAGTGTAGAAGTTTCGATCACCGACTTGCACTGTGCAAGGCTCGAACACATTCAGCAACTTGAGTCTGCAATAGAGGTCAATTGAATAATAAGTTTGTCTAATATTCCTACCTTCCACATACCTAGCTAGATTTGACCAAGCTGCAAACTCCAAGTACCTAGGTAAGTATACTGTACGCCTACTTAAACTAACTTAGAAACATAGAAATTCAATGTCTGTACAGTACATGGGCAACAAAGATGAGCAAAGCAAACTACCTTTTTAAATCTTCCCCTTGAACTAGGAACTTGGGCTGTTCCTTATCAGCACTTGCTCCATCTTTGGAGTAGGCCCGACATTGCCAATTAATTCCAACGTTATCCGTCTTGACATCTTCGACTATGACTTTGATGGTTTTATTGGGTTTTGAGCAATTAGCTTTCATTTCTTTGGTACAATGGATCCAATCTGCATCTTCTAGGACATGGACTGGCCCCCAGAGTGTTTGACCTGTGTAGAAGTCGTCACGATGTCCTGTGAATTGCGAGTCCTGAAAGAATAGCATATTAAAAGGTTAGAATCTAGGCTGTTTACCGATTTATTGACAGATACTTCAAAAACATCTACATTGTGAAATTTTCACATTAAAACCCTACCGAATCTCTTTTATCGCTGAAGCTCTCGAATCCACAAGCGTCAACATCGCTGATCATACAGCGAGACCCGTCGTTGCAGAGCAAAATCAATTTGGAGTGAACGTTTTTAATGCTCCCCACCCATGAATCAAGGCAAGCTACAATATCCACCCCGAACTCTTCAAGAGGAATCAAGTTAGCGCTGCCAATGTTGGTGATGACTTGCTTCGTTCCGACTACCTGGACACTGGCAGCTACGCGAATATCACGGCAATATCCTCGCTGCGTGTCTTTACCCTTGATGAGTCGTCGAACGACATCGCCTGGCATCAACGCTCTATCTGCAAGCTGGACCTGCAATGAACCATTCCAACCTTCTGTTAACATCAGTTTCAAAACGTACGTGCACAAAACTTTATTCTAATTAATATTTCACATTACTTTTCCCTCAGGGATAACTTCTTCAACCCCAGTCGGGTGCCATGCTACTCTGATATGACCTTTTTTCATCCTTCCTCCCTCTTCCTCTTCCTCATCTGAATTTTCATCACCACTAACAAACTCTGAATTTTCGACGACCATCCCAAATTGTACATTTCCTTTCTTTGTAACTCGATAAACTTCATCTTCACAGAAATATTGATGCTCAGAGGCCGCCATGTCTGCCAAGTGCCAAAATGCAACGAGTTGTCTCGCCGTGTGCCCTACGTCACGGTCAGAAGGCGGTGAAGGTGTCAGAAAAGTGTACTACAAAATATGTGGCGATTTTGAACATGTTATTTTCTGCATAACGGTTTTTACGAAAAAAGAATACGTGGGTATCGCTTGGAGTAAAATCTTTATTATATTTTTAAAACATTTAAATGAAGCTTTTATCTAAATGGTGTGAGGTATGTGATCAGTACAGTATATTGACGAAAAAGTGTTCTACACGCATGACATTGAAGTGCTTTACAAATTACAATACACAACACATAACATATTTCTGATTTTCTGCTGGCTTGAGCTCCTTGCACTTGCTGACGTTTGGATTAATACAAATAACAAAGCCATAAAATTGATCAGTACAAACTCAAGTAACAGTCAATTGTTTGCTCTGCTCTAAGCACTAGACATACAACTTACCTAGTAGTTTTATTCGGTACCAAGTGAAACTAATTTGGAAGGCAACAAATATCCTCAGATACTAATAAAAAATAGTACTTTGGGCTTTTGCGCGTGTTATGAGTGTTGCATATCTGTCAGTCACATCCTCGGCCTCCGTCCATCAACCTGTTACATGCACTGCACAGCGGGCTTGCATAACTAACAGGCACGAACATCGTCGACCGACATTATTTCAGGTAAACAAAAAAATCTTATACCTCAACCCATTTACACTAACGATGACATTTTCTCGAACGAATCATCGTTTCCAGTCGACAAAATCCGGAGAGTCCCAATTAAAGAGCCACCCTAATCAACGACCGAAAGGTGCGGTACCACCCGCGGCACTTGTTCGTCGAGACGTTGCCGGCTCGGCACCGGTACCTGTGCTACCTGGACGTGGCACGAGACTGGAGAATGGCATCGCTGTAATCGGTGTTACCTGTGAATTTGTCGGCAGCCATGGAGGTAGTGTAGAGAAAGCCAGTCCAGTCGGTTTCAGCTGCAGACAGCTATCAGCAATCCGCTCCGCGCAAAGGAAAAATAATATACGTTTTTGCATAGGCAACAAAACGTGGTGTACCGGGGATTTTGTGACAGTTAAATAATAAGCGTGTGAGTTTTTTTCTAGCCAATGTGACAGTGTGTTTGACGTATTGTTTTGTGCAAATCTGTGTGCTTCAAAAGTCTGGATTACTATTGGTGGTAGCCTTAATCTGACAGCAAAAGGTGAGAGAATAATCTTAGTTTGTCTTTGTATTTGTATTATTATTTTCTTGACAATGAGATAGGCTGAGATTTTTTTGATATAATGATGAAGTGACGTGGATTCTATGTATTGTACCTAACATTTATTTAAATTTAAGATGTTGCGTGTGTTTTAAGAATAGGAATGTTACATTGTTGATGACATAGGGGAACTGTCACATTTTACAAGAGAGCTCAATGCGCTAACCGTAACGAAATATTTAGCTGAGATTCAATGTTACAACAACAATGTTTTGAGGACAAGAAGTAAGGATACCAGGAAACGATGACTTCAAAGTCGATTAAATTAATTTCACACCTTGATCGAGGTGTGGTAGCGTCCGAGGTCATCAGATCGAGATCTTTTACATAACTTCATAACACTCGAATGTGTGTTTGATTGATTGGTGAATTCAGTTGTACTTTCCTACAGCTGCTTTATCTATTCGGCATTTCTATGTACGCATTACACTTTCCTTATAAGGAAATCAATTGATTGGTTCTGCACTATACAGTAACAGAATGTAAAGAATTTGCATTCAGTTTTTCGCCCGGTATTTAGGACACGCATCAGGAATTTTAAATCTCCCAAACAAAAATTTCTATAATTTCTCTCAGCATTCTCGCAAATTTTTACACAAATACCTACTCAACTTCTTCCTTGTTCAAAACATCTTCATAAAATTGGTCCACGTATCTCCCAACAAAAATCTAGTCCACCGTAAACCAGCAATTAAAAACACCCGCAGTAATCAAACAAAAAGCCGAAGATTATCCAAAAATGTAATCTCCACATGCGATTGATTTCCCTTGTCGAACGTTTTGCCCTCATTTCTTTTAAAACCAAACCCATGTCGTTCGTTTCCATTTCTTTCCTCCGACGTCTGGCATTTAGCAATGTGAGACAACGCCTATGGCACGGCATGGGCTGGCTTCATCCGCAGAAACAATAGCAAGAAAAGTGTTTTAGCTGCCGGCGCGGCTGGGCCCTCAATGGATAGATTAAGATAGGCAGGTCCATGTAATCGCTGTGATTTGGGCCGAGAGAGAAAGCATGAAGCCAGCACCCGAGACTCCGGCGCGGATACATGACTGATGTGTTCGGGTCAAAGGTCATGATCATGAATTTTGTGAAACTCTTTTTGATACGAGGACATCATGCGGTTGAATTGATCTTATAGATTGGTGATAAGGAACTGGTATGTCTAGGATTTTGAGGTCCCTTGTTCGATTCTGAGTGATTGGAGCTTGACTTTTCGGATTAAAGTTCTCACAGCATATCCGGTTGAGAAAGAAATCATACTAACAATTTTGCATCTCCTAAAATCTGAAACATCTTGAACTTGCATCCTTGCCTTGAGGGTTTGCAACATTTGGTACAAGTCTAGCAGCAGTTAATCTTGTTTCAATATGTAAATTATCTCTCCATTTTCCTGGGAAATGGAATATACGAATTTTTGGGATAGATGTATACTATTTAAAAATAGACACGACCGGCACATTCCTTTATTTGCTCAAAATTACAACCGTTTCCGGATGTTTTTCACCGAATTATGACCCCCAACTGACAATGAACCCTCAATGCACTTTCATTAGTATCGTATTTACTTATTTACAAGAATTAGCTGAGCTTTGCTTTTATCTGACATTGCACATTACGAAGCGTGCTGAAAGTCAATTTAATAAAATGTCTAATATATGAAGGACTGTCAGTTTTACTATTATTTAGTTTTCATTCATGAATGCCATGCGTGCATCGTGGAAGTCACGATGCAGTAACAAGAGGCAATATAGTAAGTTCGATAATGATTGGAGGGTATCGGCAATGTCGTAAAGTAAGTAGGTAATGCCGATAATGATATGAATTTTGTAAAAAGTAAGAACGGACGAAAGTAAAATGATATTTGTACAACATATTTATATATATGAGTATAAATATTAATGTAAAATCTTTTGTGAATAATCCGGTAATGCAAGTATTTTATGGAACATTAATTTAACCTCCGTTACTTCACTTTCTTGATCATAGAAATTGTTCCGATAATCTTAAAAATCGCAGCTTGTAATGCACTAATGCACATAACCAATAAATACCGTATAGGTATATATAAGTATACCGAATCATAGGACTCAATGTATTGACTTTTATTTCAATGCTGTGAAGGATTTATTTCAATACTGTGAAGAATTGATTGCTAAATAAAAACGTCTACGAACTATGCATTGCAGTAAAGTAGGTAATATTTCCAACTTTTAAAATACAAACGTCCATTCAATGAAGGTTCAACTTGGTAGATCTCACAATAAACTCCAGCTAACTGAGAAGTAGGCTATCTCGAATTACTATAACTTGCAGTAAGTATGTCTCACTGGCAGAAAGATGAGAAGAAAGAAAGGCAACGTAAGTTAGCTTTGATCGTACCGCTCGATTATTGATGGGGATTCGACGGATAACATGCACAGGTGCTTTATCACGAACACTTTTTCTCGTGGTGCACTCCTACATCCAAAATACAGCCAGCGTAATTGATCTTCCAATTGCTGCTAATCTTGCTGTAGTCACTAATTTGGAAGAAAAATGTTACTCGTAATGCAATAAATTTGAACTCAAAACAGGAAAATTGGATAATTTTTAAATGCCAACAATTAGTTTAATTTTCGTGAAACCTTTATCTGTGTGTGTCGAAAAACTATTTCAAACTGAGGTTCAAATGCTATAAGAAGTCTAATTTGTAGATAATTGTTGAAATACTGAACCTAAAACATTTGCTTTAGTACCCATATAAACTAACTCATCCTTACTAAATTTCTGCCAATTATTATTTTTTGTGTTGCTTTGCCAACTGCGTGTCCACAAAATCACCTTATATATTATAGTCTCTCCCATTCTCAGAAATCCGAATTGTTTCGACGATGTACTCGCAACTCACAGGGGTCACTCGAATAAATCTCCAACAGCAAATTGATATATATTTGTGTTCCTACAATTTGAAGCCTAATAAATTTTTATTAAATCCGTCCGTCACACCTAAAAGATGTCCCTAAAATAAGACACATAATTTGCCCAAACTTTGCTTCCCTACTTTGGAAAATTAACTAATGAAATCAAAATAAAGATGCTCACATAATTATTTCACGGCGCGAGGTTATACCACTTATACCCAACGCCCACTGCCGGCTCTTTCAAAGAGAATGTAAGAGAATGTGTTCATTTCTGCATTCGCATACGATGATGCTCCGATCTTTCTTTGAGTCACCTCTGCCCCGTGGTCAAATCTCTTCTCGTCTTCTCTTAGCCACCGCTAGCTACGACGCAGACGGTTAAAGCCCCTTCGGGGGAATTGGAAAACACGTTAGCCTTGACTCGGAAAGGTCCGGGGACCGGGGTTCGATCACTGACCGTTGCTAGGCACGATGCCACGACATTTCACCCTGAGACCCGCTTTTACAGTGGCACGTTAAATATCTAATGGTCTGTTATCTTGTTACTTGCTTATAGCAACGTCCAATCAGAGCCTTTGATTTTCTTGCAAATGGACCGTTAGTATCTTAACGGGCCACAGAAAAACCGGCACTTAAAAGAAGAAGGGATTTCCGCCTGAGACAGCCGAGCTTGCCTGTTGGACATTTCTGTGGGAAATTAAAAACTTGCCAAAATACTCTAAGGTTTTAGGTTTGAAACTTTTGTTAATTTATGTCTACCAGAATTGGGTTCCCTCATAAGAAAAACTCAATTCCCTTTCTTATATTTCATTGAAATAGAGAAAAGAACTCGAGAGGGTGAGGGGGTTGAAGGCTTCCGACTGGTTGCTGCCATGACAAATAACTTCCCACTCGAAATCGGACTTTAACCAAACTCAAAGTTTTGAAACTTCTTGTTCAGCAATACAACAAACATACAGCTGTTTTATTTTCACTAAACCGTGGGCGCATAGGCTGGACCGAGAGTGTTCAGATAGGTCAATATTTTGTCAACATTCTTTGATATTTTAAAGACGGGGCTCCTTTCATTTGATTAAACCCCGCACACTCAAGTCGAAATCAAGTATAGATGCGAATTGCTATTAAATCGGTTCCTTATAGAAAAGTATCCCGGTCAAACGGTAGCCCCGTTTAAATGCGAGCGTTTTGCATAATCGCGTAACAAACTACATCAAGAGCACTGCATGCGAGTCACGTCTCTCAATGCAACTGCATTCTGCATGCTTCGTCGGAAAGGTGACTGACATCGGTCATTTAAAAGTTAAAACTTGTGTGAACATTCGTTAGTTTCGTGTTAAATTGCATGCACGTTATGATATTTCTCAGATTTATATGTTTTTTAACCTGGATTGAAAGATTTTGTTGACTAGAACATGCAATTTTCATTGACAGACTTGCACGAAAGATTGGACGAAAGAGTTGCACGCTTGGAACTGGAAGGTTGGATCATCTATGATTTGATGTCAGCACACCATAAGTTAGGAAGAAGTGTGGTGGTAATTGCATCCTGCATTGTACAAGCTACAGACATCAGCTAAGAGTTTCAATACTTAGAACTTGTAGCTATGAGTGTGGAAAAATTCTCTGATTGGTAGTTTTTGAACTCTGATCTCAAGTCTAGCAACTTAATTGATAAATTAGGTCCTCTTGCAAAAATTGTGTTATCCTTTTTGGGGTGAAATCAAGAGGAAGCAGCCAGAAAAGAGGTTGAAACTTTATAAAAACACATTTTGAACACAATTGCAATCTGAAAGTGATAATTGTGTGGAACCTGGTGTCCGTATAAGTAAAATCACCACTAACTAAACTATGTGAAGTATAACCCCAAGGATTTGGGGAGCTTGACGATAGCCAATGAACATTAAAGAGGCACGACTCGACGAGTTATCATATGTGGAATTTCCGTATCTTGGTTAATATTCGTCACCCCTGAAGTCATAATGCTTTATGAGAAGCGGTCGTTGGGAACCCATAAACTATAGTCGGGCCCAACCAGAGAAGATGAATTTTCCCCGGCTTGCCCCTAAAATATTTCCTTCCAGCACGCAGTCAACAAGCCGAGGGCTCGGTGGACTGACATGCGAGTTGAAATTAGCACACTTGGGTTAATAATCTGCAAACAGCTCGTTTGGGCATCGGTTATTGCCTAACCCACACGAAAAAGCATATTTCGATACAAATAGGGAAAATATACGAAAGTGCAATATCTTATAAGAAATGTTTATGTTTCTTATAAAATTTGAACCTACCATATACTTATCATAGTTTTCATAGTTTTCATACTTATATGTTTTTGTATGTATTTCCGTGTTCGATAACCGATGCCCAAATGAGCTGTTAACGACAACTAGCATCTAGTCGTCTCTGCATTGGACCCGACAATATGGTCGAACGTCTCTACAAATCATGGTCGTTTTAAAATTCGTAACTCGAGAGCACGCACCCAAAAGCCGCAACGTCTCCCAAGTTTCCGTCGGCGCCCAAGACTCCCACCGCGGCCGAAGAAGTGTTCCCATGACGGGCCCGCCTCGGCCAGCATCTAACGTTAGTTCCCTTCTTGATCACTCTACCGAACGGTGCGTACTTGCGTGGATGGATCCTGCTGCTAGTGGACTACTGGGTTTGATTGTGGGTGGTGAGAGGATGGGGGGGGGGTGGATTTCACGACCTTTTGAGCAGCCAGGTCAGGGGGCAATCTTTGCTCTTGAGGAACATATTTCTTTGCTGCATTTAGGGCGGAAAGTTAGGGAATCGCATCAACCGTAATTCTCTCCCAGAAAACAACCTTCAGAGTTAGTTTTTAATGGCATATAAATAATAAAGTGGCTGACGTCGTTATGGCAGTGGCAATATGACGTTCTCCAGGAAGTTCCCCTCAAGAAAATTATGAAATTTCTTGATATTTCGCCTCGGAATATTTATTTTGTGGCACATTCCCTAAGGCTCAAAGCTGCTTTCAAACCCGCAGATTAGCCCCACAATATAAATATATCTAAATGAATACTAATTTGAAAAGAAAAGTAGTTTGAAATGTTCCAATACGTGGTCAAGTCAATATCGGTGTGGTTCATCGTCAATTGATACTACAATTTGACAATTCTGTATGATTCAAATGAAACGTGTCAACACTCCTATATACATATCCTCGTCACAGCATAGAGATCAGGGCTGCCTGACCACAGCTGGTATTGTGGATGTGGCCGGTTTGATTCGTAATATCGTCACGTAGAGGCAGACATTTCTAACATTCCTGCGTGCCAGCCCATGTCCCTTGGCGAGAGGCCTTGCTGATCGAAGGCCTGGGTTCGAGCCTGGGACGTGTCAAGACATTTTTGAAGTGTAGGTACCGTATTAGGTGCATAGCTATGTGTTGTCTGCTTCTTCCGGATGACCGAACGTGTGTAATTCAAGTTGGCTCGTTTGGTTGACCTCAGCTTTTGTGATTTTCAATTGGATATGTCAATCTGATTCAGTGTTGATGTTTCCTTGGCTGGGAGATTTATGTTTGGGATTGGATTCGGTTGACCAGATGTGATTAATTTGGTCCGTCTGGTCTCGTATATTTGGCGCACATTTTTTTCTTGGATCTAATTCAATGTGTTGCTTACGAATTATTGTTTTCTCTGATGATTGATTATGAAATGATTGCAGTTGAATATGAACATCGGTTTCATACCAAAACTGAAATTACGCCTGACAGATTTTTTTCATTTTGCAATAGCATTCATATTCAGTGACATCTGGTTATATCATTTGGCATCAACAGTTTGTGCCATATGAAGGTCCACAGAATATTATAAAAAAAATAAACCCTGGTAAAGATCCCAAACTTACTAAAATCGCAATTGAATTAGTTGAATTGAATAGTTTTCGAATTTCCCCAAACGGCTTCTAGTAGATTTCAGACAATCTTCTCTCGAATACAGCCATGCATTTTCAACAGCACATGATACAAAATTAGCATTCTCTAATGCGACAATGCGAACACACCTACAAGAACAGATACTTCGTTTTCTTCAGTGTTCAATTCTCAGGCACTCAACGTTGCAAATTGCGACAGCCAATTGGCACATGAGTCTCTGACATAACATGACGCTACCACTCCACGCATTGGCAAACGCTCAAACAAGATAACTTTGCCGATCTGATTCTCTGTTAAGGGTTATTAATTGTTGTCGCGAAAATTTCAAACTGCAATCGCGAAATCATGTTACAGAAACAGCTGGTGGCTTAGTTTGATACAAATGTGTTGCGACACTAGATAATCGCGCTGATAGGTAGGTATAAGTGTATGTGTAACTGTCAAACAAGAATGCGCGTAATTTTTCAAACGGTGACCTTGGCCTTCAAAAATTGGAACACGGTGTAGACATGACGTCTAGGTGTCGACGTATGGTGTGTTAATGTTGTCTAGTTAGTTTCGCTAATATATCTCTATATCTGTGCTGGGGTGCTATGATTGGTCAAAAGTGCTTCAAAGTTTTCTTTTTCGGAATCAGAAGACTTTTTGAGCCAAATTAATTGTGATTTTCTTTGACTATTTTCAGTTTCGACTTGAGGAATGATTATTTTTGGGAAAACAATTTGTTTTATGTTCTATTTTATCAAGATATTGATTTGATTTTTGTATAATAAACTTATTCATGATTGCCGAAATATTATGTCGTTGCTTAATTTTTTATACACAGTTTTTAAATGTATGTCCTAAATTGCAGCCCCACCTTTGTTGCAGCAAGCAAGTCTGATGACACTCCACTTTTATTTAAAGACGGGTTCGTGTTAAATACACGTCGTATTGGATATTATAGGCAGTTGATGAAAAGAGGCGCGCAAAATGTTGCGTGTGGAGAATTGATTTAAGTCCGAAACAGAGAATTTAAATTTCACGTTGAATGCCAGGTTATTTGATTTTGACCTTGTGTTTTGTTGTTGTGTTTTGGTTTGATAGGAAGTCCTTCGGCTGTTTTCATGTCTTGTTAGGGAGATATTTATGTGGATGTATGTAGATCTCATTTACTCAGATGTTAAAAGTAACAATTCATTGCATTTTTTACGAGCCTAATAAATTTTCCATAAATGTTATCTCTAATAATAGGCATCCCAATTGATCCTTCCTTACAATATCAAGAAATATTGCATTAGCCAACAGGCATCCTACTCAAATTATTGTCTGAGGACACATACTTGCAATTTTGAGTGACTTGAACTTTGGTAGACGGCTCTTGGATAAAGGCTTAGTTAAAGTGCAGGTCTTTCAGTGGCCCGTTAAGATTTAACGGTCCATTAGCAAGAAAACTGATTGGACGTTGCTAAGCAAATAACAAGTTAACAGACCATTTGGTATTTAACGTGCCACTGAAAAACGGGTATAAGATAAAGGGAGAAATGAGAAGAGACATTGTTTACAAACCAGTGAAAATAATCGGAAGTATACTTCAACATATTCCTGAAAAATACTTTATAGCTCGAATAAAATGCGCTTCAAAAAAGTACTTTATCATATTTTCATCAAATCGCAACAAATATTTAGGTCACGCTTGTCTTAACTATAAATCGATAGCTGAAAGAAATTAAATATGATACGAAACTCACAGAAATGCTTTATAGTTTAGAGGCACCACTCGGTTATATTTTCTGGTTATATTTACCACCTTCCGTCCAGGCTAGTCCAACTTTCTTGAGGTGTATAGCCATTACAGATTGCAGTACAACAAAACCATTATCACACAGCCAAGTCATAAATCTAAGCCCGCACACACAGTTCACGAACTATTGTTTTCAACACTCAAGCGGCAAGCAAAGAGGGCGTTCAGTGATTCTGTTCAGTGGCTCCTGTGATTCAGATGCACCACTCAACAGAATCTAAACCAATCACCACACTTTCCTCCCTCTATTTGATTTCGCCTCCCGATCCATTAATCGAATTGCTCCGTGCAATTGTTACTTGACTTGTAGAAGCTAATCAACTTATTCGATATCACGAAAATAAGTACCCTCCCACGTAATTGTGTCCGCAAGTGCTGTTGAAAGTGGTGAACATGTTTACAAAGTTCGATTTCCTATGCAATTTTCGTTCTCTACGCTGCGACTTCGGTAGGTAATCATTCGGTAGAAAGTGCGCTACCGAGATGTAAGTAATTGCTGTGTACAGTGCGCTGATACTCGAAGGAAAAAAATTACTTTCCTTTGTGATCGGTTCGTTATAGTTAATGTAAGTCGAATGCAAATGCAATTGGTTTAATGCTGCGTTGTTAATTGAGCTAATTAATCGAGTTTCACGCCAGAAGGCAATTAAATGTCGCCGTCGGCTTGATCTGCTTCGCACAAAGACCCGTGACGAAATATTTATTGGTTTTTGTACGCGAAATCAATCCGTGTGGCAATCAGTTTTCCAATTTTTACAGCAATTACAATTTTAAAGCGCAGAAAAGCTGTCAACACATTTTATTTTCGTCTTATATCCAATGTGTATTGTAACTTGAATGGTTTTTTCATGGTTCTATCACGTTCTATCACGAATCACTTTCGAACACACAGGTATGAAATGACACTTGAATGTGCGGTCCCAGAATCACCAAGAAATTTCCATGAAACTAGTCGTAATTGGCGCAAGAAGTGACACAAGACTTTTTTAGGACATGCAAATTTTGTATAATATTCTTGTCGAGCCGCAAAACGTTTATAGCCATTGAGGTATTTCTTTTACCACAATAAACTCTTATTTCCTCAATAAAACTGTTAGTAAAATGATATGAAGAAAGAAATATCACGAATAAATTCACACCTTGTCGAATTGAAAGGCACAAAATAACATAAAAATAAGAAATTGCTGATGGTGCAATTTGCTGCTAAAGGACAACTAATGATCTAACTCACTACCTTGAAGCAGTCGTCATATGTATTTCAGGTTAAGTTGCCTAAACCCTATCTCATTCCCTTTTATCGTTGGCCGGCAGGCTGAAAATTCCGTGACGGGGTGCTTGTTTCGCTCCCCGCAAAGGAGCGGAAACTCGCCGTCGCCTCTGTGCTGGACATTCCGTGACAGGGTGCTTGTTTCGCTCCCCGCAAAGGAGCGGACACTCGCCGTCGCTTCTGTACTATGACATTACAAGACAGGGTGCTTGTTTCGCTCCCCGCAAATAAGCAGACACTCTCCTTCGTCCTGCTTACTAGACATTCCGTGACAGGATGCTTGTTTCTCTCCCCGCAAAGGATCAGAAACCCTTAATGTTTTCATACACTTATTTTATAAACCAACTTATGCCAGCGCGTTTTTTATGAATTAATATTGTATTGTTGTTCACTGAACTTTAACTTGGTGCTCAAAACTTAAGCGAAAAGACCCATGGAGTTCGTGACGGGTGTCCGCTCTTGTAGAGGGGCGATTCTAAAGTCGGTCCAGACATCTCGTTGCACACAAGACACTTTTATTGTACTGGCTCCGTACGAAACTCCCACAATTCTCATTGTTGGCCAACTGTCTTATGAACCACACGTTCGTGTGCGGCTAATTAAATCAGTACAATTACTTTCGTGAGCTCACGAAATATGAAGCTTTATTGTATAAGATCGGTTTTGTGATTTTGTTGAGCGTTAGTTTGTGTGGGTTGTAAAATTGTGGTATTATAAAAATTGCGTAGTTTCGTTGATAATATTGCGTATTTACGAATTTTGAATCATGGCCAAAGGATTTTATTGTGTGTTCGTGCAAATAACGTCGTGAATTGTGCGAAAGGAATCGGAATATCTCAATCATTATCTCCGTCAGGAACTGAGTTTTGGTGATCATGGTTTGGTGAGAGGGGTGGGGGTGGGGGGGGGGGGGGGTAGGAAGTTGAATGATAAGTTTTTGCCCTTCGTTGAGTAACTTTCGTTCGGTTAGTAAAACGACAGATGTTAAAGCAAAAATCGAGCGTCATGATTTAAGATTTGTATTTTATCAAATCAGTTGCCAAATGCGAACTGCCACTTTAAAGATGTTCCCAATTCAGTTTCCTTAACTAATGAGAAGGTTTTGTATCAGACACGCGCTTAAAAAACTGTAGTAGGTACCTACTAAACCTCCCGAAACTGTGCAAAGTTTTTCGTAGGTAAAATTAAAACATAATAAACACAGTGTAATGAAATCAATATATTATATCATTCATTTTTATACTATAGTATAATATGTGGGTCATCCATGGATACAAAACAGAAATGCAACATCATATGAAATCAAAACAATGCATTTTCTAAAATTGGCATATCTTGATCTTTCAAATCAAAAGAAACACCACGTTATGTAACGCAATCGTGTCATGGAACTAACAATAACGATTCTCAAATCTGCATTAATGAAATCGACTCTTCTTCCTTTTGCCGTACTCGATGCCGAAGATGCAATAAGCTGTGCATGCCTGCATTATGCAACTCAGCTCATATTTATTGCCTATTTCCAGGCGTTTCGAATAGTCGTGGTCATGCTTCACACTCCCATTGCGACCGTCCTTGCGTAATCAGGACTCGATCCATGATTCCATGATTCCATGATTCCATGATGAGATCTCGCGTTCTCGCTATGTGATTCTTCGGGTGTATGACCAGAAATAGACACCGGTGAAAATTAAATCATGTCTTGTGGTGTTTTTAGATCGTCTTTCTTCAGTTTTAATGTGTTTATACTGTAGTTTTATGGCTGTAAATTATATAAAGACAACAGTTTTTTTGCTGCTTTTGTTTACATTGCGTGAGAAAAATGAAAATTTAGGAAGATTGGTCACAGTAGGATGGTTGAGATTTGAAATTGTAGCATGGGATAAACCATCCAAATTTGTGGTTTCCATGCTAGAGGCAACGCGTTTTATTATTAGGTTGATGCTTTATTTTGGATGGCCACGGTTACAGGATTTATGAAACCGAAATTCCGTACAGTACACAGAAACTAGACTCGCCGTTCAGTGGTCACCCATCCAATGACTTGAATGAGCACAATATTGCTTAACTTCGGCCATCTCAAGGGATCCGATATTTCAACTCGATAAAACGTTCAGACCCACTATCCATCCACTCTATGAATCAGTCCGTTGTTGCGTAACTTCGGTATAATCTAAAGAGAACCTGTGATTTCCAACGTACTTAACCGTTCATATCTAATTACCCTTGACCAATCATTTTGCATAGAAACTTAATTCTTTCTTCAATGATGCAGAAGTGCAGGAATGCATCAATTCCAAAGAAACCACGTAGCGAACTAGAAATGCATTTCATACGGCGGGACGGTAGCAAAACCACGAAATGTAATGCAATTCTGCGTGGGAAATCGTCAGTTTTCCCTCAACTAGGTCACGGCTCGATGAGTCCTATGAAAATGACTAATTGTCCAATCATTTTGCAGCATCTTGACCTTGAATCATTGAATCTGCATGGTTTCACTTGTTTTCAGTGCTTTGGACGACATGGTTGTCTTTTGTCTAAGTTTGTGTGCTTGCGTTGCAGTGTCGCGTGGTCCGGTGAAGATGCTGGGAGGATTATCGAGAAGACGGCTCTGAATCTCTGAAAGATGGCGACCTACGCCGGAGAGATGGAGAAGGTAAGTTGTAGCTGGTTTTACACTTAAAGTGTATGTATGGTATGTACCATTTAATCTATGTATGTACCAAACAATCTTTAGCATTACGTGAACCAGCTATACATAAAACATTTTGCCATACCGATAAAATAATTTATTCCCGATATAGCTATATGTGAACCTATATACGGTTCATTGCTGTTAATTACGCAAAAGCAATAGTTGAGACTTGAGAGCAATAGCTTAATACAGTTTCGTATTCAGTTGAAATTTAATGTGCAAATACTCATTAGTTTTTATATATGATCTCCACATATTCCATGTCATCTCCTTTCGCATTGCATTTGATTTCCGCAATGTTATACCTCGCATTTCTGCGGTAATAATCTCATGTAAGTATTGAATGTTAAATGCAACTAGAATCCCTTACAGCATCGCGGTCCATCCGTGCAAGATTCGTTGCCAACCAGTGGAGGTTTGTGCAAGCAGCGCAAAAAACAAATAAATACAAAATAGGGAAGGAGAAATGAAGAAAGGAAGGTCCAATTAACTATTTCATTTTGCGCGAGGCGGATACATTGCAGCGTGTGACAATATTGGGTCCATGCCTTTGTCTGTGTAGAGTGCAATCACGGAATTGCCGCTGATAAGAAATGTAAAGGTACTTAATGAGCTGAGATACATTGATGCATGGGTTGACACTTCTCTAGGACGGGTCGGTAATTTCGCTACCTTGCGTTAATAAAATGTTGAATATATTTAGAATGTTAGCAGGGATTTCCAATGTTTGCTTCCTATTCGGCTCTCTAGCAACTGGAGGTCGTTTTTCACTGGTTTCCAATCAAATTTCCTCAAGAAATTAGTTTCCCTGGAGATGGTCAAAGACAGGCAATATATTTTTTGATTTTGCGAGAGGGCACATGTTTGTCTCTTAAAATGTAAACAAAAATGAAAGCAACGAAATGTCAATTTTTTAAAATGAAGTGGCATGTTTGGAGCAAATGAGCAAGAAAACAGTTATTATATAAATGCGACGCGTATACGATTCGTTGTAAGAAATCTTGTATAGTTTCACATGCTGTAATGAGTGACTCACTTATAATTTAAAAAAACACATGCGTGTGTTATTGTTATACACAATTTTTCGCAACATATTAGATTTCAATTCGAAACACATGCGAAATCGTAAAACTTCTCTATTGGAAATGTGTATCACTATTTTCTTTGCATCTCTGTCATCTCACCTTCACTGTAACTATTTAAATCGTGATCAGAAATCAATGGAATTTCATGTCACATTCCATTCAAAGCGTTATGTAGGTAGACCAGTATATTATTGGTATATTGGCTATTGAAATATTATATTCTTAGTATTATGAAAACTTGCTTCTTTGTAAACTAATTTGGCTAGAGGGATCATACATTTTGTAAATGCAGTTTACTTTCAGTTACTCTTAGCTTTGTCAAGTTTTTCGTACTACATAAAATATTTTTTTTATTGGAAAATAGCGTGGAAATATTGTCAAAGCACTCAAAGCTCAACTCTTTTGTGGTTGCCTTTCCTGATAGGCCATTTTCTTGCTCATGTCCAGTAAAATAAAACTTTGTGTCATTTTAAACTGCGGAAACATTGATTAATTTGTTATATATAGTAATCGGTTCGCAAGTTCTCTACCTCATGATACAAACCATGAGTGCTAATTTTCCTGGCCCCTCTGCCAGTGGCGGATTGTTCAAATGGTCAAGCCCCCCCCCCCCCCTATGTGATTAGTATTTGTATAGAGACCCCTACACGCCGAGGCCCCCAGATCGAACTTTTGAAAACTTCCTCATCACAAAGTCCACCCTTTTTGTCACTTTGGATAATTTCTTGAGGGTCTGTCAAAATTGAACCTGATCAATTATCCCCATAAATCCACGCCTAAATTCGACCAGTTTTCCAGAGAATTCACCATAAAGCAATTAATTATATACCTATTTGTATATATAAACGAAAAGATAAAATCATGCAGACTGAAGAGGCACACCAATTGAAAGAATTTGCTGTAAAACGTATGCATACAAGAATAGTACAAGATAAGAAATAGTTTGCGGAGATGCCGAATGAATGTTCAAAACTGCATTTTGTTCAACACATCACATTGCCAGCAAACAAAACACGCCCAATTGCCCTCATTGCGTTGTAAAATAATAAACTCTGCATATACCTATGTACACATTTAGTGTTTGTTCAAAGTGTATAATGTTTACCGCACAGAACGTTACAGAGCATTAGCCATTGTGCCTGTAATGTGTGAAGGTTAATTGCTAATTACAGTGCATGCAAATGAACTAGTTCTGCGCTCACAAACGGCAAGCCAAGCCACCCAGCTCTGTACACATGCTTGCAAATACCATCCAGCGAAAGCTGCCTCCGGGATCGGTACTCCGCACTATGTGATGTCTATTATGATAACGGGATGCACACTGGCATTCAGTTTCAAATTGTAAACGACATTTATGCGAAGGAATCTTCGCATTTGCTTTTCAAGGTGATTGAGGTGAATTCACCCGCCGCTGAGGTATTCCACAAATGTACGGTATTGGATTCGAACCCGGTAGCTCCTGAAAGCCTATTATCTGTTCTTACTAACTGAGCTGTTGGGCGTGTCATGTTATTTTGTAACCAGCTAACCGGTATTCTACAATGTTCTAGTATGGGCCCAGTGCCCCGAGGCGCTGCCAAAAGTACCTGAGACGTACTCTATTCGGGTTTACACATCCTAGCGCTACACTGGTTGTGATAAGGGGATCCTCTAATGAGAAGATGCAGATTTTTGCTCTCAATTTTTGCGCTGAGAGTGAATTTAAGAGGTCCTATGTTCAATTAGTGGTGACCGTCTATCTTTATGTAGTGATAGGGCCATGTCTGCATTGCTTTCAGGAGGCCCCAGGTTCAGTCCTTGTGACTAACTCGTGGTAATGAGAGTGCCAAGTCTGTACTGCATCAATGTGGATTTCAGTGATTTCCCGTCACAATTTCATGGACCAACGCCGGGATATTATAATATTCTTCAGATTCCTTGCCAATACCATTTAACTGATTCCCGTTCCTCTCTTTAGATGCAAAAAGTGACGTCGGAACTTCTGAGCCTTCCGATATCAAAAAACTACAGTCACAAAACAAAATTTTGTCAATTATGCACAATATGTATGTATATTTTATATGAGAACCAAATTGTGTCTGAAGCGAACAATCGCGAAGGAATCTTTGCTTTTACCTGACGACGCGACCTTCCAGCTCCTGGGCTGTCAGTAAAACTGCATGAAATCGCTGGCAATTGTGCACGTGTTGCAATCACGTCTGCGCCTTCTGGCGGGTGAATGCATCGGCTCGCGGCCGACGCATTCCGACGTCCTTTGAGGGACACTGTCGGTGCCGGAATGCCAATTAGACGCGACCGCTAATTGCTTCAATGCTTGTTTATGTAATGCGTTATGATACGAGTGGGACGATTAATTTGGGTTCTAAATAGGTTGGCGCCCGTGTTTTGATACGTCGCACTCGCCATTATCTTTATCTGGACTTAATTTCTTATTAAAAAACTTTCCTTCGTGACAATCCTAGATCTAAAATGCAGAGTTACCATTTACCTCGGGAGTGGGTTTGTTGTTTCCATCTTTAAGCTCAGGGCCCGGATCCTCAAAACCTTACCTCGGGGGTTAGTTTGATTTATATTTTTATGGTATTTACTTCTGGAGATCTGCAAGCTCCGTATGTGATTATCATGGTCATTTTTTTACACCGATGTTGAAGCGTTGACAATACTGAGCGAAGAAGTATAGGGGCGTTGCGAAGCTTTAAAAATGTACAACCGAGCCGGGATACGAAACCGGGCCTTCCTGATTGTCGGTCAAGTGCTCTATACCAACTAAGCTTGGTTGGATGTGATAAGGGAATCTCCCACTTCAGCTTCGTTATCCCTCATCTGTATTTATTACTAGTATATTTGCTGAAACCTTCTCATTTGTTGCAAAAGTAACAACCCTATGCGGTAGAAAAGAATGCTATGTAGCTTGAAAAGCTAAGCCTAACTAAGCTAAGCTAAGCGAAGCTATACGCCAAACTTGGATACTTAGCCTTGAAACGTTGGCTCAACGTTCAGCTACTTGATTTTGAGTGAAGGTATGTGTGAAAAGCAAAGAGCAATAAACTGATTTGCTTCTCATGCAAGTGGAAGGAAATACGTCATACTGGACACTGGTCTTCTTGAATAATGGGAAATCAAGGTGGTTTAACATGTTATACATTTGCAATAAAATGGTTACGAATTGTTTCAATTTAATTTTTATCAACTGGCTTTTATCGCTTTGATGTAAACATGGCCATGCATATGGAAATTTGTGAGATAATAATTCTGTTTTGTTTCATTTTTTCTTTAGTCTAGAAAAGTCATGCATATAATATGCCATTGTGTTGCCGGCAAATTCGTTATATTACAAGTGTTTTTCCAAGTAAGTTACAAAAATAATTAATTTTGGAAAAGGAGTTATAATTTTTTATACCCACATACTTTCAGAACTGTGCGTTAACTGAGTGGTTCTTAGGTAAATCCTACTACCAATTCTTGCCTTTCGATTTTCCATTTATAACCTTTCTCAACAAGCAGTAACGCACATTGCTCAGCAGTGTGGTGTGTATATCTCCTAAAATACTATCAAAGAATTGACCAACGAATGATCGTAGAATTCGTTTTCCAAACTAGAAACTTAATTGTGACACATTTTCATTATTACCTATTCCGGCCCGAATTACTTTAATTAGTACTCATTATTATTTCCTGAGGCAAGCGGACAATGATAATAAAATGTATAATTGTTTTTTTTTACTCAAATAGAGTTTTCCATGCAATCACAAAAACAACAGTGTCGTTGTTATCACTAATGTGGTGTAGGAAATGGGTCCATATACAACCATTTTGTTACCTAAGTTTCACAGCCTTCACATACCATTGCCTCTATCTCGGAAATTGGTAACACATCTTAATGTTACATTCAGTTATTTTGTAATGGTTTCTTCGACTGAGAAAACTTTGAGCCATTAGAAGGGAGAAGGGGAAATCACTAGCCGAAACGAAAGCACAAAAGGAACCACTGGCTTAACATACAACCCTGAAAAACACCGATTTCTATACACTGGCCCATACTATCGACAGGTTGACACTTGATACACCGAAGAATCTGTTTTAGTAATCACCGTTTCGGTATCATCGGCCTGCTCTGCATTTGGCACTAAATTGGGTGGAATTACATTTTCCAAAAGGACATCCTAGAGTTGGGTCCGACCAAAAGAATGAGATTTCAATTTTCGCTAACAGGTCGTTCGGGCATCGGTTATAAGATTGTTAAACTTTCTGCAGAATTATGCTAAGAATTTTTCAACCGAAATTAAAAAAAAACTATTGGGTTTTCTTCTGCTAATTAGGCCATTTATATCGGTGAAGGCACCACAGAAGGGATCGGGATATCATTTTTTCGCGAAAGCATAATATGCCGGTGCTATATTTTTGTACATTGAATAACGAGAAATAAAGAGTCGTAGCACTATTTTTTTACACATTTCGCATATTAAAAACGGAGTATTGGGTAAAACTCGACTCCTCTGGTTATCAACCTCAATTATCCTAAACTCTCATCCTAGGTTATGGTTGTAGTCATACTAGCTGGACGCGCCTCGTTAAGGAACAGTCTCTGTGGATCATTCGGTCTTATCCAAGATTTGAGTGCAAACAAATGTTAATCCCTTGGGCAAAAGCACCAACTAGCTTAAAGTTTCAAAACTACCCGTATGCCTTTTAAACATACTTCAAAATATGGGATTTAAAGTTTTCAAACTCTTTTGATCATGTCTAACAGCAGTGGGTCCTCCCCGAAGATGGTTATCCACACTTGAAATGTGCAAAGAAAAGTTTGATCACATCTTGTAGTTGCATCCCATTTTGTCCGGTAATGTGTTAACGCCCGATTAGTTAGCCATCACGGTTAGCTAACCGGCGGTTAGTTCCGGCAGTCGAGCATAGGTAAAGGCGGCGACAGCGAGCGTACAGAGGCATTGACCGGTTTAATGAGATATTAATTTAATAAACTCACGCGCTAATACAGCCAAGTGCCACCAGGGATCTTGGCAGATGTTGAAGTGCGATTGTCTTCGTGGGATTACCGTTGAAAACGCGTTGAAAACACACACATACACTTTTAATTGCGAGCGGGTTTAAATTCACAATGATACACTAGAATTAATTTGAGTTTGCCACTTTTTGGGGATCTCATATCATAGAGTACCAAGTGATAGAATCAAATTATTAAGTTTTTATCATTACCATTAAAAATGCTATTTTTCATTACCATTATTTACCATTTTACTCTTTACAAATGGTAGAGTCAAATGATATTTTACTTCGAGGACCACCAGGCTGTGGTAAACTAAGGCTAACACGACTGTACGAAGTTCAAAGAATGAGAGTGGATTTGCATCTCCTTAGAGGACCCTTAGAGCTCCTGGAGCCATATTGACCGCCAAAAGGAAAAAGCATGGGTCCACCTTTTGATCACATGTTTAGTGTGTGTGTCGGTCCTCTCAAAGTGATGAGTGAAAACTGAATACTTATACAGTAGTAAATTGATTCATTTTTAGGTAACCCTTTTTTCATATCCTAAACGTGATACGGTAGAGAAAACTTGGGAAATATTTCCATTTAAAAGACTGTCTGCATTTATCAGCAGTTAAAAGTCGGACTGAATAATGCGGATAGACTCTGCAATGGTTTTACTTTTCAAATTCGCAACAGAATTAAGAAGAACGGCAACATTTTGCAGCGCCGCAAATTGCGATTGAACATGGGAAAAAAGGTAACCGCAAACACCATTCTTATGAGCATAGTACATTCATTCCGAACTATGGTATAGGTGTATAATCAGCATGTCAAATTAGCAATGGCTATAACGGGAACATATTCAGGTATTATTACTATATTTCATGTCAAATCTCAAAATGAGTTTTTTTCTTTCTTTCCGTGTAAATCTCGTGTAGGACCGGGCACAGGTCGAGATGATGAATGTAATTATTTCTCAAGTGGTTGTGCCATTGCCTTGGCATGTGCGGTGTCACATGCCACTCTGACCACTGCTTGTGTAATATGAGGGGCCAATGATAAGGCTGGGATGCTGAGCACAGGTGAATGTCACGGGCATTATGAAGCATGAACTCGATGACCCAAGCTAAGGTACCTTGATCGTATGTCGTTTCGAAACGGAATGGACATCTCGATGATTGAGTTTTCACTGGACATATTATTTATTTATTTATTTTGAAATACTCTGCAAATAATACATGGTATTGGTGGCAGGTTCCTTAAAAACTATAATTATCATACACTTTTTTTACAATTATTCATCTCTTCAAAAATATCTTCTATTTTTCTCCTTAATGTCTTCACTTCCATTTCTTCCCCTTCAAACACCTCCTTCTTAATTCCATTCCCATCTCTACTTGTTCTATTCAGGAAGGAGAATTTTCCAATATCTGTTTTCTTCCTGTTATCTCATTCCTGACAAGCTGTGCTCAGATTAAAGATTTTTAATTTTTATACCCCATGGTAGAGGTAAAAATTTTTTTTAAAACTTTTTGAGGCGACAAACAGCCTTTTTATGGAGACCTCTATGACGTCATCGTGGTCTCTAGGAATAGTTTTGTTGGCAGCAATTACCTTCCCGAAGCACCGATTCGCTTCAAACTTCCGGCATTGACTTATGACAGCGGTCACTTCGCAATATTAAAATTTGCAATCGATATTACAATTCATGAATATTTTTTGAAATTGGAAAGATGAGACAAGTAGCAGTTGGTGG
The DNA here is from genome assembly GCA_921293005.1 of Nemoura dubitans. Taxonomy (NCBI): domain Eukaryota; kingdom Metazoa; phylum Arthropoda; class Insecta; order Plecoptera; family Nemouridae; genus Nemoura; species Nemoura dubitans. The sequence continues at coordinate 30,928,470 of OV121077.1, read as the reverse complement.
ACTAACGCTTTTATTAAATTTAATTTGCTTCTGTATTGGTTACAAAAGGCAAAATATTTAATCTGAGCACTACTTGTGTGAAGGTGAGAGAATTCCTTTAAAATTATGAACGTTATTGTCGAACTCTCCAAACAAACTTTTGGTATCATAGATTTACTGAAAAACGTAACACACGTTTTGCTATTCCAATCGAAGTGATTATTAATTCATCGCTCTTTTGCTATTTTACACTGTTCCTAGCATTAGAAACATTTAAATAACCGAATAGGCTAGACGAAGATGGGCTTAGTAAATTTTGGCAACATATAACTTTAGTGACAATCCCTTTTGGGGAGCGAAACACTAGCCAATTTAGCCACCTTAATCCTTACTTTAATATGATCTATCGCATTGTTCTTTGACACAACGTATGATTATGGAACAAAATCATTTGACATTTTTATTGATAAGTTTGCCATGCAATTGCATATGTCACCTGTTGCCTAACATTCTTTATAATTGCAATTACTTCGCCTCGATGGTTCGCCGTGGAACACATAATTAACACATCAACGTCATGCAACAATATGCAATTTCGCGTATCTAGGTCTATGCCAGATCGGAGATAACAGATGGGACGCGTTCATGATCAGAATATTTTTAATCAACAAGTTAAATTACATATGCGATTCATTGCAACTTATTGAAATTCAAGGCAAACCAATACGTTACTGCGTGTGGACACAGCACATTCCTGATCACTTTTTCCCAAATTAGTTGTAGAAGATAAAAAAGGTACCCGCCAGAACAGTTCTTCCATACAACATAAATTCACACAGAACTTCTCCAGATTGTTTTCCGAAACCGATTCGTGTAGATCAATTTAGACGCAATTTAAAAAACAAATCGTCTAACAAATTTCTAACCAATTTGCTATTTTTGTATCACGGCTTGTAATGGCGGAAGTACAACATCCAATACACCGCATGTATAGTCTGTTACTATGTGTGTGAGTGTGTGGTGTATATTGTTATACAATTGGTCATGGTCCCCTGAATTATTTAACTGCATTTACTGCATGACGGACTGCCTTCCCGGCCGTTTCTACATAGCGGTCTACTTGCTTTTTGATACTATCCACTTTTAACACTGATATACTGTGATCATTCGCCATAGAAGGCTCCTATGATGAACATGGGTAGAAGAGTGCGTGGAAGTTCGTTCGCATTATTTGGGGATATATCGTTAAGCCATGTGCGTGGATTAATCAGTTTTCGAACGTGTTGGTGCGATTAGTTCCAGTGTTTAATTTTTATGCACGTGTGAGGTTTTGGGTGTTTTTTTTTTGGTGTGCTTTAACCTAATTCTTTACAAAATGTTCAGTGAGCGCTTTTTGATTGGGAATTCGTGACTGTTTTTATTGCTTAGAAAAATAAAATACAGTGGCACAAGGTGTTTTTTTTTGTCATCGTTCGGTTATTTAATTACATGTTTCGATAAAGGAATCCGTTAACAAAAGTCTACAGCCACGAATTTTGAAGATTGTTTTATGATTTTTATAACGCGTTCGAGTGCCAAAAAAGTTGACACAAAATGTGTGCGTGTTCGGAAAATTGATGCAAGCGAGTGGAGTGAATTTTTATCGGTAACCGGGTTTCATGATAATGGTGATGAGACGTGAGCTCAAATGAGTTCCTATTGGCATTGCCAAGTTCTCAAAGAATCAGGTCCAACTGAAAGGTGATAACGCGTGTGTTGGTGACAAATTTTGGTCATTACGCTTCGTGAAGTGACTTCGGTGACATGTCACTCGCTAGTGCTACCAAAATGTCAGTGATTTTCTGCGAATTTCTGTGATTTTTGTGCAAATATTATTGCTAGTGTGTTTTTGTGCACGCGGTAGTTTTATCTATGAATCTGAAAATTACAACAACGAAGAGCGTCAAGCCAAGAACCTTTCACGAAAGCACTTGGCAAGGATATTTAAAATTTAAATTAGTGTTACGCGCTGGCGGAAATTACTTCCGATCAAAAGACGGAACGCGACTACAAGAAAATCCTTCTAGAAATTAAACGGATTAACGCCAATGAAACACTTTACAGTTTGAAAACCAGTGAAGTTTGATGATGACAATAACCATAACCTATTTATAGGCGATATTTGTAAAAATGGTAAGCCTTCAGAAAGTGTACCAATGGTCACCCGGCGAGCGCGGCTCCCAGGAAGGCACCTCCAGCTTCTTAGAAGTGACCAGTGGTCTCTTCGGATTCAAATTCCGACGCAGATGGCGCGAATTGGAGCAGATCGTTTCGACGCCGGCAACGGCGGAGTCTCCAGACCAGAAACCAACGAGCCATTACCATAAAAAAGTGACTTCCTCATCGTCGAACAGGGGCAGCTACCGGGTAACGACGTCGAGCAAGGGTAACTATGCGGCGACGCCGGCGCCCAAGTCACCGAACCCCTCGATAACGTCGACGACGATCGAAGCAGGACAGGGGGTGTTTTGTAGGTTCGGTGGCTGCGCGGGGAGACGGCAATCGGCGTCGATAACGAACGTAAAAAGCGATAAGAAACAGAATTTGAATGCGATTGGGCTTCGCCGAAGAAGTGAGCTTCAGAATGGAAGGTTTTTGGTCGATCCGAAAGAGATTCAGACGCCGGTTATGACGCCGAGAGGCAACAAGTTTGTGGTGAACATTAAACAGTCGTTGAAAACGTCGCCGAAAAGTAAAAAGCTCCTTTTGAATTTGAAATCGTTGACGCCGAAGTCGCATAACGTGTCGAAACGAAAGACGCCGGAGTTGCGCAGGTACGAGCAATATTTCGCCAAAATCGCTTCGATAGATTCGGAAGAGGACGTAGAAGAAGACAACGTTGATATTATAGGCATGGACCGCTTGGATTTTGACCAGTACGACGAAAATATGAATCGCTTTTCGTCCTTGCCCGCGATACCGAACGAGGAACAATATCCCGAATTAACACAAGAAGATTGGGACGAGAAGTTGAGGCGTCGTAGCTCACTTTTCGAGCAGGAGTCGTTTCGTAGTTCGAGGCTGGATTACCCGGCGCCGGTGTGTAGACGCCGGGCGTCGGTCTCGCGGATGTCGTCGACGTCGGCGTCGTCGGTGACCACGATCGTGAGTGTGAGGACGCGGTCGACGTCGTGTGCTAATCTTGGGTACGGACAGACGGCGACGCAGGCGCTGGAACTTGAGCTGGATCTGTGGAGTGTAAGTTGGGGGATGGGGACGAGGGGCGAGATGCTGCATTATGATCATTCGTTTTGAATTGAGTAGATTTTTAGTTTTTACAAACGTGTGGTTCGATGTTACGTCAGGAGAGGACGATAGGGGTGTAAAAACAAGTACACAATGTCCAGTTAGTATATATATCTAGTTTAACACTAGAGGGGGCGAATTACAGAAACCTTTCGTAACTTAAATGTAAGACAGCGATTCATGCAAAGATTTCGTTCTGTAATTCGCTCCTAGGTACTTAAACAACCAGCCTAAACCAATTACTATCAGTTACCGGTTAAACTGATTACTTCCAATACGCTCCAACGTTACAGCCAATCAGATACACCTATAAAATTAATTTCATAATTAATTTTCATGAAATATAGCTACGCATATATATATTGTAAAACTGGTACTAAGCCAAACTTCAGGAAAATAAAGCATCACATAAAGATTTTGCTCGTTGACTCGACTTGCTCTATGATGTTAACTCCCACGCTTGCCCTTTCGAGGACTCCAATGCATAAAAGTAGTTAAAGTTCATGCGACGTCGCAAATGCTGACCATTTGAGAACCTGATAATGCACTTTGGAAGAAGGAAAACAGTTGTTCAGAGCACTGTAATGAGACTGCATATATTTGTGCGCTGAGCGGCTGGATTTGTATTGTCTCATACATCAGACAGGTTGAAACGTCACCCCCCGTAAGAAATTAATTCCAAATTAACTGGAGCATATATTGTGTCTTTTACTACAGAATACATAATGTTTGAAGAAGCACATTATTTGCAAGCCAGTATTCATCAAGCTTCTACCATGCGATACCGTAAATATTAAATCACTTTTTTCTCAAGAAACCCAAAGTGAAACCGCATATGAACCCGAATGCTTTACTTTGTTGAAGCACTAAACACACTAAACACACACTATACTCAATTTCACGTTAAGAAGGAGAGTGAGGTTTTTCCTCTAGTACACACTGCTGCTATACACGAGAGAAGAGATTCAAATCTTACAAGACTTGTCTTGAGCCGGACAAACGGCTCTATGAACAGTTTTGAAACTCCTAGCTCTTGTCTAGCAGCAGTGGGTCCTCTTGGAAGATGCAAATACTCTCTCCTTCTTAACGTTAAATAGAGTTTAGTAGTTGGCACTTTACTTCAAAAGTCGCTACAACTTTGTACTCCATTGCTTACAGCACATATTTGCAAATTGGCATGCTGTTCAAATAAAATATTACTACTTCATATTGGAAACTTCCTTTTTCTTAGTGACAACTGACAAGTGATTTCAAAACGACTGTCTCCATGTGGTTATTCGATAATGTGCTTGATCAAGCTAGTCATTTGACTTCCTATACATTCAGGAGTAAATATTGTTGCAACAAAACGGGTTACAGTTTTAATCAGGCAATTTCTCTACATACCTTTCCTACCGCATTGGTATCACCAACATGTCAGACAATTCTCTCAATAACTCCACACAAAGCACGTACCCAATACGATCAAAATACATTAACAAAAAAATCAATCACAGTCAAATACCTTCACCTAGAATAATTGTTTAGAAAACAATTCCCATATAGGTACACTAACGAACATACGCACCGCTTACAACTTTCATTCAATATCAACTTTCAATAACACTATTATATATCAATGCATGTAGGTACCTATACCTATTTTCTTCGACATAAAAATTGAAAGTGCTAGTGCTAAAGGGGATACAGCTTACAAGTGTACAGGTAAATAATCTATCTGAATTGTTGTGTGCCCCACATATGGGACTTCGAATGCTATACAAAACAATCTCACAGCTGCAATTACAGAATTGATACGTTCTCGACCCAACGATGCGAAGAAAGTATGCTGAACTTTAGTCGGTGTACCCCGTCCGTCGTCGGTTATCTATTGTTTTATATACACCTGCATCATCACAGCACATGAAACTAATTGACAAGACTAATTATTTATAAATACTGAGAACTGCATATTATGCATGCATTTAAAAGGATGCATCTTGAAAAGCATTTTCGTGATGCGTATTGAGTTCAATTGGAAAATTATTTTCAATTCGAACTTAAAAATTCACACATGATAAGGTTATTAATATTCATAGTCATACTAATTAGATATTATTAGTTATATTTAATTTCATGTCGTTTTCTCAGATTCAAACTAAAAGAGGCGATAGGGGTATGTGGTGTTGTGAATCCCAGGAATCGACTTCAGTGAGAATCGTGGTTTTGGCACGAACGCATGTCTGATTTGGTTTTGATACTCATCTAGCTCTGCGCGTGAAAGATCCGTCTGCGTTTGGACCGGATAGTTTGGGAATTGGGCTTTCGGATAGCAGCGTACTGAATTATATTTACTACAGACCACTTTTAATATTTAAATATTTTTTCACGCGGTGCACTTTGTTATTATTTGAATGTGTTTCATTTTTTGTTTCGTGTGAACGTTTTAGTTTTGTGGGTGTGTGTGTGTGTGTGTGGGTGTTACGTGGGTGTGGGTTCAATTTTTATGAAACAGTGAGTGCAACGAGGTTGAGTGATATGCATTATGCATTTGGTCCAATTGGACCTAAAACGATTGCTGGAATTTGAATCTTGGATTGTACTGCAAAGTCTGAGTTGTTGCAATGCACCTGCGGTGTCATTACTCGAGCAACATTTTTCTCGCTCATTGCAGAACATGCAAACATACTATATCATAATTGCACATTATATTTAAAAAAATGAAAAAAGCACAATTGGATTGGCTACCCTTGGTGATTGTCTAAATGCCCTAAAAGTGGATAATAATCTGAAATAAATGTGATATAAAATGTTTCAAAAAATCAATTATTGGCACGAAGGCGAAAAAGTGCAATTAGACTAATTAATACCGGGATGGCCTCGACGTCGCCAAGAATAATTTGTTTTCGATTCCTCATTGTACAATTTAGAGGATTTAGAGTGAAAATATCAAACAGAAATCGTCTAACCTTGTAAACCGTTCCGTTGTTTTAAAGTTAACGTCGGCTTGAAATATAATGTTCCGCAGCTCCCGTTTGAAACTCATGAAGGAATGCGTGCAGTTACATTTTCCCGATTAAAGATCACTCGTGTTCCATTTCACCCCCTTAGTGCTATGCTTTTGCAAAGAAAATCGATACATTCTGCTGAAAAGTTACACGATGCCCCAAACACTACAATGTTGGCTTGTGGTAAATTCGGTATCTCAAAACTATATTTTTTCACCACTTCATTTTCTTGCCAAAATCTTGACAAAATGGACACTGAATTACTGCGTTAATATTCTATTGATTCTAGCAAAGATTCTTGGTTCTATGATGATAGTTTCCTTTAGGCGATGAAAATCTCCCGATAAAGCCGTGATTACCATAATTTCCTTCCAAAAATATAAACACTCGTTCAAAATTATAGGACTTCTGTCATATTGCTTTTTTAGCCAAGTTCAACGGCTGACATTTGCATTAATAATGAAATCCTTCTAAGAGACACATTAACTTACCTAACCTACCAGCTATCCTAATCAAACTTTACTAATGATGTTGCACTCTAATTATGAACATAATGTGTCTCATAACAGAATTTGTTATGAATGCCTCCAAAGAGATTGCTCAAGAGATTGATCCATGTCACTATTAACCCTTGTGTGCTTGTGTGCTCGTTCCAGGGCGACCTGGTGTGGTTCGACCCTGGCGTCGGTCACGTGCTCCCTGGCGAGGTCCTGGAGTTCCACAGGGCGGCGCAGGTGCTCACCGTGCAGGCGCTCATCGGGGGAAAGGTAAGCACCTGCATTACACACGCTAGTAGCTCGCACACCTGCAGGAGGACCGCCACCTCCTACCTGCATCGGAAGGACCATATTATTGTGGAAGGAACATTACAGGAACATTAACTTAGGCGCAATAGTTCTTTCCATTTTAGCAAGTGTTTAAGCTTCATAGTTGAGGAAGGACATAGGCTAGGTTAAGGACATATAACACCTTAATTCAGGACTATATTGCACTACTCTGTTGAACTTAGGCCTTAGGGCAACCCAATTAATTTGTTACGCAAGAAATACTTGCAGCGACATTCCTAAAGCATGGCTTGCTTTTAATGAAGCGTAACTTCAACATCAAAATTGGGTGACGTAAGGGAACGAAAATTTGAGCGATTCATGACACATTGATATGACGGAAATAATTACATATTTTTGAATTAAAAGGTGAATGAAGCCTCGACGGTATACGAATTACACCGGTCAGGGTACTTTCGAATATGTGATATACGTCGAACTAAATGTTTGACAAAATAATTATCTTACATCAATCAATTTTCCCGCTCAGGCGCTAAATGACCCTAAGGTTGACGCGCCTTAAAGCCCCACTATTCATTCATTCAATTTTCCCACTGATTTTGTAAAAGGGAAGAAGATAGATTTGTGACACTGACAGTCAAATTGTTTGTGTACCTATACTCAAAAGCTGTGAAAAAGTCGAGTGCGTTCTGACGTAACGTACGTATCAATCAGAACAATGCGACTGAGAAGAACGGGTATTTACCATAGCTATTTGAAAAGAGGCAGGTCCATGAAGCTCATTGAATGGCCGACGTAAATCGGAATCTGTCAGTATTTTTCACATAATATCTCCCGTTTCTTCTCGTGATCGCCTCCTCGAATGACGTGTGGTCGATGTGCCTCCAATAAAATGGTGGTCCACTAAGGAGCCATCAGCCACTGTCTGATGCTAATTTGATGATAAAGATTCGTTAATCTATGTCCGTTCGATGGCGATCATTCAAGATGCCTAAACTGCAGCTTCATTCGATACCCATGGGCTAGGAGCACTCCAGCAAACAACTCATTTTGATGGCGATTGCCATAATGTTATTAAAATGCAAATAAGTATGATAATATACCTTTTTCATGTCGGTCTCATTACACACATTTTTCAACACTGAGTTGATCTATAGGTATAATGCATTATTTTGAATTAATAGTGCTTCACATTTTTCACGCATAATTAGAGTCACCGCACGGTCACGTGACTAATTTGTTTTGAGTTTCGACTGACATATGAGTTTGCTCATTTGGTTTCGCCAATAATTGCGAACATCTGCGCAATTTATTTTGTCGAAAACAATTCAAAATTGTCTTAAATATATTAGATACATTTACAGATATGGTATACGATATAAAGGTATACCTGCTTGACAGAAAGCAGAAACAACGACGATATCCTTCACATTTCGAAAGGCTCACGACCGCTTGACTCACAGATGTGCTAAGAATCCGTTACTGTGTCGTTGTCACCACCTTCGCCTTGGCTCGCAAGCTCCCATGTCTCGAGATGGCCTGTCACACAGTGCTACATAACCTAACTGTATACACACCGCTCTAGTTGCGCCGGTTTGGTCTATCTATAACCAATACAATCGATACTATTCTTGGACTAACCGATCGATCGGACAATTTATTGGTCAGCCACCATTATAATCGTGCTGGTTCTTGACCGATTGTCTTTATTTAGATGGAACTGTAACTGGATTCCGAAGTTTCAGACGTGGAATACGTGGTGGATAGCTAAATTGACGTTTGATATTTTATTTTTAAGTGCTCGGCTGTCACTGAAATGCATATAAGTATGCATTTCAGTTATGCTAACGTTAATGTATAAATGAAGCTAACTATTGTCGATATGATTGTTTCATAGGTTTCAAGTATATCCTGATATTTATGGAACCCAGGAAAACTGACCCATTTCTCTTATATAAAATAATATTAATGTCAGGTTCAATCACAGATTTTTCAAGCATGGTCGCAAGTATTGGAAATAAAGGAATTCAAATTATACGAATTATTCGATCTGCAAAAATGCAGATCGCACAAAAATTCAATTTTTAAAAAGCCTGCAATAACGTACTGCAAGATAGGTACATGATTGAAGAAGTCGGTGAGTTTAAGATGCCAGAAAAGTTCATGAGACTTCTTGATTTTAATAGTTTTGCAAAGGTATATTAAAGATATTTTACATTTTAAATAACACTTCCATGACGACCAAATAAATCAGTTAGATCAGTTAGGCCCCACAGGATGTAAACATTTTAATATCGCAAAATTTGCGTGATTGACGCGTGCAAAAAATCCCATGCCATATAATTTTTGAAAGTAATACCCGATATGCCGATAGCGAACACGCTTACCAATAATTTAAATATAATATAAATTATAACTGATCTCGCTTTTAAAAGCAAAATTCGTTCGAACAAATATTATGAAAATGAAACATCTCAATTTGCGTTGAATAAATTTTCTAGTAGCTCGATACACATGAACTTTCTCAACGAACATGGAATTAGCATACTGAAGTATTTTATCGTGGATTCGAGGGCATGCTGTACCGAGTGAACGCTAGACTGTAACTTATGGCAACTCTCAGAGCAATTACAGTTCATCTGATAAAATAGTTACTTATATTTATGACTTTTTAATCTTTCTAATGAAAATTATGAAGACATAAAATGATGGGAGTTTACTTGAATTAATACGCGGAGAGCAGCTGATGTTGTTAACTTTCGTTCTGTCTTGACCTCTCCACTATAATATTACAACTTACAAGCAATTGTGAGTGCTCCAATAACTATCGCAGCCAGTGTCATAAAGTTGTAATAGAGGAAATGGAGGCAACTGGGTATGAACGTCCCCTTATAAATTCCTATAGTTATATAGTTTATAGATAAACTTGCGTCTTTCTCTGTTCTTAAATCCCTGTCAAGTATATCGTGACATCAGCGTTCTCTTTTCAAATGGACAAAGGGACGCCGCACAACGTTCATCATATAGGTGGTCCTTGCAAAAACTAAAAAGTTATTATTTATTTATTTATTTATTTATTTATTTATTTATTTATTTATTTATTTATTTATTTATTTTCCATTGCTCTTTACATAGGTACATAAGTTTCAAAGTACGTGTTACACGAAATTACACGAAGGTTATTTTTTAATTTCGCCAAATCTACCAATTAAAATGCACAAAATCAGAAACTCAATTCGAAAAGCATCGTGAAATTGCCGGCACCGGTGATATTCTCGTTCCATCTAGGCTAGGTTGGATCATTATCGTTGTCACTAATTACCATTTTATTGTACGACACCAATGGACCAGTGCCACGGGCCTGTTTTCAAAACAGAGCGTCTTTAAAACCCGCAAGGTATCAATGAAATGAAATGAAGCAAATGATTGCTCATATTTTTCAACAGAGAGAGAGTAAATTTTTGTTTTTCTTTGAAAGATGAATCGTAAAGCAAAGTCAGCGACACGATGTCATCAACATTGGCTCTGCACCAATCAGAGACTCAGGATGTTTATGACGTCATGGTCACGAATCCGTCGTGGAGTCTCTAGATGTACCAGAGCCAATGTTGATGACAGCGTGTCACTAACATTGCTAGCTGTAACCCCTGATTTACGACCCTGCTGCAAGTTCTTACCAAGATCTTATAATATTTTATAAGATCTTGACTTCTGCTCGGAATCAAGATCTTGACGAAAGTTCTTGATTCAAGATCATTCAAGATCTTGGTAAGAATTTTGATTTCAGTTACTCAAACCTCTCAAACGTATCGTCGTATAGACGTCAGGATTTAGAAATTGCTTTGAAAGCAATAATTAATTACCTAATGGATACTGCTATAAAATAAAATGTTGATTGTCAACAAATTTTCTTCAACTAATATTATAAAGTATGCAAATAATAAATATAAATAAATATTATATTATTGGGTTTTTCAAACACCATCTTACAAACTTATCAAAATGTCAGTAAATTTACCAAGCGATTCAAACAAATTTGTTTCAACACAGAAAACAGACGAAAAGTTTTAAGTTTTAACTTCATCCATCGCACCCAAAACATCACCTGCGGTAAAAACAAATTCCTTCCATTCGTCAAACCACAGTGCGTGAAACGTTCTGGCTGTAGTCTCACGCACTTCCTTGTTAAATCTCTCAATGAAACGTAAGGTGTGCGTAATAAGGTACTAATGCGTACTCTTCGGTAGTAAAAAGCAACTCATTTGGCTTGCTGGTATGTCAAGAAATATACTTGCGGCAATTTGTTGTGAAATGGCAGAAGGATCACTTCTCGGTTAGTCACATTGGCTGTTAAAATAGCTGAGCAATCCGTTAGTTTGTTTTCTGTTCGTCAACAATTCTTCTGTGCCACTAAAAAGTAAAAACTTGTGTGAGATTCGTGGTGTATTTGACCGAGTTATGAAGTGGACGTGTGAGAGCCGTTAAAAGTCTGTCTATAGTATTGGGATGTTCCGGTCTGGAATCTGGAGCTCCATAATTTTCAAACAAAGTGGAATACGTATATGATAAATTTTCGAGGAGCACTTCAGAACTGTGTTGGTTTGGCACCTCAATTGTAATATACAAAGTATTTCCCTACTTTAAAGTAACGCTATAAGACCTCTGTGCCAATTTAATTTCCTTTACATATCCAAAACCATTTCTGCGTAAATGTGAGGATTTTTGGGCACAGTTTCCTGGAATTATTGTCATTTCCCCGTCAAGTTTTCGTAATTTTTCGTAATCTTTGTAATCCCATCGGAAAACAAACTCAAACACTAAATTCCAAGATTCAAATTCGGATGCAAGTTCAATGCACCATTATATACATCGGCAAGTTTTGCATCTCGATATAGCTCGTTTCTTGCACCCACTGTAGGTGGTTATATCAAGTAGCAATCTTCGGGAGGCTGCGCATTCAAGTGAATCAGATAACCTCCCACCGCTACTGAATTTCCTTTCTGACGAGTCATATTTCGGCTACAGCCGCACCACACTTTGTGGATTACAATTCACTACAGCTCAGGCAATTACGAGTAATTTTGTGTTGACTGGCGAAAACTTGTGCGCGTCCTCAATTCGTAATGCATCATATTAAAAACGATTTACGATCTAACATCATGAGCCCGAACATTGTGTGAAACTTAATTAAATCCATTTTAATTGGCTCTATAATTTAATCGTATGGCATACCTATGCACTCCTTAAAGGATATTAAACAACAATTTATATCAATGAAGCAACTTTTTATGTATTCTACTCTCATTTGATTATCGTTATCTATCACAGAAATCGAACATACAGAATTACATAAACCGATACACTTCCCAATTACAAAACATGCATCACTTTCTATGTTAAACCACATCTCTTGACATGCACACGAGTAGACGTTATGATACTCGATGTTATCATCTGTAAATCTCATCGCAAATCCATCATAAAATTACCTCAACAACACAGCGAAGTGTGCGCCCAATTCAAGTGCCATTATTAAGTTTTTCCTCCTCGAAGCCATCATCTCAGCTCCTATAGTCGAGTCGAACCAGAGAAGACTAGTTATCAACTTTTGCGTTAGGTAGTTTGGACATCGGCTATGCAATTCTTCAACCAAGTTAGCTAATTTCCATTCGCATGTCAGTCCTGGAATCAGCACCGAACCCTCGGACTTTTGGCTGCGAGCTGATAGGAGATATTTGAAGGACAAGTCGGGTATAAAACTCATCTTCTCAGGTCGTATCCGACTTTACTGTTCTCGAGCTTCGGTTGTATGTACACCACTTAAGGTGGAGCTAAGTGTAACCAGCGCAAAGTGTCCCATCACGCCTGTCCATGCATTCAAGTCACTCAAGCAGAGTAAGACTTTAGCGCGCTATTATATCCCCTTATGTTTCGCTGTTATAATAATTGTTAGCCTGCGGTCAATTGAAGAGCACATCTTTTGTAGGTGGTACTGGCGATCAAACCAACGAATGCTCAATGCAGCTTGGTCATTTAGTAGCTGGCCATCAGTCTGACCGGCAGCAACTAGAGTAAATCGCTGCTAAAAAAAGTTCGCAATACCATGGATATATGTGATAATTGGGTGCTGTAAAGTTTTTTTTATCATCGTGTATAGTGAATGAGATTTCTTGTGGTTGGCGTTTGCGAGTTTTTTGCGGCGATGTGGCGACGGTCAACGCGTTCTGTGATTACGTTGTGCGATTAATGGTCGTGGGGTTCGATATTTTTGTACTACGTGAGTTGAAAGAATTTAGGTGCGCTTTTTTTCGGTGTGATGCACTAGTGGCGGTTCGTTGGCGTGATCTAGTTGTGCTTTTTTTATTGACCAGAGAAATGGATTAAGATAATTAAATAATTCGTTCGTCATGAGGTCGGGAACGGATTAAAGACGCCTACTTTTCAAATTGTATTACTTTTTAATAAATGATGCGAAATGAATAGTTTACTCGAGGAAATGGGCTTTGCTCTGCGAAATGTACTGCGAAGATTTTCGTAACGATTTTCGTGACTGATGAGGTGATTTGAAAGCACGGATTCAAGTATTTTTTTTAGAGTTTTTGGTGCTTGCGGACGAAACTGTGTGGTCAGTCGAGAGCCAATCGCGCCCAATCTCAAAACACGAAAGAAATCAACAAAAAAGTGACCATTTAAACTGATAATCTGGTGATAAAATCGCGAATCTCAAGCGTTACGCTGATGCTGTCGTCGACACAAATATGTCTTGTGCATTAAAGTTGTATTTAGCACGACGTACACCAAAGCAAAACGTTTTTTTCTTTTCTTTGCATCGCGAAGTACAGTTATGTAATTACAATGAGAAATAAGAATCCATGACAAATTTGAGCATGCACTTTTTACAGCAACCAACTCCAACCCGTTTTTGTTGTCAATGAGAGAAAATTCGACTATCAAAAAAAGCAGATACGCTTTTAAATTTGTTTGGTGAACGTTTAGACGACGTATCTTATTACCCTAATCATGGCATTTACCTGCATTAAAGAAAAATAGTACTGACCTTTAGGTTAATCGTCTTAAAGAAGATTCCTCTTTGAGGTGGTCACAGTTCTGCATTGTCATTTAATCAAATTAAATTTACATTCTAAATTTGAAACCGCCGTCATTACAAAAACCAGAATTGCCCAAGAGTTGGAATAAATTGCTTTTTAACCGAACCATGTTAATCATCAACCGAGTTTGGGCGACTCAAGATTTTTGCCGGTCCAACACTTGTAATGTCTAGAAAGAAAGTTGGGCCATGTGACTGGATTATCAATCGATTCATTGACCGGCATGCCGCCGGCTTGACTTAATCATCAAACGCTGATCCTGACCTAGTGATTTGTCAATGACCTTAAAAAAACTCCTGCGATCTTAGACATAATAGACTACTACCTATACATTCATCTCAGCAAATAAATTATATTTTAAAGAAATAACATTTCAATGCAGTGCCCGTATGTTTATTGAGTAGAAACTACCGTCACACACATACTAAATTGACAACGATAACTTTTATTTAGGTTTCTAGTTTACGGCATTTTAAGGCGTGCTAAGACAGCTCACTAGTTACGTTTTCGAGCGTCTTCTAAGTGTGCTAAGTCTGATGACAATCACTTGGCTCATTCCAAGCACGTGTGCATGTCTGTGGTTCACTTATGAACTTACCGACAAGACATTGCTGTAAATAGCTATTGCTGGAGGTTTTAGCAGGAATCGGAGAAATCGGAAATCATCTTCTTTAGCAAAGTTTGTACGTATCAAAAGACGGCAATTATGCGGTGATTCACTTATGACAATTGCATCATCTGGACAATTAACTTATATACTCTATAAAGCTGATGCTTGTTAAAAGTAAGATATTCCTGGGTTTCATTGCTTTGCCGCTCTAATTTTCGGTATACATTTATACCAATTATGTTCGTGTAATAAGGTGAAACCATAATAGGCTCAGTGCTAAAGCATTATGAATCTCACAGACCGAATGCTAAATTATTCGTGCTCAAGCATATGAAAACAATTAAAAAACGTCAATATTTGCTCAAGAAGAATGGATTCTTTCAGCGCTTCAGCAGTACACACCTCATACCATTGAACAATGAATGAAATCTCGCCTTATTCAAATTGTCCCTGGTCAATAACCCATAAGCAGCATCGCCCATAAAGACTCAGCCGGTCACTGCCATTATGTCATTTGGAAAGCACTCCAGGCGACCACGCAAATGCATTTCCTGATGGCTGTTTCGACTGATCGAAGACGGGAGATACGATTGGACTTCGATTGCGTTTTGACTGAAAAAAGGAAGTAAGGATGTCAGTTTCGTCGCCGGAAACGCCGGACGAGGAAGAGATTCTATCGGCGGTCCCGAATTTGAAATCGAATTGCATTACCGAAATCAAATTGCAAAACCGTGCGACTAGTTGGTGTGGTAAAGACAATGGCACAGAACAATTCAAGCAAAGTGTACACCCTTCCTATGAAAATTGCGTGCCGACCAAAAGTGAAACGTCCAGCAAAGGCGTCGAAAACGGAACAAAGTCGGGTGCATACGAAGTCATCCAACGCGGTTTCGAAAAAGACACCGAAGACGCAAAATTCCCGAACGTGATAAACCGTCGCCAAATCTCTAGTCACAACACGCACGTCTACTCCAACTTCAACTGGGAACACTTTAAGACGCAGAAGTGCAACATCTTGCCGTCGGAATGCGGCGAGGCGTCGGCGTCGCGACGTCTGCACAATCGACGCCACTCGATACAGTCGACGACGTCGTCGGTGAGGTCGTCGGTGTTTCGGTGTTCGACGGTCGCAGTGCCGACACTGGCTGAGTTGTGTCTGTGGAAGCTGATGGATAGTGTAGGTGGCTTTGGTGGTGTTTAACGACACAATTTATTTGACGTTTTTTCTCATTTCCCATTTTTTAATTTCTTCCCAAATCTCAGTTTAAATAGTTTTTTCAAAACTAGTGCAAAAGACAGGACAAAGTAGACATGAGTCTCAGAAATTGAATAGTTTTTGACGTTGTTTTGACGATAGCGTTTGACGTTTGACGATATTTTGTTGAAGGGTTGTAGGATGGAGAATAGACGACAGGAGGTTACATCTACAACAACCGGAAGTCTTTGATTTGTTTTGTTCATCGACACAATGTTTCTTGGCGATGTTTACTGTGGCATTTAAAATGTCAGGCTGACGAAAAGAGTGGACCTAACCTAGCTTAAAAGGGAGGAGGTGTGGGTAACCTAAATTTCGAACATCTAGATTCCTTTGAACAATGTTTCCGGAGATGACTTCCTGTAGTATTTGTATCTTGACGAAGGAATGATTTAGGTTGATGATGAGGGTGAACCACCTCACTTATAGCCAAGAAGGGAGGAAGAGTACACACACACAAACACCATTCTTTTCATTTGTGGTGTGTAACGACTCAATATTTTTGGCGAAAGCCCCTCTGGCATCGATGTAATGATAGGGTGATGATGATGGATGACAAACCTAACGTATGCCTTAACGTCTCTCCTGAAATACGGCAGAACAATAACTTCATGGTTTCAAACTGCATGTTTGAATGCTTAATAAAAATCTCATGGGTTTCTAAAAGTTTTTAAGATTCATTTTTTTAATTGTAAACCGATGCGCTGTCTAGATAGCGGACTCAGCGGTGCCATAATACATAGTGGCGTAAGTGAATGGGAATGATTATTGTAAGCCATAGAGTACAAGGTAACAGAGGAAACTAGGGGTTGGCTGCATGATACACTTAACCAAAGGGCCATAACAGCATTTTTGTATTTCGCATGGAAAGACTTATTTTTCAGAAACAATCAGGCCACCCAATAAATCTATACACAATTTAAATCTTTGAAGATGTCGAGATATGCTCTACGTGTATTAATTATTATTTAGTCGAGGGAAGGGTTATGATTAGAGACACGGTATCTGTAATTTTTTTGCCATTAAGAACCAAACATGGATCTTTGAAGTAGGACCACTTTAAAAACCGTACATTCATACTTGTAATGAAGCGGATCTTTTTTCCTTTTACCTCAATTAAAAATTTCGTTTAAAACCCTCTTTAACGCTAGCAATTAAATTGTCGTACAACTTTCGGTCTACCTGTAAAACATACGAGTGTCTTTATTTATTAATGAAACTGTATAATATTCGTATTATAACAGTGTTAAAATATATTTATATATATAGTAATGAAGTTTAGGTTCGACCGTAGCTTGGCTTGTTATCTAGGTTGTTCACCTTCCTTTGAAATACCTGAGGTGAATGTACAAGTCGGCCAGCAAACATAGGCTCCTCGTCCGGAGCGCGTGGTCTGTGTATCTGGTCACGTGTTCTGCTAGATCAGTATTCAAAGCACCACGTTCGAATCCCAGCACAGACATGGCCGTTGTTTTTGCCAGTGCTCATTTGAAGTCTTTGCGTGGACTCAAATGTGCAAGATGCGTTTGGGGACGATTTGGGTGCAGGGTGTTTTCGTGTTGATTTGCCTGAAATTACTTGTAAAAGTAAAAACATGGTATTACATGATAGTGCTATCTTTTTAACCACATGTTTTTTGGTTAATTTTAATCGGTATTGATGACCTTTCAATGATTCGGCTTTAAAATGATGCACTTCAAATTTAATTTTCGATGTGTTTGGCTGGTTTTAAGTATAAGGGTCAGGACGTATAGGGACATGCCGTCAATAAAAAACGTATTAGCTAAAAAGATGAATGTAAATGTTGACGCCAAGGAGTGGTATTTACTAAAATGTATTTCATTTAACGTACAAACACATTGACAAAAAGTTACATGGAAAATGGCTGCTTGCCATTTTCACCAGCATCTCCATAATAAATAACCCGAACGGTGACATCTCTCCGGTAAGGCAAACACCATTACAAAACCCCATGTTTGTACATATGTTTGCAAAGTTGTCGCGAACGTATTCGATCGCGCTTAAAGGAATGCATTCACAAATCGCCCGCGCGCGATGAAATCACACAGAGCGGCCTACGACCCCGACAGCGTGACACGTTGTTTCTACGTGCTCGTGACTGTCTGTAGCGCGAGGTTTTGTGCATGCCGCCAGCAAGTTACGGCACGAGACGCTCAAATTTGACAGGCGACGTCCTGGGGAGACGTTGCTAAATATGTTACCCCTTCCATCACACGGGTTTACTAATTTTTGCTAAGTTGCCAAGAACGAACCCGATTGCCAAGAACATTATTATTTCATTTCTAAGACCATAAATTGTATGATCGGTTTTACAATATTTTTCAACTCTGGGTTAAGCATATAACCCTCAGAAACAGATGAATTCCACGGCTTCCTATTGGCGGTTGCCATGACAAATAACTTAACTCCTACTTAAACTCTGGGTTGAGGCACTTGTAATTCCGTGCATTATCTTTATAGCACTAGTTTCGGTTTTGTATGCTAAATTCAGCGAAACGAAATCAGTGAAACTTGATTTAGCATTTAAACCCCAGTTCGATATATAGTTTCTTGAAGAATATCACCGTTTAAGTCTCACTTTTTGATATCAGAGCATTGTGTACCGAAACGTTGCCATACCCATTGAGAAAGATAGCCACTTCCGGTCGTTTCCGGTCTCAACAGTCAAAAGATTTGACAAATTTATCACTATGGCAGAGTAAAAGGGTATAAAAAACGAATGTTTTCGGAGAAATATGAAAAAGTCGCTGTACGCTTGTGAGATAAACAGTACCCGTTCGCGAATTATTGTCTCATAGCGCATTGAAATCTTTTGGAGCGGCCGCCTTTGACCTCTGACGACGTGACACATTGTTGTGCGGGGAAATGTCAAGGAAATGAGCGCAGGAGCATGCAATAATATCCGAGTTCGACACCGGCAAAGATGCACGATCCGAGTTTTTTGATTGGCTGTCTTACGAAACGTCTTCAGCCTTTCACCGCGCAACGATATGCAGTTGGGCGATCTTCGATTTATGCATCTGTGTTGCGAAATTGCGTCTTCGTGGGAAATATTGCGGTGATTATCTATTATTTGATGTCGTTTTTTTCGCAATATACAATTTCTGTTGAATGTGATTATTTTTTAATTGTCGTATCTGTAGTCTTTTTGTAACAAATTCAAGTGATCTGTGATGATGTCTAATGTAGAGCTTCACGAACGCAAATTGTGGCACAAACAAAAAAGTTAGGTTGAACATGTGTGAAATCTCAGCCATTCCTTCTTATTAAACGTAAAAATTTATTAAATGCAAATTGAAAGAGAACGAAATGGTTTACAGATATAACATTTCACGCTGTATTTTATTTCAGTTTTCATCACACATTTTTGATGCTTGTGATAAATATTTGAGAAAATTATTGTATATTCGGAAAAAGTCTTGAATTTGCCTTAGCCTTGATTGAAGATAGGCTTTGTGATTCATATGATTACATTAGGATTTGATAAAATTACAGACGTCACTCCGCTCGATTTTCTCATCAACTTCATTCATTAAATCATCACCACGCCTCAACGCAGACCTATAAAAATACCGGATCAAATTCGCGCGATGAGTATATAGGTATCTAGTTAATCATGGTCATATCACAAACTAGTATATTTTGATGTCAAGGGCACGATAGGTTCTAATTGTTCTACCGACCGGCGTAAGAGTTATTGCTACGGCCCAGTAAAAGCTCCTGTCCATTACGAAGACAGGATTGGAGACCTATACCGTCAAGAAGTGGTACACACCACACCGGACCTATTCTATACCATACTCCGCAAACAGGATATGTTAAAATGAAAAGGTTAAACAGGAAACGAGAGAATTTAATTATTTTCTTTTTGTGATTTTGAAGTTCAAAAACATGACTCTACAATAATGTATTTAACTAAGAATGTAAATACTGGTATGCACCTTAATTCCCAGACAATGTCAGGAAAATAGAATTTCACGTTTCCTTGTTTTTAGATATCTTGTAGGTACATCTATCTTAAATAATATATTAGTGTCTATGGTCACGTATACTTAATTATAAAGCATCCCTCTTCCAATAACTTATAAATTAGCATTATAATTTAATTAAATTCTTTGTTATTTTACAATAAAGGTCTAAATCAAGGACTGAACGAGCCGACGAAAATCTTAAAGGAAGTGCAAGTAGTAGCGTGCACTCTTGGCCTTGTCTAACATCAGCGGATGCACATATTAGAGAATGTACTGACGTTTGGTTGCACCTTGACGCTCATGCCGTGGTCTTCTTTGCTTGCAGCCTCAAATTTTCACCCTGACGACCTTGAACGGAGTCCGGAGACGTCAGGACTTGGGACAGAATGGAATCGAAGACATGATACAACTTTCGTAAGTCACTGCCCTTTGACATGTTTTTATCAATGTGTATTACTTGGAAATAAGAAGAGATTGATTAAGTGCATAGCTGAAAATGGCGATATTTTGGTGGATAAATGTGTAGGTTTGAATAAAATAACTGCAGCTGGAGGGAGTCATAAAGGGTATACGTGAACAAATTGGGGTCAAAATGTGCACACATATATTGCTTGAAACTTGAGAGTCAAGCTATAGAGGCAAGACTTCGTATTACAAAAATATGGTGATAAGCGTCATTTTCAATAGATTTTCTGCTACGTTCGTAAGCTGGGCTCTCAACTGTCAAAAATGATCTGAATCAAACTGGTGCATAAACCGGGAGGTTTTTGGTCGTATTGCCTCGTATGTATTTTCTTGTCTCTTGGTTCTGGGTTTTCTCCCCAAAAGAGCCCCTGCCCCCCTGGACCACCCACCACAGTAGCCGGGGTGCTCGTCGTCTTTTAGACCACTTTGATGCAATCATTCTGATAACTTTTCGTTCTTTTGATTATATTCCCAGCTCCCTTTTGGGTTTAAAAATTTGAAAAAACAGCAAAAACCGGAAATGAACAACACATTACCACAAAATTTTATCTTTGTTGAACCATTGAAGGAAAATTTTAGATCAACATAAAACATGACCTTTTGCATTTTTGTTTGTTTTCGGATGGCAGAGTTAGTTTGTGGAATATTATTACAATTATATTGTTTTTGTTATTGTGGTTTGTTTGTGGGTTATATAGTTGGCAATTAAGGAACTTGTGTGTTTTCTTCTCTACAGCATCTATTGAGTCGACTGAATGTGTCTCAATTTCCGTGTTTCAGGGATCTAAACGAAGCTTCGCTATTATGGAACCTGAAAATCCGCTACGACAAAGAACTAATCTACGTAAGTTGACCATAATTCCCAATAACATCAGATCCTGATGTCGAACGAAGTTCTTTATTAAGCTTCCGAATCCGTTTTGTAGATGTTCACAATCTTTGTATGACTACCAGATCTTCATTGATACATTCCTATTTGCCAACTCCAATTGCCGCTTCTTTTGATAACCAAACCCACAGTTTCAATTTCCATAAGCTCCCAGAAGGTGTATTCTTTTGTAGCGTACATTCTCTTCCATATCCTGCAAAGTGCCGATTCTGCCAAAAGGTTAGGTTCTTCAAAACAGTGGTCGTTACCGGTCCAGTTATACACACGTCATAACAATATGTCCGCGGTGATTTTGAATCCCAAGCCCTATTCGAATCCTGCTCCGACCTGGCATGAAGCGAAAACTTCACATGTTATTACAGAAATGAACAAGAGCAAAACATGTCAGAATGTAACAAGATACCTTTTATTCTACACTCTTTTGACGAAAACATGCTAGGTGGAGTAAGAAAATTGCATAAACTGTCACTGTTATGTGTTGGTTTGCCATTCGTAACACATTTTCATAAACAATGACTTCCTAACCGAGTGAAAACATCATGATCCTAAAAATATTCAAACTCCATTTTACGTTAAGAAAGAATGTGGATTCACATCTTCTTGTAGCACAATGTCAATAATGTAGCACTGCTGCTTCAGACACGAGCTAAGAGTTTTAAAACTGTTCCTAGAGCCTTGTGTCCTGCTCAAGAAATGGCATGAAAGTTTTGAAACTCTTAGCACGTGTCTATCAGCAGTGGGTTCTCTTGGAAGATACAAATCCACTCTCCTTCTTAACGTGAAATGGATTTTAGTGGAGCCGATTTATTAAACGGTTGAGGTACCAGCCACGTCTCATGGTATGAATTTACCTCTCACTGGATACAGGATTTTGGCAACACCTTTGGTCGGATCGCGACGAAACTTATCACTCCGAAATCCTTACACTTTTGGCAACAAATTGACACGATTTGAATATCGAAAATACCCCTGGAAATTCAAACAAAGCTTGATCCAATCATCGCCACGTACCGGCAGTGAATGCCCCACCAATGTGGCTTGCATCTGACAGACGCTTCTTCCCGCAGACGTACACCGGAAGCATCCTGGTCGCCGTCAACCCGTACAAGATGTTCGACATCTACGGCTTGGACATGGTCAAGACGTATGAGGGACAGATCCTCGGGACACTGCCACCGTAAGCTTGCGATTTACTTGCCGAACGGCTACGTTTCAATGCTTTGGCAGAGCTAATGTTTACACAAATTTGCCCCATAATGCTATACGTACCCCCAAAAGTCGTATTTTTGTTTGTCCTTTTAAGAGCGCTGTACACCAAAGTGCAAAGTTACAGTATTGCTAGTACAGTGCAGTTGTTTTAGTAGTAGTGCAGTTGTTTTAAAATGATTCTTGGCCGAGGCTGTCAGCTATTGGCTGCACCTGCCGTTGAATGGCGTTGAAATGGCAAGATTCTAAATACATTTATACATTTGCCTTTTTTAGCCATTAAAATGTCCAATTTAAATATGATTTAAAACACGCCGGACTTCCAAAACAAGTCAGAAACAAAACAAGTCAGTCGGTGTTACATATTAGGTTTCCAATTTTTTAAATTGTTTTTAAGTAGCCAATTTCGTCCGAAATGCAAACCAGGGTAGTATTTCTTATACTTAAGTCATTGCAGATTTGTTCCTCGTCACCGAGCGTACGCGAGCTTACGCCCAAATTAACAAAATGTTTATGCTCGATTCGCAGCCACTTGTTCGCCATCGGCAGCGCCGCCTACGCGCACATGTCCAAAGAGGGCAGTTCACCCCCGGAGTCCCAGGTGGTGGTCATCTCGGGCGAGTCGGGCTCGGGCAAGACCGAGTCCACCAAGCTGGTCATGCAGTACCTGGCCGCCGTCAACAAGTCGTCCTCCAATCTGGTCACCGAGCAGATCCTGGAGGCGTCGCCCCTGCTCGAGAGCTTCGGCAACGCCAAGACGGTGCGCAATGACAACTCCTCGCGGTTCGGGAAGTACCTCGAAGTTCACTTCAAGAAGTGAGTACAAAGTTGGGAAGAAGTGTTGTAATAAGATCTCTAACCAAACACACTTATCGTTGTAGTAAAGGGTAGTTAATTCAAAATAATCAAACAATGATGAGGAGAGCCTGCCGGACGCTCCGTACAGTTTTCTCAAGTCCGTGGACCACTCTGCTGTTCCCAGCTGTCTTGACCAACACATGGCTCACAGGGGTGCTAGGATAACTGTAAAAAGGGGTGAGGGATATAACAAGGAATGCGGTCAACACAGCCAACACAGCCAGTGCAAACACATGGTGTATACGGAGCAGCTAAAAACTATACCGCAACAATGTTATGCGATATTGTAGGCATTATTGATTTGGAAATTTGACATGTTTTAGCGCGCTAAATTATGCTCTGCTCTTACAGCCGTAGACTGGAAAAACACTATTTTCTTAGATAATTAGTGGGTTTTGAACAGTTTACAGCAGATTTTGGAAACTGTCATGTGTGAGCGCCGATTAAAGTTGCTGACAACACTTTAATCGGTGTTTCTAGCACACACATTTATTTGGCGATCACCTACCCAACACACGATTAAAAACACTGATGCTTAACTTCGGTGATAAGGTCGACGTTAACGGTGCATGCAACCCACCAAGCCGTTCGGCGGTCACCCACCCAACACCTTACGCAGCGCAATGTTGCTTAACTTGAAGCAAGCTCGTTACAGTGGCGCTGACACCATGTTTTCCCCCCCAGTGGCGTGATCAACGGCGCCAAGGTGACAGAGTACCTGCTGGAAAAGTCTCGCATCGTGACGCAAGCGCCCGACGAGCGCAACTACCACGTGTTCTACGAAATGCTGGCAGGACTGAAGACGGAGCAGAAGGAGAAGTACGGCTTGCTCACGCCCGAGAAGTACTTCTACCTCAACCAGGTAACCAACTCCAGTCCGTACTGCGTCAAATGGCTTCACATGCTAAGTCAGAGTTACTAGTTAGATACCAAGTGAAGTTTGAAGCACATGCATCTTATGCGGTGCCTATATACTTCGCAGAAGCCTAAAGGAAGTGTTAAAGCCTTTTACATTGTGCCAAATGAACGAATTATAAACATTTTAGGGCAGCGCATTCATCTTGCGTTTGGGAAGTCCTAGGTTCGATCCTGTTAAAAAGTTACACATACCTTGTAAGTGAGAGAGCAATGTCTGTCTTGCATTCAGAAGGTTTTAGGTACGATATTGGTGGCGTTCTGATAGTGAGAGCGCCACGTTTGCCTTGCATTCAGGATCAGGCTCATTCCTTGTGACTGGCTATCCTGGTAGTGAGAGCGCTAAGTAGTCTTGCATTTGGAAGGTCCCAGGATCGATCCTGATGGCCGGCTACCCTAATGTTTAAAGCGCATGTAACCCTTTGGCCACCTACACTCTATACAAGCAAAGATCGAAGTTCAATTCCCACCATTCTTTCATTAATGCAGGGTGGCAGCTACGAGATCGACGGCAAATACGACGGCGAGGACTTCCAATCGCTGCTCTCGGCCATGCAAGTCCTGGGCTTCTCCTCGGACGAGCAGGACACGATCCTGCGCATCCTGTCGACGGTCCTGCACCTGGGCAACGTGTACTTCCATCGCAAACAGCTGCGACACGGCCAGGAGGGCGTCGAGATCGGCTCCGACGCTGAGGTGCGGTGGGCGGCGCATCTGCTCTCGCTCAACATCGACGGGATCAAGAGGGCGCTCACCACCAAGACGACGGTAGGTGGCGAAGACGAGGACACTTACAGGCGCTGTCACGTGGAAGTATATGCTTTTCTCTGCAGTGCTGGAGGCAATATCGCATGCCTTTTGCCCATCAATCGTGAAGGTGCTGGCCCTTCTGTGACCGACGCAGAGGCATGGACTGCGGCACGCTGGCGGCATAATGTGGCACGAACAAATGATACCCTTTGTGACGCCCCTACTGTCGCAGAGGAATTTTTATCCTCTTATAGGACAGAGTGTAACGTTCTTGGTGAAACTGTTTTACGACTAATTTTTTTGAGGAAATGCTCTTCTTTTTATCCATCGTTTTATCCGTAGAGTCTCTCTGGGAAATCGATAAAATGGTCACCCATCCAAAATCAACGCCTGCTCTTTGTCGCTTAACCTCACAGTCCACAAGCACCGAACTAACCACGTCCCATGTCGTTTCATCCGCAGGAGGCACGCAACGAGCGTGTGCTCACCCCCCTGACCATCGACCAAGCCCTGGACGCTCGAGACGCCTTCGCCAAGGCGCTCTACAACGCCCTGTTCTCTTGGCTGGTCGCCCGGATCAACCAGATCGTGTTCAAAGGCACCAAACGTACGGCGTCCATCTCCATCCTCGACATCTTCGGCTTTGAGGACTTCAAGGAGAACTCGTTCGAGCAGCTGTGCATCAACTACGCGAATGAGAATCTGCAGTTTTACTTCAACAAGCACATCTTCAAGCTGGAGCAGCAGGAATATGCCAAGGAGAGGATTGAGTGGCAGACTATTTCGTACACGGTGAGCATCTTATTCGTTCGGAATATCTTCACGAAAGTGATATTGAATAGTTTTATCTTTGCGGTTTGATATCAGGACTTTTCTTGGTTATGATTATTTTACTCAAATTTAATGTGTTTCTTAAATGTAAGCTAAATATGCACACAGCTGAATTTAGATATCAAATGTAGTACAATTACAGATAGACAATAGGAGCTTGAGCTAATTTTTAGTTTAAGGTCAATCATCGATGGTTGTTGAGGTAAATTGAATTAAACTTTTTATGGATTTCCAAGAGATATTTCGAGGTTCTAAAATATTCAATTCGTTGTCAAAAGTGTGAGGATTCCGTAGATATTTGTTTCGTTTCAATCGGATAACGGGTGTGGCCTGGAAAGTGTATACGGTAAGAAGTAAAATTCTTAGCACCCTTTAAGTACATCTTTCCATGAACCGGCTAAACAAGGTTGTTTTAAAACTCTTAGAAGTTATTGAAGAGTGAATCTTGCAAAATTAAAATTGCTCAATTGGTTGCCGGCAGTGTGAAGATTCCGAAAATATAGGTATCGTCGCGATCCGACCAAAGGTGTGGCCTGGAAATTGTATACCATTACGAGGAGAAGGAAACAGGCTAAACGTAGCCATAAACACGAACACTAATGATTATGTTTACAAACAATTAATGCGTTAACAAGATTTCATTTCTCTAAAAGAAAAATCAAAATCAAGAAAAAGCTCAAGGAAACCTAAATTACTACATTAAAACGTTTCCAGTTTTCAATGTCCCCCAAAATCACATTCTTTCTGTCCAAAAAATAGAGAAAACTCTTTAAAAACGGAACTTATATGATACTTTAGCAAAAACATTGTAAAGCGTCTAAGTACAACTTCATTCCCCCGTCCAGGACAACCTACCAGTGATCCAGCTGATCGCCAAGAAGCCGGTCGGCCTGCTCCACCTGCTCGACGACGAGTCCAACTTCCCGCGCGCCACCGACATCTCCTTCCTGGAGAAGTGCCACTACAACCACGCCCTGGACGAGCTGTACTCGCGGCCCCGCCTCGCCAGCATGGAGTTCGGGGTCCGCCACTACGCCGGCCAGGTGTGGTACGCCGTCGACGGCTTCCTCGACAAGAACAGGGACACGCTCCGACCGGACGTCGTCGAGCTGCTCATTGGGTCCAAGATTCCGGTGAGTGAACGGACTAGAAGTGGGCTCCACAATTTGAATATAGTTTTCGCATTGCTCAACCGCACAAACTTGACCTACAGTGGTTATTTGCCTGGATTACGGCAGGGTTACAGTATAGCCAGGGTCTATCGTTATGTGAAATTTATGGTAAATCAGTAATCACAGTGTAACCTCGCGGTAACCCAGGCGATGGCCGCTCTTGGTAAGGCTGCTGGTGTTGTAAAATACAAATAAATGTTACCCAAACGGGGTTTATAAACTATACTTTTGACCGAGCAAAATCCGTGTTTCACAAACTAAATACTAGAATGTTTTCTGCCTCAAGACTGATCCTGGATCATGTTTTTGTTGAAGACAGAGTCCCAAACCATTGGCCCTTGCTTGCTCATAACATTCCTTATCTTGCCTCACCTCTCCATGGGGGGGGGGGGGGGGGAGGAATCTGCCCCAACTCATCATAGTATGCAGCAAAGACTTCGTGAAATGACCTTGCAATAACTTTGAATCGCTCCACACAGAGGTGTCTCAAACCTTAACATGACCATGGATTAGAAGATACATTTGGTTTCAAAATGCCCTTGAAATGATTTTGAATTGACCTCGAAATGAAATTTCACTGCGCTCTCCGCTTTGATTGTTTGATTTTCTTCAAGTTATAGTAGCTTTTAATTTTAAACTATCTTTGCGAATAACCACGTCGACACATTGACCACATTGGCACCGATTTAGTTCTAAAAGGCATTGAAATCACCCTTAATCACTCCCCCGAAGAGATGATCCCATCTTCACTCACACCTGCGCTCCTTGTTCCAGATGCTGAGCCAGATGTTCCAGCACTTGCGCTCGACTCACGAGGCGTCCAAGACGCTGAACAAGGCCAACGGGCGGTTCGTGACGATGAAGCCGAGGACGCCGACGGTCGCCGCTCGCTTCCACGACTCGCTGCAGCAACTGCTGGACTCCATGGCGAAGTACGTATCTGCCTTGGCACAATTGGCACTGAAATCCGTCTGGTGTCCTCATTTCAACCGTCAGAGTCGTAGTTTTGGGACATCTAGACCCGAAAATAAATTGATTCAGTAGATTATTGACTTCTAGGGAACGTGAATACCTCCGTTGAAACAATTGGGACTGCCACCCCCCGTCTGATACCCTCTCTATACAGTGGACAGAGTCATCGCTATGGGTCCTCTATGACCTCTCATTATCGATGCACTAGCTTGAACCCAAAATGGCTCATGAGTACCCTGTCAACCCTCTTATCACTTGGGAACACTCTACCTCAAAATCATCCGTCGCTCAAACTGTCTCTACGGAAGCATATACTACGCATTTTCAGTTTCCAAATGCTACCCTTGGTTTGAGTAGCTCTTCATCTACAGAATCGCTCCCCAGTCAAAGAGCTAGATGTAGATTAAATTTCTAAAACTCATATCTGCTTGTCCTATCTTTAGCACAAGTTTTTTCACATCCTCGTTTGAAATAGTTTTTTTCAAATCTAGATGAAGACTGCGATCTCGCTGAACGCCCCCATGCCTCGTTTCCAGATGCAACCCTTGGTTCGTGCGCTGCATCAAGCCCAACGGCGACAAGGCGGCCATGCGCTACGACATGCCCGTCGTACTCGAGCAGCTGCGGTACACGGGGATGCTGGACACGATCCGCATCCGCAAGACCGGATACCCGATCCGCTTGAAGTTCTCGCAGTTCGTCGAGCGCTTCCGGTACCTGCTGCCGCACAAGGGCTCGTCGGGTGCGCCGCATAGGTGGGTGCATGATAGCCTTGAAGACGTTTTACAATGCTTAGCTTGAATCTTCGATCATTGCTAGCAGGGATATTCAGCTGAGCTTAGCAAACTCGAAATCAAAGGGATGCTGGCATACTGCGTTCAAGCAGGACAACCCTTTGATCATGGCTGGTCGGGATATACAAACAGTGCAACTATAGCTAGCTTCGCACGCTCGACATCAGAGTGATGCCATCGTAGAGCGTTCAAGTACGAGACAAAGAAAGAAGAAACACAATTCTGTCACCTACCTACACCTAAGTACGAACCACTTAACAAAAATGTCAACAAACTTACCTTTCACTACTAGTGGGTGTTTACCTCTCTATATCACTTTTTCTACCTCAGCTCTATTTCTTTTCCCCTAACCACCCATGACTACTGATAACCATGCGTCACTTATTACCGAGTACTGAATACTGACAACTGATTACTGATTACTGACTTCTCTTCCACCTCACAGAGAGCTGTGCCGAGCGATCCTGGTCACCGCCGACCCCGGCAGCAGCGAGCACCAGATCGGCGCCACCCGCGTCTTCCTGCGCGAGCCCCTCGAGCGCAGCCTCGAAAGCCAACGCGCCGCCATCGTGGGCAGCGCCGCCGTGACCTTGCAGCGTCACGTGCGAGGTCATCTGGCGCGCAGACGCTTCACGTCGCAGCGCAAGGCGGTCACGCTGATCCAGGCGCAGTACCGCGGATGGAGGGAGAGGAGCAAATACGTGAAGGTCCGCAAGGGCGTGGTCAAGGCGCAGGCGCTGTATAGGGGCAGGACGCAGAGGTCGCGGTATAAACAGCTCAAGGTTGGTGTGAAGGTCATTTTTGCAGGAAAATTTAGATTTTTCTAGATTTTTCAATTTTGCCGTACTTAAGTCTTCCAAATTTAAAAAATAAGACCGTAAAGGCTTTTTAAATTTGCATGTTAAGCCATTTACGATTATTTAAATCACACTGGCGTTTGAATATTTCAAAATTCGCACAGCCAATTTGTCTTATTCTGACTCTGCTTACCATTGGATATGATTTCTGGTTGGATACCGACATTTCTTCCAGGCAATCTCAATCAAAAATGCAAACCCAAATCGTATTTCCTGTATAGTAATTGCATATATCTTGTTTCTCGCACCCTTCGCACCCTCCCACATTACCTTCAGGTACAGTTTGCTAACCTTATCCCGCTCATCCGAAGGTGGAACTGCATTAGGTTTGTCCAGTATTTGTCCTCATTGAATGCTGTACTACCGCATCTTTTTGCTTTCGGCTTGCGAAGCTAGTCGCATATCCCGGCCGCGTGTAATGCAAGTATACCCGACTGAGGTACCATAGTACTAATGCTTGCTGTTAGGCACGGGACGTTTTGTAATAGCACGACGAGCGGCCAGCAGTGCGGTGGTCCAGTGGTATTGTCGCTTGCTCCACGTGCCGTAGGTTCCGTGTTCCACTCCCAACGGGTGCCGCTTATTTGTTTTTCGAAACCCAGATGAACCGCACCAAACCTCTTATTTCTCCGTCCTTTTTGGTACATATACTTTATTGGGAATAGGGAACCTTTTTATTTTAGAATTATTTTCTCTTGATTCTTACCGTGCGTTTTCGGTTCGTGTACTTGGGGTAATTTTTTTAAGGACAGCCTCGAACTCTTTATCGTGCGTTTTCTATTCGTGTACTTGGGGTAATTTTTTTAAGGCCAGCTCCGGACAAATTTTGGCTCATTTTGTGGACATAACAGTATTAATGGCATGTTTTTCCGTCGGGTACCCGAGTCGGGTATACTTTCATAACACGCATCCCGGCCTGCAATGATCAAGGGCTTGCTTAAGGTCTACCGCCAACGCACAAGCACACGCATAACGCTCAAGGAAGTTAAAACATAACGAAACATACATAACGGCGAAGAATAGCGCACAAAGAAGTTCGAATATTTCATCTCCTTATGCGCTGTCTCTATGTGCTGTCACAGAGCAGTATTGAAAACATGGCGGACGCGAAGCAGCTGATTTGACCTTAAACCTCTCCCGTCCTTCCAAAGGTCGAACTTCTCCGTCGCGCGGAGACCGAAAAGCTCGCCCGCGAACGCGCCAAGGTCAAAGCACAACGCGACGAACAAGAGCGCGTGTCGCGCGCCGTCGCCGGCGTCAACCACCTGGAGATCCCCGCCGAGCTCGCGTTCATCTTCAGCAAGCTAGACGACTGGACGCCCACGCATTCGGAGAGGAACCTCGTCAAGGTCGTCGGAGGGGTGGCTGTCAAACCGGAGCGACATCGACTGCCCAATGATATCGATCAGCATGCGTTTGCCAAGTTCACCAATATTTACTTCAAGGTGAGTGACAATGGGTTGGTTCAAGGTCGTACTTCAAGGTTGAGGTTCAAGGTCGAGATTGGAGAGGCATCGATTGTCAAATGACATCGACAAGCAGGCTTTTATCAAGTTCACCAATATTTTTCCATTCTCCAAGGTGCAAATCGCAGGGTTTCAAAATATCCAACACAAGTGTTATTATGTACGTGAGAATTAATTTAAAAACTGTACTCATAAGTTATAAGTTTCTTCGAGGTAGTCATTAATTCAAAGTAATGCCTTATGTACAGCGAGCTGATATTGAAATAGATTCAAAAATAGATTCCCCAAAAAGATCCCCCAATCAGGATAATCAAAATTTGCTGGTTACCATAACCGACTTACCAAACATCACCCGAGTTCTGTGTGCTCTGCGGGCTGCGTTTAGGAGTTAGATTCAAATAAATAAATAAATAAATACATAATCTGGGGCTTGGAGTGTCTTATCTTTGCAAAGTGGAATTCCTCATATCTATAAAATGATGTTAGGTTCCAATCTTCATGAGCAATGTTTCTGCTCTAGCTAGTAATTTTGTGGAAACAACCCCTGGTATAAGCCTATAAGGAAAAGGTTATATTAATCTTTATTCCATGGGAACAACCCCTCTTAAAATCTCTAACCCTTCTCTGCCTCGCCCACAGTCTCACCTGTGGGGCATGAAGCGAGAACCAATCAAGACGCCGTTCCTGGCCAAGTCCAAGGACATGGATTACCAGGACTCGCTGGCGCTGTTCAAGCTTATCCTGCGCTTCATGAACGACAACAACCTCAGCGGCAAGAAGGAGGTCGCGCTAGGGGACTACATCGTCAACAAAGGTACGTGCAGGCATGACCATTAAATCTTGAAAACTTTGAGTTTCAGGCTCATTTTTGGAAAACATCATTATTTTTTCAGCAATTTCTGTCAATTATTGCATTTTTGAGCACTCGTGTATTTATTGCTTACCTAAGTTAAGGAAAAGATTCCTAGAAAAGATTCCTTTAAAGAGTTAAACAGAAATACTCACTTGGCATCCAAATATTAAAATGCAAACACTGTAACGGCGTAACCTTTAAAGAAATACAACGTTTTTCGAAGAACCTAATTGCGGCTATGGGGTGCTGGAGCCGTAGTCATACAGAACCGTTTTTATTGATTTTGGAAGGGTTCGAATTATTCAATTTATGAGTGAAGATTCACCTAATGTGTTACTAATTTACCACTGGCAAGATCAATCTCCCTTATGCATTCCATTTGGATTCTTAGCCTCTCCAGACAAGCCTTGCGTGACCTTGGAACGATAGCGGTGTTTCAAAATCCGACTTACAATAATGTTGGTCTGGTCACTTGAAGTACTTGAAAATGACTTGGGATTAAGAAATTTAAGGACATGACCTTGAAAAAATGTCCTTGGCTAAAAGATATAACCTTCCCTGTGTTTGCAACGTTGCAGGCATCGTGAACGAGAAGCTGCGAGATGAGATCTTGTGCCAGCTGTGCAACCAGACCTGGCGTAACGACAACGACGCCAACAACGAGAGAGGCTGGCTCCTGATGGCCAACTGTCTGTCAGCGTTCCCGCCCTCCAAGACGCTGCACAAGTATCTGCTAAAATACGTCTCAGACCACGGGTGAGAAGATACCTGCATTACATATTTGCATGCTGATAGTGAGAGTGAAATTAAATGTATAATTGCTATACTCCTTACAAAACTCGCATATATAATCCAAAAAAACACACAATTCGATATTTATCAGCTTGATACAAATACACTTTTCACAATCTCGTATTCACAAATCATTTTCACACTTTCATTTATCATTTCACTTTGCATGGTTACCTCAGTTCGTATCTTCTAGTTCAAGATAAAAACTTTATCTTTAGCGAGGTTTCCTATATTAGGACGCTATTAAAATTAATTTTTTATACCAGGAAGTAAACTACCACGATTTTTTCTAAGCTTTACTGTCTGGTTGAAAAATGCCATGTAGGTATACGATTCAAAAAAATCCAGATAATATATCATACTGTAATGGGTGAAATGTCCTAGTCTCCACTCTCAAACCATACCAAGATGATCTGCTATAGTATAATAGTATACTGACACTCCCAAATCACACTAAAGTTGTTGCTGAGGCACACTGACATCACGTGTTTCTGACACAGATTCAACGGCTACAAAGCGATCTGCCAACGCAAGCTGCTGCAGTCCAGCAAAGTGGACAGTCAGCTGTCCAGACGCTATCCTCCCTGTCTTCTGGAGTGGAGGTCAAACCGTAAGCGAGTCAACATGGCACTCGACCTTCACTTCGCGGACGGTACGTTCATGTCGTTAAGCAACCGTCAACTGTCACTTGGGATTGTTGGATGACACATATGATATGGCAGTTACTGAAGAGCTTTGAAATGTTTTTGCATCGCAGAAGCAGGGCTTAAAATTAATTCAATTACGTTATTCTCCATAGACATTAACTTGTGCAGTGCCTGGTAATAGATGACCAATGTTTTTTATGTTTTCTTTACTTGCCACATAAGATATAAGTTACTCAGATCATAAAGTCATACGAACAAATAAACATGGCAATGAAACAGTAGAGCCAGTATCTCTGGAGTGTATTCTCATTTGCTAAGACCCAGTTTCAACAAGTGCTTCAACTCCTAGTTGGGATCTCAACTAGGGGTTGAAGAACTTGTTGAAACCCTGCTTAAGTTTACTTCATGTGACTTCTATTGCCAGCTGCTAACCTTATTATCAACCTGCGTAACTACAATGTTGATCTTCTTTTTAATGTATGTTAAACAACACTCTTTATGTTTGTTAACACAATGCGCAGTGGCGGCTCGTGCTTAAGGACACAATGGCACGTGCCCTGTCTGCATTTCGGAAAGAGAAAATAAGAGAAAAGGTTTTACTAAAAAAAAAAATATAGTTTTATTTTGTGTGGAAGTATGATGCTTGATTATGCAGCTAGAAAAAAGTCAGTCGTGTCAATCTGTGAATCTGTGTGTGACAGGCGAGAGCCGCACCAGCACCGTGGATTCGTGGACCACTAGTGAGGAGATCGCTGCCAACGTGGTGCAGAGCCGGGGACTGACCGAGCTGGAGGGATGGACCGTCAGCTTGGTGCCCGATTCGGACAGCAGTGCCAATGGGGACGTCGTCATCCGGGACAGCAACGGTAGGTCCACAAACAGTCATGTGCTCCCCTGCGATTATCACTTTGTTTTATTGAATGAACGATGTAAACGATTGAAAACGCTGAATACTCTGAACAATATGTTCGAAGTGAGAAACATTTTGGTGGGTAACTTGGTTTTTCTGCAACCATAATGCTAAGACGTTATACACCAACTGCAAAAAAAAAAGCACTAAAAATATCATTGCGACCAATTCACTTCAGATATAGTTCTACTAACCTGCTTTTTCATTGCCTTTTTGGCGTGACGATGTAAAAATGACATACAAATTAAGAATAATGTATGATGAATGATTTGAATTCGAAAATGTGATATCATGATAAAATTTGAATTTGCATGCATGAATCTTTGGGGACACAGATATCATGAGTTTCTAAAAATCGTGTGAAAACGTCAGAAACCATCTGAAGTCGACAATATATGAGGAATTAAATAAAGATATAATCTCCATTTCACGTTTAGAAGAAGAGAGGATTCGCTCCTTTCTCTAGCCCCACCGCTAGAAGATGCATATCCACTCTCCTTCTTAACGTGAAATGGAGTACCAAGGTTGATTTCAAAAGTAAATTTAGAATCTAACTGAAAAGTGAATTGTATACCTACCATTGCGTAACACCGACTGTCTCCACGCAGGCCTGGACTACACCCTCGACCTGATCGGCGAGATGGAGCTAGCGCCATCATTCCCCGCATGCAAGGACAGCTTCCTGTCGTCGACGCAGCAGGGCCAGCGAGGTCAGCGACGCAGTCTGAAGGTGACCCCGCCCAAGATCAGTCCCACCACGGTGCCGGGAGACGTCGAGGACCCGCCACCCTCGCCGAGGAGGCCGGTGGTGCCGCCGCCTGAACCACCCGTCGTCAAGCAGCCGGTGAGTGACGTCACTGGTGGTTCTAGCTTGCCACTGGATGGAGGCAACTGGGACCGCCAAATCTCGAAATGCGACTAAGTAAAATCTAGTCGGGGGTGCGGCGTGTGATGAAATCGCTAGACTTATCGCTCGTTTTTTTGTATATCATTCCCTGTGCTTTAACACGGAGAGTGATATGGAAAACTAGTTAGATCGAAATTACAAAGTTCTACGATCGACCCCCCGGGTTATGGGTGATTCTTCGTGAAATCGCCAGGGATCTTAATGTTAGATGTCGTGTCTTTTTTTGCAAGTTCATATAATATATATGCTGGGAAAACACACATTTAAGAAAATAAACATTGGATTTACAATCATGGCAGCAGTGACCATTCTGGGTTCGACGTCAATGCAAATTTCCACAGTTTGAAATGGCAGGAACAACTGTCTATAATTTCTTGAACGCTTGGTATAGGTTCGAACGTGAATAAAAATTGGTTTTAGTGTTTGGCAATACGATTTTAGCAGAATATCACATTTTATTAGGCTATTTCATTAGTGCAGTTGTTTTTAAAATATGTTTTTGCGGTATGATTAACCACCCAAGCTGAGCTTTGAAGTTGAGAGTGTACGAGCCATTTTGAACCCTTGGTCCGCTCCCCCAGCTGCGCAAACTGTCGCACGAGCCCCTGCGCGAAACCAAGGTGGCCGAACGCGTGCGTTCCCAGTCACGTGACCAGACGGGACTCTCCAGGAAGTCGGCACTCAACGACCGCTACTTCGAGGACAAGGGCAGGAGCAGGAGTCTGGACAATCTGCTCGACGCAGAGCAGCCCGTGGTCAGGAAGCTGGATGGACTGGGTCTGTCGCACAGGTGGGTCGCGCTGGGGAATTCCAGCATTGGGTACTCGAACTCTTGGCAATGCCAATCACCATTCTAGCAAGAGTCCTTTTAGACATAGTAAATGGCATTTTTGATATGCATTTCCATAATATACAGAAAAGAATAGTATTTTTTCATTATTATAATTTTTTCTTTTATTCCATGTATACATACATGAGAGAGAAAACAGAATAACTATAGAATATACCATCAGGAATGGGCCAGAATGGCCCTTGGGAATTATGTAATAGGAAAGTTCAGAAGGCATTTACGTTTATATTTTCGGGCAATGCTTAGCAGCAATTATATATTATAGACCCTAATACCTTGTTTTACCGAATTTCGCTTGAGATTCAAAGAAGTTAAAACTGAATTCGCTGCACGGTGTTGGATGAATTCAGTTGTTACTCGGAGTTTAAAACACTTGATAAATAAAACCGGTCATAAGCAGTACACAACATAACTCAAACCACATGGATATTATTCTTTTGCATTCTCATATGAATGCAGGTTTTTTTTTGCCCGACAAAATGGTCGGTCTCGACTGTCAAGCTGAAATTTGGAAGCATGCATCTTATTACATTATACAGAGAGGTGGTTAACCGAGTGTTGGTTTTGTCTTGCAGTCGTTTGAACGAGCGTTACCACTCGATCGAGAAGGTGAACCTGGCCGTCACCAACCAGGAGTACATGACCAGGGCAGAGGCGTTCCTCGAGGAGAACTTCGAGTCTGTATCGCAGCGAGGGGACAAGTACAACAGCAGGTAATGGAACCAGCATTGATAAGACCTGCCTGCTACTGCCTGCTTACTAAACAATGAGCACTGCTTGGCACAGATTCATCCTCAAGCATAACGCACCAGTTGACGTATCTGTATATAGACACCAAGAGAGCTTGTGTATATAGATAGCAGTGCATCCCCAGTGCAGAAGACATACATCATTTCTTTGAAAGAAAAATTGTACAGTTAATCCCCACACAAAAGCCCGAGCTCCACGATAACAACGGGGTAACCTAATCTTTGTGTGGGTCAGTGCAGGATGTGCAGAGTTGGGAGCTCTACCAATTTTTCGGTGTTTTTCGCGTAGCTTTTTCTCCGGATAAATTGCCTCTATGGCATACGGTTTCTCTGCTCTATCATCAGATATATGGATTTGATAATCAGGAAAGACGTCTAGACGTTTTTTACGTGCTGAGCTATGCTAAAAAGTGTCCCAAAGCAGAGAGCCAACCGTTTAACACCGCCAATTGTTCATGGCACCCGTACAGAGCGACCGACATGAACTCTTCGGCCGTGCTGGACCGTCTACCCTCTGACATCCTGATCGCCAGCAGCAATCCCCGCGACGACGTCACCCTCGACTTCGACTACCCCGACATGACGGGGCGCAGCGAGGACGACAAGGGCAGCTACCTCAAGGGCAATCCAAGGTCAGTCGAATACATCAACTATCGAGGTAATGTCGAGGTCAGAAGAGTAGATCTTCACTTCAGAGGGAATACCAAGGTCAGTCAATTAGATCTCAAGGACAACACGAGGCCATTTCCTGAGGATGACAGGAAACCCAAGGTTTACAACATTATCTTAGTTTTATTCCCATTTAGATTCACTTGGCTAGAACCAAATATATATTCTGGGAACATTTTCTTAGTCCTCAGTTTCTCTCCCGCAGTCATATCAAGTCTTGTTCGCGAGGAAACTAAAGGGTACTCACGGAAACCCAATTTTCGTATCTTTTCCTGGATGCTTCTTTATTTAAACAAGTCTCCAAGTGGTTTTAGAGCTTGTGTGCGTTTCCAGAGACAATAAGAAAACATGCGACGAAATAACCAATCACTAACCCGTGTGTTCGTCCGGCTCCCTCAGGTTCATCAAGTCCTCGTACGCGGGCAAAAAGGCGGCCCCGGGCAGCCACTCCAGCCGCGCCTACATCGACGCGCGCAACTCGGAGAAGTCCGAGTACGGGGGCAAGTCGTCGGCGCTGTCCGACACCAGCGAGGCGCCCTCGTTGGCGTCGCACGTCAGGAGGGTGCGAGTGCCGTCGCAGGCGTCGGACGTCGACCAGTTCTTGGACGACCTGTTCATGCCGGTGCTGGACGGGAACTTGGACGAGTTGTCTGATGCACGGTAAGTTACTTCGCCTATTGACATTTTGTAGTTCCCATCCCATGTGAGGAGTGCCCGATCTCTCGTCTACCTCGGAGATCCATCTTATCCCATCCAAAGTGGGATGCATGACGGGATTGCTCAAATGTTTGAGCACCTGACCGGCAATCCGGAGGTCCCGGGTTCGAATTCCGACGCAGACTTTTGCTTTGACAGGGACGTGGACAAACTGTCAGATTTTAAGGATCTCGGGGATGACCTTGAACTTATGGCTTTGTTAAATGGGCTTTTCAGGAAGGGAATAGACATATTAAAAGTCGTGTAGAAACTTTGAAAACTTAAAATTTCAAGGTTAACTTACGAAATCTGATGCACAATGTGGGATTGATAATTAATGATATCCTCGTATTACGTTTAGTTTGATTAGCAGCTGTAACTGCTGGATGCAACTTCTTCTTCATTACGATCTTTATCAGACTTACAAAACCCTACCTCTCTTCGGCGAGTCTTGATAAGCGTCTCCACTCTCCAGCCCTTAACTCACTGCTTGTTTCGTTGTACCAGGTCGCTGGCCGCGTCCATCAAGGGCGGCGGCAAGGGTATCTCCGACCATGCCCAGCCCGCCAGCTCCAGTCACAGGGCGGACCGAGCTGCCAATCTCGACGAAGACGAGGAAGTCGCTACCATCACCTCAGCCACCTCCACGCTACGGTACAAACTTGACAACTTCCTTTTTGTAGGTTAGAGTTGGCGATGGTCTTGCTCTGATGTGAGAGGCATTTGGTACTAAAAAGGACCGCAGCTGGTGTCAAAGTTTCTTCAACGTTTATGTCAACATATTCAGGACTCGCTTACCGGAGTCCTGAACATTGTAGCCCTTCAGAACGCCAGCACCCAGAGTCCTGAAGATGTCGGCACCAGCCATTGTCCTTTTTAGGGCCGAAAACATAGTAAACATATTTTTTCTATATGTGCATTGAAAGATTTCCAAGTGACTTTTTAACTAACGTTTCGTACCGTAGGTATTTGTCAAAGGCCATAGCTTGACCTTGAAAATATGCTGTGAGGGGGAAAATTATTATTCCTAGCCCTGATTTGGAAAAACTGATAAAACTGAACTGCCAATAAAACATTTTTCTCTAAAAACACACTGTATTTGTGTAAGCTTTCATTTGTAACGGGAAAAGCCCACGAGTCCAAACTAAATATCGGTAACATGAAAAGAAAACCACACGCGGTGTTTTTAAAACACATAACAACATCGTACAGTCGCGTTATCCTTACTTTATTGCAGTCTGGTGGACTCTCTGATGGATGGTACTCTATGTATTTATTTTAATTTATTTATTATTTAAGTCTAAAAATTCTCATACTGTTTGGAAACAGTCGAACGAATAGATTCTTTGAAACATTAAAACTAAGTATTCTAATCACAATGGATATGAGATCCCCAAAAAGTGGCAAACTCAACTCAATTCTAGCTTCGACCATTGCTAGCCGGGATACGCAACTAGCTCAACGCTGTATGTTTCCCATGCAACGTTAAAGTATATGCCTTAGCAGCTGTGATCATCGGTCAGACCAACTCTATAACCATGGTTATGTTGTTATGTATTGCTATTTAAAAGATTAAACATTTACTAGTACATTCTAAATAAGTAAATTGAATTTTATAAGTAGCTAAATAATCCCCTTGTTTGTTTGTTTTAATGTTTATTCAGTTTTAAGATAACGGAAAACGGCAACATACATGTTGAACGCAGTAAGAGCTGGCACGGCATACTAGTTGCCTATCCCGTAACGGAGCAGTGATCGAAGATTCTAGTGTATAACCGCGTCATCTTCCTTCCGCAACAGCCTCTCGCGAGACCGCCAATCCACGAGCGGCGTCGAAAACGTCGACGACTACATCACCGACCTCTTCAAACCCATCTTCGTCAACGCCAGCCTGCAACGACTGACCAAGGCCGACAAGCTAGCGCGCCAGATCAAAGGCGGCGGCCGCGTCGAGACCCAACCCAGCCAATCACAGCAGCAGAACGCGTTCAACTTCACGCCCATCGGCTCGATGACCTCGCCCACGCCGATGATGATGTCGGGAATGATGTCGCCGCCGCCCATGATGATGCCGTCGATGTCGATGTTTTCGCCGGGAGGTGAGTTGAGATGTGGTCGCGGTGAAGGGTTGCTTGACTTGTGTTTCGTTAGTGCGCTTTCTTGTCGTTTTAGAATATGTAGCTTATAGATGTTTCCCAAGTAGCACAAAAACCGTTATTTCGAACGTTCGGTGGACGTTGAAAACCTAACTGGGGATAACTTGCGTTCAACGTTCGGGTAGAACCAAATCGAAAATTTGGCGAATGTGAACTTGCGTTCAACGTTCGGGTAGAACCAAATCGAAAATTTGGCGAATGTGAACCTTGAACGCAAGTTATCCCTCGTTAGCTTTTCGACGTCCACCGAACGTTC
Organism: Nemoura dubitans; assembly: GCA_921293005.1. Taxonomy (NCBI): domain Eukaryota; kingdom Metazoa; phylum Arthropoda; class Insecta; order Plecoptera; family Nemouridae; genus Nemoura; species Nemoura dubitans. The sequence goes on along the minus strand of OV121077.1, from coordinate 30,887,808 downwards.
GAAATAACGTTCGCTGATCGTTTTTGTGCTACTTGGGTTATCGTATTTATTGTGCACATTGCTTGGGTATGCTGATGTAGTAAATGTGCTCCTCTTAAGTTGTATACTTTTGTGCACAATCATAACTTAGTAGCTTTCATTGAGATGCCTTTTAGGCATTATCTTACAAATGTTAAGCAGACACAATTGAAATTATATTATCTTGCAAGTATTGATCTTTTGCACCCCATTGACGGAGCTGCCCGTAAAAAGATGTTACATAGAGGATCGTACCATATTCAAATTTGGATGGAGATGCCTTATTTACCTCCTGTCAAAAAAATTCTAGCCGACATTCGTCAATATAATTAATTGGGTTTAAACACCAATCACATTATGGTTTGCAAATAATGTAACTTTTATGAAGATTTTCAGTAAACCACAGGTTAATCGAATTGTTTAACTGCTCTTAACAACTTCTAGAATATATACAGACTAGCTTATAATATGATTTGTCCTCCCTTTCGAACAGCGCAATCATTTCCAAATTCTGGACAGCATCTCTAACGATTGGTACCTCCCTCTCTGTAACATATCACGACGGCTCCCTTCTTCTGTATCGACACTGTGTCGCTTAACTCCTTCTTTCCGCTCTTTCTCTATTCGCACCCACATAGTCGCACCGTTTGGTTCACCGTCACCGATGGCTGCTTACTATTCGCCCGCTGACATGCTGGCCAGCATGACCAACATGACCAACATGACCGGCATGACCGGCATGACCGGTATGAACAATATGACCGGTATGAACAGCATGGCCGGTATGAACAATATGACCGGTATGAACAGTATGGCCGGTATGAACAGTATGGCCGGTATGAACAATATGGCGGGTATGAACAATTTGGCCGGTTTGACCAATTTGGCCGGCTCGCCGCAGATGGGGCAGATGAGCCCTCAGCAGGGATTCATGCCGGTACCCATTTACAATATGCAGGGTAAGTTGCGACGACACTAGCTTGTTTGTATTGGTGTGCATGGTTCGGGCTTGTAGAGCTTGCTATGTGTGCACGTTGTTTGGGTTTGAGTGTTGGGTGATATGTTCTTTCTTACATCTGTGTGATTTTCTTGATTGCGATGTATAACGCCTGATGCTAAACCGTGAATTTGCTAAAAATGGCACAATTTTCAATGCGTTATCTTTTCGACGTCCACCGAACGTTATAAATAACTTTCGCCGAACGCTTTGTGCTACTTGGGTAGATACATGATATCAGCTAAAATGTCACGTACAGGTTCTGTCCGCAGAGATTTGTTTCAAAACATTAACATGACACTGAAACATTGTCGCCCTTTTGACGGGCATGGGCCTCCCCCAATTTGGCGGTGGCATGGGAATGTCCCAGCCCACAATGGGCTCAGCAACTTTGTAGCACAAAATGTCAATGGCAGCTCACATCCTTTGTTATTCATTCGAAAATTTTAAAATGACGCATATCATATCGTCCTTTCCACAGGCATGAGCCTCCCCCAATTCGGCGGTGGCATGGGCATGTCCCAACCCACAATGGGATCACCTAGCATCGACCCCGGCCTGGCTGCAGCCTACCAGCAGAACCTGCAGCGCGCCTTCTTGCAGTCAGCCATGGCTCACAACATGCAAGTGCAGCAACAGCTGATGGCTCAGAATCAGGCGCTGCAGCAGATGTTGGTGCAGCCTGCGCAGCCGGCGCAGCAGCCGCTCAGTCCGCACACGCCGGTAAGACCACGCAGCTAGGAATGGGCAGGATTTTTAGCATGTACTTGACTGGTTTTAAAAGGTTAACATTGGACCTCATGTGATGTATTGGTTCGGATGGCTATATTTTAATTGGGCAGTAATGGCCAAGATTTCTTTAAAAATCTACTGGATTTCAAAGAATAACATTGGATCTCATGTGAAGTATTGGTTCGGATGGCTATTTTTTAATTGGGTAGTTATGCCCAAGATTTCTTTAAAAATCTACTGGATTTCAATTAATAACATTGGATTTCTTGTGATGTGTAAGTTCGAATGGTTATTGGCTGGATTTCTTTCAAAATCGAAGAGTTTTAAAATAATAAGATTGGATTTCATGTAATGTTTCATGTCAAAAATATCTTGTATCGTAATGTTAGTTATATCCTACGTTGTTGTTTATCGTATTGCAATCAATTTGATGTCTAGTCTGTCATTTCCCAAAGAATATCGCCCAAAGTAACCACAGTTGTAGGTTGTGATGTGTACTACTGTAACGGCAATGCGTGTCACCTAAAGCTCAAGCGCACGACATGTTTAGGCCATGGGGTATCACTCGAGCATGCACTCGACGCCCGGCCACCAGCCGGCGCCACAGTCGAGTCAAGGTCACTCCCCTGACAGTACTTACGATACGATGGGCACGGGCTCGAAGGTATTTTCACTTCCTCTCTCACGCTCACTCGATTCATGTGCTTCGCTTCCACGCTTGCCTGTCTCTGTCATCGCTTATTATTATCATGTGCCATGTTTTAATATATATTTTTTAACTTTCAAACAAAGGTATGTGTCAGAAATCATTGAGACTCTGTACATTTTTATGCCAATCACAAGTCAAGTTTGTGAGCTGTAAAATATTAATCCATATTTTCACACCGAAAATTTTAATACGTTTCGGATTTCAATGCTTGTATACGTGCAGCTGTTTCAAAGAAGTAAGATGCAAATTGTACCTTGAAAGCTGAACTTTAAAGAAAAGTAAGTTCCTATCCACCATTTTAAAATATTGTATTTGCTAGCAACTAAACACCCAGCCAATCTACGCTTACGCACTAAAATACATTGTAGCCGCTTCAGCATTTCAGGTTATAAATCTCCGTTGTGCAGGCAGCGGTTTTTGCAGTTCACAGTGACAGACAATTTGAGCGCATCTGGTTGAGAATGAGTGTCTTTGAAATTCCTTATCCTTATGACCTTGTGTTATGATTGGCCCACGAGGTAGCTCTCCTTGAAAGCTAAGTGTTACGACCAACCAGATTCAAGGTCATGGGAGAGGAGGTCATGGCGTGATTAAATCATTCCCGAAGGCTATATTAAGGGATCTATATGGGCCTTTCTTTTTTGGTAGATACAATCACTGTTTACAAGAACTTGTGGTAACCAAATTGTGGCCTGAAAAAAAAAGTTGAATTTATTTTTGACAAATTGCACCAACAGTGACAAATATTCAGCCTATTTTCCCGAGTGTCTCTGTGATTTATTAGATTGACTAAAAATTTAATACGAAAGATGTGACGCCACCCATTGCATTGGTAGGAGATGGGAATTAACTTTAACAGTAAAATTTTAGCAAAATTTTACGATATTTTACGATACTCCATTTCACGTTAAGAGGGAGAGTGGTTTTGCAGCTCCCTCAAAGACTATTTCGAGACTATTTATTATTTCTAGCGGCAGTGGTGGCGCTAGGAATAAGTTAAGAGGCTCAAAACTGCACACATAGCTTTTTGTCCGAATCAAGACATGGCTTGTGAGTTTTGAAACTCTTGGCTCGTGTCTAACAGCAGTGGGTCCTCGGGGAAGATGCAAATCCACTCTCCTTCTTAACGTGAAATGGAGTTTAGAACATAATTATAAATCAAGTTAACAACTCAATTTAACAATGCAACAGTACCAATTTGACACGTTAAACCCAAAACAACCTCTCAGTCTGTACACATCGAACTCCTAAACGGCTGACCGCACACAAACCACCACGTGACGCGTCCTAACTCCGCCACCACCACCAGGTGTCGTTCCGCGAGCCGGAAGGCGGTGACCTCTGGTCGACGGACAAGCAGCGCTCGCCGGGACACCGGTCAGGGGCACCGCCCCAACTGCCCGTCAAGACGCAGCCGCGCACGCCGCCCGGACAGGGGCAGCACGCGCAGAATGCGCAGCAGGGGATCCACCACGAGACCACCATCCGGGCGCAGGTGGGTACCACCAGGGTGGCTTTATTCTGATCGGATAGTTGTTTACTATTCTCGTGACAGTTGGAAGGTGATTTCCCATCAACCTAACAGTTAATTAATCAGGGAAATCGAGATAAGGTTAGACTAGGTTAGACTATTCCGAACTGTTCAAGCTACCGTGTACAATAACTACGGATGAATTGTATTTACAAGCCGGAAAACTGGCGTTACCATGATTATAAACCTTAAGTGTTAATACGAAACCGCACAATCGGAACTACAGAAGCCCATCTCTGCAGATATATATTTTTTTAAATATACCTCAGCGGTCTGATTCGGTAATCTCGGTTCCATAATATTATTGAGAATGATGGTTGACTTCATGTACCTCCCAGGTGCACCGTTCGCACTACCCGTCGTCGTCGTGATTCGTCGGTGGGACGTCGTCTTACCCCCACCAAGGCGGGGCCCGTGCCCGGCAACGCCCTTGCACTCCCAAGTAACGACCCTCGCTCTTCACCCCCAGGTGCACCGTTCGCACTCGCCGTCTTCGTCGCGCTTCGTGTCCCCATCGCACGGGGGCGCGGGGGGACGTCGTCCGACCCCCACCAAGGCGGGGCCCGTGCCCGGCAACTCGTCGACCGCGTTCACCAGCGTCCTCACCGAGCTCAAGAGCAGGAAGAGCTCGGTGGAGTCGTCCTTCTCACACTCGAAGGTAACTGCAAACGCCTCGTCGTAACCGAATGTAAATTAGGACCCCTATTCTGTATTTTTTTCCAGATGATATGATAAGAAATGAGATTGAGATCCTTAATTTGTTCCATATGATAGCATTTACGACCTTAATCTCATTCATGTCATCTTATTCGAAGGAAGTGACTCTTTAAATACGGTCACTTCGCACAATTAAAATTGTAAATTTCTATGGTAAATGTAAAATAATCGCATATCTCACATGCATCTCTTTGCTCTAACTAATGCCTACAGGCGTATTAAGCTTTCCGCTGGAAAGTGATAGGAGAGCCATGATTTATTTTTATGAATACTCAATGCGCCAATTGATGACAAGGTTATAAGGGGGCGTACAACACGGTAATCCGGCTTTTTTATACGATCGAGCAAAAATAGTGCACAAATATTTTCGTACAATTGGTGGCAGTGAGTGGGATTGTGGGTTGGACACTACAAATTGGTGGCAGTGAGTGGGATTTGATTACACCAGTATACATTTGGTGGCAGTTTAGTAGGATTAAAGAAACAAGGAGCGCTATCGGGTGTTGAAACAGAAGACACAGCATGATTGCGTTCCGAACATGGCCGGAATATCTTAACTGTAATGAACCAGTTTCAATAACGACGTCGAATCAACCTTTGCTCAGACCCTGGCTCCTCCACAGGGCTCCCCGGGCATGTCAGCCCCTCCACCACCGCCCCCAATGCCGCCACCACCCGAGCCGGGCGATCCCTCCGAGACGCGACCCTTCCTGGACCCGTACGGCCGCGCGAAGACGGTGCGCATCGGCAAGTGGCGTTGGCCTCCGCCCAAGGCCGCCGTGGACGAGGCGGGGGACAGCTTCCTGTTGTTCAAGCACAGGCAGCATCATCAGCGCAAGACTACGCCGCAGCAGATGCAGGTACGAGCGTCGTATGGTCGGTATTTCAAATCGCTTAGCCTGGAGCTAAAGGCAGCGTAAAGGTATTTGTCATGGCAACTGACAGCATGATGCCGTTGAAATCTTCGCTTTCTGAGGGCTACACGCTTAATCCAGAATTTAAAAATATTTTAACGTTGGGACTTAGTATACGATAGGGATTAGATCATGAGCGGTTATTATATATCCGCGGTCAGTTATTTTTGTTCCAGTTTGAAAAGCATATTCAAATCAGACAAATTTATTTAAAAATTGTCTGAAAATTCAAATGAAACGAGAACGGCTCTGCAAGCTTAACATTAGGTCTTCTTTAATTCAGAGTTTTAAATATTTGTACATTTTTTATACGAAATTTCTTAAAAAATATAGCAAAATAAAAATTAAATTCGTGATATTTCTGGAATTTTCCATCAATTTTTATTAGTTACGGAATAATTGTCTAAATTGATGACAAACGTTGTAACCTGAAGGCAAGAAAAGATGCACGGGAAATGTGATCACAATCGGTGCAATTATTTGGCCTGTAAAGCGTCGGCATCACAAAGAAATCAGCAAGCAAATTCTTAAAAATTTTTAGACATATGTCTACAATATCCTAACACTTTTTTCCACAAAAAATACTAATCATTCTAGTTTAACCAGTTAATCAAATCACAGATTGAAATAGTATTTTTTTCAAAACAAGCGACGTTCTTTCCCTCGATGTGCTCCACTTGGCTTCGAATACCAAGCTAACCCCTTTCCCGTGTGATCGACAGGAGTACGGCGACGGCGAGGGTGTTGAATGGGAGGAGTTCGAGATCGAGGGTCTGGACGCAGGGCCACGCACCCCGACGTCGCCGGTCGCCGCGACGCCGAGCTCCAGGAAGGAGAGCAGAGGGACGCCGGCAGCCGCCAAGAGGGACTCCACCGACAACGCAGGCAAAGCTTCGGCTAGCAAGTGAGTTATGTTGTCCTGAAACTTTAATCTAGTTCAATGTTCAAATTTATCTCTTTACAATGGTTGTTAGCAATGCTTCATTTCACGTTAAGAAGGGGAGTGGATTGACAGCTTTCTCAGAGACCCATCTGCCACTCAAAACTGACCGTATATAAGCTTTTCTCTGGCTCAAGACATGGCTTTCAAGTTTTGAAACTCATAGCTTGTGTCGAGCAGCAGTGGGTCCTCGAGGAAGATCGTGAACGTGAAATGGAGTTCAGGAGCAAATCTACGGTTCTTAGGCTTTTAAGACCTGTGGAGTGTGGACCAATACCGACAAACTCGATACTGACAAAATAGGTACAGACAAAACCGAATTGTCGACATACAAAGCTAAAAGAAATTGATCATTTACAAGATCACACCGGGGCTATAGTAATTGAAACGCCACTGAAGACAAGAGCCATTCCAACCTCCAACTTTCCAACTTTGGGAGGCTGTATCTCTTTCGTCACCCCACGGGAGTTCTTTTCTTGTTTTGACGATTCAATTTCTAGCAAAAGGTGGTTATATAAGTCTACCATCGACTAGCAAGAGGCTCCGAATGCTCAAAGCAACCTCCCATCCAGATCGTTCGACGCGCCGTCTCGAGGCAGTCCGGCCAGCATCGGCAAGCTGCGCATCAGCTCAGAGATGCGCAGCAAGCTGGAGATGGTGACGGCCAACCACAGCGTGCGCTCGACCACCAAGCCCGAGAAGGCTGGAGTGAAAGCAGTGCTCGAGGCGCCGCAGCGGCCAGTCAAGAAGCTGGAGGACAACCGGAAGATGCTGCTCGAGCAACAACTTGGTGAGGCATTCAGCAATATGCGTGCAGTTTTTACTCTTTAGTTTATGTGAGGGGCAATGTATGGAGAAATGCATACTTCAATAGTATAACTTGTTCAATTAGCAGCTCGTTCTGCAAACTTTTGTACGAACGTTTGGTGGAAGTCGTAAAGGTTGCGGGGTGTTTCTTGCGTTCAACGTTCACATTTGCCGAAAATTCGATTAGGTTCTACCCGAACGTTGGGTATATTATCAACAAATTTAGCACTGTCCTTGCATCGCATGTATTTAATTTATGAGAAGCTTAAGCTTGTCAGCAGCTGTTTGAACGACTGGCTAAGAAATCACATACTCATCGATGCAACTTTCCCTCAAAATATTGCTAAGCGTTAGTTAGTACAATGATTTCCGTAACATGTTATATTTTAATTGGATTTCCCATCCTTTTACTGGGATTAAGTGCTTGCTAGGTAACTTAGTCTTCTAGAACGCTAATGGGTGACGAACAGCTTAACCGATTCAACAAAACCAAGATTATTAATTTCCGTAAGTATGATTCATTGTCAAAACTCACATTTTCATCAAAGTGACCGTTCCAATCTTACAGCAAGTCACGGACCAGGAAAACATCTTCATGCACCTCCAACTAACGCCTCCCCCTGTCCCACTCAGCCGGCCGTTGGGACACCGTCGACTCCGTCCAAGCAGTCGTGACGCGCGGCGTCAGCAAAGAGGAGCGACCCGACGTGCAGCAGACCAACATCGTGCGCAGCCAAGTCGAGCGCATGGAGAAGCCCGTTGGCGGGGGCAAGTCACCCAACCACGGATGGGACGCCCGACCCTCGGCAGCCAGCAACGGATGGGAGAAGGCGCATACAGGTTGGGACGTGTCCCCCATCGCCAACCAGAGGTGAGGGCGTTTGGACAGCTTGGGGGGGGGGGGGGTGAGAAGGGGGAAGGGATAAGTCATCTAACAACTGGGTCCCTCGGCGGCCAGTAAAAAGGACTCATGCAGGTTGGGGTGTGTCCCCTTCGACAACAAGGGGTGAGGGCGTTCGGAAAATCTCGCAATCAGAGCTTGTCACTGCGTGTATGAAGGCTAGACAACAATTACTTCACTAAAAAATTATTAATATGATTTATTTATCGGCAACAGAATACATTTTAATTCCGCGAGTGTGCTACTTTTCTTCCGTTATCTTATGATAACAGTAGTTTTCAACGCTCGAAACCAGTCAAACAGCCAAGGGAGAATGTATAGACTTTAAGATAATAACCTCGTTACTACGTTTTCCACAACTTTTTCATGACTCGATAGTACGTTTTCACCCCAAAAGACCTCGCTTGTACGTTTTTTCGCCGCCCTATCCACTGTGTGTTGACCTCCGATGCGTTTTCTGTGCCCTCATCAGCAATGGCGGCTGGGACAAACCAGGCTCGACCAATGCGAGCTGGCGTCCGGCGCCTCCGCCACCCCCCGTCACCCCGGGCCATTTCCACGACGCACAGCCCTCGAGGACCAGCAGCTTCTACTCGCACAGGTATGAGGACACCAACCACTCATGTTTATGTATAAGAACCAACTCAATACGTTTTTTTTTTAATATGACATATTTCTGTACTGGTTCTGTAATTGAGTGAGGTGGCTGTAAAGAGAAAGGTTATGCAATGAACTGAGAAAATCAACGTTTTACAAATCAACTTGATTGTAATCAGCAATATCAAACATAAACTGTGAAAAAAATCTGCCTCACTTCTTGGAAACTTACCTCGAGCGTTGGAAACTATTTTTAATAATAAGTTTTTCTTTGTGTCTGTTTAGAAATAGCATATCTGAAATTCTTGAGTATGATGATGGTTTGTATATTCATTTAAACGAGAAGAAAAGTAGGGCAGGCAGAATTGGGTCCAAGATATTTAATAAAAGTTGAGTTGCACTTATAATTTGAAATTTGGCCATACTAAATTTGGTTTTCTTTATAGGATACCCTTGAAGTCCACTTGTTTCACATACTTTTCAAATATTGATACCATGCCTCTAGCATATCTCATTTTCTTCTTATGAATAACAGATATGACAACGTAATATCCCCTAAAAAAACCGCTGTAAATATAACTCACATCCCATTCGCCCTTGTCTCTCCAACAGCATGACCCCGGCGTTGCCCCAACCCCGCTCGCCGCCCCCACCCATCCAGCCAGTGAAGAGCAACCGCGAAATGTTCAGCTCGCAATACTCCAACAACCGAGACATGTTCGGCGCCCCGCCGAACGGCCGCGACCAGTTCCACAACAACCGCGACAACCGCGACAACCGCGACAACCGCGACACGTTCCACGTCCAGAACAACCGGGACAACCGGGATAGTAGGGACTCGTTCCACGTGCAGAACAACCGGGACAACCGGGACTCGTTCGGACACCAGTATAATGGAGGGAACGACGTGTTCGGGGTGCACCAGAACAACAACAGGATCGACAGGGACAGGAGGTCGTCCGTGTCTACGCATCTCACGGACAAGATGGAGCGGATCGAGAGTGAGTATGAGTTGCGGTTTTGTTGGTGTTTTGCTGGAGTGTGTTCATGTAAGCCTGATGCACAATTCGGGGTTATCATGACTCGGGGGATAAATTTGATATTTCCATTGTGATGAGCACAAAAATTCTTTAAAATTTGCATCTGATTGGCTGAAAAGATTTATGGACCTAGATTTTTGCTGAGAATTTTTTTGCTCAGAATTTCGCTAATTCGGGCCCAGATGTTTATTTCCATGGGAAAGGTGTGGAAGGGCACACAGTTATTGGACGTATTATTTATCCGTGTTTTGGCCGCGCTAAGTTATACCTTAGTTTAAAAGATCATCTTCATAGATCAAACTAATCTGACTATTCTGTGTAATTTTCAGCTAACCTCTGTTCAAATAATTAACTTTTAAAGTCAATCTTTATAAAATTTTAGATCCGAATGTTGTAATAACGTGAATGCTAGAAAACGATTCCTAAAATTATACTGTCCCTGGTATAAGCTCTAAATTTGGGATTATGTGAAGGATAAGGATTTTAGGATAAGGAACCGGAATAAGTGGTGTGTGATACGTACTGAATTCTCCTTCACAGTGTGAACTTTTATGTACACCAGGACATACTGTGTCAAACAAACAGAAAATTGTAATAGGGCATTGAGGTCCAGTAAAAGACTCTAAACATCTAAAATTCCCTCTCCACAGTCGACGACTCCCCCGAATTCCTGCCAGCCATCGACAGTGGCGCACCGACCACAGTGCCCGACCGCCGCGACCAGCCGCCAGCCGGCGCCACCCGTCTGTACCCGGCCAGCGGCGGCGCGCACTTCGCGTACAACCGCGTCGCGTGGCGTCTGCGCGTGCGCAAAGAGGTGTTCGCGCCCGGTGAGAGTCTGACCGGCCCGCTCGCCTTGCACCTGGTCTACTGTCAGGTGGTGCAGGACACGCTGGCGCCCGGCACCTGCGTGCGCATCGCAAGGGAGCAGCGCGCCAGGATGAAGAAGGTGTGTGGCGTGCAGAGAGGAATATCGTGAGAAACGATGTCAAACTGTTTTTTTTTTAAATTGGTTTTTTGTCTGAATTCCACATATCAAAAAGAAATAACAAAACATGAAATGGTATTTGAAATGTAATACAACAAAAAAAAAGGTCTACCCACAAAACTGCTATGGGCAGTTTATCTGTGGGTTTCAAAAGCAATAATATTTTAAATTCTTGTAAGTCTACATCCATTGTACAATAAATAATTAAATAAGTAGTACATTTAACATATTACAACTAACTATGTAATTTTCAATCAAATGTATTGATGATCAGTTTATTTCAACAAATGAGCTTTCATTTCTCTCTTTATTCTACTGTATGATTTCATTTCTTTCAAGTAGTTGGGAATTTTGTTAAAAATTATAGGGATTTGATATTGTAAAGTCCTCTTGCCATATTTAGTTGAGTATGAAAATGCTGTTTAAATGCTTAAGGAGACAGACTACCTCGCTGGCAGATGCAAGCAGCTGCGTGATAGCGCGAACGCAGAGTCTCACGAGTATGCGCATTTTTACTAAACCGTGAGAGATAAACTATTGAAGTAAGCGAGGAAGTTGTCGATAAAGAATCAATCTGTTTCGGTAACAAACCCGTTTTTCCATTTTTTGGTCTACAAGGGTCGAAACCGCGTCTAAAAATGCTGTATTTTGCTTTTTTGCGCTTTTTCGTGAATCGATAAAGAGATGAGGAGATTAAACTTGAGACTTCATGATTGCTGGGCAGGTGCTTTATCAACTGAGCTATTTGGTCACGCATTCCCCCGCCATAACGGGTGGGATAGAGGCATCTCCGTGGGAGTAGAGAGGCCGAGTGACCCATGGTACATCTCAACGCTATTGCTATTGTTAACCAGGAGCAATGTAATTCTCATACAATATCAACTTCCTTGTGATTGCTCAAAGTTGAAGTTGAGCCACAACTCAACATTAGCTGCTACCCTCAGAGGTAGTTCTGTGACAACATAAATGCGCTTTCTGTGATACCACGTGATAATAAAACAAAAGTTAGAAAAATGGGCGATATTTTGGAATTTTTCAAAATAATATTTCTAATTCAAATTTTACTGGAAGTGGGAATTACAGACCACACAAATACTTTGCAGGAGGGGTAGGAGGCCAGGATATTGCACTACGCCACTATCGCCAAGCTCAATTAACTTTGAGCAAACACATCAATTTCCCCCGCTGAGAGTTGCGTATTCGGTTGCAGTTGCTGGACAGCTACGGCGTGACGCTGAACAACCTGCAGTCCGGCCACCAGAAGGTGACCATCAAGAAGAACATCGTGGACGTCGCTAAGGACTGGCCCACGTACTTCGCCAGGATATTCCCCGTCTCGGTAAGATGGGAACGCTCTCCGCATTTAACAGAATGTCTTGTCACCGGATATACTAGTATGTGCCAAATTTCAGCGCGATTGGATGATGGAAAGTGAGGTGTTTATCAGTTCCAAGAGTTTCCAGCCACGCCATGCCTCCCAGCCACAAGATTGAAGTTAATATAATTATATAGGATTTAAAAATAGAGCTTGAACTGCTACTAAAGAGCTATATTCTGCCAGTGAAGAACGAATGTCCATCGGGCTTTGGTTATCCGAAAATTTAATTAAGTCGAATCACCACCGAACATTCTCCCTTTTGGCTGCATGGTGGTATGAAATATTTCAGAGGCAAGCCGGGTATACTTATTCTTCTCAACCTTGACCCGACTAGAGACTTGGGAAACTTCAGCAGAATTCCAAACGCTATTCACAGTCGTTTATCAAATATATGCTTGTGCGATTTCACTCGGCGTAACGATCTATTGAAATGTTTGAGGAAAACTTTTTAAGTTTTGAACCAGTTTTATAAAAAAATCGGGGCTCCGTGGCGATTGCACCTTGTCCGTTGAGGGCCTGCTTGTTGAGGGCTCCCTTCTCTTACAACCAACCCATGCGTGATCCGGTCGCTCTCGTGGGGTACTCGGAGATGCCTATCGAAGGCTGGCTAGAGTCCATCCTGTGACCTAAACTCTACCTAACAACCAGCCCAGCCTGTCCCAGGGGGGTTCGATCCGGTCGGTCATGGAGGGTGCTCGCAGATGCCCTCGAAGGCTGGCTAGAGTCCATCCTGTGACCTAAACTCTACCTAACAACCAGCCCAGCCTGTCCCAGGGGGGTTCGATCCGGTCGGTCATGGAGGGTGCTCGCAGATGCCCTCGAAGGCTGGCTAGAGTCCATCCTGTGACCTTAACCCTACCTAACAACCAGCCCAGCCTGTCCCAGGGAGGTTCGATCCGGTCGGTCATGGAGGGTGCTCGCAGATGCCCTCGAAGGCTGGCTAGAGTCCATCCTGTGACCTAAACTCTACCTAACAACCAGCCCAGCCTGTCCCAGGGAGGTTCGATCCGGTCGGTCATGGAGGGTGCTCGCAGATGCCCCTCGAAGGCTGGCTAGAGTCCATCCTGTGACCTAAACTCTACCTAACAACCAGCCTAGCCTGTCCCAGGGGGGTTCGATCCGGTCGGTCATGGAGGGTGCTCGCAGATGCCCTCGAAGGCTGGCTAGAGTCCATCCTGTGACCTAAACTCTACCTAACAACCAGCCCAGCCTGTCCCAGGGGGGTTCGATCCGGTCGGTCATGGAGGGTGCTCGCAGATGCCCTCGAAGGCTGGCTAGAGTCCATCCTGTGACCTTAACCCTACCTAACAACCAGCCCAGCCTGTCCCAGGGAGGTTCGATCCGGTCGGTCATGGAGGGTGCTCGCAGATGCCCTCGAAGGCTGGCTAGAGTCCATCCTGTGACCTAAACTCTACCTAACAACCAGCCCAGCCTGTCCCAGGGAGGTTCGATCCGGTCGGTCATGGAGGGTGCTCGCAGATGCCCCTCGAAGGCTGGCTAGAGTCCATCCTGTGACCTAAACTCTACCTAACAACCAGCCTAGCCTGTCCCAGGGGGGTTCGATCCGGTCGGTCATGGAGGGTGCTCGCAGATGCCCTCGAAGGCTGGCTAGAGTCCATCCTGTGACCTAAACTCTACCTAACAACCAGCCCAGCCTGTCCCAGGGGGGTTCGATCCGGTCGGTCATGGAGGGTGCTCGCAGATGCCCTCGAAGGCTGGCTAGAGTCCATCCTGTGACCTTAACCCTACCTAACAACCAGCCCAGCCTGTCCCAGGGAGGTTCGATCCGGTCGGTCATGGAGGGTGCTCGCAGATGCCCTCGAAGGCTGGCTAGAGTCCATCCTGTGACCTAAACTCTACCTAACAACCAGCCCAGCCTGTCCCAGGGGGGTTCGATCCGGTCGGTCATGGAGGGTGCTCGCAGATGCCCTCGAAGGCTGGCTAGAGTCCATCCTGTGACCTTAACCCTACCTAACAACCAGCCCAGCCTGTCCCAGGGAGGTTCGATCCGGTCGGTCATGGAGGGTGCTCGCAGATGCCCTCGAAGGCTGGCTAGAGTCCATCCTGTGACCTAAACTCTACCTAACAACCAGCCCAGCCTGTCCCAGGGAGGTTCGATCCGGTCGGTCATGGAGGGTGCTCGCAGATGCCCTCGAAGGCTGGCTAGAGTCCATCCTGTGACCTAAACTCTACCTAACAACCAGCCTAGCCTGTCCCAGGGGGGTTCGATCCGGTCGGTCATGGAGGGTGCTCGCAGATGCCCTCGAAGGCTGGCTAGAGTCCATCCTGTGACCTAAACTCTACCTAACAACCAGCCTAGCCTGTCCCAGGGGGGTTCGATCCGGTCGGTCATGGAGGGTGCTCGCAGATGCCCTCGAAGGCTGGCTAGAGTCCATCCTGTAACCTAAACTCTACCGAACAACCAGCCCAGCCTGTCCCAGGGGGGTTCGATCCGGTCGATCACGTAGGGTGCTCGCAGATGCCCTCGAAGGCTGGCTAGAGTCCATCCTGTGACCTTAACCCTACCTAACAACCAGCCCAGCCTGTCCCAGGGGGGTTCGATCCGGTCGGTCATGGAGGGTGCTCGCAGATGCCCCTCGAAGGCTGGCTTGAGTCCATCCTGTGACCTGCGACCTACACCCTACCTAACAAGCAGTCCAGCTCAGAGGGGTTCGATTCGGTCGGTCTCGTGGGGTGCTCGGATATGCTTCTACCCTAGGCGGTTAGGTTAGAGTCTATCCTATGACCCTAACCTTGTCGAACAACCAACGTTGATGGGGTGCGGTCCTTTGGGATCCAACACCCTTGGTGGTTCCAACACCCTTGGATTCCTAAGATCCCCAACCCAAATGAGCCCACCAACGTCGAGTCTTCCCCCAACGGACTCAGTAGAAACGCTACGACTCCCCGACAAGAATGAAGGGGTTTTACTCGATATTTCAACGTCAGTTTGTTGTCGTGGTTTTTTAAATTCAACCAATTTTCCCAATAATTTGTTAGTTCCGTAGTTAGCTACTAGAGGTCTAAATATTGACCCCGTAAAAACGAAGTTTTAGTGTATCCTTCTATTCTGCTTTATATTTGAATTTTTGTTTCTATAAGCTTTCTGAGAAAATCCAGAAAGTTCAGTGAACATCGAGTGCCAAAAATGTGAGAAAATACCATTTGAAAAAATTTTAAAAGTGCACAGTAACAAATTTGGAAAAATATTTAATAAGTTTCCACCGTTTCTGTATTTTTCCGTATTTTCTCAACTTTGAAATGGATTCGCAGTGGACGCGAAATGAGGACGGAGTTAAAAGATAAGTTAAATGAATGCTTACCATCACCAGTGATGGGAAGTAGAATAATTTGCATGCCCAAGTTTTGACACACACAATCACAGTCTCATAACAGTCCACAAGTCCACGCAGTTCTGGAAAAGTCCACACAGTGCTGGACAAGTCCACTCAATGCTGGACAAGCCCACTAACCCCTATTTCGCACCCAGGGCGGACACCAGCACCCTTCCGTCCAGCACCTCGCCGTCTCCCACTCGGGCGTGCGCCTAACACGACTGGACAAGTCCACGCAACCCGACGGTGACGCCCTGCAAGTGCTGGACACGATCGGGTTCGACGACATCGTGGACACGTGCGTGCCCAAGGCGAGCGCGGTGGAGATCGCGCTGGCAGACGGCGGCAGGATCACGCTGTACACGCACCGCGCCAACCAGATCCACGACTTGATCGCGAGATACGCGCACACCCACGATAAGGTAGGACTAGTACAGTTCTTAGACTCATGTCTACTTTATCCTATATTTAACACTAGTTTAGCACTTGAACAGGATCATTAGAATTTAGGAAGCTCATATTAAAAAACAATTATTGGTTCTGTTATACACGTTTTTAACGTCAGTCAAGCTATCACCCTTGATAAAGTAATTAGCATATGTTACGAAACGTCGGGGAACCAGTGAGACTTTTCAATAAGCATTCAAATCCCAGTTTGAAATAGTTTTTTTCATAATGTAGGACTAAGGTAGCGTTTTGTTTGGTGGTTTTGTATTGGGGATGCGATTATGGTTTCATCTCGAAGCTCTCTGGGTTAACTTCGATTGAGAGTACTAGAAAAAGCTGCCAAAGTGTTCGCGTTGAAGATGAGCGTATGGGCGCAGTGGTTCTAAGTGGAGATGAAAGGTATAGACACATTGCTCATGCGCTCATCTTCAACGCAGCACAAATTGTTTTCGCGAAGCACTAGAATATGGGAGTCCGTGACACATTTTTGTACGGCTCAGCACTACGTTGGGAGATTAGTGAATTTGCAGAAAGGAAATAAGATGTTCCGTCCGATGTGTATTTCATTGTAGTTTAACTGATTCGAAATATATTGAATTTCTACCCTGCGGTTGTTGTTGTAACTTATACATTTCCTGAAGGGAAAGAGTGGGATTTGAGAAAAGTTGGAGGTAAACGTCTTCAGACAGTTGCCATTCTCAATTCTCAGTGATTAATTTTAAAGAAATAAATTGCTACAATTGGTGGCAGAGGGTGGGATTTTATGTTACAACTGGTGGCAGCGAGTGGGATTTCACTCTAAAATTGGGAGACGAAAAGCGATTGATGGGAAATACAGCACTTTCAATTAGATAATTTTGCTAGTGCAGGAACATATCTAACGGGTTAATTTGATAGGTTCATGCAATATTCGACGTCGTGTACAGTGCATTTTAATTGGTCACGATTTTTTTTACCAAGAATAGAGTATGTTTTATTCCTCGTATTTAATTTAATTTGATTTTTTTATTATATTTACAGAAGAATAAGTATTACGAAAAAATATGAATATCTTAACTCTCTGGAAATTGGTGGTTGTCTTTTCCATTTCATCGTGAATGGCAAAGAGGCCAAAGACGTCAACTGACCTTTAACGATTGACTTATTTAGAGGAGAAAGGGCCAGTTTAACTTTAAAAATAACCAATAACCATAAATATCCAAAACCATAAATTGCAATTTCAGCAAATTTATACATTTATTCATCGTTATTTAGCGAGACAAAGAAGTCATTTGTAGTTAAAATATCTTCATCCACATCAACAGATTGAAAATGAAAATTGCACTTACAAAGTTATTAAAAATTAATTGAATACTGAACTGCGCATATATGTATAGTACATGCGCATCAATTTTCCTGCTCTTCTCTAGAATTAATCTTGAATGTGCATTTATTCATTCCTGCGAGGAAGCTCGGAACGAATTAAAATGAATCCAACCCGTAACGAATCGAATCTTTATGATAATTACGCGAGATAATTAATAATCAGTCTGGCTGATCACGTTATTGAGGAAGCATTTTGTTTTTTGCTGGAGACACGCATGGCTTTCTTGTATGTTTTCATGGCTCACTTGCTATGAGCTTGGTTTAAATTCAAATCTCGAACAAACGGAGATGTTAAACGTTTGAAGGCTTTATACCATGTTCACTGGGCTTCCTTAACAAAGGTATTGTTTTTTGAGCATCCCACAGGATATCGTCGGAAAATTTTTCGTTAAAAATAGTGATTTGCAAGTTTGTAGTGTGTTGTTTTAATGAGTGAAGTTACATTAGATTATGCATTTATTAATTATTGGTATAAGTTGTTAACCCTCTTTTGAGATTTAGCTTTGTTCCTTTCAAGGATAAAAGCATTTATTTCGAAATGAGTTCTTGCTAAAAAAAATGCAATTTCGAAGTTACTTAAATATTTTGCGACAAAAAATATGTTTCCGTTGTCGGTATTAAAATTTGCGATTTTTCTCCCATATTATTATTATTTTTTTATAGTAATTTTTTTCAACACACAATGTATGTCGCATTTGTTATCAGCAGGCTATCAACTTTTCTTCAAGAAAGATTTTTGTTTCATTGGCACTGTGCACAAATTCCCACCCTAGGAAATAAATCCGTAAATCGACAGTAAAGTAAAAATCTCTTTTAAACCAGCAGCAAGTCCAGCGCAAAAAGCACCCAGGACGGACATGTCTTCGCACACCTCACATCGCTATCAATCGCATATCCGAGCACAGTCGGTGAAAGCGTCGTTCGTACGGCTATCTGTTTCACTTCACGCCTTTGTAATCTTCATTCGCATTACTCAGATCCAATTACCTCACAATTCTCCGGCCATCCAACACGCTTCTCGATTTCCTGATAAATCACACTTTTACTGTCGACCACAAAGCCTAAACCAGCACTCCCTTAAAGACTTGTCTTCGTCAACGTTTCGGACATTCAGTGACAGGGTGCTAGTTTCACTCCCCAAAAATTTGAATGTCTTCTCCAATGTCCGGAACATTCAGTGACAGTGTACTCGTTACGCTTCCCAAGTCACAAATGCGCCAATACCTTATTATTATGTACACAAATTAGCCTCCCAAAAATGTTGTCCATCCCGGAATGGACAACATTTTTGGGAGGCTAATTTGTGTACATAATAATAAAATGAATAGCCAATTACGAGCTTTCGTAATTTAAATAGGATTAAAAGAGCGCCAATATCTTGTTTCACTCCCCGCAAAGCAATTGAAATTCGACACCACCTCTGCGCTAGACGTTCCGTGACAGGATGCTTGTTTCTCACCCCCGCAAAGAGGCGAATATTTTCCTTCGCCTCTGTATTGAACAGTGACTAAGCAACCAATAAAGCAGCTATAATGTTGAATTATGCCAATTTAATGCTGGCGTATCAATCGTATCATGCTTATCATCACAATAAATTGACGAGCTAACCCTGTCGGCAGAATTTAATATTCGAGCAAAATAATGAAGTGAACTGAATGAAAAATGTAACTTGTTTTCGTCATTTTCCAAGGAAACTATCGTGGCGTGATTAAAGTGCTACAGCGTGCTCTTTGCCATGGAGTGGAACTGTGAATGGTTTAGACTTCCTAACTAGTCCGATGTCCGGAGAAATGTCATCCGTCCAAGCACGTAGGTCCCCGTCTTTGTCCGGACCTATCGACGGGTGGTCCAGCGACGGAACGCTCTAATCGGTCGCGTTTGAAAGCGATAGTTAGCACGGTATAACCACTCTTTTGTAGTTTGGTGCTATAAGATTTGTGGCTGGTGACGGTATATCTGAAATGGATCCTTTTTTACATAACGTAAACTGCGACATTGCAATGATTTGCTATAGATATAAGAACAAAGTTTTATTGCAACTGGTATTTAGGATTAGATTTTGTTTGATTCTTGTTTGGACAGTGACCATCAAACACGTACATGAAGTGTATGTAGTGCATTTAATGTGCACTTCACGTGAACAAGAAGCTGCCAAATTTGCACTAATGGTTATTGTTTAAGTGGTTATTTTTAAATGCGATAAATGCATTGACCGCCTTAGATTCTAGTCAAATTTTCCCTCGAAATCAAGTTGATTAAGTTCCAGTTTCATTTCTAAGACAAAAGCATGATTGCTTTTTGAAAAATAAACTTACATATACGAATTAGGTACCCAAGCTTCCTTCCAAATCTTATGCCAATTAACATCCCAATCATGTGAAGACATATTATTCTAATGAGTAATGACAGTACGTCGTTGGATATAAAGAATGATGAAGCACAAACCGAGGTGATACCTCTTTGCTGTTGTCGATAACAGTATTTATGGTGTACCGTCCATGATGCTGTTATCGGTCCAGGCGAGATCTCGGATGCTGCAGAGGGAACAGCTGGCACGCCGCTCGTCACAGACACAATGAGAGTTTTATCATTCGCAAGCTCACAGATGATTTTTTTAGTACTTTCGTGATAAACTTTGGGCGAACAATTAGTTTTATTGTTGTAGAATGACTGGAAGAAGAATTTTCACAGTTTTATCGTGATTTTAAATTATGATTGCAAATTGGGCATTATCTAGCATATGGATGAGGAGATTTTTACAGGTTTACTTTGACTTTCAAGGATTTTTTTACAGTTGTTCCTTAATAATTGTAGAGATCCCAAGCAGTATCTTTGATATATTCCTGATTGCGTAACAAATCGAAAGCAATTTTAAAAACCGATGTAAACTAAGTTTAATAACAAATTGCAACAAAGTGTCAGGGTTTTAACAAAAATACTAATTATCTTTGTAATAGAATTCCCGGCATTGTGCAAATCTAGGAACTGTACATGGAGCCAGACAGACTGAAGTTTGTGTTTGTGCTCGGATATCCTTCTAGATCCGTTGCTCATTTCTTTCAAGGTGAATCTTCCACGTCTAGCCCACGTTGTCATTAAAAATATCGAAGCAATTCTAATGCACTCTTCAATACGAAGCCACAGGAACTTGCCTGCTAATTCAGTTTCACGCTTCGGAGATTCTACATTTCGGCCCCAGCAAATAACAGCAATTATTTGACTAAATAAAGACAATAAGACATCATAGCAAAACAGGATTCGACCATCCACGTTTTAACATTTAACTATATATGTGCAGGAAGTCATGATACAAATTGATATACCTCAAAAGTAATTGACGGTCAGTAGGTACCTTTACCGAAACATACAATACATGTTTTGTGAACAGAAGTGCTGTGCCAAATAAATAATAGGAAACCAGCACGAAAATTTGCATTGTATACTTCAAGTTCGATCACGGAATTCAATGTGCCATCTGCTTTCAGAAACGTTTATAACACTTTTAGCAATGATTGAAATTCAAATTGGTCCGTGCTCTTTGGGATAATTGGATATCAGTATCGGGAATTCAGTCGGGACGTTTTGGCGAGGACTGTCAATTATTTGCAACCACTCAAATGATTTGACCAGTCATTTTATAAATTAAGTTGTTGGTCGACATTTCGATTTTCAATTAGATTTGATTGGTTGATGTGGTCAAACGATTTTTGAAGATAGTTGCCAATCAATTTGATATCTTGGATGGTCCTTACACGTACAGGTATCAATTGGCGCTTCTCATTATACTAAACCTCAGGTAAATTTCAAACTCATCAATTACGAATTTATGATGCACATTTTTTTCTATTACCAATTATTTAAGAGCTGTGGTCAAACAGATGAAATGCATATTTTCTTGCAAGCGAACCGCACGAGCACGTTTTTATCGCTGGTCTGATCTCTGCAGTCTCGCTGAAAATAGAGCAGAAATGCACAGGATATACCTCCGATGATTGCTGCGACATAATTGCACTTCCACTGTTGTGTTCTGTTGGCGAACGAGATTTGAAACAAGGGCAACATTGGTCCGAAATTGCCTCCGTTGGTTTTTTTGATGGCGGATTTTGAGTTGGTTGTTCGTGGGGTATGAGACCTGTGGTATGATGAAAGTTGATGGTATCTCGGTATTTTCTCTATTTTTATGGAGTTGTGGTCCTCAAAAGGACCCGTTTCGACTTTTCGGCGCCATCTTTAAGGTGATACTGAAACATATTTTGATTAATCAATTTCTTATTCCTTTAAACTCCCAAACTGGAATGACATACCTATTGAGTTACTGTAAAATTTGCTCGACTCATTTAATTGATGGACGGTGTTACATTTACGGGGACAATGTTTACTTAGTTTATACAAGAATGCTTCCCACGAGGCACAAACGCTATAATTTTGTATAAATTATCTAAAAATTGCGCGTTAAACGTGCGTTTTTCGGGGCCAAAAAGTGGAATAAAACAAGCTCTAATTACTTTCCCATAAATTCGAACGGAAGTGTCGTACACGACGAATTAATCCAGATTCTCAAAACGAGCTAATTAAAAAATTGACTTGCATATACATCTCCGTGCGGTGTCGTCAGTGAGTAGGTACTAAAGCCATAACCTAGTTCTATATTTGCACTACAAAAGCTCAGCCGAATTTTTAAAAGCGTATTTAACCAACGGTCATCTTCAACGCTCAGAGAGATATTGTTGTGGACCTAAATGGAGAATGATGGGCAGTACCAACGGAACATACGTTTCAACTACCGTACATTTTAAATTTGAAATACATCTGTTGTTGGCATTCTGTGCATGATGAATTACTCAGCACTTTACACATGTTTTGAGTCTAATCCCGGATTAGACTGTCTCTATAATATCCAAGAAACAAATATCATTACTACATTTCTATATAGATTTTCGAATTTTAATCGGTTAAGATCAATTTGAATTACTTAATTTGTTATTTATAAATATGTTTACATGCTGACATTTCTTAATTGATTTATATAGACAGAGCTATAACGAAATCAACTTAATTATCGTTATTATTCTTCGGCTTCGACATATAGCGACATTTTTTCTAATTTCTCTTGCAATAAAAATCAATCGCTTAACTTTCTGGGTCAATTAAGAAAGGGCGTTCAGATCGTAAGTTTGTGGTGATCAAAGAGTGGACCGCCGCAGGCTAATCTCAAGTGCAGCCGTGTGCTGAGTGGCAAGATTTGCTAGCCTAACCGATATCAAGTCCATTGGTCGGGTCATTTGGTTAGTGCATTGAAATCACCAAACGCTCCTGGGCATTCAAAGGATTACAATGAAGGGAATGTGTGACATTGTTATCTGGGTGGGCTTATTGTCTGTGGGTTTGAAATAGAAACTCTGGGCTAGATTTTGATACATTATATTAATTATAACGACAATCGGATATTAATACCACAAGATCTCGGGGGCTTCATAGTT
The DNA here is from genome assembly GCA_921293005.1 of Nemoura dubitans. Taxonomy (NCBI): domain Eukaryota; kingdom Metazoa; phylum Arthropoda; class Insecta; order Plecoptera; family Nemouridae; genus Nemoura; species Nemoura dubitans. The sequence goes on along the minus strand of OV121077.1, from coordinate 30,864,912 downwards.
GATTTCATGCCTCATTTGGACGCAGTCTAATTTTTTAACAAGATATAAGCAATAAAATTTATATGCATCAATGGTTGATGCATTTTTGTGTTGAACGATTCTTCGATAAGATGACATAAAGATGCACATTTGCATAATGTGTCGTCTTGTCGCCTGTAGTCCACGTTTCAAACGCATGCAAATAATGCAATGCAAATGCAATTGAGAATGACAGTATACTATACCAAACTGGTCAAGATATGTTATATGGGGACACCGCACCACTCATGCTGGACTATTATAATAACAAACGTGATATAACGGTAGGTAAGTGACATTACATTGCATTGGAGTTCACAATATTTATAGAGTTTAAACTTATTCCACTAACATAGCGAGGTAAATTTCTTTATACCCAATTTCAGCAATGTTCTGTAGTAATCCTCACTGCTCACTGAACACTCGCAAGCAACAGTAAAACGGTGTCTTGTTCTGCCAAGACGGTACTGAAATCTGTAACAAATTTACCATCTGTCAGCTGTCATCTCCCGAACTCGATCACTGGGTTCGAACCCGGTAGCCGTTATTCAGTCCCATCTGCTGCATGGACTCACGATTCTAGAGTCCCGTCTTGCACCCTTCGCTCCTCTAATTACGTTAATTGCTCAACCAAGCATTGACTTCACAAGTTACAGCGAATAGCAATCGAGCACATCATCAATTCCATGCATGTAATCGCAATTTGTTAATTTACAAATTGACAAGTATTTTGTTAATAGCGCAATTATCTTGGTGATAATTGCTTCTGCAAACGCGAACTCTTTTTAAAATGGGTATAGAAACAATTGCATTAACTTAACCTTTAAATATACGGGGAAAAAATCGTATAAATGTGCCAATTCCAAAATAATCGGTTTGGTACGGTATTGTTATTCCCCTCAAGCTCCGTCAGAATGTTATTTTCGGACTTGCATTGCAAGTTGCATTTTTGTCGTTCTCACATCTATATATCATCAATTATTTGTAAGCGCATCCACTTACAAGTTATACACATTCTATTGCAATTAATATTATAAACCGATTAAATCATCGCATCAATTTCCTTCACTTTCTAAAGTCAAATGCCTGTACCTGTATGCATCCGTGAGAAATAAATAAAGCAGCAGTTAATAAATAACAAACTATTACTCATATACCGCACAATCATAGCGATTATCGACATATTTATTATTACTCAACCCATTGCTAAACATACCTACCGCACTGATCAAAAGAATTTAACTCCTACGTAGAGCCTTAGGCGGGCCGACTCAGTATTCACTACTTGCAGAAGAAAAATGTGAGGTGTATAACAGGTAGTTACTTTTGCACTTATCAAGTCGTTGATGTTATCGCTTAGTATCAATTGATGTATATATGTTTTCAAATGTGAACCCCTTATATTAATTAACTAATTGAGGGGCTGCGACCAGATAAAGGACGATAGTCTAAGGGTTGAGTTATTTACCTACAAAGTATTTTTTATTCATCTCTTTTTGAAATGAATGAGATAACTCTGTTGAATCTTAGTCGCATTGAATAGAATGGAAACAAATTTAAATTAAATCCAAGACATTTGATGAAAATTGTTACCGTTTAAAAATAACAGAAGTTACAATCAGTCTAAAATAAAGCTACATATAAATGCAGTTAGCATCAATCGAGCCACCTCTAAGCCACCTGTAGCCAGTGGGGCTCCCCCTGTCCGGATCCAGCCAAGATAAGCCCCCTCCCCCCTCACACCGGGGCCGAGCGTTCGACCATCACCAGCTGTCGCTCTGCAATCCAGCGCCAGTCAACAATGCACCGCCGTCGCGTGTGTACCGTTCGCCCGCGAGCACCCATCGACCATCACGCATCCAGCGGCACTCCGTGCAGTACCTGTTGACATAGTTTCCCAGTGTCAAGTCCGCCGGCTCGCTGTTTGTGTCGTGATCATATCGATTGTTTATTAGTTGTGACCCGGATTTTTAAAACGTTCGATTCGGAATTTGTGTGTGGCTATACTGATTTACGCGTAGTGAAACTGATTGTTTAAACATGGACATGCATTTTAGTTCACATCTGAAGGACGTATGATGCTTGTAAGCGGTTCGGTTTCGTTTTAACGTTCCTGAGTTTTGGCCGTTGACCTTCAGATATTTGAATTTTTACACAAACGTTTCAAAATCTGATATAGCGAGTGTTGTTTTTGGAACCTTTCGTTTGAATCCGATGTGCGGCGACCAGTGAAACTTGAAACCGTCTAGAAGTTATCCAATTCAATTATCCAGCTCAGTGGCGCGCTGTGGCGTGAATCGTGCTCGACGAAGACAATATCGGAGATCACGCGCGGCGTTTGCAGAAATCCAAGAGAAACCGCTGCGGTCTCGAGCTAAACATGAGCTCGGTCGCCTTCCACGAGTGTTAGATAACTTTAGAACACAATTTAAATAATAACAATACATAAACAAGTGCGTTTAAATACTAATTAGTCAATTATGCGTAAAGACGGAGTCAACTTGAATGCGGAAAGACGCGCGGAGAAGGAAGAGAAACGCGGCAAAACGAAGAAGTTTTCTTGGAATTGGTTCCGGCATCGACGTAAGGATAACAAGATCGACAGGAGGGCGCAGATCGATAAGGACATGAAGGACAATTGGACCGAATTGCCGACGACGCTGAAGAGGAAACAGAAAATGTCTCAAGAGATTTTGGACGAGTTCATGAAAGATCCGAGCGAACCGGACATGAGCTCGTCAAGCTCCAATCACTCGTCTACGTCGTCGAAGCCGGAAGCGATATATTCGCAGGTTAAGAAGATCAAACAGGATCTTGAGAAGAGTATCGGAGAAAATGCGATGAAAGTAGAGGAAAGGTTAACGGCTGATGATGGGGTTGCAAATGACGAGGAAACTCGACTGGAAAATGAAAGTACCGACGCACAAATTGATGAATTGTACAATCTTAACGACTACGAGGACATAAGGTTTGTGAAAACGGACGAAATCCGCGTGGAAAGTGTCAAAGAATTTGAAATCAAAACTACAGAGGAAACCATTACACTCGAACTCCCTCAAACGGACGATGCCTGGCTTGAGAAGGAGCAGCAGATCGTTGTGCAGATGTTGAATCATGCTGTTTCAGAAGACAGCCTTCTTGTCGCGTCGTCGGCAAGCGACGCCTCGTCCTCTGAGGACGAAATCCAGGACGATTCGGGAACCGACATCAACAATCCTTCGTCGAGTAGTTCCTGTAATAACGAACCTATCACAGTCGTCAACCCAATAGACCCCCTTACAATAATCAACACGCACATAAAAAATGTGGTCAAATCAGAGTTGTACTCTAATTACGAGGTTCCTATTCAGAAAACGATTGAGGAGGAGAGAGTAATACCGATTATCAAAATCGATGACTTAACAAATTGTGATAACGAGAAACCTTCAAGCGAAAAGTCGAATTCTTTGCTGACGCCTTCGGAGGATTCGTTCGTAAACGGGTCGGATTCTACGATCCCTGCCAATGTACTATTTAAAAACACAGATCAAGAAGTTGAGGAAATCAAAGATGACTCGTTGGACCTTTACGATACTGTTCTACCGATGTCGATACCAAGAGCAGAACTGCATATGAATAGCAGAAACAAAAATGCCAACTTCGAGGGTTACAAAACGGATGAGGAGAGCGTTTTAGAGTATTACGATTCTGTAGTTCGCGAGGGTCAAAAAGGCGATCATTCGTTTCAAGTTGAGGTGGAAGTTTATAGGGAAGACAAAGACAGGAACGAAGATAAAAGGGATCGGTATGGAGACGAAAGCATTGATGATGACGGCGAAGAGAAACAACTCTCGATGGAGTTTATTGTCGAAGAAGACTTTTCGAAAATCGTCGACCAAATGCAATTCACGACGGGGACCAAGTGGAAGAAAGCGTTACTCATGCAAACTCTGGGCCGGAAGCCGAAAGGAATGGCGACAATCATCGAGGAGTCGGGTCTGGAAGAGGAAACGACGCCCGAACAGCTGACTGTCCGCGAGATTTTGAAGCGGTTTGAAGAGTTGGGATGCCAAATGTTGCCTGCTGAAGAGAAAAGTGCCACACTAAAAGAAATTTACGTCACATTAAAGTGTTTGGAGGAAAAAGTCAGATGTTACGAAAGTCAACTGAAGAGTAAACAGCAAACTAACTCGGCTGCAGTGGCATCTAGTGAAGCTACAATGGTAAGATGGAGTTACTCTCTAAGGCCTAGTTCTCAAGACATGAAATATAAACCTATGAACCCCTCTCATTGTGTGACTACGTGTTTATATTGCGATATCTGGAATAATATGTTATGATAATAGTAATTACAATGTGGGTGATCCTATAAAATGAGTTGTAGATTTTCTCACACGTATATGTACGTGACTATCAATCCAAGTTCGTTACAGGATTATTCCTTACTCAATAGCAGGGCTATTGTGTAATATCGCCACCGATAAAAATACTGATTGCTATCTTTTCTGCCCAGTAGGGGTTCATTAAATATGCTGTGTGATTGATTATCTGATGACAGTAATGAGTAAAAATCTCACGAGATTGTTTCATTAGAAGCACTTTCATTTTTCAACATCAAAAATCATTTTTGAAAATATCGCGTCTATTATATTATCTTGTTTTCCTCGTTACAGAACTATTTTGAAATGAAGTCTGTGCATTTGTTTCATGTTATTACGTCTCTGTAAGAAATTGGAAACCATATCAAATCGCCAGACGAATTATTTCGTATCACGTCAATAGGAAAGCTTTTTTTTGCGTAGCATATCTCGCGCACATTTCGCAAGGGAATCTATAGAATTTTCGAATATTTGCACGTATTGACATTTTCACAGGAAAAAAACAAACGTGTAATCGATCATACTCATACTAAGTTAAAGATAGTTTCCTTAACGATCATAGGGCGTGTAATTGTAGTTCAATATAATAGTCATTACCTAGAGTCAAGGTAAACGACATTTAATTGTGGTAACACTTGTGACTCATGATTATTGTTGCTGCGAATGATATTGTTCTAGAAAATCAAGTGGGACGGCTGGTTCCTCCCTTTGAGATGATAAGACAGTTTGCAAAGATGACTGTTTGCAGGCATTACACTTTTTAATAAAGCCCATGGACATCGAAAGGACGTCTGTTTTGTAAGGAAGGTCATGGGTGCGATTATATTAAGGTACTTATTTGCAAATCCTGTTTTCCGTTAATTTAGCTGAACATCCTGGCATTCCAGTTATGGATATAGTTCAGTTGTGGTGGGTCGGTCATAAATAGTTTCAAAACTGCCGGTAGAACATTTAATTTTCCGCCAGTTATGAGCTAGAAGTTATGGAACTCAAAACTCTACGTCTATAACTATAGTGGGTTTCACTCTCAATTTTTATGGGAAAAGAGTAAGCTTTAATTACGTCACAATGGTGATCTTGGTGACATATTTTATCTTTCTCTTCTGTCGCTCATGTAACAAAAAGCAGATTGGCCAGTTGTTGTTGTTCACTTTTTTTCGAGAATCTAATGAACTTCACAAAGACACATTACTGCAACTATCACTTCTTTAAACGAGCGAAGTTTCTATGGAGCTAAAATGAAATCACTCGAACAATTTCAATTTAACTTTTGTCCATCAACAAACACAGTGGCGATGATACAAATCTTTACCAGTCACCAAACACATTTCATGATTGCACATTACATACAATTTTACTTTCTTTCCAATTCCACAATCTGTTAAAATTTAATTTTTGTTATAAATTGTAATGCAGTTAAATCGTTAAAAATACAATTACTTATTTTCACGAAAATAAGCATGCTGTTTGATGACAATGATACTCTGATCCTGAAACGATTGCTTACTCCTCAACTGGCAGTATTCAATGAAGGGAGATGGGCATTTAAATCGGGTGAAAGCGAAATCAGCTGTCCCCTCGTTGCGAATTCAGATCCCCTGCGGGGCTCTCGAGCATTGTCGCCAATTCATTGGACAAAACTATAGCAGAAATATGATACGCTCAGACAGGTGAAAGCATCGCAATTAGTGGAATACATTTGTGATTGATTGGGCTCTGTTTTATTTGTGCATCTGGACACAATGCAATAGAAAATAGTAACGATTGACGAATTCTCATCAATAGTGAATCACTATTTGTTAATTTGACACTTTCAGCAACGAATTATTCACTTTTGTTGTTGTTTGCTTCAAGCCTACGAGACTAAACCATGTAAGGTTCTAAAATGGAAGTTACCCACGCCCAAAAGTCACGAATTTTATTGTAATGATCATTGAGTTTCAACAAATTTATATGGGTACACTACGAAGCTTTGTAGTTGTATTGTGCCAAGCTTATCTAGATTATATTTGATTCACTATACTATATGTTTAATTCAATAATCATCAGAAGATTACAGGGATTACTTTTATGCATTTCAAATTCCGCGCCACGAAGGTCTCTGGCGTAATTTGATAGAGCACACAGAAATTCAACGGCAGCCCGCTTATTACATCAATGATCTGTGGTGCTTTTGATCACGTCCATATCCGTCCACATTACAAAAGCAGTCGATTTACAGCAGTGATTCATGAAATGGTACAACTCGATCAGAATTGGTATTCAACGAGAGACAGTACATCGCAATGCATAGAAATGTATTGATTCCATTATTGTTATGGTAGGATGAGGTAAATTTGAAAAAAAAACGCCAGTTATGTGACCTTGGTGTGACTGTTACAAACTCGAAGAAAATAAATCTTTAAAAGGTCATTAAAATTAGATGAAATCTGAACATTATAAAGCATAAACTTCATCTAAATTGTTTGGTGTTATATTTTTAATATTCCCCGTTAAAGAAAATTGCACTAGTTTTTCATGTTACCAAATAAACAATAGATACTCAAAATTCATAATGGTTGTACTATGTAGTTAAAATTTGTTACGTATGTGCACATTCTGGGACTATTGGCACACCCTTATTCACACATCGAAACACAATAAATGTCAAAAGATGAAATATGTTTTCATGAATTCTCTATTATCACATAAATGTAATACATACAATCGCAATCAAGAACAATTCTTTCGTCAATCCAATCATATCTATAGACAAGGATCGGTGATACCTGTTCCCAGCGTGTCACGAAATCGTCCTCCGTAGCAAACACAGTGTCGACACCGCCAATGACGGTTTGCACAGCACGGTAACATTCCTGCGAAGGTCGTCGAGGGAAATGTCGATGTTTTGAAAGGGCACGATGACACATCCTGCGCACATCCTGTTGCGAATTTCGTCAGTGGATCTGTCGCTGGCTGGAGCTGCAACGTTTAGTAATGAGTTTGTGAATTGAACTAATTCAGTTTGAAAAGCAAATGGAATTTGTTATCTCTGCTTGTTTTGATTGAATTATGGACGAAAACGTAATGGAATTATCTATTGACAAATGACGATTCGTTTGATAACTCTCTTTGACCATGGAATTTGCTCATTGATGATCTAAAATATACTATATGGGATTGTTGGGATTTCCCACAAAATACTATACTTATATTATGCATTTCAGTAATGAACTATTCCAGTATATGCAACGAAGTAAATGGATCAAGCATACATACCTACCAAGTGCAAAGCACTGTTTCAGCATTATTAAGATCAAAGATCAACCATCGTATTTTACTGTCAACCAATTCAATTCATTTATTTTTAATTTTATACTTACACAAAGTATAACAACGGCCCTAAAACAGGGTATTTTGGATGTCCTTATTTCTAACAGATCTCAAATGTACTAAAATCTAAATTCTAAACAAAAATACGTATCAAAATAACTATCCTTACTCCAAATTTAACAGATTTTTCTATACAACCATATATAGTTCGTAAAACCATTAATCTCATGTCGCACTTATGCCAAATTACTCACAAAGTTATAAAAGACAACAAAGTAAACTTGACTCAATCCTGTGTCGCTATTTCCTGAGTGAATAAATCGCAAGTGCATCTGCCCCGGTGCATCTCGCTTGGTGCAATCCACGAGAGCAAACCAGGCTCCGTTGCGGTTATGGCTTGCTCGTTACGGAGGAGAATCATAAATGATTGCAACCTGTAATTTTCTGCTTGCTATCTCATTGCAGAACACATAACGTACTGTACACGTTTTAAGTGACTTGATTTTTCAATCTCATTTCATATGAGGTAGTGTTCCAATATAGAAAACACACCTCTTTAATTACGTATTACATTTCTTACAAGGACAAACAAAATTCAACCACAGGAAAATGATACACGAACGCGTATTCATTTTGGGTGTAACTTTTCTATAAATCGCATCGCTGGAACAGATTCCATACAATTTTCTTCGATTGATATGCCATTATATCTAAAGAGCCTTGACTCGGTACCTCCTCTGTCCCAGAGCAGCAAAAAATAAGGCTCCTTTTCTGGAGGTCACAGCATCAGTTCAAAGCCTGAAGATAAGTAGATCGAAATACACCCAAAAGTTATACTTCGACTGATAAGGAGTGTAAAAACAGCATAAAATCTTACTAGATCCCTTTCGAAACTCGTCGAACATTGTTCCGAAAACCAGTCCGTTTTTAAAATGTCCATGTTAAGTGGTGATATTAAATACCAATGGATCTAGAGATGCTGCATTGCGACTCCATATGTCACCTGGTCATGTTATTGCAGCACCCTCACAAGCTCCGACCTTTAAGCTGCACAAAGCTGATTTTGTAAGCATGTATCAGGGCTTAGATCTGAATAAAACATGTATGTTTGTCATCTGGCTTATGCGTTTGCACTTCTAGTCACACAAAAGGTCAGTTTAATGGAAATCATTTTTATAAATGGCAACTTTTGTGTTGCCAGAAAATTACTGTAATACCATTACCTAGCGCCTTGCGTTGAGATTTAACATCACATGTGCTTAAAAAAAATTACATATCAAGTAAAGTAGCTATTAATCATGTTATTCTTTATTAAAAAGTACTCATTGTACCTTTTTTGCGGAGCATATTTTTCGACCAGGATGACTAATCATGCCTTTATAACTGTTTAAACTGGCATTTTTATTTCTTAGAGTGTTGATCATCTCGATGATTGTTAAAGCACAGATAATTACATAACTTATAAACGCTTGATTGCACATAAGTTTGTAATGTTAAATTTAACAGATAGGTACTATTAATCCACTGTGAAATTGACATATATTTTTCCTTTGATGGTTCAAACGAGACTAATAATATCTACGTTTATCCAAGTATTAAAAATATCATCGCATAGAAGGTAAATCTGAGTCTACTCTATAGGCAATAAAAATATCCATTTCAATAGATTGTATAACTGGTATATTTGTATATTGGGTCAAACATTAAACGTTTGTGCTGAACGAAAACGATCAATCATGGCAAGCACCTATCTAAGTAGCATAAAGAAAATCTAGCCTATATTTTAAAATAACGTATCAACATGCTTTAATTTAAGATAGCTATACCATGCTTATTTCAATATCGATGTATGGCTCCCAATAATTAATCATTTATAAGCTAATTGCAGTTTAATTACGACGCATTTTCTAAACTATGTGTATCGAAAGTTGCTTCAAGCTAGGAGTCAAACCTGGTTCTCTCGGATGCTGGGTTGGGAAACGAGTTGCATTTATGTAAGTCACGTTGCAATTGAATAATTGCGACGAATTAGATGTTTTATTGACCTTGGATGTCAAAGTTCGTGTTTATTTATTGAACTCTTTCTGGATTCTTTATAAAAATACTTTCCATCAAGACCACCTCCAACCGAATTCCAGCTGCAATATATATTAACATCGGAGTGTTGCCAGCTTTAGATACAGTTCAAACAAACAAAATACAAATATTTTAAGCAGTAGCCTTTCAAAGAAGAAATCACTCATACATCAAACTTTCGTCCTTCCGCCCTTTGGAAGGGAAGGTGGTTCTTGGAGCTTTGCAACAGATGGCTCCGGGTTTCCTTTTTCATGCAGGCTAGGTTTATCATCATAACAAAATACAATTATTTATCGACAATATTAGATAAGTTACAAATGGCCGGCCGACCCAATCATCCACCGATTCCAACCACATCCATATGGCTCGTCGCTCAAACATTGCGTCGTTAAACACTACAAATATGCCTCAAATGAGTCACACATTCACCGTTACTCTAAAACTAATGCCACAGGGTTCGTTATCAAAACAGTGTTTCAGCTTCGTTAAACACAAATACAACCTGAAAACAATCCGCCGACAGCCAAAGAAAACACGTGTCTTCAGTTATCGCCAACAGGACGTTTCTTCAACCAAGTCTGGTATCTTCCATGCGAATGTCAGCCTTCTAGTCACCATCGAACCCTCAGGCTGCGTGCTGGGAGGGAAAGGGGCACGCCGAATAGAACGTCTTCTCCGGCTAGAACCTACTGTAGACATATTATAGTATGACGCACACCAATTCTCGCGTCGCTCCGTCCGCGGCTTCTCATCGTCACGCGCGATCGACCGGCGATTTGAACGCACGGACGCACGCAGCAAAGCATCACGCTCACGCACCGCACGCGGTCACGCACTGGCACCCCTCGTTTGCTAGCGACATGCGGTGGCCGCCCGCCTCGGTGCGAAGCTGTTGCGACATACGGCGGTGCACTTACAGTCACACTTACAGCACTTACAGTCGCACCGACAGCACTTACAGTCGAACTTACAGCAGTTACAGTCACACTTACAGCACTTACAGTCGCACCAACAGCACTTACAGTCGCACTTACAGCACTTACAGTCACCCTTACAGTCGCACCTACAGCACTTACAGTCGCACTTACAGCACTTACAGACACACTTACAGTCGCACTTACAGCACTTACAGACACACTTACGGTCGCTTTTACAGTCGCACCTACTACAGCACTTACAGTCACCCTTGCAGTTGCACTTACAGTACTTACAGTCGCACTTAAAGCACTTACAGACACACTTACAGTCGCACTTACAGCACTTACAGTCGCACTTACAGTCACACTTACAGACACACTTACAGTCGCACTTACAGACACACTTACAGTCACACTTAAGGCACTTACAGTCGCACTTACAGTCACACTTACAGCACTTACAGTCGCACTTACAGCACTTACAGTCGCACTTACAGCAGTTATATAACAGCAGTTACAGTAGTACTTACAGCAGTTATATAACAGCAGTTACAGTAGCACTTACAGCAGTTACAGTAGCACTTACTGCACTTACAATCGCACTTACTGCACTGACAATTGCACTTACTGCACTTACAATCGCACGTATAGTACTTACAGTCGCACTTACTGAGCTAACAGAGCTATACGCCCGGTTTTACCAGGTTTTTCAACTCGCATCTACAGCTGTACGCTTCCAACAAAAAGTTACAATTGAAGTCACTGCGAGTGATTCGTTGTTTGTCTGGTAATTATTGTCTAAACAAACTCTTCAACTAGGAGTTGAAACTTTTGGTCACTCTTCCTGAGCTCAAAGCACACACGGGGGTTGCTGAAGTCTTGGCTTAGGATTGTTGGAAATTGAACTATGTGCTGTAAAACCTTACAATTGAAGAGCATGATAAAGCTCGAATTGTCCCACAAGCCCAAGAGCGCCCGAATGTCCGAAAATGACATGCTGTAAAAAATTTGTTTCAATTTTGAGCCCGATTTTGGTGTCCGAGTTAAGAGTACAGTCTCTATTCATGCCCGAGTTTCCGTCTTTTTAGCACAAGCATTGGTTTTTCCAAAACACTTGAAATAAAAAACCCCGTTCATAAAAAGTCGGCACGCATCGAGTTTTTGAAGTCAGCGAACGTGACGTTAAATTAGTGGGTCTGCCACTGAAACCACTCTACGATTCCCCAAACGAAACAGAAACCGAAATGGCGTGTCTTTCGAAAGGAAACTGAGGAGCTTTGATCGTCGTATAATTCTCTCTTTGAGTATAGGTACCAAACGTTGCTGTGACGTTGTTGTGTGACGCTGTGTGATTGGCAACTACCTAGTATTGGGGATGGAACGGAAACGCTACCCAACCTGGAGAAGATTGCCTACCTTTATTGAAGCCACACTTGACGCCATATTTGAGGAGAGTTTTCCAACTCATCTTGATTTCTTACATCTTACTTTGCCCTGTAATCTTTGTTGAACTCATCTTGTTCTAGATAGTGGAGCGGGAGATAGGAAACATGGATTTACAAAAAAACATATATATATATAGATTGACTGTGGAAAATACATTGCCAAGATGGTGACTTGCCAATTCTCCTGCCAGCGGCCTTCAAAGTTAAGAGCTACATTCCGTGAGAAGAAAATGACACCTCCGGAATGATTATAGAATCTTAAATCTTCTCTCGGAAGTGACGAAATCCGAAATTTCAAATAAAATTCGCAAACGGCCATGTCCTTTTCCGCCTGCAGTCGTTGTATTTCCCAGCAGAGAAAGAAGTGCGGTAATCAAGGCGTCCTAGCCACTCGACACCGCCTGTCCACGCTACGCCCAGCCGTACAATTGGTACAATCATCAATGATCTCACGTACAGTGAGCAATCACTGAAATCGTAACGTGATTCTCACGCACTGCATTGTCCATTGTTGACACAATCGCGGATCGCAACATAAGTTAAACGCGTTACTTTTCGGTACAGACAATCGAAAGTGGGAACACAACAGGGCTGATGTTAGATGTGGTACTTCCGTTATTGGGCTGGAGTCGTCAAGGTTTTGGTACAGCAATTGAAATCAAAATCAGTCGGTTATTTTCGAGTTGGCTATGCAGTGGGTATACGCGTATTATTAGTGGGTGTATTTTTTTAAACTTAAATTCTATGGGCGGAGTGATATTTTTGAATCGAAATTAAAAACCACAGGTTATTTTTGAGTTCGCTTCCATTTATTTGTGTTCGATTTATCGTTTGCTATTTCGACACATTTTTTAAGTGTAGGCTTTTTTTCAACCATAAGCGCATTAGGGTGTTGTTCTTGCTGCGTCAATTTTATTTTACAATATTTAATTTTAATAATAAGACCGCGTATACGTATAATCTAATTGCACTAGTTTCTTCGCCCATAGTCTATGCTTTATTTGATTATCAACACAATAAAATCTAATTACAATGTAAATAACATATTTTGTGTCACGTCTCCTTGGTTTTATATACCTATAATTTTAATCTTTGAGGTTATGGTGCGTCAAGATTCCTTGGGCAGTTACATAATAAACATATAATTTACATTATATTATGTTTATCTTTAAAATAAATTTCCAGTAATATTCGCGTTAAATTACTTCAAAGCAACGACCTCCTGCGTCGTTCACATTGCAAAAAAACCCTAAAGGTTAAATAATTTGACAGTAGTTTTTCCCTTCGAATTCACGCCAATTTACATCTAGTTGTGGCCCCATGCTTAAACGTCATGCTCCATTCAAGGCATATTGTTTTTCTGGTCGATCGCACTCTTTGGCTTCAGTTTCAGTTGTAAAATAGCGTCGAACTGTCGCTTACAGAAGGCTACCCTCATTCGCCACGGATTACAATCGAAACTCGTGCAAATCTCTTAAAATGTGACGTCGGTTTTAATTGGATTGCCGAATGATTTGCATAAAGACTAGATCGTTACGTAAATCTTACGCAAAAGCTCGGCGCACTCTTGTGTACTTTTTAGCACTTGTTAATGTTGCGTTGCGAATGTGATTTAGATTAGAATGGGTGTTAATTGCAGTTGGGATTATTTGCGAATTACACTACTGTAAAAGTGATTGCTATGGCTGAAGCGGCGGCGGAAAAGAAGGTACGCGTCAACTTTTCGTTTTGTTATTACACAAAGGAAGTTTTTGTTTGTTCGTTATTTGTGATAATTATTCAGTCAATTTCTGTATTTTCTTGTATCAAATTCAAATTCAAATTCATTTTTCATTTATTCACTCATTCAGTTGTGTACAGGCAAAAGAACAAATAGAAGATTACAACAAGAATGAATGAGCCCACATAAGACTGATGCTTGTGTGGGCTGCTAATATCGATTAATAATATCGATTGCTAATGATAAATTATCGGAAAAGGGTTTCGTGTTAGATAAATGTAAATTTGCGTTGAGGTGGGCATTGCACCTTTAGGGATGCGGGAGATGAAAATGAACTTGACCTGAGACTTGATCGCTTATCGTTAGCGCAATCTTGCTGGCAATGAATTTTACAGGTAACTCACGTGATTTAAAACAAATTTAATTAAGGATATGCAACCAGCTCCGTGGTTATTTTAGAGAATGACATGGTTAACCTTATAGGTTCGAATTTTTAACCATCATCATCATCGTCACCACCACCGTAACCATCAACTTCATCATCTAAATTTACATTTTAAATAATGCAATTTTGGAAGGTCTTGCCGAATTCCACGAGAAGATTGTTTTCGAGCTTGCGTTCTTTGAGTTTTGCTGCACGATAAATTGAATCTTAAGTCGTTTTGCGATGATTATGTGTTAGTCTTTCGGTTTATGTCAGAAGTGGAAAATACTGAGAAGTAATTACGCTTTTTAGTTGTTGAACATTCGATTTCCTTGTGGCGTAATTTATTTGAACCAGGGGAACCAAAATGAATTTATTCAAAAATTATTGCTTTCTTCAGGCACTGGTCAGATATTGTGCAATTCTACTAAACTCCAATTCACGTTGAGGAGAGTGGATTTGCAACTTCATCGAGGACTCACTGCTGCTAGACACGAGCCAAGAGTTTAAAAACTCACAAGCCATGACTTGAGCCAGACAAAAGGCTCTGAGGGCACTTTTGAAACTCTTATCGCGTGTCTAGCAGCAGTGGGTCCTCGTGGGAAATTCAAATCCACTCTCCTCCTTAACGTGAAATGGAGTATACTCCTTAAAAGTGAAAAATGAATCTGAGAGTATCTCCAGTTGACCATTTCTCCAATTAATTCGACTAAAGACATCGCCCAGACAATAAATATGTTTATAACGACCACAACTCATCGAAGACAGTGACTTCATCACCTAATACACATTTCCCTCCTGAGAAAGTTGTGCAGCACATCACGCTTTCAACCAGCCAAACACTGTTCATACATATTTATAATGACATACCGTTCAATCTTTACCTCGCGATTTACAAAAATATGTTTCCAATACAAAACATTCTCGCAAGAGAAATATAAAAACAACCCCTTTTCTCCCATCCATCCAACTTAAGTCACTGTAAAATAATGACGGTCAACGCAGTTTCACCTTGTGCCACATACCTGACGACCAGTGCGACTTAGCTGCTGGCTGAAGTATGATGCATGCATTCATAATCATCAGCGCGATCATCATCATCCTCGCAGCTAATTACCTTCTCATACCTTCTCAACACACAGGATGATGATAATGGTTGGGCGCGAAAGCGTCCATGTGCACTGAAAGACAAAAGCGGTATGCAGCGTCTTAGTGAACGCTTCCTTCCTCTAGATTTATGATCATGACTGCTTTAGTTTTGGCGGCGACGACGATAAAATAGTTTTGTTGCTTTTCCAATAGAATATCGCGGTTAGAGATAATTTTAGTACAAATACTTGTTTGGTTTTGCTCTCGCAATCAACTCTGATGAATTTCAATAACTGCGATTCCCATGGGGTTGAAGTTGGTGCTCAACTTCATCGCTCATTCTTGCTTATCAACCTCTAGGCAGCTTGCATTAGTGGAGTTATGCTGGTATTCGAGTTGTCCCGTCTTTCGGGAGGTCGCTTTTTGACAGGTTTTAGCATGGTTTCGTGCCGACACCGGGTCTCCCTTACTCTGGTCGAAGCAAGAGAAACAAGTTGCCCCCTTTTGGGTGCTTAAACACAGTTAAACAAACCCCCATTATTACATTTTTTAGACTATGTCGATACTTGTTCTATCTTCAGCACACATTTTGAAAAATCTATTTCAAAATGGAATTTGAAACAGGGAAATCAGCGAGACTTTTATTTAGCATTCAAATCCCAGTTTTTAATCGTTTTATTTTCAAAACTAAATCCCCATCTTTATTGGTTATGAGAGTCGAACTAAACGGCTGTCGTTTTGGTCGATTTTCGCATGAATGTAACATTAAAACGGAACGTCTCCTGGGTAGCGATTGTGTAAAGTTATCGACGAGTTATCGATGTTTATCGATAGCACGGCCCATTGAAATAAGCAGACAACTTTAAGCTATCGATGGGTTACCCTTGGATACCGATCGATATATTTTTACACAATCGCTATCCTGGCTACAACAAATGTCAACGTAACATTTTGAAAAAAATACACGTGTAAAGAGTTTCTGGATGGTGGATGCTGTATTTTTTTGTCGTATTTTGAAAACTTACAGCGACGGAAATTTTCAAAATGTTTTATTTTATGCACTGTGCAATAGCCCCTCATTTGAGATGATCGTGAAAAAAATCGACTTGTTCGGAGAATTGGCTTGAGATCACGATTACTCGATCAGTATGCAGGAATTCCGATTGTTCTCGCGATATCTCGTTGATTGTGTAATGCATTGTTTTTGGGATCGACACAGGAAACGGGTAACATCGATCGGAGATTTTCAGGTGCGATTTGATGG
The DNA here is from genome assembly GCA_921293005.1 of Nemoura dubitans. Classification (NCBI taxonomy): domain Eukaryota; kingdom Metazoa; phylum Arthropoda; class Insecta; order Plecoptera; family Nemouridae; genus Nemoura; species Nemoura dubitans. Next base: position 30,848,289 of record OV121077.1, on the reverse strand, counting down.
GAATCTCAAATTGAAGTTTAGAGCTTGCGATAACATGTTGGTAAATAACGCATTCTTTGAAGAGAGAAATTGATACAAGTTTCAAGCTAGAATGGAAAGGTAGTTGATGTTTCTCGTTACCAATGTAATCAGTAAAGAAGAAGGCGTCAAATAATTATTTTAACTGATTAAAATTAACAAACAATATAATTTTAATCCACAACCACAGATATAAGGTTCCGCCACAAACAGTTGAGAATGTTTATCATGGATATTTTTTCTTCGAGCCTCAAAATCTTGAGACCTTTTGAAAGCGTCAATACTTACAGACCTCAAAAAAACCTATTACACAAATGTTCTAGACACAGTCATCATTAATCAAGTTCATAATTAAAGCAGAAACCCATCTAGCTCACAAAATAGAGGGACACAAATTCGAAAATAATTACTAATTACATTTGACCAATTCGCCGCTTTAATTTGGTAATTGACAAGTTCTGTACATACGCAAGGGCCATTTGTTAGCTTGCTAGCAATCGGAATTAGGTTGCCACTAATTCAACGTGGCAATCACAGTTTACTCAATTTCTAATTGCAATGGCATGGTTTTGACACAACAACACTCTATGCCGTTTGGCGATCATGTGTCTGCTCCTAATTTCGATAGTAATTATCATTTCCGTAAGCACTTCCACTGGACAATCAGCTGGCAAATTGGGTGATGAGCCATTTTTAGTCGTCAAAATGTTCCAAGTCAACATTAGCGCATACATGTTTTGACTTTTGAATGTTTTTTGGTGGCTTTTTCTTCAAACATTTCGGCACTACTACAATGTTATATTACAACAGAACAGGGATGTTACTGCTATCACAACAGCACAAATAGCAGCAAGCATGATATTATTTAAGTGACTATTGTAATAATGTGTGGTGTAAATCCGGCCTTTTTGGCAGAAATGCATTCCGGTCGTTGAACTGTCTATAAAGTTTCTTCAGGCTGCAAAAGACAAGAAACAAGCCGTCGAACTTTATTATACCTTGATAAAAAAAATAAGCAAGCAATAAGCACATATATCTATTCCCCTTCTGCAAGAGCGAAGATATGCATCTTTAAAAAGGACCCACTACGGTTAGATGTGAACTAGTTTTACAGTCCAAGCCTTGAAGTAAACAAAGGGCTCTCCGCTCCACGGGCATTTTTGAAACTCATTGGCTTGTGTCTGGCAGCAGTGGGTCTTTCTTAGCACTTTATACTCTCCTTCACAGCAAGGTGAAATATTTAACAGAATGTATGTATCTGTGGTGTATCTCAAGAAACAAAGTCACTTTTAGTGAAGAGGTGGATAGTTATCACCTTTTAAAAGTAACTTCACGTTATGAAGTCAGTAAATAGCGATAGAAATTTGAATACAGCTATAACTATGTATGCAAGATTAAATAGCGAAAATCAACGATTTCAAAACATCCCAAACAACAATAGATAAGCTAGAGCCACTAAAATACTAAATACCAAAGAAATTTTTTTCAATTATACCCAGTGCCTGTAGTCTAACAGAATCATTCTTCTTGTTTCAGGTCCAGCAAAAGACAGCACCCCGCCTCACGGCCGAAGCCTACAACCACCAACAACAGCAACAGCAACAGCAACAGCAGCAACAGCCTCACAACGGCAAAGCCGGTACAGACTGGGGCAGCCGCCACCTGGCCGCCACCACCGCACACCAGCATCCGGCACAGGCTGCGATACCGGCCGGTATGCCGGCACAGAGGGAGGTCGTCGAGCCGGCACAGAGCCAGCACGACGGCAAGCACTCGCTGCTGCAGTTTGCCATGCATCATTTCAGAGCCAGTCCCGAAAAGTAAGTGAAAAACTCGAGGCAACTGAAGTAGATACGTCCTATGTCTGATAAGACAATTTTCCCCCGGCTTGTCCCTGAAATATCGCACCAGATCGCGGCTTTCAGTCCAAGGGTTAGGTGGTGATTCCGAGGTATGTTACGGATGGATATTAGTAAATGCGAGATTAATTATGTTTACCATGTTTATTAGGTTTTCATTGATTACATTCAAATAGCGTCTTCGCACTCAAAAATGTCCACAAAGCCCATTGAGCTCATCTGTGGAGCAAACATCTTGAATTGTATGGAAAATAAATAAACAGCCAATACATACACAATAACACAATAATACACAATAATACACAATAACAAAATAAAAAAAATGAAATGAAATGAAATGAAAGACATAAATGTAATACATAAATATTTAAGACGTGATAAAGCCTGATAAGCTATGGCCAAACGACAGGGTCGGTAAGTGATTGTTTTTCTCGGGCTGCAACTTTCTACAGAAGTAAAACCAGCATCGGGGAGGGAAAATTATGGCGTAACATGCGAAAACAGAAACTAGAGATTCACTCAACTTGCTTTAGTGTCGTTTTTATAGTTACCAAATTTCTCAAATGTAATAGTTCGTTCCACTTTTAACCTCCAGGTAGTCAAAATGATTTTGCTTTCGTAGCAAGCAGTCTTTTATAAATTCTAAGATTATTTAGGGCCTGTTTTTATTGCTTATTTGATCCCTTACTTGAAAAGTAATGTAAGGGTTGGTCTCAGAATTTATACATAAGTTTTATTTGTTAAAAAAGATTCTTTATAAGTTTACTGAAAAACAAAATAAGCTTGAGCATGCATAGCCCTGCTATGCTGGAAATTGTCACGTCCTATAGATATACTGTAATATAGTTGCTCAGTAACTAGGGCTAGCAAACCTAGGGAAATTGGAAACAATTAACTATAGCAGTTCATGTCCAAACTAAAGATGTTTAAGTAAATTGTATATCATTGAAACGAGACCACGTCTGTATATCTTAGCAAACATATCAACTAACTTAAGGCCATTCATTGATGGTTGTTGAGGTTAATTAAATTCAACTTTTTATGGATTTCCACGAGATATTTCGAGGTTCCGAAATATTCAATTAGTTGTCCAAAGTGTGAGGATTCCGTAGATATTTGTTTCGTTGCGATCAGATAACGGGTGTTGCCTGGAAAGTGTATACGGTAAGAGGTAAATTCTAAGCTGGAATTTACCCTTAAGTACATCTTTCAGTGTACCGGCTAAACATGGTTATTTTAAAACTCTTCTAAGCAATGGACGAGTGAATCTTGCGAAATGAAATTGGTTCAATTGGTTGTCCGAAGTATGAAGATTCCGAAAATATAGGTTTCGTCGCGATCCGACGAAAAGTGTGGCCTGGAAAGTGTATACCTTACGAGGTGAAGGAAACGGCTCGACTTCGGAGCTCATTGAACAGACTTAATTGCAGTAATGTGTACATATTTCAAATATCGCAATAAACCCCACGTTTGTAGGTTGAATTGGGTAGCGCAAGTTCCCAGCCCAGCTGTGTGGGGACTGATGCCGGTGGGTCTGAGGGTTTCAAGCTCGTATACGAAGTGTTCAAAAGACATGGATTTGAGACCGGAGCCGGTACGGATGCTGTAGTGAAGGAGATGCCGACTCGGCGTATTGACCAGTGATGCTACAGAGGTACAGCTCCGAAGGGTGATAGGGCAAGCCTTAGGGCGTAGGAGAAAAAAGGGGTTAGGTTTAAAGTGAGGAGTTGTGTTAGGCTGGGAGGAGAAACATCATGAGATCTACGCAAGGAGAGGCTTTTGAAGCTGCAGTGGAACCATTCCCATCGATTTTTTAACGGTCGCCTTGGATAAACGTGTCTCGCACGATAGTGATTTCCATGACATGTCAGTGTCTCCGGTTTTCGATACAGTTAAATTCTCTCTTCGCTGACAGTAAATTGCTCTAACCTGCAGATATTTTGGTGGTCTCTTTAAACCAATGGGTCGTTTTACGTGGAGCTGCTTAATCTGAAACTTTTGAGCCCCTTCTGACAAAACGATTACTTGAAAAACTGAACTTTAGCGAGTTTTCCCTGCATTCTTATTTGCAAACAAATCATTCATAGCATGACGGAGTGCCACGTGATGTATTGGAATGTTGAGGTAGATTTGGTTGAGAACTAATGAGGAAAGATGAGGATGCGCCGAGCCCCTTGGGTGCTGGTACTATCCATTGGGTTTCCTACAGCGTTTTCATAAAATCCGCTTTCCGCTTTTGACCTTGAAGGCTGGCTATTCCAATCACACGCCATAAGGTTGCCCATAACTGGACGCCAGATAACTTTAGTAGAGTTGATTTCCGAAAGATGGCGTAGCTAGTTCCGAGGAGAGTGCATTCTAATAAAGGATGGTTAATTTGTTAAACACGTATCGTTTATAAACGAACATTCAGGCCCATAAAACCAGCGAAACTTTCTCGACCTGAGAGTGGATCAGCAATGATTTTATTTTTCTCTTTATATAGAGATTTTTCGAAGAGAATAATTTTTAATTTGATTATTTTTTGGATTTTTGCGTATTCCAAGGTCAGGCGGTGGTAACTCCACTAGCCGACACCTGTCAGATTATTCCAAACGAAACTGATTACCATCATATTAGCACAAAGAATCTTTCCAGATCTTTTCAACCGTGCCCTATTGCTAATAAACCATAGCGATAAACCATGGCAGACCTCAATAACCAACAGACTAGTAAAACAGGCCTTCTCTTTACAAAGTCGTAGCTACCACTTCTTGGTGATGCTTTGTAACAGGAGGCAGCACACACCTTTTGATATAAAAGTTACTTGCGAAGGAATTTACAGTCTCAGTAGTGTGAACACATGATTATGATGGTTAATAGACTGGATACGGAGAAAGAAGACCGTTTTGTAACTAGATTGAAGATATTCAGTTGGTGTGGAAGGCTTGTGTTGCATGGAGCGGAGTGTTAATTTCTTCTTGTAAGCATTTTAAGAACATTTTTTGACACGTTAAAGTCGGTTTGTGGAGTGTACTTTGCGCGATTTTTGTAGTTTTGACGGAAATCGATTGAAAAGTGACAATAGCGTTTGATGGGACCTAATTATTTCGCGTGACGTTCCACAATCAGCTGATATATAGATTCCAAGGTTTCGTTTTTAGCGCCATTGTTTTATTTGTATGGGCAGGAAATGTAATGAATGGGATGCAACATTTTGATTATTTCACTTTTGGGAAAGAACGGCTCGATCATATTTTTATAATGCAGTGTACAATGAAATAGGATCACGATATTCAGACTTCAAATTTAGTTTATTACGCATGACGGCATCAATTGCGCATACCATGGTCTCAAAAACATATTCATCTTCTCGCACAACATTTTGTGCGTATCCAATTTGTATACTGTGGCTCCTGCTGTTTTGAAAACAATTTATTTCTTTGCGGATGAAATAATTTTTTTAAACAATCATCAAAGTCAACAGTGCGGTCAAAATAAAAATTATATTAAAACTGTGAGGATGGCCAGACGGTCAGCTATGCGTACGAAACTGACCCGATGACTCAATTAGATTAGAATGCAGCTATGAAATTTTATTCATATTTAGACGACATTGAGGTATAAATCCAAAATTAGTCATTTCTTAGATGAAATATAAAACTAAACACTTATCACATAAATCAGCCTGACCTAGGAAACTCAATAATTAACATAGCTAACAAAATATTTTAACTTAACACACAAAAACGTGAAAGAATCTTGTGAGACCTCGGATATGGCATCGGAAACGTATAAATATTCATGAAGTTCTAATCCTTCAGTGGACAATAATCATTGAAGCCGGGGCTGCGCCGACCCCGCCATTCTAGGTGTGCACCCAGGCATTGCACAAAAAGGGGGAAGTAGGGGGGCAATTGAAGAGAAATCCGGCAGATGAACACAGGAAGTACCACTGTGCGTCCTACGAATGCATAGAGTGAGAGTTTGCTACGCGTTGAGATAATAGCAGTAACTACGCGAACAATAACCAAAGAGGGAGCAATTTTTAAGAGTGGATTTTTCGTGCCTGTCGCTGCCGTGATGGGTGATATTACGACTGGCTCTTTCTTCCGACATCTTAAGGGGTATGCACACACGTGTGTTCACGTTTAATTGCAATTCATATCAGAACCAATTAATTTAACTCCATATGTGTTGTGCGTGTGTGATGTTTGTTTATTAAGAAATTGCATTCCATGTCTTTACTTGTCAATTGATTTAAATTTTTAATTGCGCACTTCTCCTTTTTTAAATTGAATGCATTTCTATTGGTTGACGTTTACTCACTTAGTAATTGATATCACGATTAAAATTACGTAATAAGCGTGCCTAAGAGGCCATGTGGATATTACAGAGATTCTAGCGTCTATAAAGCTTCCAAGATTTCTATATAGCATTACAGTCTACAGATAATATTTAGTTTGTTGTGAGAGTTAATTAAACAATTACACGTAAAGCACTTGTAGGCAATATTACAGGATAAGTTTGTTACTTGGAATCAAGAAATAATTATTTTCTTTCGGTAATAAAGTCCTCACAGTTGCTGGGGAGTTATATACTCAGGGACCACATGCCTTGGCCAATGTTGCAGTGATGCGGTAGTCCTAGTGCTACCAGGGTGTTACAACTATGCTATCACTGTCGTAGCACCGATGGTAACTCATTAACCGCCAGAACTTAGCCACATTTGCCATGATAGGTAAGACCCCTGGAAGCTACAATGGCTAGCCTCAAATTAGTTGGTTATAAAGGAAACAATTAACACAGCCTGCTTTCATTTTCTCTCAGAAATGTCCATCCAAATAAAGTTCCTGAACTGCCAAGATAACATCTTAGAGCAACGAGGCTGCATTCAACACAGAGATCCATCTTCCCACTAAACAAACCAGCAGCAGAAAGCTGAAAAGAGGATCTATATATCTCCGGCTCGATGCAAAACCCCACACAATCGTAATGACGCACAACTCGACGCGCAACGAAAACAAACCGTGCTCCGCCCACTAACTTTCATCTGCATCTTTCCCACAGGTTCGAGATGCTGAAAACGGCAGACGGCTCAATCAGCGGCTCTCTCAAGGTCATCGAGAGTCTGAAGAGTAACAAGAAGAAGGCGAAGAAAGACAAGGAGAAGGAGAAGGAAAAGACGGGCAGCGCCAACAAGGAGAACGACTGGACGTGGAAGGAACAGGTGGACTTGGTGAAGTTCACTAGTGTTCCCGTCGAGATGTCGCTGCTGAGGCTGGACTCTCCCGAGCTTAGCGATCTGGCGGTCGAGTGCTTCGCCAGTGTCATGCGGTACATGGGCGATCTTCCGATGAGCACGGATCTGTCGGAAGTCAAATGCGTGTACACCATACTCATGGTGAGTACTTCACTAATAATCGTTTAGTAACACGATGTTGTCAAAATTGGCTCTGAACCAATCAGAGACACCACGACAGAGTCGCGAACATGACGTCAGTCACATCCAGGGTCGCTGATTGGTGGCAGAGCCAATGTTGAAGTCATCGTGTCCCCAACATTGCTAGCTGTAAACCCAGATTTACTTTGTCATTGGTGATCTTGTATTCAACGTCAACTACAACATGGAGAATATTGGAACATGTTTTTGACAACATTCCACATGTCACGTCAAATTCCTCAAATTAAAAAAATTCGGTTAGGAACATCAGTCGTCCTAATGAAGTCGTTAGAGGACGAACCTTTACCGATATTTCGTTACTTAAATAACACTGGTAGGCCAACACGGATTCGCAACATCAATAACTCGAAGCCATACTATAGGTACTGCTTTACCAATTCGATTAAACAAATTTTGCCTCTTTTACTTTAGCATTAACATCGCCTTGAAGTTCTTCTGATATGGCCATCTTGTTTTCTCTTTTCCTGACAACACCTTGTTAACCGGCCTCCACGCCCACCTGATACGCGGACGTCCTGTAAAATGACCTTGTTCTTCCCTCGTTTCTTCATAGTTCATGACCTGATGTTGAGTCATCACACATCAACATTTACAAATGTTTTCTTTTCAATAGTAGTAGCACATCACTACTTCGCCATACTTCTCATTTTATTTCAAGAATATATTTATTGGACTAGTTTTGACTAATGATAACGTACTCTTGTCTAGGAGCAAACTTACAGTTGAAAACTAATTATCCGGTGTTTAGCTTTATACTTCTATCCATTTGACTCTACTCTCACTTGCTCATCAAGTTGAAAAGGTGCAGGGCAAAGCGGGCACTGACCGTTTACTTGCTTCAAGATGTGATAAATGATAAGGATAATCAAGCGTTATACCAATTAATCAACTAAATGTTCTGGTCCTGGTTCGCACTTTCCAGAGCACATTAATTATCACGTGCTACATTCAACATCTTGCCTCTCCCCTTCCCCACAAGAGAGCCGTTAAAGTGATGTTTGAAAATTACCGTTTAACGGTCGATGCACCATTTTTTCAAAATATTTTCGGAGTTTCGTGGGAATCATGGGGAATCGCACGTTTGCAATTTTGATCATAGCGTACACAAAGAATTCATTCTGTCCTAAATTAAGTAAGTTAGTTAGTTATCTAAGATGTAGCATACATGTAAGACATTTCTCGGTTCACTTTGGTGTAAATTCTGTTCTAAGGCCCTAAAAATCGCTGAAAATCGTTAATTTTTTAAGTTCTGTAATCTAATAAACAGTTTATTTTGACCAACTTGTTTTCCCAATAGTCCACCACCAGTTTTCCAACGAAGTCAAGGCTAAATTTCAAAAACCATCCCTGTCTTCCCATGACAAATTTCCATAAAAAACGAGCCAATCAAACACTCGCTTTAACATGAACCGTAAATGTCTCAGCACTGCCACAAGCACGAGTCGCTACGAGACGAGGTCTACTGCCAACTGATGAAACAGACCACCAACAACAAGTCTGCCAACCCCGACTCCTGCCAGCGAGGATGGCGTCTCTTCAGCATCGTCGCCGCGTACTTCATCTGCTCGGACATGCTCAAGCCGTACCTGTTCAAGTACCTGGAGACCGCCGCCTACGACAAACGAAGAGCATACCACGGTGAGCTTAGCTGGAGTTTCATTTTGTATCAGCTAACAAAGTCTTGAAAGGGAGGGAATTTTATTTCTTGAATGAGGTGCATATTTTGCGTCTAGAACAATTTTCAACTTCTGCCTTGAGTTGAACAAGAAGCTATAGCGTTGGTTGTAGCTTATAAGTTATGCAACTTTTGGAAAGCCACATGCTTTGAGCTGGACGAAAGCACTAGCTATAGTATTCAGTTTTAGATTATTATAAATGTATTTTGAACTGCTCAATAGAATGAACCAAATGTACTTTTAGGAAGCTATGCCTTGAGCTGGTTATCAGCATTAATCGGCAAAATATCAGTAATATATCAGCAATTAATCTGTCATTAAATCAACTCATAAACAAGATGCTCCCCTTTTACGTTTCAGCCAAAAATTTAAATACCGTGTCATGATCCTCAATTCCCGCACAATGAATACGTAATATCTTACCCCCGCTTTCACTTATCGAACCCGAAGGTTCAAAACATCTCGCCTTCATGTTTGAGAAAAAACGCACTATCGAGGTTCTGCATACTGTGTCGCGCATTCTGTGCATACTGTGCATACTGTGTCGTTTCGAGGAAAAAATCTGCCACACCACAGACATGAACTAAATCACCCATGGACAACAATCACAGCACGTCTAAGTCCTCGTTCCCCTATTCCCTCCAGGCACGGCGACCGTGTGCCTGCAGAACCTGCGCAAGACGTTCCGACACGGCGGTCGCAAGAACGTCCCCAGTGTCGAGGAGCTGACCGCCATCTCGGCCGGTCGCAACTCCAAGAGACAGATCTACCAGCTTCCCGGAGGATCCGAGCGAGTGGTCAACACGAAGTCCACCACAGTCGTTCAGGTGAGAAGATTCACTGGTCACAAAATTGAGATGCATGTCCAAAAGCTAGATGAGATGAGAGTCCGTTTGGACTCCGTGGGAAAACAATGAGTATTTTATTTAGAATTGAGAACACAGTTTGAAATAAAAAAATTTAAATCTAGTCCTTGAGATAGGACAAGTAGCCACGAGCCTAAAAAATGTCATAGTCCGTTTGGTCAGTCATCTACTATCTCACTCTAGCAACAGAGATTGCCTCTATTTATTGTTATTGTTCAAGCGCGGACCAAACTCCATTTCACTTTAAGAATGAGAGTAGATTTCTGCTGCTATGACACTAGCAAAGTGTTTCAAAACTTACAAGCCATGTCTTGAGCCGGACAAAAGGCTCAATGGGCAGTTTGATAATCATATCTCGTAACTAGCTGCAGTGGTTCCTTGAGAAAGATGCGAATCCTCTCTCCTTAACTTGATATAGAGTACCTATAATACCTATTAAATCATTGACTTTCATTTGAATTCCATGTCGCCACGTCGCCACTTTTCGTCTTTCTAATCCCGAATTTGCGCTACACCCCCATTCACAGGACGTGATCGAAGAAATGTGTGCCGTGATCAACGTGCAAGCCGCCGCCGAGATGGAAGAGTTCTCTCTGTACTGCATCGTCGAGGGCGACACATTCACGATGCCGCTGGCCCGCGACGAGTACATCCTGGACGTGACCACCGAGCTGCATAAGAACCAGCAAGTGTTCTACCTGATCTTCTGCCGGTCGGTCTGGCACTTCCCGCTGAGACTCGACTCCCAGCTGTACATCGAGGTGGTGTTCAACCAGATCGCGCCCGACTACCTCGAGGGACTGCTGCTGGTGATGCCGGGCGAGCAGCTCGAGCAGGACGTGATCGTGAGTCTACACTTTTACAGTTGCAGCGTTTTACTCGTATTTTGGTTGGGTTTTAACGAATCGCGTTACGAATTGGTGACTGAAAAAGCTAATGAGGATGGAAGCAGTTAAAATTCTGGTCCACAAACAATATTGTACATCTCTGGAAGCACAAGACATGTGCGGACAAGGTATTTTCACCATCTACTAAAGGAAAACACTGTTTTAAATTTTCTCACCACTACATTTTCTACATGTTCTAACTACATTACATTTTTGAATCAAATTTAAATTCTGGACGAATATTCCATAATAACTCTGTGACTTTCTGACTTTGTGGCAATGTGATTCGACGACCCACCTTCAATATTTCTGACAGAACTTCAGAATTTTATGAATTTAAAACTGAAAAACACTTAAACATATGAATCTTTGTCACAGCGGTTTTCTAATATTATTCCTATAGTCAACAGAACAGCACTTGGTGAAGTTTGTTAGCTTGGGCATACCAAGTGCATATTAAACAGTTTGTTTCAAATCATAGCATCGCCTCTGAAGCTCCGTTCGTCCACAGTACGACATCGCCAAGATGGCGACGCTACTGCATCGCGCAGCCGATATGACGCACCTGCCCACGATGAAGGAGACCAAGTTCCTGCTGCCCAAGCCCGCACTGGCCGTCCGGGACGTGAAGCCGGGCCAATGGGTCAACATGGTGCAGGGCAATTGGCGCGAGGTGGAGCCGTTGCAGACCATTCAGGCCAAGGCGCAAGTGCTGGGTACGTGCTGTCAGTCGCAACCCTTCGTGGGTCTGGCTTGTTTTCTCTCATCTTCTTTGATTGATTCTTTTTGAATCTGTGCTAATATCCTTCACTTCCTTCAGTACTCAATTGTTTTCCGGTAAAGACTTTAGCAAGACACACTTTAGATTATTTTGTAATAACATTCAGAGCAAGAATGGAACATTAAGTCCTCACATCAGATTGGTCTGATTAATTTTCAGATGTCAGAGATAATATTGTCTGAGGGATCGTCAGATATCCTTAACTTATTTGGGGAGAGTCACATAACACGTACACTTACATGCACAAAGCAAGCAAAAGCCTATAATATCGCTATGTAGAAATATTGCGAATTGTAACATATGGTATTTTTCATAAACTTTCAGGGTTCGACCGGGTCTGTCCTAATATATTAATAAGGGTGTAACGCACTATCGAGGTCGGACTGCTGCAGCAGAGATGACCCCAACTAATCGAATGGTCGCCAACGCACTATCGAGGTCGGACTGTTGCAGCTGAGATGACCCCAACTAATCGAATGGTCGCCAACGCACTATCGAGGTCGGACTGTTGCAGCTGAGATGACCCCAACTAATCGAATGGTCGCCAACGCACTATCGAGGTCGGACTGTTGCAGCAGAGATGACCTTAACTAATCGAATGGTCCCCAACGCACTATCGAGGTCGGACTGTTGCAGCTGAGATGACCCCAACTAATCGAGTGGTCCCCAACGCACTATCGAGGTCGGACTGTTGCATCTGAGATGTCCCCAACTAATCGAGTGGTCCCCAACGCACTATCGAGGTCGGACTGTTGCAGCTGAGATGACCCCAACTAATCGAGTGGTCCCCAACGCACTATCGAGGTCGGGCTGTTGCAGCTGAGATGACCCCAACTAATCGAGTGGTCCCCAACGCACTATCGAAGTCGGACTGTTGCAGGTGAGATGACCCCAACTAATCGAGTGGTCCCCCGTTCGTTCCCCACAGAGATCCTGTCCAAGTGGCCGCTGTTCGGGTCCAGCTTCTTCGCGGTGAAGCGCATCTCGGAGCCCAAGGAGCGCGCCGAGCACATCCTGGCCTTGAACCGCCACGGCGTGCACTTCGTGGATCTCGTCACCCACGTGAGTCACTCGCGCCAAGCAATCTCTCGCCCAAACCACTCTCTCACTCGCCCAAACCACTCACTCACTCGCCCAAATCACTTACTCGCTCGCCCAAATCACTCGCTAGCCAAGAGCAATCACTCGCTAGCCCAGAGCAATCTCGCTAGCCCAGAGCAATCACTCGCCAAATCGCCCACTCTCACGAATCAATAACTCTCTGGCCCAGAGAATTTTAACCCATCCATATCACTCGCTCACTCAGCAAATGAGTATTGGGTCCAGAACAGGGTTCTCCTTGGTGCAAGCGTACTCATATAGGAAGGGATCCTGGAACATTCCCTTCAGTGGCAACTGACAAGGGGTATCTTATTTTCAACAAAGTAGTGTGTTATCAATGGCAAAAATTCCTTTCAACAAAACGTTGCATGCATTCATAGTTTCTAGCATAGTTAATACGTGAACCGTAGATCGTTTTCCATTTGAGCTATTTTATACGAATGAGTTGTCAATAAACGAAATAGAAAACACATTTTGTAAAATGTGTGCTGTAGACAAATCTAGCTTAACATTGGACACACAGTCATAGCTGATGGCTTCTTAGCAGGTCGCCTAGACCTGTACCAACTGTGGGCTGTCAAAATCAAATTGCCTGGTGCCATTACTTTGAGACCTGGAGGGGTGCGATTGTGTAACTGTTTTGAAATAAGTTACACAATTGCCCCTAGAGGTCGCAATTATGTAACTGTTGTGGCTTCAATGTAAATGCCTATATACTTTAACATGGCCAGAGACTTGAAACGAATGGTTTTGTCTCGAAAAAAGTGACACTTGTTTATGGTGTTACCTCCCCCGATTTTACAATATTTTTCAACTCTGGGTTTAGCTTTTAATCTCTGGGCTAAGAGTCTTACCTCTGGGTTCAGCGTCCCACCTCTGGGTTAACTGTCTGGGTTATTCAACGTTAATGAATTCCAAGACATCCTATTGGTGGTTACCATGACAAATAACTTAGTTCCCACTTGAACTCTGGATGGAGGCAATATTAAAATTGAATTGTTTTCATTAGGCCTGGTATTACAAGTACCTCAACCCAGAGTTAAAGTAGGAGTTAAGTTATTTGTCATGGCAACCGCCAATAGCAAGCCGTGGAATTCATCTGTTTCTGAGGGTTAGATGATTAACCCACAGTTGAAAAATATTGTAAAACCGGCCCTTAGTGATCTAGCCACATGAGGGTCGTAAATACCTCGCTATAGAGACCACAAAATGACCCTGTCGTTCGTGATGCTGCAGGAGACGCTGATGCACTACACCTTCTCGGAGGTGATCTCCACGCGCAAGGTCAAGTCGGAGGACGGCACGCTGTTCCTGGACATGAAGTGCGGCAACCTGATGCAGCAACGCATCACGCGACTGCAGACCGACCAGGCCCACGAGATCTCGAGACTCATTCGACAGTACATCACCATGGAGCAGAAACTCAGGCCCTAAGGGCCTTGTCAAGAACTCGACCACGAGGAGAAACTCGGCCCATTACGACTTCCCAAGTTGCACAAAAACCGTTATCGCGAACGTTCGGTGGACGTCAAAAAGCTAACGGGGGATAACTTGCGTTCAACGTTCGGGTAGAACCGAATCGAATTTTTGGCAAATTTGAACGTTGGACGCAAGTTATCCCCGTTAGCTTATCGACGTCCACCGAACGTCCGTGATAACGTTCGCTGAACGTTTTTGTGCTACTTGGGTTACGATGCTGAGGATGCTGAGAATGCAACGCCAGCAAGCAGAAGTTGAGGCCATAGGGTTCTTTTCAAAGTAACCCCATCGAGCAGAAACTTTGACACCACACGGAAAGTCAAAACATCACCGATGTAAGGAAATAAGGCCATAAAGGCATTGTCAATACTTCTCCAACGAGCTAACGAGCTGTCAGTGCTTGAACATTAAGACGCTGACAATACATCACAGTAGAGTAGAAACTATGGTTCTAGGTGTTAAGAACGTCAATACATCACACAATTGAGCAGACAGTTTTGCCCTGAAGCTCGTAATAATAATTTATGTAGCAATAAATGTATGCGAAAAAGGTATTGCCATGGATCTTCGGCGAACAGGAACTACGGACCTTTGGTGCTACCATCAATGCACCACTCACTTGTAAGTACATACCTACATACAGATCCAAATAGATGAGTCCAACAATTTAGATGGTTTTGACGAAATATATCCGGAATTGTTGACAACGATTCAACGAGCAAGAAAAGATCAGATCATGGAGTCTAGTGAACGATTTATAAGCACTATTTGGTATTTGTAATCGGGAAAGAATTCAACATAGATAGATGTTATCATGTTGGCATTTCTAGCTTAGAACAGACGTGCAATTTTGAATCTGACGCATTGGTTTGCTAGTAATTGGAGTTTTGATTATCTTAGGCCTGATGCCAGCAATGTAGATCCATTATTTTTTAGTTATGTCATTTTAACATTTTCTCAAAGTGCATTCAAAGAGCTTTTGATGACAAAGGTTGAGTTTATCATTAAAACGTTGTCATCGTTGTCCCAATTCCCATGGGCAAGTAATCTTTCGCAATTTAGGTTGGATTCTCGGCTTTGAAAAGCTGATTGCGTGTTTAATGAGTCACGTATGACTTCATGTGCGAACATTGTGTGTAATATACGTAATTCTTCAAATTAGCACTGATTGTGTGAGAAAACTCGGGCGCCATTTTGATTTTCATCGTTGGCTAAAGTCAAGGTCAGATGATAAATACAATGGCATTAGGAAAAGTCTATGGAGACAATTTTATTTTATCAATGTGGGGTTCAGTGGTCCACTGCAATGGATAATGCTCAATGAGGAAGGATGTTAAATTAGCAATGATGAAGATTTAGTTTGACGTGTAGAAATAGTTGATGAAAGACGATTTTATATCATAACATATTATATGGATGCTATATTTTTAGGTTACAACGAATTTTGATGGAGCAAGAACCCCGTTTTGTTTAAAATGGTTCTGTTCGTGTACGAGATATGATATCGTATAATTAATTTAGCATAATTTTTATAAATTTAAGTCAATTATAATTATTTTAATGACGTGTTAGATATTCTCATAGAACCATAAACACAAAGCATCTCTTTCTCTTATAAGATTCGGTCACGTATTTGAGCTTCTGTTTTTTTGTTATCATTTCTACCTTTGCAGGTAGCTTAGGTTTTATCACTAAGCTAAGAAACATAATTACAGTTACAGAATGTATTCCACTTCAGTGCGTTTATTAAAAATGCTATTATCATTATACACAAAATACTACAATAATATGTCTAACTATATAAACTCCTTTGCTTCATTGCATTGGCTGCATAGTTATAAATCTTTATATTTAAATTTAGCATGTATATTTTATAAGAATTGTTTTAAAAAAGATGAATATAATAAGTTGAAAGTTCATTGAACCATTCATCAATTTATTTGGCAAACCTATAGATTGTGTCGATAAGTTAAAGTGTCTTTTCACAAATTGACTTATCTATCTATACTGCTGTCCTCAATTCCTCACAATCTCCTTTGTTATCACGCGCATAGCTAGGGGAATACTTGTTCTCACACTTTCTCTTTTCCACACACGAAGACGTCAATTATTATTATCATTGACCCCTCTATGATATAACAGTACAGTCAGTCTGGAGATAATGAAGATACTGTTTCCGAACCTTTGACTTTTTCACATTTCCTCGACGATTCGCGAAAAGCCTTGGACAAAATTATTGCTGTAATTGTCAACGTACCAGTCGTAAGTACGTAACAACGAATATACGCTGCGTAAAATGCGTGAAAGTTAACAGTGTTATTTATTACAAACGTTTTGTTATCTTTTAACAATAAGAAACTTTTCTTTTACTTTTATTACACATAGCATATCGGTAACTAAAAACTCTAATCGGTCAGCGTATTTAAAAAAATCTACAGGCTATCCTTGCGACATTCCACTATTAAAGGTGTCATTAATGGTACATTTCTGGTTGTTTGACATTTTTTCGAAATTATTATTTCAATCTTGGGAAAACCCTCAGATGCAAATAAAACCCAGTCATTTTAAAACCATGCTCAAACTTTCAACTAACTTCCTCAACAACACGATTCACAAGGAATTCTATTTGAGTGTGGCAATGATACAGATGGCATAAACGCCCCTCCAAAAAAGGATCGTTCCTCATTTCGTAGGCGTTGATCACAAAACCTCGTATGACGACGCATCCGTCACATGCCTGGCCAATTCCTCTTGATCCACTTCTACAATAGCTGCGATGACAGCTACCCTCCTTCTGCGACGTTTAACAGATACTCCAGTGGCGGCCTGGCATGAACTCTTGTCCTGAATCTCATACCAGGATTCTGCACTCATAGCCACCCTCTGGGCTCTCTCGGCGCAGTCTCTTTGGCCGGCGACCCCTCCGTCGCCACCCTAGAATTCCTCGCCTTGAGCCACTTCTGCAGCAACTGCGTGGTCAACGACCCCCCCGCCGGAATGTTAACCGTCTCGTCCTGCGACGTCTCCACATTAAACAACGACGCCTTACCGGCCCGCTGCGTTTTCGGCACTCCCGGCGCCTTGCCAATCGGTGGGTCCAGCACTGGCCTGTAATCTTCGTCCGAACCGTGCTTGTCGCTAGGGGAGTGCGACGGGGACTTCGGGTTCACTTCCGGCCAGTTGCTGGCCGTGTGCAAGACGAAGCCGGGGTCGAGGGGTGAAGCAGGCTTCGAACGGTCGTCGAGGGACGGCCGTGCGGCGTTGGCGTCGCGGCTGTCGAAGCGCCAGTGTTCTTTCATTCGAGCGAAGTCGGGGGTTTGGCTGCCGGTGGATTTCGCAGTCTCCACTTCGCCCTTCTTTGTGGGTCGTGTATAAACGTCTTGGTAGTCGTTTTCCTGACTCTTTCTTTGTTTGTCTTCAGGAGATCCTGGATATGACTTGCTGAATCCAACGTTTTTCCTCTTTACAGGCTCTGAGGAGACTTTAACAAAGCCTTGTTGTGAAAGCTTTTCGCGCACCACATCTTCAGGGTCTATTATCGTGACACTTTTCTTTCTCTGTTCGCCGAATTCCGGCGACAACGCCCTCGTTCTCAGGTAGCCGTCGGTGACGTCCGGCGAAGTCGAGTACGACCGCTTCTCAATCATCTCCTTCTGTTTCCGGTTGTTAAACAAATACCGTTCCCTTTCCCTAGCCAACTGTTCCCTCTGGTTCTCGAGCTCCCGACGCTCCCTCTCCAGATCCTCGCGTCTCACCAAATTCTCAATGCTCCTCGTCCTGCGAAACTCTTCCTGGTCGCTCCTCATGACCGGCATCATCGGCAGCATCTGCGTCCCCTTTCTCTCCAAGCCGCCGCCGCCGCGCTCGGTCTTCCGACGTCGCTCGTCGCCACGCTCCGCTAGGAGGAACGAAACTGTCGGCAGATGAATGAAATCATCGAAATCACTCTCGCCCGAACTGTACTCGGAGCGTCTAGAACGCCTCTTTTTGTATCTCTCCTCGTGACTTACCGGCGTTGTCGGACGGTCGCCGTACATGTGATCGCCACTTCCGTACCCCTGCCTCTCGAACGACGGATGGCCATCGCTATCGACTCTTCCCGGTTGGTATACAGTGCCAATGCGGCTCTCTTCGTCCATAACAAATCCACCATTTTGTCCTTTAAGTCCTTTCATTTCGGGAGTGACGATTTTTTCGTTATTCACCGACGTCTTCGAGCCCTTAAGGCTGGACCTCAACTCTGTTATGACTCCACTGTGGTTCTTGTCGTTATGATTCGTGTCCTTCACGAACCCGTTGGTCTGCGTATTTTTGCTCTGGACGTCCGTACTCATTACAGAGGAGGACGACACCGTTTGGGTGTCAGCGTGCACAGGCTTCTTGTACTTCCCGGGGCGTTTGGAGCGTAGCAGGAGGTCGAGGATGAAGAGCAGGGCGCCGAACAGAGCGAGGGCGCCGAGGGCCCCGGCGTTGTCGACTAGGTTTGGGGGCACCGACTCCAGCGCGGCGAGACAGAGGGCGCCCATGGTGCCGAACATCACCGTGCCCAGGAGCAGGAAGAAGACTTCCTGTGGGAACACGGGAACTTGTTAGTCGTGGTGGCTGATGCGATGCATTGTGCATTGTGAATTGTGCACTCTGTGAGTCATTTGCAAATGTCAATCATAAGTGGCTTTTATTTGCATGGGAAAATGAGTTGTATTTTCAGATTAGTCATAAATTACAACCCGCTGTAAATGAGAATTTTGTTCTGCCTACAAGAATTGCAAATGTGAAATGTAAAGACGTTGCTTTACCTACTACCATGGGCATTTAGCACTTAGTCGCTTCGGAGCAATGTCCTTTTTTCTCATCAAAACAGGAACACGTTAATTATCTCAATTGCACGCTTATTTTCCACCAGTCACATAGGTTAACATCAGCTCCGCCTGTCACATGAACGCATGACAGTGCAGCGTAGTGACTTGTTAGTATTTTACCGTCACCATTTCCCTAGATATTTAACAATCGCCACGAAGATTAAAGGTACTTATATTAAAGCAAGTATTTCATAACCAGTGATTCATCACTAGAAAATTGACCGAGAACCTTTTCCAACATTGAAACTAGTTGGCCACAAGAAAATATAATTTTACTTTTTCCTCAAGATTCAGGACGAATCGAAACAGGAAAACTAAAAGAAATCAGAAAATTTTGTGAAGCTTAATCATTTTCATTTCCTTTTAAAGCACGTATACAATTCTGTTTCTATCACTAGTTATAAAACTGAAGTGTATGATTTTATCGCCTTGCATCTATTGTGTCTGTGAATTACTTACAAATCTAGCAAAAACAACTAGGTATATAGATAACGTAAATGTACCATTTTGGCCGCCCTTCTCAGCTCGCCCAGCACGTATCCGATGAGCAGGCCTGCCGTGATGATGACGAACCCTCCGAAGGTGATGTCCGCAAAGCTCGACCCATTCTCCTCCCACGTGATAGTGTTGAGCAGCGGCCATTCCTTGGACAGCTTCTCCAGCTGGTAGAAGATGTGCTCCGCCTCGTCGTCGCTAACGCGCTTCAGAATGATGCACGCGATGGCCACACACTGCAAACAAACCATCCATCGTTTAACCTCGGGTAACAGATTGATTGACGAACTGATTAACAAGCTGGTGGTAGTTATGTTTAGCTTCGGGGAGAGACCTGGCATTTTGGCTGTGATTTGGTGTTCTCATGGCACAATTTTTTTAAAATATCATTAAACTAAGCGATTTAAGCAGCCGCTCGCAAGTTTGTGGTTGGAGACGCTCATGATGGCCAGTTACAAGTGATACCGAAATACAACAAAACATTTGAAAATCAATGTTTTTGTGGTCATCTTTTATAGTGATTCTACCTGGACAGCGCTAAAACTATATTTAAATTTTTACGTAGCGTAATTTTCCTAACTTTTCGTACTCCACTGTATATTGCCTAACCTATTCTCTGCCACATTCTATGTCACGATGGTTCTTTTAGTTTTTTTCCCCAAGAAGGGATGGAAAAATGGCTGAGGAAAATGACCCCTAAGCTAAGACAGCGCTTTTCTCTCTCATAAAAACCCATCAAGCCAAGCATATATCTTATTCAAGTGCTCATATTAAACAATTTCCTTGGATGTATCATAAATTTTAAATTTTAATTAGTGTTATCTCCATCTGAAACCTGCAAAGATGTGCTCTTGATCTTAGCCCTTTTCTCCTCCAAGGTCAGCCAGATGTAAAGGCACTTGTTGTAGGTTGCATTGCTGTGAGCTTTTTGCGCATAATGATCGTTGAACAATGGCGCGCCATCTGAGATTTATTCATTAGCAATCTCCGCATGTCAGGACTCCGTTACCAGCCTCTCATTAGATTGTCTAGGTGTCGCAATCTAATTTTTATTATGTTTAATACAGCAAAATTATTATATCTAGCCTTGGTTGTGGGTAAAATTGAACATATATACTAAAATAAGTCGTATACTTACACTTGTATGCATACTTTGTTATTACTGAAAATTAACTAATAGACAAACACGCCTGTTTTCAGTATTCGCAACCTGTTTTGAAACCTATATAAGTAATATAGATATCGCTGCAAGAATTTGGTACATGTACAGTCAAACTCCTGGAGCAATCTATCAATGCCATCTTCAAGCTTGCCTAATTAGTGCCGGTTTTTCAATGGTCCGTTAAGATACTAACGGTCCATTAGCAAACGTAATAATAAAGGCTCTGATTGATAAAGTCGCGTATTATATTCATGGGTGCCTTATAGCAGCTTTATATTTTTAGTCGTCGATTTTGGTGACTTCGGTGAGTAGTGGGTACCAATTAATCTACAGCAAACATGCCACAAGTTTCGATACAGTATAGAATATTACAGTAAGAATATTACAGTAAGCTGTAAGCACTGAATCACTGAATGTATCCTTGTGTATCACTGAATTCTCCACCCTATATGGCCACTTATAGTGGCCATTCTTAAAATTCACGATATGTTATGCTCGAGATAGAATGCAAAGTGAGGTTCGATGAGTCTGTGGCAATTAAGAAATTGATCGAGAAGTCAGGGAGTTTCTATTAAAAATATAACTTTTGAAAACCCACACCACTTACCAATTCGAGCCCTTTAAGTACCGCAAACCCGTCACATCCCATTTTCTGTCTTCTTGCGGGCACAAAGTTAGACGCACTTTCTCAAAAACAAACTTTTACCGAAAAAAATCACAGACCTCACGCAAAACATATTGAATTTCAAACTAGCACAAAATCACACATTTTATTCGACTGCATAAAGCAATGCGACTTGTACTTCACTTCTAGTGACTTCCCGAAGTTCACTACTCCACTGTCCAAAACCAACTGGCAGCCCTCGAGTCTATACGAAGTAGATAGGTGTTCAATCTCCCGTAGATAAGCCTTAGCTACCTTCCTGGGTACACCCAATGCCGACACTGAGGTATAACTTTCTCAGACGCAATGCTGGGCAAGACTGGCTTCAATGGACAGAGAAAAATCTCCCACAATAGACAGACGTTCAAAGACAAACAATTAAGTGTGACCTTAGAGAGATTAGCTAAGAACATTAGACTAACTCTTGCATGGCGTAGACTTGTGACTCATTTTTCTTCGGTTTTTTGGGGGAAATGTCGTTTCGTGAGCTGGAATAAATTGCTGTGCTGAGTTGACGTGATGATTGTGTGACTCTGTTCGATGAGGAAAGATGGGGTTTGGAAATGCTACTGCGTGAAATTATCACACAATGATTGTTTATGGGTTTGAGACATAATGACGCCGTGTTTGTGCATGAACAGAGGAGCGTAGCGCCCGCCCCCGCAGACCCCGCGGCGCGGGGGGGGGGGCCGAGGTTTGGGGGGCGCCGAGGGGTTCAGGGGACGCAAATATCTCTCGGGAGACGGTTTTTTAGGGATTGCCCTCGGAAAATTTCAGAAGACGTTTTGGAAAATTTCAGGAGACGAAACGAATTTTTTCATGGGCCGGTCTTTCCTGAAATGCCCAGGCCGGTTTTTTCCCCCAATCAAACCCTGGGGGGGGGGGGGGGGGGGGGGGGGGGGAGGGGTCAAAACTTTTGCGGGGGGGGGGGGGGGGCGCATCATATTCACGCTACGCCACTGTGCATGAATGACGTTGTACGTTCTTCCATGTTCTTGAACGTGCTTTCGAAGTTCGAACGGTGGTTTACGGATTAAATTTCAATTTCATTCGACTATTGTGTTACAATTTACAATATCCTATAACATAAATTAAGTTTGGGGAGATTGAGGCATTGCAGCCATTGCAAGAGTGATACAATTTCATCCCATCAAGCCCCTTGATTTTTAAATGTGTAAAGGTTACACTTTTATACATATTGCATGCCAATCTAGTGATAATTGTTTTTAAGATCAGTGCATGAAACTCAGTCACCTCTAGACCTCAAACAGTTATAATGCAAACTACATAAAAATCAAATTCAATGCAGATACCTCTTTTGGATGTAATTTAATAGTCATGCTGCCATCTCCATGCAAATTATTGAGCAAAGTAGAAGCTTTGTTCCGCTATTTTGTTGAAATGCTCTTCCAGGGAATCATGCCCACGGCTCTCTCCCCTGTTTCTAAGACACTGATGGGTCACTTGAGAGGCAGAATTTGCATGTGAGTTACATATTTCCTTGCTACAATTCGGAAGAAAAGTCGGGATAGTCTCTTCATCCCAATTGTCTTAATTACTTTGCTACTACAATTCACCTGCATACCCTCATCAAATTTATAAATTTTCTGCCTTTTAAATGTTTTATTATAATACATTTGAACAGGTAAACAAACATCAACCAAATCCACAGATTTTCTCACGATAACATTCATACTCACATAGTTAAATTATTATAACTCTACTTGTTCCCCCTTCTCTCACCACAGATAAAAAGTTCAAACCCTCCAAGTCTTATAGGACAGTCCACAAAAACAACAAACACAAGCCACAAGTATAAACTATAACATAAACCACACAATGAAGTATACATAATGTATTTAAAATTAGATTTGCATAGGTATTTATATTCCCTATCCTGCGACAGGAACTTCGGCATCACAATACAACATGAAAGCAATAGCAAGTTTGATAACATGATTAGATTGTGGTTTTACCTACCGACATCTTATAGAATCAAGACACGAGTGAATACACACGATAATTACAGGTATGGGTACTGTAATTAGCCGATGCAGACACCGGCTCCTTAGGGCCTTCAACGCTGTCATTACGGATAATTTGTACAATGAAAAGGCCAAAGACTCGAACTCTTTTCTCACGCGTGACAATTATTTGGTCGAGTGTGATTTTCGTTGTTTTTTCTGTCGTCATGAGCTGTTAATTGCAGTCGAGGACACCTCATTTTCATTGCGTCTGTGTCGATGGGAATTGTGTTTTGATGCAACTTTTTCAAGGGTCTCAAGATGTTTAAACTGGTCAATTCTTTAAGGATGCAATTTTGAGGAAACACAAAAATATATGACGTTGGTCTTTTGTCCCAATGTGTCATGACATGAGTTAAGCAGTTCCATTGAAAATGGGGTAATTTTGACCATGAGCAGCTATTGCAGGCCTGCAGCTTCTTATTATCATAACAATAACAATAACATAACATATACACTTACAAATAATTGTCGATACTCTTTGGCATTTCTTATCAAAAATGCAGCACATTGCTTGCAATATAATCTAACGTTTACTTGTACTTCCCTAGTTGAGAAATGCGATTATGTTTTTTATTTTAGATTCATCGAGTTGGATATACGTGATGACATAGAAATGGATAAGGTTGAAATTCTACATTGATTTTGATCAATTGTGTCCATGAGTGACTATTTGCAGCCTCTCATCATAACAATAACATGCACAACAAACCAATCGATACTCTTTGACCTTTCTTATCAAAATTGCAGCATTCTGTATGCAATACAATCTAAATATGACTTCTTGCTCCTCTTGTGAACTAGCAGTGAATTTTAAAGTTAGTTCTGTTTCTGCCATTGCTGTGAGTGCTATAAATAAAAATAATGTACGTATTTCATATTTAGCTTATTTTATGCTGGTTACTTATGTACGAAGGTACGAAGGTACGCATAATATATAATATATTGTCAACTGTCCGGTTCTTCTGCTGATGAAATGGAAATAGGCAAAATAACTGCCTAAATGTTCAACTGGAATCTTTGGGAATATTTATAGGATAAACTGCGCATGTTAGTAAAAATTATTGGTATTTTATTCGAAGCATTATTTTATTTGTCGTTGCTCATGATTCAATTGTTACAAAAATTATGCGAACTCTAATCACTATATTCAAAATTAATCTAATGTAAAATAAAATTAGTTCTAGACACATTCAAATTCCGGCGCTGTTAGTTGAAACGTTATCTACAAGAACGCGTTGCTAGTCATATTTCAATTCCAATTTCCAAAGCACGAGGTGAGGTCAGTGATCAGCTGGCCGGCAACAAGTGTCAGTTGGTAACGAGAGGTTAGGGTTTTAACAGTGAGTTTTCCCTTTGCAGTTTGGGCTCTGCGTCTCGATTTCGAAAGGTGTTAGTTCAGTTAAGTGTTTTAAAAGAGAGTGAAGTTAAAGTGATTGATAATGGAAGAAGGATACCAACAGAACAATGAGTACTGCAACTACCGTTCACCGCTTTCGACAAGGTATGCGTCGAAAGAG
Organism: Nemoura dubitans; assembly: GCA_921293005.1. Taxonomy (NCBI): domain Eukaryota; kingdom Metazoa; phylum Arthropoda; class Insecta; order Plecoptera; family Nemouridae; genus Nemoura; species Nemoura dubitans. The sequence goes on along the minus strand of OV121077.1, from coordinate 30,823,455 downwards.
ATGCAGTACAATTTCAGCGACATGAAGAAATTTTCTACTTGGAGGAAACTCTGGCTGGCACTTGCCAAAGCTGAGAAGGTAAGATAAACATCGCCATATCTGTACCGTATTAATCGTTAAAGCTTCTTTTCCCCAGCAGGGTTATTGTCATCCGGCCCCTCATCTGCGGAGGATACCTTTTCATTGGAATTATTTGTTTGGTGACCATCACTATCTGCTTCCTGACAAGGTCTTTCCTCTGTTAATGCATTACAGATTAATTCTCTATTCTGACTTTTTTCTGATTTACTGGGGGTCACTGATAAAAGTACATCTAGGAAAAATACCACACTATTGCCTATTGCACATTTTCCCAGTGACAGTACATACATTGTGTTGTATCCGTCGTGGTGTTTCACAAAAGCCATACTGCCACACAGAAGGAATAAAGCTGTTCCGAGGACAGTGCAAAAGAAATCCTGGAATAAAAAATTTACACTAAGATGGACATGTAGTACTACCTGTAGGTCCTAGTATTTTAGTTCATTTGACCAACTCAATTGGGATGATAAAGATTCAATAATGTTATCTAGACCAGACCAGCGGTCGCCAACCAGTGGCCTGCGAGAAAGTTTTGGTGGTTTGCAGAGAAATTTGGTAATTTACTCTTTAACATTCAGTGTAGGTACCAAATGCACTGAAAAAGCACCAAAATGCACCAAGTGCATTCCTGAAATCAATATTTTCCCGAGGCTATGCTCGTTGGACCCGCATGAGGCTGGGGGCCCTCCCCCCAGACCCCCATTCGCTTCGTAGACAATCGTATTTCCCGGCATGCCTATTTACGCGCTTGAGTGGGTTTGCGAGAAATACAAGCGAGAGATAAGTGATCCGCGTAAACGAAAACGTTGGCGACCGCTGATCTAGACTTCTAGACAAATCAAATCTGAAAATATACAATGCTTGCAAATCTTGCTCATATTATCACAACTTGTTTGAAGATCCTTTGCTGCAGTACCTAGTAGGTACCTACCTAGGTGAACCTCTGGACTTGGAAATCCGCCCAGTAGAATTTTGGCAATGTGCTCAGAAAGGTTTGTCTGAAAAGAGCATGGAGGCCAGGTACCGACCACGTGAATGAGCATGTGGTGGCAGAGGGATGTCATGTTCATTGATCGGTCGGAATCTAGTTTTGATCAACGACTTTTATTATCAGTGACAGTGCCTGCCTCGCAAAACTCGCTTATTTTTTCTCTGGCAAGTTTTGTTTCCGATTCCACTCACCCCCACTAGCATACAACACCTAATTTTATAGTTAGAAACGAAAAGAAAAAACTTCTCTAATCCTCTTGTTGATAGAAACACTTCAAAACCACAACTTTTTTAATATTAAAGAAAACATGTTTCCATATCTTGATTTCATTTTATTTATATTAAATGCTTCCATTATCTCGATACCAATTTAATGGTTATTATTACCTATACCTTACCTTTCCAGAGACTATATACGTATCGTCAAGGGGAGTTGGAGGCAATGTGAGATAATAAAAGCAATTATGTAATTTAAATAAATTCACATAGCGAATACCAACTGTTTTGAAAATTACGAAATTGTGATGGCATAAATGTGTTTTTCGTACAGAGAAGACGCTGGAAATATTTTGAATTTTCTGTTAGCTTAAAAATTACGTATTTTAGGCCATTGGATTTGCGTGAAATCTAATCGCTTAACTCCACACTGTGCCGATATATCAGCTTAGGTCGATTCTCATTTCACGGAGCGAGGCAGCTGCTGATAAGAAAACTGGTTTCTAAAAAGAAGATTTCAATCCCCTAAGCATGCGTTCCAGTTCCTTCATGTGTTCAACCCATGGTTGGTACCTGGCCTGCCTATGCTTTTTTCAGACTGACCTTTTTGAGCACATAGCCGAAATTCTCCTGGGCGTATTTCCGTGATTTCCAGAGGTGTACCTACCTGCCTATCTAGATAATGTCAACGTTGCTCTTACCATTCCTTTGGAAAAGTGATCTTTCCCTGATACGATTCCTGCTTGTATAAAAATGTAGGTGCCAAACACCGAAGACAGAATGCATCCTTGCACCCAATGGCCAGAGACGTGACTCGGTAACGGAGATTCAATATGAAAGTACATGCAGATCATGCTAAGGAGCTGCAAAAAAAAACTGAGTTACATCCAAAATGATATGCATGTGTCATAATATAAATACTAGTAGTTCTAGCCGGTGAAAAATTCACAATAGTAGCTAGGTAACTAGGTCTGTACTCCAACCACACATTTTATTAGGAATAGGTACTTGTACAGTTATCTAGCATGTATGGCACAACCATTGCTACACATAAACATAGCTATTGGAAAAACTGTAAGCCACCTACACTGAGGCATACCAGGCAAGGGGGGTGATAAAAAAAAGAGAAATTAACAAAGAAGAAAAAGGGGGAATTTTAAAAGAAAAAAGTTAAAATCTTGCTTGATCCCGCTGTCAATTGTCAACTGGTGCATTAGTATATGCCAATGGCAAACGCTAGTTAAAGCTTTGAACGATGAGCGAGTCAAGAGAAATCTGCTCTCATAGTGACGGACCTTTAAGTGACGGAAAAAGCACTCCGGATATAGTTGATGAGCGTAGCGAGCGAAGCGAAATCTTCAATTTCACTAGCCCCAAAAAAAAGCACTTATGTGTGTTTGTTAGTTTGTTTGTTTGTTTTTTTGTTTGTTTGTGTGTGTGTTTGTTCGCGATCTGCTGTCCAAACGGCTGATCCGATTTTGACAAAATTTGCAGTGGTATTTCGCTAGGTTTTAACTTAGACCCTGTGCTCTTTTCAGCATAATCTACCAAATAGTTTTTAAACTATTCAAAATCCAAAAAAGAATTCATAATTTCCGAAAAATTTGTCCAAGCTATACAGCCGAAAGTTCTCGATATTTTTTCACAAAACTTTACAATGTTATGAAACGTGATAAAACCAAGCATTTCTTAAGTTTTGAGGCATTTAGGACTTTCCGTTCTCTTTTTATTAATACATTTCTAACATTTTTTTAGTACATTTTTGCGATGTTCAAGCAAATTTTATTCAAAATTGTCTAAAAAAAGATTTCCTCTACTCTTTATAGTCCAACGCATTTATTTATTTATTATTTATTTATTTATTATATTTATTTATTATTTATTATATTTTTATTATATTATTATTATTATATATTATATATTATATTATATTATATATTATTATTATTATATTTATTTATTTATTTATTATTTATTTTCAAGACAGGCATGATTGTGATTGCTAGCACATGGTGTTATCAGCTTGGGTCGACTTATAAAAATATACTCAATAGAATTACTTTCTGCGTTTTCAATGCTAAAATTAAATGCACTTACAATTGTCTTGAATGAAGACGTATTTCTAAACTAAATTTGGAGTATTTTTTTCCAAGCAAAACCATTTTATTCACTATACAAACTGCTATATACGCTCATCTTCAACGCAACACTGCGTTATACCCTAGTATCCAAAAAATTCGGTTTGATATTAACTTCTTAAATAATTTTCTTCAGACACGGTCTGGGCCTATCTTTCATGCTAATTGTCCAAGGCCCAGCGTCCAATTAATCCACCATACGTATCCCATGTACATGCAATGCTAGATTTACTCACCAATTCAATCCATTTGATCAATCCTGTCCCATGAAGGTTCCATAAGAAACAATAAAGCCATTGATGGATGACACACAAGTCTTTCCATAGGGACAGTAAAAATTCACCAAGTTTTTTCCAGGTGTTCATTCTGATAATTATTTTCTCTGCCAATTCTTTTTAGTTGAAATGCATTGATTGAATTGATTTCAAATGCGTTGATTGATTCGATTTGAACTGCGTTTTCTCTCACTGAATCCTGTTAGTTAAACCGCTATTGGGATGCCACAGCAAAATCACTTACCTATCTCGATACCTACTGCCAAAGCAACTCTGGATTTTACTAACCAATTGGTTGATGTAGGTATTAAATATTGATCTTGCGATGGCAAATAATTTTCCACAAAGATAAGCCATTGCATGTTTTACCTACAATTACTATTTAACCACACCACCCAACTGCTCAAAGTAAATAAAGGATAATAATAAGTTGTTCTTCTTTTAAAATATCAAAAGTGATGAGGGGTTGGCCCTACCTATTTACCTACGTCTACCTATGTCTACCTACCTACATGTGGGAATATTTAAATATGGATTCTATTATGTTTCCGGATCCTACTTTGCACCTGCTACCTACATTTGACATTGTAGACTTCAGATTGCAATTTTGATATATTTTTTCATTCAACTTACAATGCTTACTATATGTAGGTGCTACATTGAGTACATGTCTTTTGCAATGCAAAATTAATCAAAATCACAAAATGTATTTCTTCATGTAAATTTTCTATCTAGTGGGGAAAAATTTCTTCTATCGTACCACCGAATAATTTTTATAAGCATGGCTTATATTAAGAGCGTTGAAAACGATTGGATTCACAAGCCACGTTGCGTGGCCAGGGGTCGGTGCAGAGGTTCACGCGGGAACTTCCTACACCAACAATTATTAATGTACAAATCTGGAAAAGAAACCATAGACCGAGAAAGAATCAATTGATGTCGGATGGTAGTTTTTAATACAAGTTATGGTAAACTTTTTCCATACGAGCCACGTAAAAAAGCCGTAAAAATGGTATTTTAGGCACTTTTTGAAAATGTACACCTCTGTCATTTTTGAGAGTATAATAACCTAACACACAATCCGACATCCAACAACCCTTCAACTACAAATGTATTTTTTTCCAAAACTCTGTGTTAGTATTTGTGGCCAGGAGAAGTTCCCGCGTGAACCTCCGCGTACGACGAAAACACAAGCGTTTCGTTTCCTCTTAATAATAGAGGACTGGGCAACTGATTGCCTAGTCACCTAGCAGACCAATCCAACCTTGCTTATAAGTGTAGGTATAGCAATACATTGGTGACTGATAGGGTGACATGAATGGATCACTTCATTTTGTTAGCACACTTTATCCAATCTGAGAGATGGATTACCTTAATCTGCTAAATCATCATTGCACCTTAATATCCTTTTAACATAGGTACTTGGTGCAATGGCCTTGAAGAGCTACACAAATTCAACACAAGTTTTAAAGTAGCCCCTCCCCCCCCCCCCACCTCTTGGAAGTGTGATGGTTCTTTGGCCTCGGCCTAGCAATTATGTAACTTTAACGTTATGCCGTTATCAGTTCCAACGGGTATAATACAATTTTTGAGGTTTTTGTGATCGATACATTTTCTTCACTGATTTTTTCTCGTCTTTCCGTTGCACTAGTTAGAACGCCGTATCTACATTTATTCACGTACCTGTTCGAAGCATACTTAGATAGAACACGGCATCTACACAATTACCGCGTTTTGTCTAAGTATTGTGTTTGAAAACGAGGCAGTGCGCTGAGACCTAGTATAGGAATCCCTATGTTAACCCACCGTGTGCGATACCGTGTTTTATCTAAGTAGCTCCTATTAATAGGCAAGTACATTTACTTTGTTGAACCACATGTTTACTAAACACGTTTGTTGCAATATCTCAGGATCGATCATTTGCACTTACGGTGTTCTTCCTTAGTAGGGCAGTATTGTTGTCCATGTTCATTTTTTAACTTCGTAACCGAGAACGGCGAAACCAAAGTTACATAATCAAATATTTTATATATAAATATATATATATATATATATATATATATATATATATATATATATATATATATATATATATATATATATATATATATATATATATTTATAACATTAAGTATATAGTATATAACATTAAGTATATAACATTAAGTAGTAACCAATTTGTCAGCTCGGTTAGCTATACACTTTATATGATTTTACAATAATAAATAAATATATAAATAATATTTGTATATATATATATATATATATATATATATATATATATATATATATATATATATATATATATATATATATATATATATATATATATATATATATATATATATATATATATATATATATATATATATACAAATATTATTTATATATTTATTTATTATTGTAAAATCATATAAAGTGTATAGCTAACCGAGCTGACAAATTGGTTACTACTTAATGTTATTGAACATATAACAACCCTTGATGGGCTGCAAATTCAACTGTGTTTGGCAGTTTGCTATCCTGTTTAGTGGATTGGGCCTGAGGTATATTAACTACGAAATGGGTATAATTATAACAAGCAGGAACTCACCAATTCAGGCACTTTTATGGTGTCTGTCCCATTGATGTCATTCCACACTGCTACTAAAAGTTGTCAAAATAATTGCCGAGCTGCCATTTCAATCTCTTTAACCTTCTAATCGTTGCTTCTCCAACTCTCCACCATTCCAGGGTTGGGATTTCGAGGTATACAAAGTAGTTATAGTACACATGAGTCTAAGAAATTATTTAGTTAAACATATTTGTTACTCTGTCATCTGAGCTGTACCTATCACTGTCAAACAAACCCAGTAAGATACGCTTTGGTGTAATGAGTTGAGCCTTAATCCTAACTCAAAAGATGTGCAAATAATTTTCTACCAGAAAGGCTATGCCATTGAGCCTATAATATATAAAATGTAATCACTAAATCTACTTTCAGTGCTTTTTTTTGGGTTAAAAATATAGGATCCGGAACGCCAATTTTCAGAAAAGAAAACTACCCCCCCCCCCCCCCACCCTATTATCCTCCACCAGCAAACGACTATCTGCTTTACTACGTTTGTTGTTTTGTTACATTTTACATTACCGTTAATTTTATACCAAAAATTATATTACTGGTAATTTTACGTCCCTAGTCCTACAGTATTCCCAGTCATCTCTAAGACCCGTATTTTTTTACTTGTCTTCTAGATTCAAATTCCTTCCCCTCATTGGAAATATTTCAATAAAATTAGCTGATCACCCTGACCCAAGCAATTGAAATTTTGCAAACCATTTGGTCCTACTTGTGTTACTACTTACACAAAAGTCAGCACAATTATGTAAAAATGCAATGCAAAATACAAAAATGTACTGGGATAAATTATGACACAACCTTTGGTAATTAATTTTAAAATCTCTGGAGCAGATGTTTATTTCTTTACCACTTAACAGTTTACACACAGTACCTATCAAAATAAAAGCACAAAATTTACAATCAACAACCTCTTTACAAACTGTAGTTGAATTCGAAAATATTGTTAGTTCTGCTTCAGTGCAAATTATTTCTGAAATTGAATAATAACAAAGCAACATAACATTATTAGTATAGTGAATTACTAAAGGTAGGTAATTGAATGAATCTGTGAAAATATTTATATTTTATTGGTAGGTACTTGTACTACCTACTTTTGAGAACAACAGAAAAATTGACATTCTGTAAATTATGGTTTAGAAAGTCCATATCAACAAAAAGTATTTTTAACTAATCTTTGGAAAAAAATGCACAAAGTAGGGATAACTGCAAATGACTTTTCATTGGCAAAACATGCATGGTACTTTTAATATGATTTTTTGTCAATACTGTCAACATAAACATATTATACCAGGTACTTCGAAATATGTATAAAAAAAAATTTGGTAAAAATACAAAAAAATCTATAGTCTAGGTTTTGCCAGTCTAATATTAATTGATTATAATTAACATAGACTGCAGTTAATGCTTATTCATTCAGTTAATTATCACACAATTTGGTATTAAAATAGTTTTTTGACTCACTAGTTGCCTGTACCTACATAGTTTATAAATTGCTATTTTTGCAAAGAACATTTAGATTGGGTTGTACCAACTGATAGTTAAGCTTAACTATTAGTTAAAATTTAACTATTAGTTAGCTACTCATTCAAAACCATCTAGAGCTAACAAATAATTAAATTTAACTAATAAATCTTAATAAATCTTAATAATTTAACTAATAATCTTAACTATCAGTAGGTACAACGGGGGATCCGAACCGGAACCAGAACCGTAATCAGAACCGCAATTTAAGTTTTTATGAAACTGGAATCGGAACCGGAATCGCCAGTGGGATCGAAAAAATATCGGTTCCTCTCAAATTCATAAACGTTCCACAAACTCAAAACAGCAGAACAAAAATTCCAAGTTATTTCATTCCATAGGAAAATTTAAACATCAGTCGTCTGTGGCATAGAGTGAGTCACAACTTCGTAGAGCGATGCACTGCGATAATTCGGTGCAGGGATTGAGTGAACGGAGGTAAACAATTTTGATAACATCAGGCAACTTTTGCCACTTCGATGAAGACCCCGTTCAGTAAGGCGTCTGCATTTGTGATAGTGGATTGACGCGACGGACCTGCAGTTTGTTTGTGACATTTTTTATCAGTAAAATTTACTAATAAATTCCCAAACGAAGTTGCGAAAGACATAGCAAGGCAGCGACGGAAATGATGAACCGTTATGGGTGCCGTAATTAAAAAATTGTAAAGAAAACTTCAAAACGTTAATTTTTCATTGAAACCTTTATAAGAACGGTTATTTTTGTTGGAACCGATATCGGAACCTAAATTTTTATCCATGGAACCGGAACCGAAATCAGAACCCGAATTCATTGTTTCAAGAACCGGAACCAGAACCAGAACCGTTAATAAAAATATCATGAAACCAGAACCGGAACCAGAACCGTAATTTGTAATAATTAAGAACCTGAACCTGAACCAGAACCGATACTTTAAAAAAATCAGAACCAGAACCGGAATCGGAACCGTTATTGATTTCGGTTCGGATCCCTAGGTACAACCCAATCTTAGTCTAGTTTTGACCAGCTGGTCATCCATAATTTTGATAGTTAAAAAAATACTTCCTTTCATCCAGCCATAAATGAATTCTAACCCCAATATTAGAGATACCATTTTATGTTTTTCTCCAAGGAAGCTACAGCATTCATTGAAGAAAATTATTGAATTAGACCGGGCGTCTAATTCAATCATTTTGAATTAAGACTTGTTCTCGAAAGTCGGCTTTGCAATTACGTATCGAATTGTTATCATCAGACGCCAAAGTATCAGAGCAAATGTATTTGTAACTGAAAACTCCCGCAACTGCGAGTCGGCTGCAAGTAGAAACTATATCAAAATATCTTGCCGCATTTTATCCATTTCACACTCATCGTAAAAAAAATCCTATGACCCAAATCTAAGTACTTCTATATTAAATTATTGATGCTAAATTTGGTGCTGCTATATTTCCAGCTTGCTTCTTTCCACATAAAAGCTCATAGCTGTCAGCTGTGAAATGTCAAAGTGACCTTGAATATTGGTTACCAACTAGTAACTAGTACTCTCTAAGAACTGGGTAGAACTAGTAGTAGAACTAGTTCAGCCCGATTTTTGTGAAATCCGCTCGGAGGGATCCTTTTCTTTGTTCTACCTATATATAGGTGGTGCATTCTAGATATATGGTAAAAATTAGAGTTGCATAGAGATAATTAATTAATCATTATCGTCACGTTCACTTGTGAGTTGGACAGCTGGCCGTTAATAGTTGTGTTCACCGACAACGAAATGCCTTTCAAGCGTCTTCGCTCCTTCTGGATCAGTGCAGTCATGGCGATTTCTATGGAGAGTATCAACGCCACGCTGCAGGATGCAATGCAGAGAAGTGCCATCATCCCCGCAAGATTCTTAGTCTGTCCCTAAAAATCATAAAAGGAATTTAGTGGCTTAGAGGGAAATACCTCTGCTAGGGACCTCAGTGGTTCTTTTTAAAACTTCATTCTGAAAGTCCTTTCTGGTTTTGTGTCAAAGAGTACAATTGGGGCCGCATTTGACATTTTGACATTTTTGGATTAATATCTTCGAAATGATAAAATGTTAACATGCAATTTTTTTGAAGTAATTTATGGAAGTTTGTAGGTAGGTAACTGTTTCTTTTTAACTTTTTAAATTTTTCTTCGTTTTTATGGTTTTGTAACACAGCTTGGCATATGATCCCTTCTATCCGAATATATATTCGGATGGTAAAAATATTCTTTGAAGACACCGATTTTCAATAACAAATAATTATAGTCGAGTTGCTGAATCAATTTAGAACAATGAATAAACAAATGTCTGCGCACATAGCATACGGATGTAGATTTATAACAGGAGTGAATTGCACTAGTATATCTCCACCAAGAAATTAGTTCCAACTGGTATTTTGACGTAGAACTACGCCAAGAGGACAGTACAGGGGATGCAAATTATGTCACGTGTACATGTCACTGTTTTTTACACATTGTGCAAAAAAGAACGCGAAGAACAAAGAAAAAAGGCACATTTTCACTGACCATTTCGATACATTTTGCCCAAAATGTTCTGAAACCCTCTTTTTCGGCTGCAGATAAAAATTTATCGAGCAGCCACACAAGCATGATTATTCCTTCACCCTTTACTGAGATGCTTATATTCTCCAACTGGCGCTTGGATGCCAAGATACATGACTCGTAAGAGGACCATGTTCTCCCCCAATGTAAGATTTGGCAGATCAGAAATTATCTACGTATAATATTTCGCCACGTATAGCTGACTCGCTGCAAAACAAACATCTGTCCGAGGCCTCCCCTTCACATGTGACAAGAAACACGGCCGCCATTAAGAAAGGATGTTTCGATGATAAGCAATGGGGTCCTCCCACTTCACATATGCCAGCAAGGGCACGTGATTCGTGTGGCTGGATGCCATGGCTGGATACCTAATTTTTTTTGTTATTATTTTTTTTATTTACACACCTACACAGCTGATGGAACGTGGGACGAAGTAGCAGATCCTGAGTCTCAGATCTGGCAGATGTTCGAAATTCAGATTTTTCGACCGCGTCCATGTGTTGTTTTTCTTATATTTTCCTACCCATATTTGAATTTACTAATAGCTTCCCTGGAGGAACGAGCGTTGTCTCTTTGTCTCTTTGTTGTCTCTTTGTTCAAAGTATTGTTTCAAAGCTGCCATTAAGTAATTAGCAAAAATACCTATTTAGGGCTGACCAGCATCTGTGTAGTCCAGGGTATACACAGGTATACGGCGTATACTCACATTTTATTTTCGAAATTTGCGTATACTCACCTTTATATAAAAGAAATACGCTTGTACCTACGCGAGGGTTTAGCTTTAAAATGTCTAACCTTTGCGAGTTTTTCGTACTTGTTCTATGTATGTTTCACACGTCTTTATGTACCCATTCACCTTTTACCCAGGCCATTTCCCACCCACCCATACCACATTCATTTACCCACTGCCCAACCCATTTATCCATTTATCCATTTACCTTTAAGGTGCAAATAGAGATATGTGTACGTGTTTTAGTGAAACCAGTGAAACCCAACCGAAAATAGTCGTAAGCTCCAAACAACAATGTTTGATTTGTGAAAATAGGGTGCGTTGGTAGTGACGAAAATGTGGAAATAACAATTCAGTGACATTTTTAATGCTCCCCCCCCCCCCCCCCCGTCCCCGGTTGACAAAAAATTTGCGTATACCCACCTTTATTTCCAGCACTACACCACGTACTGCTGACCAAGCCGATAGGCATGTGAATACGTTTCGGAAGTCTGCGCCCTCGGGGGATGGTCAGGTACTGCATCTTTGAAGACCCATGTGAGGATGGGTATGGTCGCGCTTGCTCTGTCAGCTCCAGCAAACAGTTTTGGTAAAAAAATTACCTTAGATCTAAGTGTTTTCATAAAGACAATGCTTACTGATATAGCGAATATCATTGCCAGAATTATTGCAATCACTAAATCTTTATCATCTAATTATTGACTTCGAAGAACGTGGGTGATTTTTATATCATTGTAAATGGCTGAAATTGTGAGTTGGAATGCATTTATATGCTAGGCGGATAATGTCTTAGGGCAAATATGCGACACAGTGGCGTAGCGTAAATATAATGCGCCCCCCGCAAAATTTTTGATGGCGCCCCTCATATATTTCTGGAAACAATCTAATTACGATTGGGAAACCCCGCGCCGTTTGGGGCTGGTTCTACTTTCGACTTTGACGACCTGGTATCTCGTCACGATGGCGCAGAACATTGTAGGAATTACACTTGAGGCCGCCAAAGGTGGCCGCGAACGTTTGGGGCCGTGGTCTTGGATGTTTAAAAAGAAAATTCGTCCTCTGGTTCGTTTCCGGGTTTCCTGCAAACACGATCCTATAGGTGGCCGGTGTTTAGGGGGCACGAACCATGCCTGGGTAGCTAGGAATGATTTAAAGAGCAGATAGCTTAGGGTGCTGGCGGCTCAGGACAAGCCTTCTGCTGGTATGATCGAGGTGGACCGGTGCTACAGCAGTGAATGCAAGTATAACGGGGCGCCGCGTACTATATGGAAGTGAGCTGGGTACATTGAGGAACGATTCAAAGAACCGAGCGCTGACTGTTCTGGCGGCTTTGGCGCCCAGGCGCCATGGGCGCCTCCCGCTGGGAATTGTACAGAGACGTTGTAAAGAGCCCGGCCCAATGTCAGGCTCTCGACGCCGACACCTCGCGCCGGTGTCGGGAGGCAAGACCCTCGGCGCCCCCCCCCCCCGCACCGCGGGGTCTGCGGGGGCGGTCGCTACGCCACTGATGCGACACCACACCATTAGATCCCATTCCGCAATGGTCTAGCCAGTAGCAGCCAGTCTCGGCCAAAAATGCAAACCCAAGTCATTTTTAACAAGATGCTGAAGTTATTTCAGATTTGTTCCTCGACAGCACGATACTGGCTTGCTACTGCCATACGCGTCATGGTGAGATTGTATCGAAGGGCATCACCCTATCACAAAGTGTAGTCATTGTATTTTTATATCTTGAAGCGCGGACATACGTTATCGAATTTTAGTCACTGATGGCGTTACGGAAGAAGTGTGTCTGGAGCGCGCCGTGAAGCGCAGGAGGCGCAATAGAGATATCACTGAGGTACAATAAACGATTGTTATGCGTAACATTTTCCTTATCTTATACCTATTGAAAATTACAGATGAAAAAAAATTGCATTCGCATCCGGTGCTTCTGGTTTGAGGTAAACCTTATATAAGCAGGATTGGATATGATTATATTCGCATTAGTGAATCCGACGAGAACTGAATAACTTGAAAAATGTAAACTTGAAACAAACGTTAGCAGAAATATGAACATGTTTTTAAGATTACCGAAAATCGATGGGTAGACAAATAAAAGTAAATGGTATGACAATAGCAAATCGTTATTAGCGATTAACTCTGGTTTAAATCGGTGAGATGTTTGGTTAAAAATATCCAGCGTTTGGATGTGCCGGGTTCTATAATCATCATGTAAGAACATAAATCTAGAGCACTTCCAGTTTCCTGGCATACTTCGTACTGGGAAAAAGACGTTTCGGAATATGACAATATATTTTTTTAATTATTTATTATTATTATTTGACCTTCCAAATGTGTCGTATAAAACGCGATATACAAACAAAACTCTTTGACATTACGAGATCAAGTTTCTAAAATCTGAAGAACATATATAATGGCATCTTAAACTTAATCGTATATTAATTAATCGTCTTAAACGTCTTAATCGTCTTAAACTTCTATTCTATCTAGGTACTATTGGCGGGCAAAAAAGCACACACATGTTTGTTGTCGCTTCTTCATGCTTTATAAAATGAGTATATCAATAGGCTAGGCGGTAAAAATGGTCTTACAATGACTTGTCATCCAGCGAGCTATCACGCAGCACCCGAGGATGATGAAGTAGCCGCCATAGGTCGTGAAGAAAAGACCCCGGCGATGACCCATGTACTCATCGACCTTGTGCGGTAGGAGCGATATCGTGCACAGGATGGTGCAGCCAATGCTAACGATCTGGAACAAGGAGATACGTTCACCTCTGGACACGGATATCCGCCTATAGTTCGTCTCAGGTTCTGATTGCAGCAACAAACCGGTTTTCTACAATGTTATAGTATAGGCCCAGTGCCCCGAGGCACTATCGTGAGACGTACTATAGTAGATTTTCGGCTATGTGCTCAGAGAGGTTTGTTTGAATAGAGCATAGGCAGGCCAGGTACTGACCACGTGGATGAGCACATGGTGGCAGGGGATGTCATGTTTATTGATGGGTCGCAATCTGGTTTTGATAAACCAGTTTTGTTGGCAGTGCCTGCCTCGCAAAACTCACGAATTCGTTCACTGGCATGTTTTGAATCTGATTCCACACACCCCAACTTGCATACAACACATAATTTTATAGTTAGAAGAGAAAATTAAAAACTTCTCGAATCCTCTCTTGACATCCCCTGCCACCAGGTGCTCATCCACGTGGTCGGTGCCTGGCCTGCCTATGCTCTTTTCAGACAAACCTTTCTGAGCACATAGCCGAAAATCTACTAGGCGGATTTCCCCTTGCAGCCCAGGCAACCCTCGCTACGCGCGAGTGTGGTGGGTTGCCTGACAAGTCGGGCTTATATCGGGCGTAAAACAAGGAAGCGATGGGGCGTCACAATATAATTTTCCATCTGATTCCGTACCACGTCGTGTCAATTGGGATTGCACGTGTTCTTCATTAAACAGGGAGCGAACTAAAGAAAAGTCAATAGGCTTTAGTTCCATTCTTGGCCGAGACTGGCTGGAAAATTACCAGTATCAACTGTCAAATTCTTAACGTGATCATCAGAATCAGCAATGAACAAATAATGACTCTGTGCATTTTGAGTTATTGATACACCAGCGTGTTTAATGGCATCAGAAATGGCCATTGTAAATGGCTAAAAAGACGACTTATGAAGGCATATTCTCCTAATAGAAAACGTGTCACAAGAAGTTTAGCCAATAGCAGTCAGTTTCAGCCGGGGATGCAAGGTAGTGTCGTCGTAGTGTCGTAAGTGGCGTAATCTAAAGTGTTTGCAGATTTTCCAAATAATAATCTTTATTCACCAACTCGGTCCACTTAAGCATTGTTGGAAGTGACATTTTTTATCCTTATAAATAAAAAACTTTATCTCTGCAACATATATCCTTATAAAATATAAATGTACTTGCGGTGTCATGCAGACTTTTGCAACAAAATACCTATTTTGTAGATTGTTTTATAATATAAGACACCTGCTCTGCTCCACTGTCAGAATAATTCTGGGCTTGTCACGTGTACCTACCTCTCAGATTAAACCACTTCCTCATCAAATCTTTCCTCATTCAATGTCGAACCATTTGGCTTGTGTACCCACATTCGTGATAAGATGCCAAGGGTCGTCATATCGGGTAATGGGTATTCACTCGCAGGTTGTATATGTTCATTTTTCAAGCTTTTATTTGCCAATTTACATTTGGATTTATTTATCGCCTACGTTTACCATGGTCAAATCCATGATCGGGAAAGGAATCGAATTATCTTGATTAGGGAACTTTCAGTTGGCTATATGCGGGAACTTACATAATTGTGTAAGAACTTTTCCATCCTTTAAATTTCGAGGAGGGGTTACCTATTGCCATCATTTTGTCCCTGAAGTGAAGATTGTTGGAAAAAAAAGATAGTTTGAAATGCACTCATCAGTGTAAAACTTCGTAACGATCTGATGGGCTTACCGTAATAAATTACCGGGTCTCGTATGAGATCATATGCTGCCAATCAAGGCTCTGGGAAATTAATGCCAACCCCACCAAGTTATCGCAGAAATCAAGTGTAACAAATCGCTTTCGCTTTACACTCTATACAACTAATACTACTCTATAACCCTTGGCATGAACGTAGTAACTAAATAGAGTTTGGCTATTTTAGTGTTCATATAGATTTGATTATTTAGAACACGCTGGATTTAAATGCCGCGGACAAATGAAAATGTGGCTTGAGCAACTTTGGAGCTAAAATACCGAGTAAAACCAAAGTGCTTTGCTGTATAAATTAAACAGTAAAACCAAAGAGCTTTGCTGTATAAATTAAACAGAAAATTTTCCGTTTCACGAAACATGCGCTTTGATTAAAACCCTGAACTTTTCTTATAAATCGTTCGTTTGCGATTTTATCATCCTTCTTCTATAATAACGTTTACTGTTAAATGTATCTCTTGCTATCCTTTACCCGTGCGCTAACATTTTCTACAAGGGCAGCAAAAGGGAGGGAGGACCTTTAATGACATAATGACATACAATGTTTTTAAATCCGTTCGACTTATTCGCGACATACGTGTTGGTAAAACTTTTCCCGGCCGCGACTTCAAAAAAATAATGCGAAGTCGGCACAGGCTGCGCGGCTGTTGTGAAGTTCCAAGGTCACGCTGCCCCTGGAGCCAGCTGCTGAGCAACGCGGTCATCTTCTTTTTGGTCTATTAACTCAATGCAGTCCGTCTCATCGTTCCTCGTCCCGTTGACAATGCTCCTAGCAGAGATGGATATCTTCACGTGCAAAGAGGACTGCGCGTCAATCAGGAACACTATCCCGTTGGTGATCGCGAGGATTCCCGCTACCAGACCGAGCTGCGTGTATTTGCCATCGAAGTACACGCGGACTGCGACGATTCCCGACGCTAAGAAAAGTGCCATGCCCAAGAGGGTGTATGCCAGCTCCTGAAACAAACAAATCAGTTGATGAAGTTGTTCGACTTATGTCCGGTTTTACCAAGTTTTCCAACCCCTATTTGCGATCCCAACCAGGGGACATACAACTGAATTCAGCCAATCACATGCCGCGAATTCAGTTGCATCTCCTAGTTGGGATCGCAACAGAGTTGAAAAACTTTGTAAAACCGGGCATAAATATTGTTTTCGTCTAGGGCCCATATGCACAAAGTTGCAGGGTTGTCCTTTCAGGGGAATAATTGAGTTTCATATTATTATGGTAAAGTACTAACTATAGAAACGTGCAAACACATTTGGAAACCTTAATTTCTCTCTCTGTGCTTCCCCACTGAAAGTGGCAGTAAATTTGATGTATTTAACCTGCTTTGGCAACGGGTTCTTTGGCTCCGACTAAAACGACGACTAATATTGAAACTGGGTGTGGCAAAAGTTGCCAAAATTGTAAAGAGTGATGGGGGAAGTGAGAAAGAGGTGAGTAGTGTAAAAATTGGTTCCATACTGAGGACCTTAAACGTATCTGTGGCTTACCGTGGTTTGGGTTCACGAAGTGGGATACAAAGTTACAAACATTTTATAAGGGTGGATAAGCCAAGGTAAGGTCCTCAAGGAGGGATGAAGTGGTCCTTACTCGACTTCGAATAGGCCACACACTCCTGACTCATGCCTATTTGTTTTCACCTGACAAAATTCCCCCGCAAAGTGATTGTTGCCATGAGGTTATCACAGTCCGCCATATTTTACTAGATTGTCGCAAATACACAAACATAAGACGCCGTCTAAGGCTCAGTAACACCATCGGTAAAGTTCTTGACAACAACTCGAAAAACATTGACAAACTTATAATTTTTCTTAAAGAGAGTAAGCTGATGGGAGAATTTTAACATTCTCCTTTATCAGCTCGAAATTTTAAAAATAATAAAAATAAATTTGCAAAATGACCATTAGGTTGAAGCGCAAAAAAAACAAAAAAAACGGGGGTTTACGGGAGGAAAAGGGTTTAAAGTTCGCAAATGTAACCCCGAGGTTACGATAATCGCCCTGATTGATGAAAAGATCTTACGATGTGGTGGGATATGCGGTTGTCCGTGAAGCTAGCGGTCACTATGCCCAGGAGGACAACGACGTAGCCGCCAAACGTGAGGTAGAGCAGACATCCGAGTGCCCTGCTGGCCTGGACTGCGTCCGGTATGAGTACTGGACGGTGCAGCACACGCTCAGGATCTGCAAGGACGACCTGATGTTACATTTATCATGGGGTATCAATTAACATGAAGTGCAGCGGTATTACAAGGAGTAAGGATGCAGCGTTCCCATTGTTAAATTGGCATGCTCAACTGGCTATTGAATGCATTGGGCGCTGCCATACATGAGTCAAAATGTTTACTTATGTGTTTGTATGGGTTCAGTATGACAGGGATTTTATACTGCTCTAATGTACGCTTGTCTTTGTCACACAATGTTTCAAATTGGGTTGGTATACAATATAATTGATTTTAAGTGACGCCTGTTTTCCCAAAGTTTCTTGTTGTTCTTAATTTATAAATGTTGAGAGAACAAATTCACCTACCATTCTATTTCTAGCTATTCAATTTTTTATATTCTGTACTTTCTATTCAAACTAGCCAAGAGTTGGAGAGTCTTACGCTTTATGGCAATTCAAAACGGCAAAAGTATGCGGTATTGTTCTCAAATAGGTTCTCAAATCTACAGGAAAACAGGGCAATTTTTACTCACCAGTTCGAACCATTTTAGCAGCGATGCCGCGAAGCGTCGGAAAGTTGATCTGTTTGTCCTAAAACTTTTCAACAGTATTTGTTATATGAAAATGTCAACATTGTAGTTCCTTTGCTAAAATGACAACTTTGGTTAATTTAACCAGTGTGTGATATCAGAAGCTTAAATATAGAAAGGCTGCAGCTTTATGCATGTGTCTCCTTGCACACGAGTAAAAAATACACACACCAGCCAGATGTACAAAATCAACCAATTACTTTTAAGGGTCGCAAGGTCACCTTAAAGTAAGTAAAGTTACTTTATCTAAGGTCTTACAGTTATTTCGAACTCCGTTTTTTCGGAGTATTTGGCAAAACATATTGTACACATTTCGTGCGAAACTTCAGAGTTTGTTTTAACACTAATGCTCGCCGGAACTGGTTTCTATATCCCACAAGTTGACAAAATTTAACCGAACTTTCGCCTCGTAGACATTTTAAAAATTTGATTGCAATAAAGTTGCCTCCCCAATAATATTTCCACATTTAGTGTCAACTTTTTTGAACCATGTCTATTATTCGAAGACTGAATGTTTGCAAGAAAAGTTACTAAATGTCGTTCTATTTATACGTCCACAAATTCTACTCACCAGTTTTGCTCCATTTTACCAAAATAACTCTGGTTACACCTGAAATCCACTCCATCCTAGTCGCTTTAAAGCAGCCTAATATATAAGGATCTGCCTATGTCGAACAATATAGATATCCCTTATAAGCGGACACAGACATATCTCTGTGCCCACGTTCGATGATAAGCTGCCAGGTGCGTCTACACATATACCTTTCAATATCTTGTATTTGCCATTTATAAATGCGTTTTTGCGTGTGTGGTATGTGTAGATATGGAGCAAAAGAGGGGGATGCAGGATAGAATGTGGAACATACATGCTGAAAACTCCTTATTCAAATATCTCAAAGTCTTTTTATTATTATGTACACAAATTAGCCTCCCAAAAATGTCGTCCATTCTGGGATTTGAACCCGGGTCCCCAACTTTCGCGGCTGGTGCTCTAACCAGCTGAGCTAAATGGCCATTAAATTTGGGAGAAGTAATTTGCATACAGGATTAGAATTGAATGTCCCCAGGGGGTTATGGTCCAGAGTCTACGAATACTCATAGTGGCTCTGGTACCGCGTGATTCATTTGTGGACTTGACAGAGATCTGACAACTGAGAATCCAAGCTGGAGGTTGATTGCCCATCCCAAACATTTAGGTAACGTTACGGGTTCGTCTTTTCATAATCCTCCTTGATTCGTAACCTTATTTTAGGGCAATTCCAAATGGACTTACTGCTGCTAGATACGAGTGAAAGTTTAAAAACTCAAAATCGAATGTCTAAAGTCGGCGAAGACACCACGGGCCGCTTTGAAACTAAGCTGCTTTCTCTAGCCAGGGGGTTTTCTTTGAAGATGCTAATATACACACCCTCCTTGTGGCGAATACAAATTATGAGATTAGGTTACTATGAGTTGCCCCTAAGTACCCATATGCAGGTTTAAAACAATATTTGCTTTATTGATGCAATAATACTTTATTTTCCCATTGATAATACAAGCAGTTCGGCAATGGATGATTAACAAAATGCACCGAACATGGAACATTTCTTATTAATCAATTGTTTGCTAAGTGTATCACCTGTTGCAATAGTGTTGTTCGCATAAAACCTGAATATACTATACCTATCACATCCAAATGTAGGCTAGCCAATAATATATTTATAGTTTTCAAATAATTTATTTCCATCAATTTTGAACACAGTTTTCCCCAATTTGCTAATAATCGACTAGCTTATAAAACAAAAAACAAAACGAGTTATACTTAAATATATCTAATTATTTGTATTAAGTGAACCAAAATATGACTGGGCCTGTAAACACGTGCTGTGGCTCGAGAAGAAAGTTAATTTACGATGTTATAATTAATTATTTTTCTATTATACAAGGCCCATTTTACATAAATTAATAATGATACACTCATATAAATAATTTCTTAAATCGGTTATCTAAACTACAGCTCTCCCCATGTTTATTATCTTCGTTGAGAGAAGTTTTGTACCATTATGTTTCCTCCTCCAATTTGAATGCATACAAGTTTTTGTCAATTTGGGTCTAAGGCGAAGTACAGATCAATTTCCTTTCTTAAGAATGGCCACTTACAATGGTAAACTTCACCAGCCTTTCAACATTAACCCGTAAGAGCAATATAGTAAAGTCTGCCGTTTCAAATGGCCATTAACCACTTCTAATTACAATTAAACACTCCAGAATTTATTTCAGTTTTTCGGGATCACATCAACTCGCGGGTTTAACTTACCTATAGCTATCACATAAATTGTCACGGGATGTATCATTATGTTATAAATATCGTGACTGCGTGTCACACCTTTACGTGATGCTGTAACCGCGAGGGGCTGTTTTCTAACCCTTTGAGGTGAGGTGACTTGTGATAAGACGAAATGAGATGAGATCCAATGTTGTCAACACAATGACATAAATGAAGCTGCAATATCCATGATATCAAAGAAATCTCACATGAAAAAAGTTATAAAACACCTATATCTCCATGGGGCTCGGATCCTGAAAATGAGGTTGCAACTCGGGATTTTGAACCCCTATTCTTTGCGAATCAAAGCCCTAAGCTAATCACAAAATGGCTACACATACAATGTCTAGTTAAAAAATAACTCAATTGCGTTGCATTCATATATCTTGAGTGATCTGCATGTAATAACCACCAGGGTCCGCATCCACAAAGCATAAGTCAGGGCAAAAATACGGGTAATTTTGTTATCACTAAGGTTATACTTCCTCTGAAATCTGCAAATGCTCTTCGGTGATTGACTGTTCATTATTTTACTCTGATTGCTTTTAAGTCTAAACTCTGTTTTGTGGATCTTGACCCCTAGAGCTAACTACATTCAAAAGAGGACATTGCAAAATCGTCGCCTAATGCGGAGTATAATTCTCCGACACGTCCTTGTACGACAGCATCGCGTCCATCAGAAACACGACCCCGTTGATGATGGCGAGCGCGGCGCAAGCCATGCCGACACGGGAGTAGCTCATGATGCCCCCCAAGACCATCTCGTCGGCGTCCCCGTGGAATCCGCGACTGCCGTGTGCCGAGCCTTGGGATCCGTGTTCCAGTGTGGACGGCGTCGTCGCGTGGACGGGCGTCGCCAGGTGGTGGTGGTTGTAGTGGTTGATGCCGACGCTACCGGCGGCGATGAACAAGCACAGGCCGGCGAGGGTGTAGAGCAGGTCCTGAACAGGGTGACATGGTTGTGATGAGTCAGGTTTAAATGGGAACGTTTCGGGTGTATTTGTATATATAGCTATAGGATTCCTGACACTTTCTTGTGCCTTTTTTACCAAAATGTTCAATTTTAGTTTAAATTATTGCATTCGCTTTTTAACTCTTTAGGAGTTGAAACATTTGCTAAATCCTTGCATAAGAGAACTGTCACAATATTGAAAAGTGGTGAAAGATGGTGGTGGATTAAATGGTATTACACCTAATCTATATTCACTATATTCATTTTTTATTTCTTGAAATTTTAATTGTACCTATATTGTAATTTGTAGCTTTCTTGGTTTGGTCCTTTGTATAATGAATGGTTGAGGGAAGAAAGTCGAACATAATATCCTAATTCCTAATGAAATAATATATTAGGGGATCACGCTGATATGTAAGACAGTGAGGTCACTAGGGAATCAAAGAGCCGGATTTAAAAATTATTTGCCTCTTAAAAAAAAAATTTTTTTATGTAAAATCGCAATTCAGAAAAGGAATCAGGATTTTGCCAGTTCGTGCTGCATTGCTCACCGTCTTCTTGGGCACCTTCTCGCCGCACACGTATCCCAAGATGACGCCGGCCAGGATGATGATGAACCCACCGAAGGTGATGGTCATGAGGGTGCCCGCGGGCAGCAGATGTCCGCATTCCTTGGCCGTGATGGGGGCGTTCACGTACAGTCCGATGCACACGATTGCCAGAAGCTGGAGGAGAGCAAAGTCAGACTTTGGGGGGAAACCAGTGGCGTAGCGTGAATATGATGCGCCCCCCCCCCCGCAAAAGTTTTGACGGCGCCCAGGGTTAGATAGGAAAATGACCGGCACACGAGAAAATCCGTTTTCTAAAAAAAAACGTCTCCCGAAATTTTTCCGAGGGCAATCCCTAAAAAACGTCTCCCGAAATTTTCCGAGGGCAATCCCTAAAAAACGTCTCCCGAAATTTTTCCGAGGGCAATCCCTAAAAAACGTCTCCCGAGGTATTTGCGCCCCCAGAACCACGGCGCCCCCCTCGCTTCGGCCCCCCTCCCGCGCCGCGGTGTCTGCGGGGGCGGTCGCTACGCCACTGGGGAAACATGTCAATGGAGCTTTCAGCGCAAAGAGGGTGGGGATAGGAAGAAAGACCTACTTCGACTTGTGACTTGTGACTTCGACTTGTGACTTGACGTGTCACAAGTTTCTCATTGCCTTTGGAGAGCCTTTTGACTTCCTAAATGCGATGTGTGTACACTACATTTCTTATATTCTTCGCTCATTTTAAGCAGTATAACATATAGGATACTTATTCAGTTACAAATTAACTCTCCAGCTCCAGTACACATAAGCATATAATGTGGAAAGATGAGAATGTGGAATTCTGATGTTTTCGGCTAATTAACTTATATAGATTTCGCTTTACCGGAGATGCCACATTATGGTGAATATTACACATGCGATTTTGGCAGTGTTGCATGCGTTATACATGCAACATTTGTCCCGAGAGTCATATCAACATTTAACCGTGATTTGATTGCCGAATCAAATCCCCAAAGCTAATTGCACGAACAACTGCACTTTTTAGCCGAACTATATTGTGTGGAAGCCGGCTAAAGTTCGCTTCTCACATTTTTTGTTGTAACTAAAGTCGCGTCGCCAAGGCTGGCCAAGTCCCATATCTGACGTCGTAAACTGCTGCTTTAAACTTTACAAACGTGCTGCAGAATGTAAATTCATATTCCTCCCCTTTCAAACGGTTAAAATTGACCAAAATTAGCTATAGTTTTCGCTGACAATTACGTTGCATTTACAGTGCGTACTTGGATCATGGGTTGCACACTATTTTATACGATTTTACATACTATTTGTCATACTATTTTATACTAGGCTTATTCAAAAATTTTCTTCTGAACTTTGTCTCCACTTACCAGTTCGATACATTTGCACGAAAGCCTAAGCTTGGCGCAGACGGTTGTCTCAGTCATATTGGCACAATCACTTTGCAAAAATCGAATAAATGCTCACGCTGCAAGTCTACCGTATCTCTGATTAATGAATGAAAAGCCGATAGCAGTTGGCCTTTTTAAACGAGGCTAGATGATGCGTCGGCGTGGGTGACAGAGGAATGTGGGAAAACTGGACTGTCACTGCCAAGGGAAATCCGTGAAGTGAAATCCAGACTTAGCCAGAATGTCGATCACCAACCGTTTCCGACTGCTGCGAAACCAATAACTTCCTGTCAACACAATTATTGTGCGCGATTGATTTCGAAACCGATACACCGCGTATACACGTCATTCGGAATTATTTCTCCCATGAAACATGTACCTATTTTATGACTAAAATATTGTCTAAATACCTGAAGTAAAACTGAGTTTTAGGGTGCAAATTCAACGTTTTGGCCTACATAGGACGGTGAAGTGTTGATAGAGCATCCATGCCTATAGCATTCAAGAGGTCATATCTGGATTGTGGATACCAACTACCAATAGAAATGCGAGTTGCTTGCCTGGATAGCATGATAGAGGTTCCAGGTTTGAATCTGATGACCAGTTCTTCTGTTTGCGAGAGTGCCTCGTATGTCACCGTGGCTACACATTTGTCTTGATTCTACGTGATTTTCCATTACTATTTCTGGCAAATTTACCGATATAGTTCCACCACCAAAAAGCCATGTGAAACTCCCGACCCCTAGCCTGCTTATTCCCCATAGATCATTCCTTGAATAACGATTCCCTGGCTTAGCATGTCATAAACAATGCACAGGAATACCCTGCTGAAAATTCTTACCAAGATCTTGCAAGATCGTGACACAAGACCTTGCGAGATCTTGATAAGATCTTATAAGAACTTAATAAGATCTTGCAAGATCGAGGTAAGAATTTTCAGCTATAGGTACTTAATTATTTTAGTATTACAGAACTAATGGTGATGTCATCTATAAAAATCACTCAATAATTTTCTTCCATCATTAATTACCCACACGGATATTTGCATGAAACATAAGAACTTAAAATTTATAGTTCCTGTAAGTATATTCCTTACGTTCCTGTAAGTATCTTATGTTTTGTGTTTGCAACGTCCGTGTCATTCCGTGCGTAGAATCAATTCCGTGGATCAAACTAGTAACTCATTTAATCGGACAATCACTCAATTTGGTTGATGTTTTCAATGCGGGAATTGTGTATTGGTCACTCTGTGAGACCGCAGCATCCGTGCACTCACTAATGAGTGTCGCGGCGAGCAACGACTTGCTGCTCGGTGCTGGCTTGAAGATTGCGAGAAAGACCTTAGCGATGACCACGAACTGATGGGCGGATTTCATCATTTGGGAAATGTTCAAACGTCATTGGCGACACCTGAAAGTGTTTTTTTCGATCAATTGTGATCACCATATCGAAAAAGGCCGATACAGGCCATATCACAAGTAGCACTAAAACGTTCAGCGAACGTTATTTCGAACGTTCGGTGGACGTCGAAAAGCTAACGGGGGATAACTTGGGTTCAACGTTCACATTCGCAAAATTTTCGATTTGGTTCTACCCGAACGTTGAACGCAAGTTACCCCCGTTGTCGAAGAAAATGAAACCCGTATCTCCTCAAATAACGATTTGTGCAGCCGGTATTGGACAGGCTAAAATTCTCAGGATATGTTCGGAATACCATAAAACATTCACACGCGAAAGTTTACGAAAAGTTTCGTGTTGGATATTGGTCAAAAAGCTGAAAAAGTTCTAAATTTGGTAAAACTAGGAAACGCTGCCAAAGTGTTCGCGTCGAAGATGAGCTTTGCTGTTTGTAGCAGATAAGTTGAATGCAGAACGTCTAAAACTGTCGATTTTTAAATTACTAATCCAAGTTTGGTAACACACAAAGTCTCAATAATTTTGGGGGAAAATTTTGAGAAAATGCGCGCGTTAAGATACATTGTTTTCCCAATTTTGAATATTGATATTTTTTCTGATTGGAAGGGGAGGGGAATTGAGGATTTTCTTGCCAAACACAGGGGGTCTAAGTTGAGAACAAAAGTAGGCACCCTGCAAATTTCATCACAATCGACGCAGGCGTTTGGTCTGTAGAGCGCGCAAACACACATACAAACAAAAAATAACAAACACACACACACACATTAAGTGTTATTTGTTACCAGTACCTAGTGAAATTGAAGATTTGGCTTTCATCAAATGGTAACAAAAATATATTTTATTCAATAACAAAAAAACTTGAAAAGTAATTGTTTACATTTTTTGGGAAATGTTCATCCCATTACTACTTTTTGACTGTTTTTGGTAAAAATTGTTCGTTTTACGTCTAGTTCTACGTCTTTCGTCGTCGCACGTCGTCTATATGTCTAGAATTTCTACGTCAAGCTGAGATTGCTATAGGTACTGGGCATGGAGAGCCATTGGATCAACGGATTGAGAGAGAACTTGAAACTACAGGGAAGGTGCCCACTGATTTTTTGACCGGCCTCGGCCCATTGAATGAAGAAAGGGCTCGCCAGTTTTTCTTTCGAAATAAATATTTGAGAAAATAATGTGTAAATTTGTCGGAATCACGATTTTTTGGAATTCAAAAATACATTGTCGCCAACCTCTCCACGTTAGTCAACATGCAACTAAATGATTCTTGTTGTCAATTCAGCAGAGGCTGATTGCTACACTTTCAGTGGGTGCACCACGTAGACCTCTTTTTTGCAAAGTGCCAAATAATTTGGCATAAAACTCGTGATTTGCAAGATATAGTGTTGCGTAGCTACGTTACCCGCTCATTTCCGAAAACCATTCCCTAAAAAAAACGTCGTCGCACCTGAGAGGCCTTCCATCCATAGTTTGTTCCTTGTCTCGAGGGCGGCCCCCAGCCGGTCTACCGGCCCAGAACCTATCGGCCCCCTAATTCGGGCATTTGTAGTAGGTCTATCCAACCCTGGAGGTAGGGATGGGTTACCCTGGCAATAGTTCCGTGTGAAGGTTGGGCTGCTGGAATTTCTCATTTCTTCCACCTCGTCATGAAACACAGACTGGCTAAAGTTACGGCACAATGGTTAAATCAATATAAATCATCCAAATTACTTAGTACTCGTAAAAAAACGTGGGAGACTTTTCTATGGGTAGTCGATTTGATGTCTTCGCTCGCTCCAATAATTTGGCATGTTTATTAGCATTGAAAAAAGTTTCACTTACATCGATTTATTAAGCTTACCATCCATAAAAAATGATAAAATCTCGTACTTTCCTCTCCCTGCAATGCGTTTACGGTCCCACGATGGCAGCTGATTTATTTTCCATGTTAATTTACAAGAAAAACTTGGCTTCAATTCTGGTGAACAATTGCCTCTTTCCCTCCTCGATGGTCCCACCTGCCACCATTCCTGGCCCTCACCGGTGAAGTTCCTCCACCCCAAGGGCACTGCAACCTCCATACAGTTTACTATACTGGTATACCAGTACTCTATACGGGTTCCCAGCCACAAGAAAGTCATACGTGCATTTATGCTTGCATATGACACTCCATAGAATAATAACTGCACTACACGTGTCATTTTATTTGTATCATTATAATAATTTCTTTAAAGATAGGACAGCGTTCGTTTGATGCTGAACACGACGTCCGCAAAGTACAGGACGCTGTTGACGAAGCTGAGGACGGTGACAGCCACGTACATGCCAATGAGAGTTGGCAACGGTAAATCTTTACTGGGCTCCATATTATCGTAATCAACGGCTTTGTTCTCCTGATCGCTGTCCTGGTGGCTCAGATCGCTCAGCTGATCTGACCATTGCTGTTGGAATTGCGCGCAGTACACTGAGATGTGCAGGATGAAGTTGACCATGAACAGGATTCCGCCGAGGATGTTGAAGATTCGAATCTGCAGCAGAAATCGGACGTTACAGGAATGGTTCATCTGGTCTGAGGGCTCTGTCCTAAGTGGAAAACTTTTAAAGGAACTTGAGACATGTAGCAAGATTGTCTGCACTGCAATTGGTAGCCAATGAAATAATATTTGCACTTGGTGCCTAGCGGTTAAAAAAATATTTACACTAAATTTGGGATCACTACATTTGGCGCCCGTGGGAGGGTCGTTGGCCCAGCAAGTAGCTGAGCAGGATGACAGGGGTGAAGATGAGTGAACCTACCAGCAGCTCGGGCATCTTTTGGCCCAGCAAGTAGCTGAGCAGGATGACAGGGGTGAAGATGAGTGAACCCACCAGCAGCTCGGGCATCTTTTGGCCCAGCAAGTAGCCGAGCAGGATGACAGGGGTGAAGATAGTGAACCTACCAGCAGCTCGGGCATCTTTTGGCCCAGCAAGTAGCTGAGCAGGATGACAGGGGTGAAGATGAGTGAACCTACCAGCAGCTCAGGCATCTTTTGGCCCAGCAAATAGCTGAGCAGGATGACAAGGGTGAAGATGAGTGAACCTACCAGCAGCTCGGGCATCTTTTGGCCCAGCAAGTAGCTGAGCAGGATGACAAGGGTGATGATGAGTGAACCTAACAGCAGCTCGGGCATCTTTTGGCCCAGCAAGTAGCTGAGCAGGATGACAAGGGTGATGATGAGTGAACCTAACAGCAGCTCGGGCATCTTTTGGCCCAGCAAGTAGCTGAGCAGGATGACAAGGGTGATGATGAGTGAACCTACCAGCAGCTCGGGCATCTTTTGGCCCAGCAAGTAGCTGAGCAGTATGACAGGGGTGAAGATGAGTGAACCCACCAGCAGCTCGGGCATCTTTTGGCCCAGCAAGTAGCTGAGCAGGATGACAGGGGTGATGATGAGTGAACCTACCAGCAGCTCGGGCATATTTTGGCCCAGCAAGTAGCTGAGCAGGATGACAGGGGTGAAGATGAGTGAACCCACCAGCAGCTCGGGCATCTTTTGGCCCAGCAAGTAGCTGAGCAGGATGACAGGGGTGAAGATGAGTGAACCCACCAGCAGCTCGGGCATCTTTTGGCCCAGCAAGTAGCTGAGCAGGATGACAGGGGTGAAGATGAGTGAACCTACCAGCAGCTCGGGCATCTTTTGGCCCAGCAAGTAGCTGAGCAGGATGACTGGGGTAATGATGAGAAACGCGGAGAAGACCATGTTCGGGAACATCTGCGTGCTGACTGAGTAAACCATCAACTTGCCGACTTCGGAGTACATGCCAGCACAGATAAGCGAGATCAGCTGCAACGCGGAAAACGAGTTGTCAACGATCATGACGAAATTGTTATGAAGCTTTTTAATTATATCCCAATTATTTTCATATATGCTGGGTTACTTATAACATAAATTTCACATTTTCATCACAATTTACAAATATAACTCTTCGATTTGCGAACGCCTCGAATCCCCGTTCGGGTAACATAGACATGAAGACATAAATCTAGTCACAGAATGTTCATGTCATCATTCAGTGACCATGGTTACTATGTAACAAGTTTTACTAAGTTTTTAAACTCCATAGTTGGGATCTCAACTTAGGATTTACTGCAACTGATTTTAGCTCAGTATTGCAGTGACTTTTAACACCTTTGGAATCTCAAATGGAGTTACTGCTGAATTCGTTACATGTGTTTGGCTGAATTCAGTTGTATCTCAGTTGGGATCTCAACTTGAAATTAGGCATTAACACAATAAAAATGCAGGTGTGCCATCGAAATGTAATGTCGTATTTACTGTGATACCTACCGCTTGAAATATCTTGACGATGAAGCTAAACGAAAGTAGTGGGTGGTATTTGAGCGGAGGGTCTTCTTTGTGTGCGGGGTGGTTCAACTGCAGCAGGCTGATTCGGGGCTGCAACGTCGCCGACACTCTTCGAACTGGCGCCTCTTCGGTCGGGTCCAGGCTGGAGAAAAACGTGTCAAATCTGTCATCACGACACAAGAAATGCTTGGCTGTCGTTGCACGTATTGAAGTACAGTGCAATGCAACTTGTTGTAATATCATCAAAATAAATTACAGATAGATGTTCCTTGACCTTGACCTTGTTTGATCTTGATGGAATTTCGATTTTTTTGAATTTGTCGATTTTCGATTTTCGATTTTTGGAATTTTGATGGACTTTCGGGGGTGATGACAAGCAGACACGAGTCTTTATCTTTGGCCACATAGTTATACTCGAAAGTTGCAAAACTTTCTAGTGTTGCCAAAACAGTAGGTATACCATTTGTTAGTGGTATCTTCACTCTGTTTACTAAATGATTTTTAACATGATCAACATGATTAAGAACAAATTTGCCACATGTTGTCGCCACTTACGCAAGGAAGAAAACGTCAATAAGAGCAGCCATTTTAAAGAAGCAATAAAGTGTGTATTGTGTCATGCACCTGAATATGCTGCTGAGCGTCGCCGAGCGACCCATGCCCGACTCTTGACTGTCGCTCCTCATCATTTTCACAATCCTGCGACCCGCCATTTCGACGCTCCAAACCGACGCCTTTAACCGACGCCTTCCTAGAGACAACACACGACGCTCGCAACTGATCTAGCAAGCTGCCTGATCGCTCGATGTGTACTCTCGGTGAAAGGCCGACGATACTGACTTACCCACTTCCTCTGAGCGAAGGCACAGACTTCCTTCCTCTGATAAGACAGCTAGCATGCGAATTGCTTTTATTTATGCTTATTACATATTTACACATTTTAAAATAAAAGTGAGCCATGTTTATCTTTGCTGTACAAACGGACTTGAGCCCGTAACAGTTAAAAATAATTGATTAGAAAATTATAATGAAAGCAAACAAAGCCTGACAATGATTAATATTTCTATGTCACACTATACGTGTAAGATATTATATAGACACCATAAAATGTTCAGGTCTGAACCTCCAAATCCTCTTGGCAAAATCTTCCTTAACAAAATCTTCTTTTTCTCGCTGCACCTCTTTAAAACGGGTTGGAAATCTTCGCTCAACAGATCCTCCGATATCTACTCCAGCCTCTCCATGTAATCATTGGTACCGTCCAGCTCGCATGGACAGCAATCTTTATTTCTAAAATCAATCCGCTCTTGAGATCCGAGCATCGTGAACGGCGCCGATTCGACCGGATACATCGCCGGATTGTTCCGATGGAAGTCCCGACATCGCGGCGACTCAAAGATGGTCTCCGCCGTCCCCGTCCAATTCGCATTGCCTTCACAACACGGACTACGGTTGCCGCTGCCCGATTCGTCGCACATTCGCGGACTGTCACAAGTGCGTACGCTTCGACGACCATCCTTGCGCGGACACCATGGGAACTCGTACTTGGCCTTGTCTTTGCGCTTGAAATATCCGGGCACGTTTACCCATTCCATGGACTCGGTCTTCGGACAAGCCACGCTGTCGGACGCGTCCACTATGGCGGGACACTCTTGGAACCCGCACGGCGCCTCGACGGCTCTTGCTTTCGAACTTTGACCGCCTGGTGGACAGCCGAACAAGATAGGATGGGTGTGGTCGAGGTGGTGCACGTGTGGGTATGGAGGGTCGGAGCCCGAACCGTCGGCGCAGAAGCATTGGCCTGGAATTGAGACGGGACTGCCGGCGAGGCTCGACGGAGAGTGGCTGCTGGAGTAGGAGGATACGGAGCTGATTGGGGCCACGTCTTTTGACATGTGGAATGTTCCGCCGTAGCTGGAGACAACGTTCTGCTCATCTACGTTGCCTGGAATACATAAACGCATAGGATTAGTTCGATTTGATGGATTGTTTTCATTTTGGTTTTTCTTAAATAATCATTTTCTACTTGTAGGTCAGGTTTAAATTTGAGGCAAATGTACAGCGTTACACGTAAAATTAATAGAGAAAAAATATTTGTATGGGATTCGGATCCACCCCTGGTCGCACATCGTCACGCTCTTGAACCTGTTTTTTAATTCGAAAGACAGAAAATTGTCTTTCAAATCTTGTTTGTACTCGATCCGCCTACCTGTTGATCTGCACAGAGGCTGATCTTTAATAATATTCGGATTTGACAGTAAACAAGAGGTCCCACTTCAGTTTCTTCGTGCCTTGACCACATAGTTGATGTTAACTGAATATAACTATAGCTAATATCATGTCCAAGTGCAAATACCAGCTAAGCAAAGCCAAAAACGCGCAAAGAGCGGTCCAACAGCTGGACGAGAGATGCAACCGAGAGGTGTAGCCAACAGTTATCACAAATTCAAGACCAGCCCATCCAAGTAGCCTTGAAGAAAATCCTTTCGTATGCTATGTGCTCTTACGCGCTGCACGGGCCAACGTCGTGGCCTTGGTCGGACGCACTGGTATCTTGGGCGACTCTCTGCGTCGTCCTGAGCCACACTGACCGATCCTGCCGCACGGGCCTAGCCCGTTGGCGCCGGCGTACGGTTTGCTCGACATCCGCATCTGTCGGCGTCGCTCGTTAGACGTCGACTTGCCGACGCCGTCGGTGTTCGCCGATCGTTTCGA
The DNA here is from genome assembly GCA_921293005.1 of Nemoura dubitans. Classification (NCBI taxonomy): domain Eukaryota; kingdom Metazoa; phylum Arthropoda; class Insecta; order Plecoptera; family Nemouridae; genus Nemoura; species Nemoura dubitans. Next base: position 30,791,434 of record OV121077.1, on the reverse strand, counting down.
CATGTCCATACCGACAAAATTCCGATTTTCGTACGCGCCGGACGACGACGCCCCGATTTCGTAGTTCCCGCGCGAGAAGTCACCGTTGGTGTCGTCGTCGTCGTCGTCGTCGTCGTCGGTATTTAACTCTTCCAGATTGAGCTTGGGAATCGAGTTTCTGACGCTGGCGGACGCTGGCTGTTCTTCTGGGTCACAGGGACAACACGGAGATACAGATGCTTGCGCTCTGTTTCTGGAACGTTGAGATGAGCTGGCTGGCTCTTCGGAATGACGTTCGACAAGTGCCTTGAGACTATAGTCCTTGTGGGAGGTGGACGTCTTGTAGACGTCACCGGACACGATCGGACTTGCGGGAGAACTTCCGGTGGCGCCGCATCGACAGCTGTGCACCGGCCCAGTGGTCGACTTGGTGCTCTTGCACGCGCAGATGCATCCGCAAGTCAGCGCCGAGTCGGGCGACTTATTCTTGCACGAGCATTCACACGAGCACGTTTTCGCCGTGTCCGACTGACTGCTTCGCTCCTTCTTCGCCGACCGGCGGCCGGACTGCGGCGGGGATACCTTTCCGCCGGAGTTTGCGGGCGTGGTCGACAGCCTTTCCGGGGACGAGCGCGCCGAGCTCGGGCCCTGTCCCGATGGAGTCAAGGGAGCCTGTTGTAGTAATGCCGAGCCATCTTTCTGCGCCAACTTCGCGCTACCCTCGCGAGCTACGCTAGACTCGGAGCAACGCGAGACGGTAGTGGTACATTCTCGAGGTGCGATTGACGTACCGCTCTTTGTGCTCTCTGCATTCACGTCGCCTTGTTTTAGAGATTGAGAGGTCCCGGACTCCTTTCGTGCTGCTTCCGCACTAACCTCCTTTGTCAACGAGGGTCCCCCTGACTCCTTTCGAGAGGCCGCAGAGTTCCCGGACTCCTTCCGTGCGGCTGCAGATATACCGGATTCATTGCGTTCTACTTGCGCGCTAGAATCTCTTGTGGACGAGCTGCGCTTGCGCGATACTGTTGAGCTACCCTCTCTTGCTACATGTGTGCTACTCTCTCGAGCTGTTGAGCTGCCCTCTCTTGCTACATGTGTGCTACTCTCTCGAGCTGTTGAGCTTCCCCTGCGACCTCGCCTTTGAGACGTGCTACTGTCCCGCACTGCCCTTTGCTCGTTGCAAGTGTCCGGGCTGTTACCCCCTGGTGCCGCTGAGCGCGCCCTTTGGTCGGCGGTCAGTCTACTCTCTCTCGCTTTTCTCGAGCCGTCGGGCCAAGCTACGGTTTCGCTCACCTGCCGCTGCGGCGAAGAGGTCGGGCTGACTTGCCGCGGCACCGTCGGCGATCTCTGCGGAAACGGGCCGTCGATGCATCCGTGCGGCTGCGAGCATTGCTTGTTCTTACAGTCCGCGCGGCCCCGTCGTGGTGACTCGTTGCCGGACGACTGCGAACGCGGATTGGACATGTGACCGTCCTGTGGACAAGGGCAACATTGCGACTGTCCGCCGGGCGGCGGCTGTCCGTGGTAGAACATCGGCGACTGGTAGCCGCCGGCGTCGTCCATGTCGAGGTTGTAGGTACCCGGGCGGTCGGACGCCGTGGCGCTTCCCGCCGACTCGGCGTGGTTTGCACCGCACACGCAAGTGCAGGGCTGGACGTCGCATCTGCATTCGGCCACGGAGGTCTGGCTGCTGCTGTCATACTCTTCCTTCTTCTTCGTCTTCTTTTTCGTCTTCTTTTTCTTCCCTTGTCCCCTTTTATCCTTCTCAGGTTTCTTTTTCTTCTTCCCGCAACAACCAGCCTCGCCACTTGAGCCCTCGGATTGGTCGGCGTTGGCATGTTTGTTATGCTCTTCACAGGGACAACATTTATTTGCTTGTTCGGCTTTTCGTGAGCAAGGACAACACTCGCGACCCTTGCCATCCGCCTTCTGCGTACTATTCGCGCCCTTTTCCAGCGACCTTTCAGAGCATGGGCAGCATTTCTTGGGCGACGTGTGATCTCCTGTCGAACTGTCACCCGCTTTTGGATTGTGGGGACAGGGACAGCACTTCTGGGGCGAACTGGTACTCGCCTTCGGACTGTGGGGACAGGGACAGCACTTCTGGAGCGAACTCCCACTCGCCTTTGGACTTTGCGGACTCCTCGGCGAACTGGCACCTGCCTTCGGACTGTGGGGACATGGACAGCACTTGTTCACAGGCGGCGAACACGGACAACAAGAATGGGTGGACGGCGAGAAACGCAGGTCTTTCTTCTGGTCCGAGGACCCCGATCGCATTGCACCCTTCGTCGGTGACCTGGCAGGACAGTCGCATACTTGGCACCCTGTCCTTCTGCCTTTGCCCTTGCCTTTCCCACCACCCTTCTTAGATTTCTTCGGTTCTTTTTTCTTTTTCTTCCCGCAGCATCCAGTCTCTCCATCGGAGTCCGACTGGCGAGAAGGACAGGAGCTGCCCGCCGGACACGAGCTCCCCGAAGGACAAGAAGACTCAGAAGGGGCCCGCCCCTTTTTCTTCCCTTTCTGTTTCTTCGCCGGCTTTTTCTTCTTCTGTTCGTCAGACGATTCGTTAGTACATTCGCAACACTTTCGCGCTTGCGAACGTTTCTTTTCCAACGCTTCTTTTTGCACCTGACACGGACAGCACGCGTTCCTCTGCGTGTCGTGCTCGCTGCCCCCCTGGTAGCCGTCGACGTCGTGCTGCGAGTGGCTCGGCGACTGCAGACGTCGAGGCGACGGCACCGGCGTCCGCTCGGGACACGGACAGCAGGCGTGCGTCTCGAACGCGTAGACCGCGTACTCGGGCACGGCGGGTCGCACGTGGATGCACTTCACCTCGGTGAAGAGCACCTTGGCGGCGACGTTGCGGTACGCGCCGTCGCCCATGCCGAGGTCCAGGCCGTGGGCGTCGGCGGCGGCGTCGGGAGGCGGCGGCACGGGCACCATGCGTAGGGCGTCGGCGCGGGGTAGAGGGTGCACGCGCATTTTCGTGTCCCAGATTTGCCTGGAAAGTGGTTCATTGAAGTGATTGAAGTGATTTGGCACATGATTCTTCACGGGTAAGGAACGTTGTTGAGAATGTACAAACTGATTTCTAAACTCTAGCCTCATTCAAAACCTATATTAAGTGGAGGTTTTTCAGTGATCCGTTAATATTTAACGCTTAGCACGAAAATTAAGGGCTCTGATTGCAGGACGTTGCTAAGCAAATAACAAGTTAAATATCTTACGGTCTGTTAACTTGTTATTTGCTTAGCAACGTCTAATCAGAGTCTGTTATTTCCTTGCTAATAACCGTTTGTATCTGAACGGGCCACCGAAACCTTGTTCCATATTAGCAGAGTTGCTGAGTTGTTTTTGTCGACGGGGGACGAACAAGCTATAATCTTTGGCTTATAACTGAGCGCTAGTTGAGAGAACGGACAGTTAGATTGACTTCGTTTACTTGTTACCATTGATTGACACACTATACAGATAATCTTCTCAGAAGTCACTATACGTCACTACTCTTCAGTCTTCACTAAGCGATAATAAACTCGTGGTGAAAAATGTCGACGAACGTCAGTTCTTGGTACACAATGCTTTAAGAGTGGTGGCAAAATGCATACCTTTGGCACCTTTTAGGTAGCAAGCACAACAGAGAAAATTGCGTTCGAAGTTGGTAGATTCTCCTAAGTGTCGTACAAGTTTGATCTTACCTGATCCAAAAAATTGCCTCCGCTAGAAAGACGACAGCCGCAGCTATCGAGATTGTAGCCAACGCTGCCGCAACGGATTTCGACCTGCTGTCCATGTGGTACTCATGCTCCGTTCTGCTCTTTGGATGCGCTGGTGAAGCAAGATTCGCTAGTCGAATGAGCGTTTTTACAGCGACAGTCAGAAGCAGTGTGCCCGCGAGAACGCACAGTAAACACATCTGAAAAATATCCATCAAAACGTAAAAAATATTTTGCTTTTTAGCACAGCTGATGAACATATTAACTTCACCACGTCGATGTTTTTCCATTATTTTAGGATGTAGGTGAGGGGAATGTAAAAAATCACAAGACGTTCTAACCTATATTACTTATGCTTAAAGCAATGACGCAAAGTCTTGCAGGAAAGACTCCTTTTTAAAGCTTTCAGCATAAATAGTAAGGACTTCGGTGTTGGATATTTTTGTGGCATTTAGTTACAGATTTTCTGTTCCACCATGCGTTGATATACACAAGATTAGTTCCAGTCAATTTAACCTCGATAGTGCGTTTTTGCATAAACTTACAGCAGGAAACGACTTCAAGTCTTCAAATTCTCGAGTGATTATTGATTAGTTGATTATAATGACTTGTAGGTACTTTACCGGAGTCGGTGGTATTTGCTCTTTGGCCAGTTGGCTGAGAAGATCTACCGCGCATAGTACGAGAAGTCCTCCGAAGGCCACGTACGCGATGCCCAAATCATTTTGGTCATAAAACCATACTTTGTCCGTGAAGGTTAGAAATAATACTATTAACGCTATCAAAAGGACCTGCAAGACAAGGACAAGACATTGACTTATTTTGTCGACTGTCACCTGTGAGTGGGGTTTAATCATTACCTTGAACTTTAATGCAACAATACGGAGTATATAACGGCCAGTACTCACAATATTAAGAGCGCGTAATATTTTTAACTTCTCCTTCCATATTACGGAAGGCATTTTGCCTCTTTGTAATTAAAATTACATTTTTTTCGAAAAATTTCAATCATCTCAAAGTAAAACAGACAACTCGTCAAGGCACAGTCACTGTAATCAAGATCACTATCATACCCAAATGGAAATTAAACACATTCCATTAGTTGTCAGAGTGGCTAATAAAAATGTCAACGCCACTTTGATGTTATTTTAAAATCAGTGTCGATAATTTATTATTTAAAAATAAAAGTATTTCCAGAACGAAGATGTTTGGCTAGTTATCTTTTGAAATCTCTCAGCTGTTGTATTCTCGAGTAACTGACCGCGTCCAATGGACGCCTGTTGAACTTGGGTTCCGGCTGGGGTTCCGGTTTCGGCTGTGCCAGGAAACACGTGAAGAAAAAGTCGAGTGCGAACGAACAGGCGATGAGTTGGCACATGGCCGCGACCAGGTACAACTGGCGCACCCCTTCGACGTGCATGGTGGTCGCTGCGTAAGGCATACGGGTCAGTAGGTCGTACTTGATGGCCCACGCTTCGCTCACTTGGATGTTGGCGTAGAAAAACAGCACGCCGCCGAGAAGGGAGCACAGAAGTTTCTGCAAAATTCCATCGTAGTTTCATGAAACTACGAGATAATCTACGTTTTAAAACTACGTGTAGGTACCTTAAATCAATCGATCATTAATTCAAGAAGATGGACCGATTTTAATATCATCCGCGAAGACTTGAAAAATGAACCAGAATAAACTCAGAAGCTTCTCTATGGGGTAGTAATTACGCTTTAACCAAAAAATCAATGTCCTGAAGCCGGGTTACGTTACTGGCACCAATATTAAAACGAGGCTTAAATGGCTGGCTTCATACAATTGCTGGGGCTCTAGCGAGAAAGCGATTAATTTCCGCTAAGAATTATTCGAATCCAAAGGCAACAGATTCAATCAATCGTCATGAATGGGTGAACAGAATATCAGTGATCACAGCATATGTTTAGAACTTTAGCCTCGTAGTCGACATGAACTAATATTTAGAACATATTTGGCGATAAATACACAAGCAAATTTGACAATGAGTCAAATGGCACTAAACTTCATTTCACGTTAAGAAGAGATGTGGATTTGCATCTCCTCGAGGACCCACTGCCGCAATACACGAGCTATGAGTTTCAAAACTGCCCATCGAGCCTTTTGTCCGGCTCAAGACATGGCTTGTAAGTATTGAAACTCTAGCTGTTGTCTAGCAGCAGTGGGTCCTCGAGGAAGATGCAAATCTACTCTTTTTCGTAACGTGAAATGGAGTATAAATCTCACCGTACTCCTCGGCAGACTCGGGATCATACTGACTAGTGTGACCGGAATGAAGCACTCGTTTGCGAGGAAGACGACGCCGATTGTCGTCCAGTTGTCGACGGCGACGTTGTCGACGGCGCCCCAGGCCAGCCCCAAACACACCGCCATCGCCATCTGTGTTCGGGAGGACAAACCCGCTGTGTGTGTTCTTTAGGCGTGAGAGCGTTCGCCTCAGATTTCTTAATATTTGACCTTCAACTGTGTCGGATTTGGAGAAGATTTGTGTAAAGCTTGTGTCTCTATCCAGACACTGCTATTATCTTGGCTGCCCATTTCGAATTGTATTCACTATTTTTAGGTATGCCTACTAATTTATATGTAAACGTTACTTGTGTTTGAGATTTATCCCAAAATTTTGTGCCAGTTACTAAATAGCTGCTTGTTCAGCAGAATTCATTTCAATTAATTGTTTCCACGATTATGGATATCAGAAAATCTATGTTTTGATTGATATACTTCACATATCTAAACATTGGCAGAATGATATAGTAGGTACTATTTGACAGTACTATAAAGATGATTTGATAGTTTTCGTGAACGGAAGCTTCATACAACCGTTTAAATAATTGAACAAACATCTAATTGAAGTTTGGCATCTCCTATTCTGATATAAACGAGAGCATTTACAGTAATAATAAGCAATGACATCGTACCATGGTGAGGTATTTACGGTGGTGTGCGATCCACAGAATCGTTCGGACTAGTTTTCTAAATCCAAGCATTTTCAAAATTTAATTTTGCCACTGACTTCTCTAATTTTGACAGGTTTGACTTTGACAGATTTTTCAATTATAACCCTTTTGTTTCTATAAAAACTTGGTTCGTTGGATTATTGTTGCCCAACCATGGAAAAATGCGAGCAAAACTTGTGAACACAGTTTATTTTTATTACATCCTTTAAAAAATACTGTTTCCATTGCAGGCTCTTTTACAACCCGCAAAAACCTTGCTTTGGCGGAATATTTTCTTGTGATTAAACCACAAAAATTTAGCTACACTCATAAAAAATAGACGCCATCCATAAACTCACGAGCTAGATACATTAAAACAACAATATATTTTATAATGTTTGGGAGCAACCAAGACATACTGATTGTACCACATACAAATTTTTTTACAAAAATTAAAAAATATCTCTTTCATTCACGTTTCTAACTCATTATTTCTACAAAATGAATAATGCACTTACTGTAAAAAGTATTTGGTGCACATTTTCGACGAGTAACAGCTAAAATGTCCTAATGCTAGGCTTTGGGAGGCATTGTACTCTCTTATCCACTCTTTGAACTCTGGTTGTGATGAAGGGCAAATGTATTACCAGCAATTACAGCACGCACGCTCACGCACAATTGGACGGTACACACACTTGCATGTACAAACGTGACGAGCTACTTTGATCAATATCAGCATCTTGCACAGTGACAGCAAAAAGTCGTATACACAACTAGAGACATTTCCTCCTTTTAAAGACAGTACATCGTTTGCCTAGTGTAAAATCTCCAAGGTTGCAAGCATGCATAATAATATAATGTGTGTGTTGCAATAGTTTTGCAAACTACTCAAGTACTTTGATTGTACACTTCATTTATTCAGATCTATATATATATATATATATATATATATATATATATATATATATATATATATATATATATATATATATATATATATATATATATATATATATATATATATATATATATATATATATATATATATATATATATATATATATATATATATATATATATATATATATATATATATATATATATATATATATATATATATATATATATATATATATATATATATATATATATATATATATATATATATATATATATATATATGCACTATTTTGATTTTGTATTCTAGTCTAGAGCACTAAAGCTAGCTTGTCTAATAAAATTCAGTACAAAATAATATGGCATTTAGTGGGAAAATAACGTGAAACGCCATGTTTCGTCTAGCCTCAAAACACAAGGCACTATCTTTTTTGAAATGAGAATAACCTTTGAGAATAATCGATGGGATGGATTTGTTTGACAGTAGTTCGGGGCGGAAAATTGATCAATAATTAAGTAGCGAAAATGAGAATTGATTTTCTGTCAACCCAAACGACATGAAGCTATTTTAACAGCGCTTAGATTCTTGGTGCTTGCCTACACATCATTAGGGTCTCAAATTAATTTGAGCCCTTAAATATTGTACATTTAGAATCGTCTGAGTAGAAAATCTCATCGTAATACCTTAGTTACAAACACAGATGTACTGGCCTCAAGAAAATCACTCTCCCAAACTCGCAGCATTTCTAGTACCTACACAACATATCACGGCAAAGAGTGCCGACCAAACTAAAGTATGTTTATTATGAAAACGTTCACACGGTATCTTCTGTACGAGGAAGTCTGTTGGTCAAGAACACAGTCTACTCTATTTCGACTCACTCGTAGCTGGCGTCGGATCATGAAGTCTGTCAAGAACCCGAGGTGGCAGCACAGTCATATAGAAATGTGAATGAAAAGCTTTTAGCTTTTGATATCATATCAAAGTCAATACTGTTTTCAGGTGCAAAAAATGTGCTCACTTATAAGGAACCTCGAGGTTTCAAGATTAAGTTAGCTATTTCTCACACCTTTGGGTAAACTATTTTGTTTCATCAATAAGCTCCTAAGTACCAGCCCCCCCCCCCTCTTCTCAATACCACATCACAAAAAATCAATCTTCTACGCCGTTTTCGTTCCAAACTTACTTTGTTAGATAGGAAAGCGTTGTGACAAAAATGCAGACCTTTTTCAAGCAAGATCAAAGGAGCAGTCTTTACATTATGTTAATTATTGTGGAGGAAAAAATGTGATTGATCTCCAAATTTGAGATTAAAAATTTACAGCTGAGCTTTCAAAATGATTTTTAAGTCAGTGTGACATGTACAGAACTTAACAAAAACATTTAACCACATGTACAGTGCTGCCATCTACGTTAACTCCAACCTAACACACTCGAGAGCGATTGGAGTAGCCTGTCATCGTCGCGACCCGTTCAAGTACGCTGTCGTGATCGCCCTTATCACTCGGTGAACTTGATGGTGAGGGCGACATCGACGAAGTGCACCGCCCCATTGAAGATGGCGATCACGCCCGACGCTATCATCGTGTCCATGTAGAGTTTCGGGGGGATCAAGGTGATCCTGCTCGTCAGCTTCCGCCAGTCGTCGACGATGATGCTGCCGGCAGCGACGAACAGGACGCCGCCGACCATCGTGAACAGGATCAGCTGGAATTCGGCAGATTGTGTTGGAGATTTCATGGATGTCAAACACACAGCTAAAGCAATGTCAGTGACACAATGGGTCGTATGCAGAGTCGTCACTGAGTGCGAACTCACACTCAGTCCGCACTCAGTGCACACTCAGTTGGCATTTACAATGATAAATAGTCCCCAAAGTGCGCACTGAGCGCGAACTGAGTGTGAGTGTGCATTCAGAGCACACTCAGTTGGCATTTACAATGATAAATAGTCCCCAAAGTGCGCTCTGAGCGCGAATTAATTGTGAGTGTGCATTCAGAGCACACTTAGTTGGCATTTACAATGATAAATAGTCCCCAAAGTGCGCACTGAGCGCGAATTGAGTGTGAGTGTGCATTCAGAGCACACTTAGTTGGCATTTACAATGATAAATAGTCCCCAAAGTGCGCACTGAGCGCGAACTGAGTGTGAGTGTGCATTCAGAGCACACTTAGTTGGCATTTACAATGATAAATTGTTCCCAAAGTGCGCACTGAGTGCGGACTCAGTGTGAGTTTGTACTCTGCATGTGTCGACTCTGCTTTCGGGTCTAAATCTTTTTACCAATCTCGAACATTCTAGGCAACGAGCATGTCAATTGAACGCTATATCACAAACACTTATACCAAACCCAATCGAAAAGTGTTTTTACCTGCCCCTTACGATTAAAGGACATATCACATCTCCGGACAAGCTGTGCTCAGATTAAAGATTTTTACTTTTTATACCCCATGGCAGAGGGGAAAAAAATCAAACATTTTTGAGGCCGCTAACAGCATTGTATTTCTATGACGTCATCGAGGGCTATTTGAATAGTTTTTTGGCCGTAATTACCTTCCTGAAGCACCGATTCGCTTCAAACTTTCGGTATTGACTTTTGACAGCGATCACTTAGCAATATAAAAATTTGGAGTCGATATTACAATTTTGAAATTTCATTTTGAAATTGGAAAGATTAGACAAAACGGAAATTGGTGGACAAATATTTTTTCAAAATTTGAATTGCTTCTGTTTTGGTTATAAAAAGACAGATTCTGTCATCCGAGCACAACACTGGTGTGAAGGCGAGAGAATTCCTTTAAACAATAGACCAGACCAATTTTCCTATCGTGTCGACGCCGGTGATTTACAAACCATGTACTACATGAATGCAATTGTACTTGCAGATTTAACAACGATTCACCGAGCATCATTGTAATGACATCAAGCATGTTCATTTCATGCTGCACTTATATGGACGGGCGTACAAGTTCTTATCATTTGTACGGTCGTTAATCATTATTCATTAAAGTACAAGCTCCATTAGTCTCCGCGTTAGTCACAGCATCGGAGCTCACCGATTCTTTTGTTTGAGACGATAGTTTTCTAAGGACATAGTCATTAGAGTTAGAACACGAGCTTTAGCTTTTGAAGGGAAGTCGACTCCAGCAATCTATGTCTCTGAACTCCGAACACAGTTTACCTGTGTCGCATTGTTCACATATAACGTTCTTCTTCTACAGAACATGATTAGTGTTTTTAATTTAAAAACGACGTCATCGTCAAATTATGGTTGCCTCTCCTCTTTATTATTACATCTCTCTGCGCATTGTTGCTTCTGAGGAGGAGGACGTACTTCAACTGCATTCCTAATATGAAGTTTTCGATGACTTGCGAATTGACTGGATCTTTGAAGTCCATTGAGACGATATTCCATACACACTCAAATATTAAGAGAGAAGTAAACGGTTGTCGTTTTGGTCGATTTTCGCATAATTTTCACATTCATAGGGAACGTCTCCTGGCTACAAATTATTTACAAAAATTTTGAAAAAAAATACAAGTGTTGTGAAAGAGCTGCTGAATGGCGGATACTATTTTTTTCGTCGTTTTTTTTTTTAAACTTGCAGCTGGGGAAATTTTTCTAAAAGTGCGTAAAATGGCACTTTTAGAAAGTTCCCCCAGCTGAAAGTTTAAAAAAAACTACGAAAAAAATAGTGTCCGCCATTCAGCAAGTCTTTCACAACACGTGTATTTTTTTTCAAATTTTTTGTAAATAATTTGTAGCCAGGAGACGTTCCCTATGAATGTGAAATTTATGCGAAAATCGACCAAAACGACAACCGTTTATACTTCTCTCTTAAAACCGCCTTGCTTATAGGAAGGTGTTTTGTACAAGTAGAGGCAAATACAAACACAAATGGAGAAGTAACGAAATGAAAAATATAACCGGCACCCCAAAAATGGTTTAAAAAATATGGGTACCAAAAGTGGTACATTCGCGTAAGAACCCCGACTGGTGCTTTCATCGCTTAGAACCGATTTTCCTTCTATCAGCTCCCATAGAAAATGACGTCGAATCAAAATAAGACAACTCTCAACTGGGGGGCGATTGTGTAACTTTATAAATCACTCGATTTCAAACCACTGCCCGTGTTAAACCATAGGCAGTGATATTGAAAACGAATGGTTTTGAAACCACAAAGTTACACAATCGCCCCCCAGGAATCCATTTCCAACCCCGGCTCAATTCGTTGTCCCTCAGTTGATTTGGGCGTGGCCCGCGTGGCACCTACCGATCTCTTGGGAATGTACTCGCCGAGCGCGTGGCTGATCAGGATGATGGAGTTGACGATGATACAGCACGAGTAGGCGACGTTCACCAGGGCGGCATGGCTCACATCGATTCCCATCTGACGGCTAGCGAACGGATGGACGATCAGACCAACGCAAAAGATGGCGAGCACCTAGACAACAGGGAACCAGCGGGAGTTAGCACAGGCCCACATATATACACAGATCAAGTCTTCATAGAACCAACAAATAATGAAAACCAGATTAAAGGACGCCGACTGTCTTGTAATCACTGAAGTTAAGCAACACTGAGCGGAGTGCGGTATTGGATGGGTGACCATCACACTCGATACGCCCAACTCTGCTCAGGCGGGATTGAAGTTTATCTTGCTTATCAGCACCGCGAAAGTATGGATCGGTGTCCTCTGATTTGAGTCGTGTTGTGACTTATTCTTGGGAAGTACGTTGTTTCATATGAACGGTGTTCCCCATTGTTTCTTTACAATTGGGTACACGTCGTGCCGGCACCGGGTTTCTCCTCACAAATTTTAGGCTAGGTGAGGTTCACATCGGCCTTATCATCTCCCAGGTCGTCTCTCAACATTTAATAGAGGCGCAGTCGGCGCCCACGAACGATCACCGTTGGACTGCATATTTATTCATTTGTTACGTGCGATTTTTCCCATGTTCTTCGTGTTTATTAACGAGTGTGTTTTTTGTTTGTTTCCAGGTAAGCAATACCAGTGATCCTGCCACCTTTGCGTGTTTGTACATCACCCCAAGCAGATACGCACCGTCAGGCAATGGTACAGCCGCAAGGTTTGACATTTCATATTTTAATTTTTCGTGATTCGTAACGTATTAGAATTCGAATGCGATGTTACGAGTTTTTTCTAGGTCATTGTTTAATGTATCACGAAACACAACGCTGCTACCGCATTTTTGTTCGATCCCCAATTTGCCCGTCCATAAAATTTTCCGCTTTGGGCAATTTATTTGCAATGTGAGTCGAACACTACACGATGCTTTGCTTGCCTACACATCGTATTGCCGGAGCGAACGTTGTGTGTAAACTCTACATACGCTAACTCGTTCTGTCAACACTTTTTCTAGGCGTTGAAAATGAGGTACCTATAAAGGTCCATTTAAACTTGACGGGCGTTTTTTCCTCGCTACTGCTTCGGTCTGCTGGGTTCGTGGTTCTAAAATACAAAGCTGGCACTTTGAGTCACCGCAAGGTGTCGCTTACATACGCTTGTAAGCACGTTCATTCACGGAACATGTGCCGTGGTACATGCACGAAATTACTTCACATGCGGGCGACGTTATGATGTATTCGATGGTTATTGTCTCAATTAGGTCAGAGATACTATACTTCGTTTCGAGTTAAGAAGAATAATTAGCGTGCTCTATGAGGACCCAGTGCTGCTTGAGACTAGAAAGAGTTGTTTGAAAACTAATCTTCAGACAACAGCTCCGCGTTCAGTTCTGAAACTCTTGGCTTATAATAAATAAGCAGAGAGCCTCTTTCGTGCGTACAAAACCCCATACTTCTTAAGTTGAAATGTAGCATCGTGTCTTTTAAATCAACGACTAAATATTGTAACTGCCGTATGTTAGCGACGCACACATCAGCTCATCAGGTCGCGTCCAAAAAGGGAGTGGCACTTGGACGGTTCGCTAAGCATTGCGTGAATCTGTGTCACTGTATCTATCGGTAGACAGCCAAGCGGATGCAGTTGACGGAATTGCAACGGAAGCGATTTTTTTTTTTTACTGTCACGGACCAATTTATCAATTCATGAAATGTAATTAGGTTTTTTGACGGGTGATGACTTTTTTGTTGGACATCAAATCTCGACGCTGAAGCGGGCGTGAACTATCAGAGAAATTGCCGTTGGCAAGAATGCGTACTCGGCATTTCACCGAGGTGGTAATTATAAATCAGGCTCGTCAGTGTCACCTTTGACACCACGAAAAATGATACTTCGCTTACACTTTTTGCCAGCGTTTATGTACAAAGATTTTGGTGGATCGAGTTTGATCTGCTGGTTTTTCTAAACTAGAATTTCCGTATCGGCACAATCATAACCATGTGTAGGTACCTTCTATTTGGTCCCCAATTGTCTTGGGGGAAATTGCCCGAAGGTATCTATTGATTTGGTGTATACCTGCTTACATAGTAGGTACAAACCAAGACCTAATAAGGTGTGATTTGAAAACATTTTGCCTTCTTAGTTAAAACGTTTTCTATTTTCAACTATCAACATGAGTCTCACGATATGCATGTCCTGTTAAAAATTATAATCATACACAGCGTTGCCAGATGACAATTATAAGTAAGTGCATGGTAAACACCAAAGGTAAATATGTTGCGACTTGCGAGTACCTATATGCATTATAAAGGTAGTAGTATTCCCATCACACGTTTAAAAATGTAAATTCAACTTGTAGCTTTACAACGAGCGGGACAAGGAGAACAAAAACTCTGTTGTTTTCTACTCGACTCATTGAATGCGAACTAAAATGGCGCCAAATCACAGTTACATAACACAACAACCACCACAATAACAACAAACAAACAAAAGATTCAAACGCAAAATTCTTCGTTTCTCAATCATTATTTCACTGCTGAAATCACTCGCAAACACGTTTAAATCACTCAACCATTCCCTTCAAAACTCACCAACTCAATAATCTTGACGAAAATCGGCGCATTTGACGACACACCCCTTCCCGAAGCCATCTTTCACAAAACTTAACAGCTAATTCAAAAACAAATTAAAATTTTTACACGATTTCTGTTTGAATTTTTAGAGCCTTTTCGTAACCGCCACTTCGCTCCGACCGTCTTCGTCGCTTGATGTTAACGTAATGTCTGTCTCAAGCTTGCGCCTGTAACGGTATTGTTCCCGCGAGTGACGCTAGTGTGATACTGAATAGCCCGGCCTATCTACTTGCTACAACGGCTACCTGTTCGCGTACAGGCGCGAACAAAAGTGCGTGTCTGTGCATTCCTGAGCTGGCCAGGTGCTAAGATACCTGAAGGCTGACCGCCGTCGAGGTATGTGGCATTGCAGTGCTCTGAAGTCGTATTGGTTGCATACCTGCTAGGCGCAAGGTGATTTTGGAAGCGTGTGTGGATTTTAAAAATATTTTCGGACAAGAGTACGTGTTACGGATTTTTGCGCAAGTTTTTTGCGGGTTTCAGTGATTTAAATATGCAGATGCAAGGTATATGCCGGCAATAAAATTTAACCACACAATTTATGCAAAACCCCTAGGTATTTGCATTCTTATTTGCATGCCAGTCATGCTAAGATTTCATAATATGCTCATTTTCTCCGCTAATATTCTCTTTCGTATTGAAGCTGAAATGAAGTTTGATCATTGCAAGGACATTCTCTCTGCTCTTTGTGCAACTTAAATGCAATTTGAGTACCTACGATCGATCGCGTTAACAATAAGCTGAATTACGGAAAAGGCAACGAAAAATGTGAGGAAAATTTTCAAAATTTTTAACTATCAGGTAGAATTAGGACCATGTAGAACTACAAGGGAATACCAGAAATTTGTCGAATGTCATTAGGTCAAACTTTGTTGCTGTGGACTTTCTGTATTTTCTCAGGTATAAAAGATAATGCAAACAAAAATGCAAATATATAAAGCAGTATGTGAAGGTGCATTTTTTGTATTTACTTAATGTGCACACATCTCTCTCGGCCATAGAAACTATTATAACTCTCGACGGAGGCTGACCCTTCGTGCTCCGTTTCTGGTTAAGTGGCTGCGTTTTTATCAGCCGCTTTTAGAATTTTTAACTCATCCGCAGATGATCCACGAGATTTTAAATTGTTTCAGTAGCGTTAGTGGAGTCATTAGATATTGCTTTTTGTGCGATGGTGATAGTTTCATTAGATCACCACCAAAGTTAAGCAACATTGATTGATTTAGGTATTGGATGGGTGACCGGACCATGCCCACTTCACTAGTTTTATTCGCGAGAGAGGCTGGAGGGTTTGAAACTAGATTAGTACACCATTTTCACTTACCTGAACTCTGGTTCCATTCATGGTTTTTGACAGGAGTAGGCTCAACAGTTCCAACATCCCGCACAATTAACATTTCTACGATAATTTGTTGTATTTTCGTGATATCAGAGCCAGCTGTCTGTTATGTCGAGTACAAATGCGTGATTTGCTAGCTGTATAGTCACTGTAAATACCACCACGCACAGGAATGTCGATTCCTACCTTGACAAATTGTGTTGAAAATTGAAATAAGTTCCTGAACATACGGGCACACCCACCTAATGTAGGGGCAACCCGTATAGCTATTGCAGGTGACATTATGAACAAGCGATTTTAATTCAAATGCGTTTAAACACATCGAAAGAAAATATGCCATGACCCTCAATTATAGGTAATTCTTATTTTTTTTTTCAATTATGCTTATTTTAAACAGTATATACGCTGTGGTCAATGGTGAAATGTGCCATATCCTCCACTAGAAAACAATGGGCTGACATAAATAAAAGTGCGAATGGCGTCCATAGGTTTTATAGCGGCGAAGTAAAAATTGGTGTGTATTGATACCCTAATGTATAAATTGCAGACTTCCAAAAATGCTTAACCTATCATGATTGTTGACTGGCTTTGTATAGCGAGACACATTGTTGCTCTGAAAAACTATAAACGAAATACCGTTCATAACGTGTATATACAGACAATACTTTCTTGACGAATCAGGATGTGAGAATGCCGCCATTCTTTCTCATTCCCACTGCACTTCTGCCTCGTTATGCCCAAGTAAGGGAATAGCAGTGACGTTCAGGTCACTGCCAGACTGCACCAAAGTGCAGTTGAGACGCATGTCATCTCTTGCAGCGGAGTCACAAGCAAGTCATGATGTCGTGCAGTGCTGCAGTTTCTACTCCACATTTGGTCGACTTTCCATTGCAGTCATTTCGTCAAGAAAGTGCAACCAGTACTAAAATTCATTCAGAAGATTTTAACACGGAAAAAGCTCAAATTTCCCCCTGTAAAGCACGATGGGGAAATAGAATGTGGTGTTTGTTGTACCTATGGCATTTTAACTGTCGGTCAGTTCCAAAATAAATAAGAAGAGCAGATAATATTTTGGAGCAACCAAATTGCCAGGCACATATAATATATTTTCGCATTATAAAGTCACTGTGAGAGCTCTTGCCGGAGTACAAAACATTGCTCAAGATTAAAACACAATTTATACTATCACAAATAGAACCTTCTATCTGTGCTATCATTTTTCCACTTGCTTTGCGATCAAAACTATTTTAGATTCGCAGTAGCAGACGATTAAAAATCACCATGACGATATTTACAAAGAAAGGAAAGTACAAAATTACTAGAACTTCTTCATGAAAATGCTTTCATCTGACGCTTTCATATTTTTATTGAACAAATTGAACTTATACCCCTGAGTACTGCAGTAAGCGTTTATTTCCAAGCAAACACCTAAATACACCTACTACTAAAACGCCAAAAAATCAACCCAAAAAGCCACCAAAAACATTCAATCCAGATTCGCGATCGCCTCCACCGCCCCTTCACCTCCACCACAAGTCGCCTCCACCTGACGCACGCCTCCTTTCGTCGTCGCCTCCTTGCGCCGGCCGACCACCAAGAACATTCCGTCGATGGCGAGCACGATGCCGGCGATCACGAACGAGATGCCCGTCAAATACTTAACCACTTCGTTCTCCTGCAGCCCATGGGTCGCCAGGTTGTACATCTTGGAGGTGTGTCCTTTCATCACGTTGATGCCGGCGATCAGAGTGAACAGGGACCACATACTCACTAGAACGATTTCCTGGAAGAAGAATCGAATGATTTCGGGTGTTTTACGACGCACTGTTTTGCAAATGGGCTCTTAGGCAGTGGTATATTGGCGTCGGTGAATGATAGCGTGATGCCTAACGTATATATTGATTGATTGATATGTGGTGTTTAACGATTGACGATTCTTAGATTATTAAATTTAGATGCTGGCCTCTTTTTCTCTATTTTTAGAGCCTATACAGATATATTAGCCTAAGCACTAGGCACTATTTGGAGGATGCTAGTTGTCATTATCCATGCACGGTACGGTAGTCGCCTTGAAACGCATCTCTCTATTTAGTTTTGCAATTGAGATGTACCTAGAAAGAAACTCTTGGGGCTAATATGAAGATTTTCCCCCAAATCGTAAACCTCTAGTTCGAGCGTATGCTTACCAAAATCACAGGCCCCTGTCTGTGAAAGCATCGCTGGAGCAGTAACAGGGAGAGAACGACCGCGCCCAAGGGGCCAGCCACGTACAGGAAGTAGGTGAACCGTTGGTCGAAGGAGAAATTTTCCGTCAACCAGAAAGGATAAACGCAAACCAAGTAGCTCGCTGGGACTAAGAAAATCTGGAATATGCGTCAACATTATAGAAGCTGATTTGGAAATGCGAATTTAGTCTTGAATTTAGTCATTTAGAATGTGATAATTTAAAATCTGATTGAAAACTATACCATTGCAATTATTTTCGTAGACGTCCCCTGATTAAAATCCATACTGCTCATCTTAATAAATTGAGTATCGGCTGAATGATCTGAAAATAAGTTTTGTCGTAAATCGTGCGGTGTTTTGTTTCTAGTCCAATTTAACTGTCACTGTTTGACACTTGACATTTTTAAAATATATAAATGCGGGAGACATTCAAGAATCAGTGCCTTCTGGAATATACACATGTAGGTACATGGTGCGCCCCTAGCGGCGAGGAGTACAAACAAGTAATCACAGTTTCCTTCATCTTGAGGCCATCTCACATTGCATCTCGTCAGAGTGGTCATTCTGTCACTGGAAAAGAATTGTAAGCTTTTAAAATAAGCCGAAAGTGCCTGCCATAACTCATAATTGTGTTTAAAATACTTATTTCCTTGTTAGTTTGACAATTCAGATGCCGAAAATGGTTCGGTTGCCTTAAAAACTTATCTTCGACAAAGAGTCTCTTTTCAGCAAAGGTCCTACAGAATCGTCTCGGCTCACACCGCTAGGTTGTGCTGAAGATTGCCGCCTTGAAATCCAATGCTACAAGGAGGGAGTGTCCCGTATTTTAATTGTCAATGATGTTGGAGGTAGAGTCCCGTATTATAATTGTTGAGGTATTTGTATTAACCTTGGAAACTGCACGATTTTACTTTTGTTCCCAATTTCTTAAGCGTGTCTTCTTTGATCAGAAAAATATAATTTTATCTGTTCTGCAGCAGCCTGGTCATGGTTAAAACGCAGCCAACGAGCTGGGCCATGTGGCCTTTCCAAAACGAAGTGAGTAGCCCTTTATAAAAAAGCTAATAAAACGTCAAAATTGCTATATATTAAACAAGAAATCGATTCCGATGTGCATTTCGGAACACTGAGGGAATCGTACGCAAGAAAACACGAGCTAACACATGAATCGTTTCGTTCCCGTTTTGCCAATAGGTAGTGGAAGAAAAGGGACTTTGCGCCGAGTTTTTCTCCTCGCCGTTCTACGATCCCGGACACGTTGTCCTCCTCATGGCTTGCTTTGGGTTTGTGAGTGCACGCCGTTTGATTGATTACTCTCACTAATAAGTAATTAGCAAGTACATCAAGTATAATTACCTACCTGTCGCGTGGAGGGTTCAAATAGCTATATAGCGTCTTAAATATCTATGGTTTACACCACAGTCCTGAAGATGTCGGCACCAAAGCCGACGAAACGCCTAGGTCCTTTTTAGGGCCACAAGTCTTTGCATCAATCTTTGACAATCTTTGATCAGTCGAAAATCTTGATAAAATTTACGATCTTTAATCAATTTCAACAATCTTTTGAATCTTTGCAACCGATTTGCGAAACGCGTTTTCATAGATTGTGATGACCCTAAACCAGATAGGGATACGGTGATTTCATGAAGTCACTGCGAAGTTTAAAAACATTGTTTTTGGAATAAGGTAATTCAATTCATGCTTTACGAGTGAACATGGACTTCTATGTCCTCACCTCTTTATTTGCAACACCAAACAAAGATAGGTACATCCCAAATCAACTCAAGATGTGACAAAACTATAACCAGATCCTGGCTCCTTATTCTGGTTCCTTTCGACAACAGGTCATCTCCGTCTACGACACGATCCAGCTCCTGAAAAGTCTTGACAGGACCACGAAGGCCGAACTGCAGATTGGTAAATAAGCAAACACCGAAGTGCCGAGTTACACCGGCTAGATGTCATTTAGAAACACAGTCCGGTTTCACTTCGTAAGCTGCTTACGATTTGAGCTGGCTATGGCTTCGCTAGTGTATACATTCGTACTTGTGTATTTTACCTGCTTCATATCTGACCGTCTGTCTGGTCCACTTCCATGCGTAGGAATTAGGTTATAAAATCAAGTTGACAACGAGAAAAACGGGTAACAAAAAATAGGTACCTACTCTGTTACTTATTTACGCCGTATATTGTAAGTTTTTGTATTCAAACCATTGAAAAGCATTAAAAACTGGCTCCTCCACTATGATTATAAAGACTAATTTTAGAGCAAGTTTGACAACATTGACAGATGTATTGCAATATCTAACTATTCAATTACACAACTTTCATCAAACTAGAACCGAATGTATTAGATCATATTGATCATTTGTTTAGAACTATTTGCTGGAGCATACTTGACCGCTTTTCGGGCGCCTCCACCTCTGCGCAACGTTTCTCCTGAGGCCATTTAGCGGAACAGGAACACATATCGACATCGCATGCAACTTTATGGCTGCAATAACAACAGTTTTACATGAAACCGGCGCCGAGTTCCATTGAATTTGTTGGTTTTAGCTAAACCAGACTCGACAGCTTTGAACTGCCGGCTCCTCCACGGCTGCTGATAGTTGGACTATCAGGAAAAACGATCAAATTAGCACACAGTTGTCAAAAATATCCGTTTACCTTTAGGTGTGTAGTGCAACTAATACCAAATCAGATGTTAGTCCCCGCAAGATTGACCCCCGTGCCTCTCGGTTGGTACTTGGTACTAGGTTCGATTCGTGAATTGATGGTACAAATTATATCCAAATGACCCCTCCTTTTCAAATAAGTGCATGATGTTTTTGCATTTTCCACTTACCTAATACTTTACGCAAATATTTGCAAAATAATTTCGTGTATAGTTTAGAAAAATATGATTTTAATACACCGCTAGCAGAAAAGCCTGCATAGTTTAAAAACTGTACTGCACTGACTGATTTATAAAGGAAAATAAATACTAAGCGTGAGCAATTGAGAATCTTTATGAAAAAATCTTTGCAATTTCAGATAAGAAATAAATAAAAATGCTTTTCACATCCCCTTTACTACTTGCTCAGGAAAAATGAAACTAAATTCGCCAGTGGAAAGAAGAATTAGTGTCCAGAAATGCCAAATCAAGTTTTATCGGGTTCAAATAATAAGAAAATGCACTGACACTGCCATATAACTTTGGTTTCGCCAAGCTTTCCCGGGTTTTTAATTCCATTCCTTTCCAATTTCCCGCCAGTTTCCCCCGAGGTCCTTCACCGCACCAAGCTGATCTTCACGTTCCTCTCTGTGGAGCACAACGCCCTGCTCTACAGCGGAGCAGTCACACACAACGCCTCTTTCCTGCTGCCGTGGATGATAGCAGCCGGTAAAAACTTCGGAACCAACCCCGCGCCTCCTGTCGTAGAATCCTTCTCTCAGATAGCAGTGTCAGTGACACGATGTTATCAACATTGGCTATACCACCAATCAGATACTTTAGATGCGCATGTTCGCGACTCGCCATACAGTCTCTGCTCCAGAGAGCCAATGTTCTTGACATCGTGTCACTGACATTGTTGGCTTTGAACGCAGCTTCCCACGATCAACCTGGACCCTGTCATCCTCTTGGTGCTTTTTAACAGCAGTATAGGCAACAAATCTGCAGCTCCAGGGCAAACTTATTGATGAGCGTAGCGAGCGATGCGAAATCTTCAATTTCGCTATTGCTAAAAAAAGCTCTTGTGTGTGTTTGTTTGTTTGTTTGTTTGTTTGTTTGTTTGTATGTGTGTTTGTGTGCGCTCTACAGGCCAAACGCCTGCCTCGATTGCGATGAAATTTACAGGGTGTCTACTTTTGTTCTCAACTTAGGCCCCCAGCGTTTTTCAAGAAAATCCTCCATACCTCTTCCCTTCAAAGCAGAAAATATAGCAATATTCGACTCTTGGGAAAGTTTGGAAATGTACGGAAATGTATCTAAAAGTACGTATTTTTCCAAAGTTTCCCAATTTCGAATATTGCTCTTCGAAACCATCGAAACCACAACGAAACATCAAACCAGCTTTGTTGACTTCACATGTGTCCAAGGCAATGATTTGACAGATATCAGAAATTTGGTCAATTTTGTACTTGCAAGATTGAAAGAAAATCCGCGGCAGAAATACATTTCCAGTCTACTAAAAACCCTTATGCATGAGTTACATTGATGTATTTAGGTGCACATTCCTCAATGAACTCAAAATTAGCATATTTGCGCTATCTGACAGCTAGGAGAGAAACAGGAAAGTCAGAGTAGTCTACATTTCCCAGTGATCAGGATTTTCGAGAAGGCTTGGTCTGGCTTGGTGCTCCATGGTTTTCATAGGAATCTGCCTGCACCTTTATATCCGCAGTAAAAACCGCTACCTACGCTCATCTTCAGCGCAACACAGATTGCGTTCGCGAAACCCTTGTATCGTACAGGCTAGGCTGGCCAGGTAAACATACCTGACGCTTTCGAGCCCGTGGGCTGTCCCCGTCGTATTCTTAATATCAGTGTGTATTGCCTTCGATCATTAATAGCCGTTAATGATTATTAATGATTAATGATCTTATAATTATTAAGCTATTAATGATCGAAGGTATTGCGAAACCGTCTCGTTCTCGGTCTCTCAGAGCGTTTCGGGCTCCGACGGGCTCGGACGGGCCCAGCCCACGGGCCCTAAAGCGTGGAAAAAGCGTAGTGTATACTGGCTTTAGCTAAATCATTCACCGACGACCATTACCGTATTGGAGCTTATTTCCAAGTCCCAACCATTGCGTCGTTAAACACCGCTTATTCTAGAATGCAAATCAATGCTGCAAAAGGTTAAAAAATTATATGAAACACAAAAGACTCAACAGACATGGTTATCAAACTTTTTGTGCTTTTATGGCAGCAGTGAGGTACCATAACTTCCCTCCGTTGGGTTACGGAAATTTCCTCAATTAAAGGATTATTTGTTTCCATGTGCATTTATGGAATTATCTTCATAATATACCACAGTTGCGATCACCTAGGTCTTAGACTCATCCTCCACTGAATTCTCCGCCCAAGACGCTTTCGTTTGCAGGAGGCGTTATCCTGTTCGGGTCCTTTTTGGTCCTGGCGAGGATCTGGAAGGAAGGGGTCCATGTGGCCAGTCGCGAGTTGTTGTCTACGACCGTCTTCCTGGTCAAAGCTGGTCACGTGTTCTGGTACTACGCACTAATCACGGGATGGGCATGACAACAAATGATGTCTGATGAACAATTATACCTATATCTACGTTCGTGGTCGAAATCGTGCAGATTTTTATGTTTCATTGTACGTTTCTTGATGATTATTGATTAGATATTAAATCGTGTGCTCTGATCTTTTAAGAGTATTAATATGGATAAAGATTCGAATATTTTGTTGTTTGTGCTGGTTGTCCTCACTGCGGTACGTTCTTGAATCATTCATTGGGGTTACTTTTCGGTGGTTTTTACGTTCGTTGACTGAATTCGGATTCGTTCTCTCCAATAGAATTGGGTCGCGCAGTATGTATGAAACTGTATTTATGAAAAGTATTTTACTTGTTTTGAGAGCCATCCATTCGTGGATGAGTGAAAGCAATTCAATAGTTTATGTGAGACATGGTCATTTAGAGGTCGAAAATTAAAGCGTTGAAGGTACAGGGAACCTTTTGGCATATGAATATTTAAAAAATATTTTTTTACTGACAAACTATCAGTGACAGCTTTAAACAATATAGCTAATGCACTAGGAAATTCAAAAGGCTTTCAAGTCAAAATTTGTTTTATGATTAGGCTTGATGAAAATTTAGAAAAAAAATAAATATACAAGCCTGCGGGAACTTTATCCATTAATAAATTCGACTGTAGGATGCATTTCAAATATATATTGAACCGGGGCAGACCGACAGCAGGAAATGGTAGATTGCTCTGGTTATCCAAAAGTCTGGTACCTATAATTTTGGTATGCGATTATAACCGAAATAACTGTAAATACTTACAAGAGCTTTTATCGTAGTCCACGTTCCGAGCTTTTTAAAAATGTCTAGTCCCATCCAGCTTTTGTGTATCTTTGAGTGGAATCGACTACACTAGCCGTAATTCGACAGTACGTTTTGTCGTCTTGCCTCCAACAGGTAACAAACTGCAGGTCAAAGGCATTCTCGATCGATGCCTTCTGGAATATACAATCAAGGTGGCCTAAAAATGTGTACCGTTGATGACTTTTGACTTTGGCCATTTACTTGAAGTCAGTAGCTGTGTTCGATTTCGTTTTCTTGCAGCAACTTGCAGCAGCTTGCAGTACTGCAAAAAATTGGGAGGGGCCAAGTTACAGTACTGCTAAACGAACGCAACCAAACAGCTGCAGTCTGAAAAACGGCGGGATATTTGTTTCAGTTCAGTTTCAGTTTATTTTGTCTTTATCTTGTAATTACATGATTTTTGACATTTTCTTATGATTAACAATAACTAACAAATAGTAAAATAATAGTAGGTAGTTCTATACCGTGTTAATATTGTAGTAATTAATAATAGTAGAAAGGTAACAGTAGTAGAATATATTTATATTAATTGTAGGTTACGTTAGACGGTTAGGTTACACCTTAACAGTTAACAAGCAACTGCAAGTATGGATCTCCTGGAAATGTTAGTTGATTCCGACTCGAGCGGCGAAAGTGATGAGGACAGTGAAGACGAAGACGTCTATGAAATGTTCTTTGCGATACTGGACATCATACCCGCAAAAGAGTGCCGGCATTCTGTCACAAACTTCTGTGAAATCACAACCGCTTCCTTCACAGAGAGGGAATACATCTCACATCTGCGGCTTGGCCGCGATATTGCTGAAGGGTTAAGCGACAAGTTTGCAGCGTCAGATTATTTCGCACTTCTTAGCAATGGTAAGCGACCTCCTTCGCTAACTTTTTTACTTCGGTTCGTGCAAACAAGACATCAACCATACAGTATATATCTACTTAATTATCCTCATTTTACAGAGCACGGAAGAAAGCCAGTCACCGCAATGAAACACATTGAAACTTTTTTGTGGTTTGTTGGCCATGAGGCGGCATCGTACAGAGATGTCGCGAACAGATTCGACATGAGTCTTAGCACCCTCTTCGACATAATAACACGGGTTAGCAAATTTCTATGCTCTCTCGGTCTCATCAGATGGCCAAGCCAGGCAGAAATGGAGGAAACTAAAGATTTCTTTTACCAGAGAAAAGGTTTTCCTGGCATTGTTGGTAAGTAAAATATTAATCGTACTTGTGCTAGGTAGGCCATGTCCATAGATCTAGTTACAGTTGTTCAAAATACTATTTTTTATCCGCAGGACTTATTGACGGTACCCATATAAAAATTGATAGGCCAAGAGTAGACCCTGACAGCTATTACAACCGAAAGGAGTACTTTTCTATTCAGGCACAGTTGGTTTGCAACGAAAAATATAAGATCATTGACGCTTTTGTGGGGTACCCAGGATCTGCTCATGATGCAAGGATTTTTAAAAATTCAGACCTATACCCCAGGTTGACTGAACTGTGTGAAGGTAAGTAAGCCAAAGTTGTGAATTTTTTCCAATAACAGCTAGATATATTGGTAATTGGGTACCTAGATGCATGTGCAATATCACATGTTGATTTCTTTCAGGTGGTTCCATACTGGGGGACAGTGCATATCCCTGTCTGCCTGCGTGTTTGTCACCGTACAGGAACAACGGACATTTGACGGCACGCCAAAAAAATTTTAACTATGTCCATTCGTCGTGCAGGATACGCATTGAGCATGTGAATGGGCAGGTAAAACAGAGATTTCGTCAGCTCTACAACTTAAAACTACGCTCCATTCCAAGAATTTGTGAGGTCATAATGGCATGTTTTGCCTTGCATAACATTGCAAATGCTGATGACCTTGCGATTTTTGTAACGGAAGAGCCACTAAGGGATGCCATGGCACAACACCAACCTGAGCCCCTGCAGGCGAATGAAAAAGAATTAGGGAAGACACGGAGAGACGAAATCGCGACACTTCTCTATGACAATTAAGGTATACTTATATTGTATTTGCAGTTTCTAGCAAAAACATGCCTACATTCACAACCCAAGTATTAGCCTCAGTACAAGTAATCTCTACCCCGTAGTAATCTCTGCCCGTAACCTTGCAATAGGACCTTCAAGGTTGTGTTATATTGGGAACACAAAATAGTTGACCTTATAAATTGTACTAGTCGTAATACAAAATTAATTTGATATAATTACTACCTGAGAAAATAGAATATGTCATATAATGAATCACACTTGATTATTCAAGCAGCATTATCTCGGAACACAAAACAGGAACTTTACCAACATTTTTCTTAATGTGAAATAGAGTAATACTTGGCCAACACCAACTGTGCAAGAAGGTACTGCAAGTAGGTACATTGTGATACAAGTACAACCACAAGAATTATCTTTGGTAAAAACTACAAGAATTATCTTTGGTAAAAACTCTAGTATTGATATATCCGGATCCCTATGTTATAAAAAAACAAAAAACGAATTACAAATTAAAAGGCAATATATTATATTCATAGCCTATAATTAGTGATGAGCATCGAAACTTTCAGAAACTTTTCACTACCTACCTAGTAGGCATATTTCCTACATTTATTAAACTTTACATTAAACTCGAACCTTTATTCTCAACTGCGATGCGTTTGTTGATGCCCTGCGTTTTTCAAGGAAATCCTCTCCCCATAATAATCTCCTAAATTAATAATCGCAGTCACCCAACAGGTTACTTTTTTGATAATTCTTGGCAGTACTTTTCCAGAAGATCCATCTTCCGCTGCTTCATGCGATTGCTGACTGCTAAAGCTTCCATTTTTTCCTGATGCTCTTTAGCCCTGGCTTCATTGCGAATGCGAAAATCAGACCTGAGATTATCGAGCACCTGGGCCACCGAGTGCTCCCTCTTCCTGGTACCAGGCTTGGACGGTGTCTCACTCGCAGGAGAGCCTGCACGATCGGAAGGGGTGGAGCCGGAACAGCTGGCTTGATTAGCTGGCACAGACTGAGGTGGACTGAGCTTTTCCGGTGGATCATCAGCATCTTCACTGAAGGCCTCCGGAGATATTCTGTGGACAGATTAATATATAGTATTTAATTAAACCAAATTAAAATTTAGTTCCATACTTAACAAACATGAGAAGCATGGTTGATTGTGATTGGTGAAAACATAGCAATTCTAAAAGTGTTATAATATTGTAGAATTGTGCTCTTGTAACATATTTTTATTCACATTTTCCAACTATTTTTAGTGCAATCTTGCCGTTTTTAATATAAGAATGTCAATATCAAGTATCAATTCTGAAGAAGAATGAACTGCTAGACCCTCAATGTTTTATTTTTAGGCCTTTGGCTTTACAACAAATACCGCTCATCCCTGAACGCGGAATGCTTTGGTAAAGCCTTTTGTTAGTCACAGTTCCTGATCTGCCTGATTGTGAAAATAAATTTTGAATGCAATTGAACTCACTGCACACTCTCCACCACTCCCACCTTCACCAGCAATTGTGCTCGTGAGGTACTTCCACTATGGCTGTTTATGGTGCATTCTGGTATGATTGACCTCTTCTTCCCAAATATCTCTTGAAGTTCTCTGTTGAATACACAAAATGAAATATTATAATAAAAATAACTAAAATGATTGTCGCTAATTGAAGCAACGTTTTGCCTTATATCATAGATGTAGGTAGTACCTAGGTATCAACTATATAATAATGAAAATAGTGTACTAGTCTAAACATGATAGTGGCTTAGATTAATAAGATAGTGGTGTAGCTAGGTAGGTACTAGGCTAGATATTGTAATTAGGAATGGTATCTTACTTCTCAAAAGGAATTTCGATGCGGCCCCGGCCAGTTTTTTTAGAATTCTCGGTCTTTGTCTTCCAGGCCCTCTCCAAACTTTCCTTCTTTGATTTAAGTTGCTTTGCTGTGATAGCATAACCTTTTGAGGCAAAGCTTGGGACCATTAGTACCCACATCTCATCAAGTGTCATCGTAGTTTTCGATTGCTGAATTTTTAGAAATTTTGGATACTCGGCAATCAGCAGCCTCGTGGCCTCGTCAGGCCAAAGGTTTTTTTTCTTAATCACCAGCTCAGGCTCAAGCTCAAGCTCCGGCTCCAGCTCTGGCTCCTTCTCTATCTGCGACAGATCGAGGCAAGCGAGCATCCCGCCCCCCAGGTCCACCTCGAGCGATTTAACTTTTCCGATATGGGCCACCAAATCTGATTGATGTATCCTGATAAGTTCACCTTCTAAAATTTCAAATAAAATGATTAGCCAACTGAAACAGTTAAGTTTTATTATTAATCTACGGTTTAATCATGCTCAATCAAAGTTAGGTTATGGATGTTGTTTGATTTCATTGCGTTATGGTAGCAAAGTTACGAGAAAGTAAAATGTAAATATAATATAAATGCAGTAAATTTATAATAGGTGTTTGTTTTATGTATAACTTACCTCCATTATGAAACAAATAACATTCTTCTGATATCACCGGCTTATCCGCGTCCAACACAACAAACCACATTGCCGCCATTTTCATATACCTACTGCGAGAGGTTACTGCAATCCACAGTGTACTCCGAGGTCCAGCAGCCATTCAGTACTGCGAGCTGCTGCAAGCTACTGCGAGCGAGAAATCGAACAGCATTGCAGTAACTGCAAAGTGAAACCGAACAGCAAATAACGCCGCAGTAAGCTGCAGTAGCTCGCAGTAGACAAACCGAACACAGCTATTGATTATGAATGAGAAGCAATTAAAGTCCCTCACTCATAACTTAAAGTCCATGAAAAAATCTCAAAATCTATCGGTTTTAGTTGGAAATTTAACGCCGCAACCAACGGTGTAATAATATTGGGGGGTCACCGACCTAATTACAGAGATATTAGGGTTTGAAAACTCGAAATTTAACATAGGCGGCATAGGAAATCAGGGCTAAACTTCCTATACCCCTTTCGTGAATTGGCCCCCAGGGTAGCTCCAAATATTACCATATAGCATTTAAACAAATTTCTATAAACAATTGAAAGATAATTCTCTGCGGATACTCTCGGCAAAAGAAAAACTGGGGTCACCGATCTCACTTTCAAGATAACGGCATAACAAAATTCCGAGGGTGACGTTTTAAGCGCTGTTTTGCAATTTTGTTCATGAAAGTGTTGCTGTACTCTTTAATTAAAGACACAAAAACAACGTTAGCTATGATTTAAATCGATGTTATCATATTTAATTAAACAATTTTTTCCAATCGCGCACACTTTTTCGCACATAGTTATTTTGAAAAATTGGTGTTGCCACGGATACTGAGACCCAACGTAAGAGAGACTTAAATAAATATCAGTTATTACCCAATAATTCAAATAATAACCCTTTCTTTGTTTGTAGAATTTAATATGGGTCGTTTATTATCAGGAAAAATATATAATTATACACTATTTCAAAATGCAACTTTATATAACACCGTCTTTGCACAAAAATCAGCGTCTCCACTTCGTAATACACAATTTCCAAGATGATTTTTCTCCGAAATGCGAAAGTCACACTTTTTGAAATCACGGCTTCGACATGTCTTCACTCCCCATCGCCACCGCTCGAAGATCTATTCTTTCTGAGCATCATCAGCGCGTCGAAAATCAGCGCAACGGCGGCGACGCCGTAGCAAAGCGCAGTGAAAATCTTGAGCACCCACTCAGCGCTTGAATTCTCTTTCGACTGGTACCTGTCGTCTTTTAACGAATCGTTATTCTGTTCGTAATACCATCTGTCGTTGTAACTGTGGTACGAGGTAATGCGGCTCAGCATTACGAGGACGACTGCCAGACTGCAATAGCATCCCCAGGCGATGTCGCATGCGGCCTCCTGCAAGGTCATGGAACCACTGATCTCTTTAGAGGCTTACGAAAACCTACTCCGGCCGCTCTCCAGCGTTCGGAAACCTGCTCGGAGTGACCCGATCGACGCTATTTTGCTTCCGAAAACCCAGTCTGGAGCGATCAGAGCGCTCAACTCGCGTACCATCTTTCAGCCTGGTGCGCGAGT
This sequence comes from Nemoura dubitans, assembly GCA_921293005.1. Classification (NCBI taxonomy): domain Eukaryota; kingdom Metazoa; phylum Arthropoda; class Insecta; order Plecoptera; family Nemouridae; genus Nemoura; species Nemoura dubitans. Next base: position 30,761,218 of record OV121077.1, on the reverse strand, counting down.
TCTGTTTGTACGAAAGGGCGGGTAATTTTAGACCGTTCAACCTATACATTAACGTTTTTTCGCATTTTTGTAATGCAAATATTGCAACATTTTATCTGTGCAGGAGAGAAACTGCACGAGCAAGAGAATTTTCACTGGTCTGATCAATTGCCAATAAAGTTCAGCTAGTTCGTTGTCGGCCATTTTCGAATTTCCGCGGTCGACTGTAAAGTTTGCGTTCGAAAACGTCCGCAGCTCGGAGAGCTCTGACCACGTGACAGATCGCTCGGTCGAGTAGGTTTCCGTAAGCCTCTAGTATAAACTCTATAAGTAAAAAAATTTCTTCTGGATGTTTCCTTATTAAGAGAATAATGCAAATCTGTGATTTTGATACTGCTAAACTTGTCTATTATTCATATATTCATTCAAGACTTCTGTATGGTATCCTACTCTGGGGACATTCTCGTCATACCAAACGATTATTTATAATTCAGAAAAGAGCAATTAGATATTTAGCTCTAGCAAATAGCAATCCTTGCACACCAGACATGTTCTTTAAAGACTCTTGCAGGCCCTACTTTAACAAGTACAAAATATTGACATTGCCTTGTCTGTATATATTTAATATGATTTGTTTAACTTCAGAAAATATTTATGTTCATAATGATAGTCAACATAATTATAATACTAGGAATGGGCATTTATTGAAAGTCGATAGTCATAAATCAAATTATATTGAAAAAATCCATTCCTAGTTGGAATAAAGTTTTACAATAAAGCATTGACTATTGGAAAGGTTAAACATTGTGTAAATTATGTAAATAAGTTAAAAACAACCATAAAGACCTTTTTAATTGAGAATGTGTTTTATTCTATTAATGAATTTTTAGTTTTTAAGTGACTGACATGTCTAATACCATTGTATAGTCAATTGCGATAAATAAAATTATTATTATTATAATTATTATTATTATTATTAAATAGCCTGGATGGAGCAGTATCCAGAGCAGCTTAAAATTGATGTCAGATGACAGCAAGTAGTCAGCAAGTATAGTCATTGTTTGCAACAGGTAGGGGGACCCCAACATCTGTGGACTCCCTATGATTTCAATGCTAATTTGAGAGTTTTTAAAACGTGTTTTCAGCGATAATGCTGCATGAAAGGTGCAGGAACTGACACTAAAATAATGCCCGGTTTTATTAAATTTGATTTTGGGAGGCAGTACTGCTCTAAATTCTCCGCTTTGTGAATTTTTCTTTAGTTCATTGGAGCCTGTTTTCGGCATTGACTTTGCACACTGTTTCACAGCGTGTACATAATTTGCTATTCACGCGCATATTTCGAGACTAAACATCAAGCAGGGACCATAAATACAAATAAAAAGCCTCTCTGAATGCTACACACTTCAATTTGATGTAAATATCTGATTAAAAGCTACGAAAATGGTTAGTATCACTATAATTTGCATGGAATCTTATGGGGAGACTCAAAATTTGGGACTCCTAATCGTTGATTGTTGCTATCCAGGGTATTTGAGATCAGTGCATGGAACTCTTATTGGTGCAGGCTTTTGAAGCAAGGAGTCAATTTGAACGATCACAAACAGTTTGACTTCGTTCATTTCTATAGCGGGGATATGCAACTTATGTCGCACCCTCAGGCAAAAGGATGTCGCCGTACAGCGTTCAAGTAGGCAAAACCCAAGCCTTGCCATGCTGTAATCACGCTCTCAGATCAACACTCAATGTGATTGTGATGAAGATTATGTCGTTATGTATTGTTATTTGAAAGCTGAAATTTATACTAGTGGCTTCGAAATAAGTAAATTGAATTTTATAAGTTGCGAAATACTTCACTATGTTCGTTTGTATTCTTCTCGATTCACGCAGCAAGCGCGTCTACTCCAATATAAGAGCTGGCTTTTTCATATAATAGTTGCCTATCCCGTACCGCGGCAGTGTTCGAAGCATCGTTAACATCGTTAACGTTAACATTTTCGTTAACATTTTTAATGGTCTGTTCAATGCTGTTAGCCCTAGAAAATATTTGAGTATTTTATGCTTGTGCTTTGCTAACGCAACCAGGTAGTGCTGCGTTGATGATGAGCGAAGCTGTTTGCAGCGGAAAAATTTGACAAAGGCATAACATGGTAAACAGTTGCTGTACCTAGTTGTGAAGTAACTATTTCTTCGAGAATTGGCTTTAGGCATATTTATATACTTTTAAGTTTTAAGTTTTAATATATCTGCCTTTTGCTGCTTGACTCAACCCTAAAATTACGATTAACGTTGAGGATGCAAATGTAAACACATGCTGCTGGAAGAGCCAAAGGCTTCAACATTCTCTGGCTGTCGCATTGTTCCGCTAAATGGTTGAATGGTCTGAGCATTGAATGATTGACAGCTCACAGTCTGGAGTCTACAGGCAATTATTTCGGTCTTATCGTGAACAATACTTGCTATCCTTGATTACATCCTCTTTTCGTCTTACCAATAGCGGCGAGGCTGGCTTCTGGAGTCTACAGACAATTCTTTCGGTCTTAAGAGCGTTGAAAACGATTGGATTCACAAGCCACGCTGCGTGGCCAGGGGTCGGTGCAGAGGTTCACGCGGGAACTTCCTACACCAACAATTATTAATGTACAAATCTGGAAAAAAAACCATTGACCGAGAAAGAATCAATTGATGTCGGATGGTAGTTTTTAATACAAGTGATGGTAAACTTTTTCCATACGAGCTACGTAAAAAAACCGTAAAAATTGTATTTTAGGCACTTTTTGAAAATGCACACCTCTGTCATTTTTTAGAGCATGATTGATGAGCGTAGCGAGCGACGCGAGCGAAGCGAAATCATCAATTTCACTACTGCTAAAAAAAACACTTGGTGTGTGTTTGTTTTTTTGTTTTTTTGTTTTTTTTTGTATGTGTTTGCGCGCGCTCTACAGGCCAAACGCCTGCTTCGAGTGGGATGAAATTTTCAGGGTGTCTCCTTTTGTTCTCAACTTAGACCCCCTGCGTTTTTCAAGAAAATCATCCACACCCTTCACTTTCAGAGCAGAAAAAAGAGCAAAATTCGACAATTGGGCATGTTTGGAAAAGTACGGAAATTTATTTAAAAGTGCGTATTTTTTTCAAATGTTTCCAATTTCGATTTGCCTTTAGAAACCATCGAAACCAAATCGAAACATCACACCAGATTTTTCCCAATAAGAACCATTGGGCATAAGTTACATCTATGTATTAACATGCACAATGCTCAATGTTCTCAAAATGATCATATTTCCGCTACCCGACAGCTCGGACAGAAACAAAAAAAAGGTCAGAATCGTTTACATTTTCAAGTGATCAGAAATTTTGAGAAAGCGATGGTCCGGCTTGCTGCTCCATGATTTTCATATGCTTTTTGTCGCAACCTTTTTTTGCGCTATATACAAACCGCTACGCTCATCTTCAACGCAACACAAATTGCGTTCGCCCTAGTATCCTTACACACCATCCGTCATCCAACAACCCTTCAACTCCAAATGTATTTTTTTCCAAAACTCTGTGTTAGTATTTGTGGCCAGGAGAAGTTCCCGCGTGAACCTCCGCGTACGACGAAAACACAAGCGTTTCGTTTCCTCTTAACGTGAACAATACTTGCTGTCCTTGATTACATCCTCTTTTCGTCTTACCAGTGGCGGCGAGGCTGGCTTCTGGAGTCTATACAGACAATTCTTTCGGTCTTAACGTGAACAATACTTGCTGTCCTTGATTACATCCTCTTTCAGTCTTACCAGTGGCGGCGAGGCTGGCTTCTGGAGTCTATACAGACAATTCTTTCGGTCTTAACGTGAACAATACTTGCTGTCCTTGATTACGTCCTCTTTTCGTCTTACCAGTGGCGGCGAGGCTGCTATGCTAGCTATGCGCAGCACCAGCAGTAGGGTGTACACAGGGATGGCTGCCGACGCCGCCAAGTGCAGGAAATTCCGCACGCCGTGGCCATGGTCATCCAAGTAAAAAGATTTCTTTGTCACGAGGATGCAAGCGACGATCAAGCAAAACTGGAAAATTATTAGCGATCTGGACCGACGAAAGCGAACAAACTGAAAGTATAAGTGATCATCCCTTTGCGGTGACTAGCATCACCCATGAAATGCTTCCATATGTTCTATCTTACGGACTACGGGCCAAATTTTATTTACGTAGGAACCCCGGCAGTTGTAGGGCCATACGTGACGGAAAATGTGTATAGCGGTGATGGGCAGAGGGAGTGAATCAGAAGTGTAACTACTATAGTGTTTCCATTGACATCCTGGAAAACGTTTTAGCAATGGTAGTAGAGAGGTATACCAGGAATCTTACTTGCCAAAAGAAACTAAACATGCTTGAAATATTGGGAACGGCCTGAAATTACTTCGAGTTAAAAAAGGTTCCAGAATTTAGGTACGATGCAAAAGAAATAACTTTCCGACTTACAAGAGCTATGACCTTAGTCCATGTTCCGAGCTTTTTAAAAGTGTTTAGGCCCATCCTGCTTATGGGTTACTTTAGGGAAATCGACTACTGGATCGAGGTTATACGATGTTCGTTTACTCGTCTTGTCGGTCTTCAGCTGAACTTCCATTCTAATTCACTGCCATCTATGAAAAAATAATAGACCGACCGTAAACCTCACTCCAGAGTTGATTAATTTAAAGCTTCGATTACGAAACTTCTGTGATTTGGCTGTAGTGATCGAAGCGCGAAGTTTGAAGCATGTAACATAGTAACTAGGCTTCGCGAACGCAATTTGTGTTGCGTTGAAGATGAGCGTTGCAGTTTATACTGCGGATCAACTGCGGATACGAAAACCACGGTGCACCATGCCAGATCATTGCCTTATCGAAAATTCCGATCACTTGAAAATTTAGACGATTCTGACGTTCCTTTGTTTCTCTCCGGGCTGTCAGATAGCGAAAACATACAGATTATGAACTCGTTGAGTTATGATAACGTAAATAAATATGACATAACATATGCCAGAGGGTTCTTATTAGATTAGAGATACATTTATGTCGCGGATTTACTTTCAATTACTTTCATAAACGAAATTGACGAAACTTCCAAATCTATGCCTTGGTCAAATTGAAGTCAACAAAGCAGGTAACGAAGGAAACCGAACTCCTATTGAATCAGGCGTCAATTCACGAAAAAGCTCTCCATAAATGCGAATAAAAACCAATCGGAAAGTCATACCGTCCTCATATTTTTAGGCATGATAAATATCTATAAGGTCGACATGTTTTATAAGTTTTGGTGAAGATGTTTTTAAAACTTTGACATCTACAGAGATTCAAAATTTTGAAAAAATAAAAAAATGTCTTAAAAATTGATTTATTGAAAAAGTTATAAACCGATATTTTCCAAAATCGTAGAGAATCTAAGTTAAAAACAAATGTAGGTCCTCTGAAATTTTCATCCAAATCGGTTCGGGCGTACGTCACGCACGAACACAAAAAAAACACTCGAATTACTTTTGGGGGGTGGAGGGGGGAGGGGTGAAATTGAAGATTTCGCTCCGCTCGCTCCGCTCATAAATTGAAGCTAATGTCCAATGGACTTAGTACAGAAACATAAACCTTTACTGATAAAAGCTGCCATAAGTCACAGAAAATAGCCAGAAAGTAATATGTCTGGATACAAGGAGGGAATACAGAAATGCGAACGGGACTCAGGAGAAAGCATTTATCGGAGTCAAAATATTGAAAGGATCAACAATTGATTCCAAGAATCGTACAAGACAATAAAATATTATTATTTTCACTATAAAAAAAAATACAACGAACTCTCAAAAACATTACATGTCAATGTAACGTATTAATGTTATATCAAATTTCCACCTTACTGTCTTTGGTTATTTTATTTCGGATCGACGTATTGTTTCTTCTATGCAATGCTCCAATGCGAGCCGCAGTGGAATCGGCGTGTTGCCACATTTAGAGTTCATTTGTTCATGAGAAGGAAGACGGAGTCGGCGTGTTACCACGTTTAGAGGTCATTTGTTCATGAGAAGGAAGACGGAGTCGGCGTGTTACCACGTTTAGAGGTCATTTGTTCATGAGAAGGAAGACGGAGTCGGCGTGTTACCACGTTTAGAGGTCATTTGTTCATGAGAAGGAAGACGGAGTCGGCGTGTTTCCACGTTTAGAGTTCATTTGTTCATGAGAAGGAAGACGGAGTCGGCTATCAAGGCGGCTCCGGCGACGCCGAAGAAGACTGTAGCTCCAAGAAATTGAGCTACCTTTTTGTTGTCACAAAAGATGGCCATCAAGGCAGATAAGAAGCTGAAGACACCCCAGAGAATGTCGAATGCAACCTCCTGTAACAAGATGCGAACATTTGCTCATGCCGGGTCAGTTGCAATGCAAAATAACCTAATTTATGCAACAGCTGGAGCTGATGTTAAAAAGTTAATTTTAAGAGGTAAGATCAAGAGGTAAAAATTTCAACATTTAAATTCACAGGTTGTTTGTGTATAATAAAGGACAGGGACAGGTTAATTTCTTGGCTGCTATGGGGTAGACCCCATATCTGGGGTATATATGGGGGGGTTCTTTATAATAATAATTATTATTGTTATTATATAATAATAATTATTATTATCGTTTATTGTAAATGGATTGGAATTTTTAAAGACGACCTAGAGGAGAGAGGTATCGATTGGAAAGAAGTGGAAAAAAGGAATTGTGGAACGAGAAGAAGTTGTGGGGGATGACCATTGAAAAATGCGAGGAAGAATTCGGAAGAAACAAGTGGAAATGGGGAATGAAGGAAGAGACAAGAATATCAGTCGTGGCTGGCCGGCTTTAATATATTATTGTATCGGGCCTAGATTAAAAAATCTGTACCTACCTCCTCACTCGAAATAATAGAAAATGGAACTGACATACTCAAGAAAGTAACGCCTTAACCATCCATAAAGTTTGACTCCTTGACTATTGATTTTACTCTGTGAACTTTATAATATCAAGAACCCCTATTTGTGGAACATGTTAATTCTTCGAAAACTGCTCAGAGTACGGTGAAATTAAGATATCCCAGGATAAAATCAGTTATCAGTTAATCAATTGACCAATTAGTCACCTTTATTACTCATTTTAAAATGTTAAAAAATATTATTTGAAATCACTGATTGGTTATGCATTATAATGCAATTTCTATTTTTCATTCAAACTGACAATTCATATGTACATGTAAGGGTAAAATCCTCCAACTATTCAGCCTATTTATCGCTGCTGCCTTGTTTCTAGTTGTTAAAAGCCTACCACCCCTCCCCGAATTAAGAACTTTTCACCTTTCTTATGATTGCTTGGGCAAAGTTACTTTTCTAAGCATACCAGGATTCGATGGATGTTGGGTAGCGACGCTGAATAAATGTACAGGTATAATGTGAGTCCTCCTGTTTGCTCTACCACCTGAGCTATTCTGGCACATATCAAAACATATTTTCTATCGCTATTGGAATACCTGCTCATAGTCATACCTGCTCTTTGCCTGCCTGCTTGTTTAACAAACGGAGTATTATCAGGAGGGCCACAATTGTGAACGCACCCGTTGCTGTGATCACCATGAAGTGTTCCATGTGGTACTCGTGGTCGAACGGGTAATTGTTGTTGGCGATCATGATGCATGAACACCACAAGAACACCTGCAAGACAGAAGAGTTCGAAAATACCTTCCTACATTCGAGTCCAACAAGAGATGACTAGTTTATACCCGGCTTTCCCCTCAAATATTTCCTCCCAGCACGAATCCAGAAGTCCGAGAGTTAGCTGACAAGAAAACTTGGTTGAAGATCTGATAACGAATGCCCTAACAACCTGTTGAGCTGGCTGATGAGTGATAACCCGTATTCTTTGGTTGGACCCGACTTTATATAGGGTTTTATTTTATTTCGCACACAGGTTTAAATGCACGCTGTGTTTGGACATGCTGGCGGAAATTCTTACGCGTCGTTCGTTTTAAATCTTAGAATATCAAGCCACTACTGGTCGCACTAACATTCATGGGCAGATCTTGCAGACTTTTGTAGCATCCTGCAGAATCGTGACTCAAGATTTCGCAGATCGTATATGATTCTGCCATTTATCTGGTTCTTGAAAGGTGAAAATCCGGCTAACTGTTAATAGATACCGTGGATGGTTCTAACCCAAAAACTAGATTTCGAAAATATGAGTTGTACACACACACTTTTAAGTGAGCCCTATTTTCTGTACTTTGAATGACATTTGCATCACACTTTATTAAGTTTTGAAAAAGCTCGACTCTATATCGGGCTGTCCTTTCATAAAGTGACTATAATGCAAATTTTGCGCAAAAAGCCCAGGGGAGTCAAAAATTCAATGCTCGGAAGAATCGAAAGACATACTTACCAATGCGACTACTTTTAAAAGCGTTGTAGGTTGGCTGCAAGTTTCCAGGTTTAGACCCATCTTAACTAAATTAGAGTCGATGCAATAAAACTAGTTCATCGCAGAGCGTTCAAACAACGAGGAGAGAATATATTTTGTGATCGCTCGGGTTCAGTATTTTGCTTTTCCTTGACTAGCATATTTATTTTGACAGGATCAATATTTTATTTGCACAGCCTTGTTGACGAAAAGAAAGGTTAAAATTATTTTTCCTTGCGAGTGGTAGTAAATGTTTCAATGTATAGTTTAAATTTCTTCCCCAGAATGCATCCAAAATCAGAATCTCAACTCCTAGCCTAAGCTCGCTATAAGTGATGAGTCGTGCAAGTATTGAAATCAATTTCATTACCGACTTCTCGCATTCCAGTCATAAGAGAAATAAGGAAACTTTTTACTAAAAATACATTTGTGGCATCTCTTGCTGGATATCCCGTAAAAGCATCCCTGTACAACATCAATTCTGCCTATACCAGCTATCAAAGTATTATATCTTTGGAAGGGAGGCGAAGCTGGAAAATGTGCACCCGAACCGGGATACGAACCCGGGACCTCCTGCTTGCCAGCTTCGCCTCCCTTCCATCAATTGCACACTGGTATCTGCATAAACCAGTAGCCAGTGGATACAAGGAGGGAATACAGGAATGGATACAGGAATTTGTACATGGATACATGGCATTTATCGGAGTCAAAATTATGAAAGTATCATAACTTGATTCCAAAAATCGCACAGGACAACAAAATATTATTATTTTCACAATTTTTTGAAAAGAATACAACTAACTTCCAAAAACTATATCAGTGTTCCGTATATTGTGTACCGTAAATTATCACAGAGAGGCTACCCTTAAATTCCACTCCCATACTAAAACAGCTACGCGGAAAGCCCGCAATAACATTTTCGCCGGCAGTCAAGGGATAGAGCCACCGTTTGTTATTTCACCTGTAACCAGGTCTCTGTAACCTCCTATGGAACTTTGGGTCCTTTTTTAGAGCAGCTTCCCACAATGACCCATGTAAGGGGTATAACATTGTTATAATAGACTTTGGCCTGGCCTGGCCAGATGATGAACAGGGCGCCAACGCACCCCAGCGATTGCCGGCCAAACTACTAGCATCAAACTTTTGCCGTAGCCATTGCATAGGTATGGTAGAATGTCTGGATTTTATGTTATATCAAATTTCCACCCAACTGTCTTGGGTTATTTTATGACGTATCGACGCAAGTGGGATTGGCGAGTTGCCACGTTTAGAGTTCATTTGTTCATGAGAAGGAACACGGAATCGGCGTGTTGCCACGTTTAGAGTTCATTTGTTCATGAGAAGGAACACGGAATCAGCTATCAAGGCGGCTCCGGCGACGCCGAAGACGAAGCTGGCGACAAGAGTATCAGCTACCTTTCTGTTGTCATCACAAAAGATGACCATCGATGCAGATATGATGCAGAAGACACCCCAGAGAATGTCGAATGCAGCCTCCTGAAACAAGATGATGCGAACAGCTCATTTCGGGCCGGTTGTAATGCAAACATGACCTGTGGCCTGTGAGTCATGTCTGAGCCCATCATGCAACAGATGTTACGGAAGCTCACACGCCTCATGTATACTAGGGCTCCGCGAACGCAATTTGTGTTGCGTTGAAGATGAGCGTAGGTAGCGGTTTGTGTATAGCGGATTAAAAGGTGCAGGAAGCAGTCACAAGAAAACCATGGAGCACCAAACCTAACCATTGCCTTCTCGAAAATTCTAATCACTTGAAAATGTATACGGATTCTGACGTTCCTTTGTTTCTCTTCGAGGTCAACAAAGCTGGTAACCAAGGAAACGAAGGAAACCGGACTCGTATTGAATCAGCCGTCAAATCACGAAAAAAACACCACAAAAATGCTAATAAAAACCAATTGGAAAAACCTACCGAACTAAGATTTGCAGGCATGATAAATATGTATAAGGTCAACATGTTTAGAAGTTTTGGTGAAGTTATGTTCAGACTTTTGAAATTTACAGGGGTTCAAAATTCTGAAAAAATCGAAAAATTTCGTAAAAATTGATTTATAAAAAATTTACTGAACCGATCTTTTTCAAAAACGCAGGGGGTCTAAGTTGAGAACAGAGGTAGATACTCAAAAATTTTCATCCATGTCTGTTCAGGCGTTTGGTCTGTAGAGCGCGCACAAACACACACAAAAAAAAAAAAAAAAACACACACACACACACACACACACACACACACAAGCGGTGACTTTTTTCTGGGGTAAGTAAAATTGAAGATTTCGCTCCGGTCGCTACGCTCATCAACAAGCAGTAAAAGGTTAATTTATTGGCTGCTAGGGGGCAGAAACGCTCGTTATGGTGATACATAATTGATGAGCGTAGCGAGCGAAATCTTCAATTTCTACCCCCAAAAAAAAAAAGTCACTTGTGCATGTTATTTTTTTTTATTTTTTTTTTTTTTGTGTGTGTGTTTGTGCGCGCTCTACAGACCAAACGCCTGAACCGATTTGAATGAAAATTTCTGAGTACCTACCTTTGTTCTCAACTGAAACCCCCTGCGTTTTTGGAATAGATCGGTTCAGAATATTTTTAAGAAATCAATTTTTACGAAATTTTTTGATTTTTTCAAAATTTTGAATCTCTGTAAATTTAAAAGTTCTTAACATAACTTCACCAAATTTTCTAAACATGTTGACCTTATAAATATTTATCATGCCTGCAAATCTTAGGTCGGTAGGTCTCTCCAATTGGAGTTTTTTTTGCATTTATGTTGTGTTTTTTCGTGATTTTCGGTACTTTTTGACGCCTGAATCAATTTCCTTCGTCACCTTGGTGACCAAGCTTTGTTGACTTGAAGTTTGTCCAAGGCAATGATTTGACAGATATAGCAGAAATAAGTAATTCTCATAAATGGAAGTAATTGAAGTAAATTCGCAGTAGATATATACATATCCCTTATATTAAGAATCCACGGGCGTAATTCACATCTATGTATATATGTGCAAATTACTCAATTAGCTCAAAATAAGCACATTTTGGCTATCTGACAGGATTAGAGAGAAACAAAGGAAGGTCATAATCGTCTAAAATTTGGAGTGATCAGAGTTTTCGAGAGGGCAAAGGTCTGGCTTGGTGCTCCATGATGTTCATAGGCCTTCCTCCTCCACCTTTGTATCTGCTGTATACAAACCGCTACCTACGCTCATCTTCAACGCAACACAAATTGCGTTCGCTAAGCCCTAGTAATCAAGAAAAGATGTTTGTGAAACATAGCGTCACAGTCATACAATGATGCAGTCGTACGGTCGTACCTGCACTTTGCCTGGCTGCTTGTTAATTAAGCGGAGTATTATCAGGAGGATTATCATTGTGAACGCCCCCGTTGCTGTGATCACCATGAAGTGTTCCATGTGGTACTCGTGGTCGAACGGGTAATTGTTTACGGTGATCATGATGCATGAAAACCACAGAAACACCTGCAAGTTAAAAGTGATTGAGAAAACCCTTCCTATATTCGGGTCCAACCAGTGAAGACGAGTTCTACACCGCTTTCCCCCCTCATTAATTTCCTCCTAGCACGCAGCCAAAAGACCGAGGGTTCGCTGACAAGTGAATTTGGTTGAAGTGTCTGATAACCGATGCCCAAACGACCTGTAGAGTTGGCTGATGACTCGTTTTCTCTGGTTGGACCCGGTTATATACGTTTTTATTTTATTTCGCACATTGGTTGAAATTTGCACGCTGTGTATGGACCCCGTGGCTGAAAATCAAGCATTATTAGCGTAGCTCCGCATGCAAAAAACGTCTAGACGTGTTTTAACATAGCAGGGATACTTTTCCACGCTTGTTTGTTTTCTTAGTATATCAAGCTAAGGCCCGAATGCACAGTCGTGCACTGAGTGCGCACTCAATGCCTACTCCACTCAGTGCGCACTGAGTGTGAGTGGAGGGTGACTGGACGATTTCATTGCAGAGACAAAACTTTTGTCACACTCAGGCAAGTGGACCCTGCGTAAAATGTGCATATGGCAACGTAGCAATATGCTTGACAACCACATTTCCTTGGTTACTGTCAACAAATTCTTTGCAATTTCAAAACACAGCCTATTGGCAGCTAAGGAATAAGGATCCAGACGGTGGTGTCAAAAATATTGATACTGACAGCAGCTGTCAGACGGAACTATCACTCTTTGCTAGCACTGGCAAGGTACATTTTTGGAGAGGCCTGTTTTCAGATTCAGGTAGCTACTCTCGTTCTATTTATGTTCAAAACAAATGTAAATAAATGTGAACCACACATGTAAGTACCATGAATGATATTTTAGAGCGAAACCATTGTGGTTTGTCTAAAATTTCATAGAAATGTGGCTTGAAATATCTGAAATGACCCTTGAGTGCTCGCTGAGTGTGGTCTGGACTGCACTCACACTGAGTGTGCACTCAGGGCACACTCAGTGTACGATTTTCGACTGTGCAATGAAAATTGCCCCTTGAGTGTGCACTGAGTAAACACGGAGTGTGAGTGCGCACTGAGTGACGTCTCTGCATTGCCCGAATGCAGAGTCGTGCACTGAGTGCGCACTCAAGGCTTACTCCACTCAGTGCTCACTGAGTGCGAGTGGAGTGTGAGTGGACGATTTCATTGCAGAGTTAAAACTTTTGTCACAATCAGCCAAGTGAACCCTGAGTAATGTGTGCATATGGCAACGTAGCAATATGGGTGACAACGTACTGATTTGCTTGGTTACTGTCAGCAAATTCCTTGCAATTTCAAAACACAGCCCATTGGTAGCTTAGGATCCATACGGTGGTGTCCAAAATATTGCTATTGGCAGCAGCTGTCAGAACGAACTGTCACTGGCAAGGAACTTTTCTGGCTAGGCCAGATTTCAGATTCAAGTAGCTAATCTCGTTTTATGTTCGTTCAAAACAAATGTAAATAAATGTGAACCACACATGTAAGTACCATGAATGTTATTTTATTGCGAAACCATTGTAGTTTGTCTAAAATTTCATAGAAATGTGGCTTGAAATATCTGAAATGACCCCTGAGTGCGCGCTGAGTGTGGTCTGGACTGCACTCCCACTGAGTGTGCACTCAGAGCACACTCAGTGTACGATTTTCGACTGTGCAATGAAAATTGCCCCCTGAGTGTGCACTGAGTAAACACGGAGTGACTTCTCTGCATTCGGGCCTAATTGTTCGCACTCACAGCTGGGCAGATCTTGCCAATTTTTTAAGATCCTGCAGAATCGTGACTCAAGGTTTCGCAGATCGTACAAGAATCTGGCCTTTTTCCGCATCTTGAAAGGTAAAAATCCGGAAAACTGCTGGTAGATGACGTGGATGATTCCATGCTGAGGACTAGATTTCGAAAATATAAAAGGCCCAGTACAGTAAAAAATTCATTGCTCGAGACAATCGAAAGACAAACTTACCAATGCGACAAATTGGAAAAGGGGTGTTATAGTTTCGCCCATCTTGAATTACCGTCGATGCAATAAAACTTCAACGTATAGCGCGTTCAAACAACGATGAGTCAGTTGATTCTGTAATCGCTCGATTTCCTTGACAAGCAACATTTATTTTGACGGGATTTCATTTTATTTTCACAGCCTTGTAGATAGGAAGAAATAAGATTTTAAATTGGCTTTTCCAGCTCCGAGTGGTAGTGAAAGTTTGGTGAAAGTTTCAACGTACAATTTGAATTACTTCCGCAAAAAACACGTATTCCCGGTGCATCCTAAATAAGATTCTCTGCTCCTAATCAATTCTCAGTCACCAAACGATCGTTCGTGAAGTGTAGAAATCAATTCCATGTCCGGTTTCAAGCATTCTGTCCATTAGAGCGATTAGGAAACTGTTTATTAAAAATACAACTGTGGCATCTCTTGCTAGATTTCCTAATCGCATCCCTAAGAATATTCATTCTAGCTTCTATAGCGATCAAATAATATATCTGTTCGCACGAAAATTTCTTACGGTCGTTTTAATAAATTATGTAATAAACAAAAAAAGTAGGTATATCATTCCAACTGTACGCTGTGGTGTCATCGCTATATTTGACATCAATTGTATGTAGTACCTTCAAAGAAGCGTCCATTGGTTTTGACAGCAAAAGAAAGTTTTCTGACCGTTTCAAACGTATTAATTATAACCCACTTATCGTCAGAAACTCGCTGTATTGTGTATTTGCTCTTAAGGTCTACCCACAATTGAACACAAACACAAGCACATGCACAGTACACAGTGCACAGTGCACACAAGGCTTGAAGGTCACTTCACATAGGCCTCCTCGAGCTTTTTAGGTTGTGTTGATATATATATTTTCTTTTCAGTCCCTAGGTGACAATTTTTAAGTTTAATCGTCCTTATGGACGAATTACAAAGAAATGTATTAGTAATAAAAAATATCAACGACAAACACAACCTCAAAACTCTCAAGTTTCCTCGCACTGACATCCCGCTCCGATCAGATCAGCTGCTCAGTGTCCGCCATGTTTTCAATACTGCTCTGTGATTGGTCCGACACAAGCCCGTACACAAGGAGATGGAATATTCGAACTTCCTTGTGTGCTGTGTTTCGACGTTATGTGACCATGATGTGACTGTGTACGGCTTGTGTCGTGTTGTGTGCAGTTACATGTGTTTCCCTATGTTTTAACTTCCTTATACGCTGTGCATGTGTTTGTGTTTGTGTTTGTGTTCAATTGTGGGTAGACCTTTACTCAGTGCTTGTTTGTGGCGGAACGCGACGGAACGCCGTTCCTGTCTTTTCGGTAGGTAGGTACTACACTAAAATAAATTAAAGATCGGTGGGAACATTTGCGCGCGCCGATCGCTGGAGACATGTACCAATACTCCATTTCACGTTAAGAAGAAAAGTGTATTTGCGCCTTCCTCGTGGGCCCTCTGCTACAAGACATGAGCTGAGTTTAAAAACTTACAAGCTATGTCTTGAGCCAGACAACAGGCTCTATGGGCAGTTTTAAAACGCTTGTCTTGTTTCTAGCAGCAGTGGGTCCACGAGGAAGATGCGAAGAAACTTTCCTTCTTAACGTGAAATAAGGTTTAGTGCGTCCGTGTTGTCCTTCGTGCGTCCGCGTGCTTAACGAGTGTGTGGACGTAATGAAGAAAATTACATATTTTCGACCCAAGTTACTAAAAGAGCTGACGGAGAGAGAGGGGACGAGGGTGTGAATGATGAAACAGGGTGTTCGAAGTGGAACTCTGAATTGTGGTACAGAGATATCAGGAAACGCACCGGGCGAAGATCAGCCTCTGGCTGTCAACGACTGGCCTAGCAGCTTGACATTAGAGCAGACGAATGAATTTCGCTTGAAAAACAATTGGCTCTGTTATCAAAACAAGAAGCTGCTGCACTGATTGCAAAGAAATTGGAACTCTGACCATGGGATGCAGATTGTGAAGGAGTATCAGAAATATATTTTTACGGGGAAACTAGAAAGCAGCAGCTGACATCTTTGAGCAATAAGGTTCATGACCACAAAGAATCAGCTGGGCACCGTGTATAGCAATCAATCTGCTTAAAGAAGCTTAAGAGGACCCAGGACAAAGTGTTATTCAAAGCACCGTCCAATGAAAGAGTTGTCACTGGCAAAATTTTCGTACCGCTTACGAAGTGGCGAAATAAACCCAGCGGTTCAGAATTTTGAATCAGAAAGAAGACTTCAAAATAATTAAACGGATTCGAGATGGGAAGAATTCTGCATTCACAGCTCAGCACAGCTAAGAAAGGCGTCCAGTATCAACAAAACAACAAACGCAAAGCAGATTGTGTTTTGGCGGTGGCATGATGTTTGGAAGGGGGGGGGGGGGGGGGGTAGTTTTCTATTATGAAAATTGGCGTTCTGGGAGCTATATATTTCCCCTACAAAAGCATTGCACTTACTTCTTAACAACATGATGGCGACGAAGAGGCTAAAAATTGATATCGATGAAAAATCATAGAAATATAGTTGTTTAAATCTCTATTTAATCCAATAACGAAATCTTAATCGTTGCTATACAGCCATCACTTGGTGGACGCTGTTCTGTCTCCTTCACCCTTCGAGAAGCAGCTGGCATCGACAATCATCAAGATGCCGGCGCCGAAGAAGCAGCTGCTGGCGATGTACTTTGGTGTGTACGCCGCTTGCAGACCGGCGGAGTACGCGTTGCCGATCAGGACGCAGAAGCCTGCCAGCACGCAAAACGCTCCCCACTCTACCAGAAGCGACGTCTCCTGCAATCAAAACATTGATCATATGTGGTTCACTTTTCTCGAGTTACCCGAATGCAGAATTCCTTCTGTATCCACGGACAGAGCTGGTTTACAACTAGCAATGAGTGACACGATGTCGCGAACATGACGTCATGCACATCCAGAGTCTCTGATTGTTCCAGACTCCAGAGCCAAGGTTCATGACATTGTGCCATTGACAAATTGCTATCTGTGAAATCAGCATTATTTCGTGCCCATATACGCTTCGCGAAATCCTCTCAGCACGCAGAATCCGTACGATATCACGAGATCGAGCATTTCTCATCTACGAGCTGATGATTGTTCTTGTGGTCATGGATTATTAATGAATACATTGATTGGTATCATCAAATGTACAAATGTGTCAAATGTACTTTGTATATAGGGGTTACTTTGACTGCTGTTCAAATTGTGTTTACAGTCTGAAGTCATTGTGTACCTGTATTTGACAAAGAAAAGGATCCAAATGCCACAAAGATTGAGATGCATTTTTACACTTTTTGATCAATATGACCCAAGTTTCCCACTATGCATAGAGTCCAAATTTTTCCCATTACCGCTGTGCATCTTTCTCTCACATCAAGCTGTATTTGCTTTCCAAACTTACTACATTACACCTTCATTTATCGCTTAAATAGCGTTCTTCCACATGGAGCAACCTGGCTGTGTTATGTTGGCAATTGGTATTGAACAAGGGGTGTACATACCAGCCCAGAGCTCCTGGGCTCATCCAGGCATCTATAGAGAAGCAGCGAGCCTATGACGGCCACCCCTGCCGGTCCGCAGAGCACCAGGAAATGCTGGAACGAAGTCGTGTTGGCTCTCTCGACCATCGTGAAGACGTAGCCTTCTAGAAGCACGCACGTTACGCACAACAGCATCTGGAGGGTGCAAGGAAAACTCGGCTTTTCACTCCGCGAAGTTGATTCTAACGTAGGGACACTTTGGCGACCATGCTAAAAATAAACTTGAAATAGCTGTTATCATTTTGAACTTGCAAGAGAACTGGTGAGAGAACTGGAGAGAACTGGAGTGTCTACTTTTGTTCTCAACTTAGACCCCCTGCGTTTTTCAAGAAAATCCTCCATACCCTTCACTTTCAAAGTAGAAAAAAGAGCAATATTCGACAATTGGGCAAGTTTGGAAAAGTACGGTAATTTATTTAAAAGTGTGTATTTTTTTCAAATTTTCTCAATTTTGATTAGTGCCTTTAGAAACCATCGAAACATCACACCAGATTTTTTGACTTGAAGTTGACTTCAAGATTTGACGGATATTAGAAACTTTGTCAATTTCGTGCATACAAGTTCTTGAAAGTAAGTCCGCGGCAGAAATAGATCTCCAACCTAATAAAACCCCTTGGGCATGAGTTACATCTATGTATTTGATGAGCCTGCTTCGATTGGGATGCAATTTTCAGGGTGTCTACTTTTTTTCTCAACTTAGACCCCCTGCCTTTTTCAAGAAAATCCTCCACACCCTTCACTTTCAAAGCAGAAAAAAGAGCAAAATTCGACAATTGGGCATGTTTGGAAAAGTACGGAAATTTATTAAAAAGTACGTGTTTTTTTCAAATGTTCCCAATTTCGATTTTCCTTTAGAAACCATCGAAACCAAATCGAAACATCACACCAGATTTTTTCCAATAAAAACCAACCCAATAAAACCCAATAAAAACCCTTGAGCATGAGTTACATCTATGTATTAACATGCACATTGCTTTATGACCTCAAAATGATCATATTTCCGCTACCCTACAGCTCGGACAGAAGCAAAGAAAGGCCAGAATCGTTTACAATTTCAAGTGATAAGAATTTTTGAAAAAGCAATGGTCCGGCTTGCTACTCCATGATTTAGGCTCTTTGCCTCAATCTTTTTATGCGCTAAATACAAATCGCTACGCTCATCTTCAACGCAACACAAATTGCGTTCGCCCTAGTTTACATACACATTGCTCAATAACCTCAAAGTGAGCATATTTCCGCTACCCCACAGCTCGGACAGAAACAAAGAAAGGTCAGAATCGTTTACATTTTCAAGTGATCAGAATTTTTGAGAAAGCAATGGTCCGGCTTGCTGCTCCATGATTCTTATTTGGTTTTTGTCTCAATCTTTTTATGCGCTATATACAAACCGCTTCGCTCATCTGCAACGCAACACAAATTGCGTTCACCCTAGTTATAACTAGGGCTTCCCGAACGCAATTTGTGTTGCGTTGAAGATGAGCGTAGGTAGCGGTTTGTGTAGCGGATTAAAAGGTGCAGGCAGCAGTCACAAGAAAACCATGGAGCACCAAACCTGACCATTGCCTTCTCGAAAATTCTAATCACTTGAAAATGTATGCGGATTCTGACGTTCCTTTGTTTCTCTTCGAGGTCAACAAAGCTGGTAACCAAGGAAACGAAGGAAACCGGACTCATATTGAATCAGCCGTCAAATCACGAAAAAAACACCACAAAAATGCTAATTGATGAGCGTAGCGAGCGAAGCGAGCGGAGCGAAATCTTCAATTTCACTTACCCCAAAAAAAAGTCACTTGTGTATGTTTTTTTTTTTTTTTTTTTTTTTTTTTTTTGTGTGTTTGTGCGCGCTCTACAGACCAAACGCCTGAACCGATATGGATGAAAATTTCTGAGTATCTACCTCTGTTCTCAACTTAGACCCCATGCGTTTTTGAAAAAGATCGGTTCAGTAAATTTTTTATAAATCAATTTTTACGAAATTTTTCGATTTTTTCAGAATTTTGAACCCCTGTAAATTTCAAAGTTCTGAACATAACTTCACCAAAACTTGTAAACATGTTGACTTTATACATATTTATCATGCCTGCAAATCTTAGTTTGGTAGGTTTTTCCAATTGGTTTTTATTCGCATTTTTGTGGTGTTTTTCTCGTGATTTGACGGCTGATTCAATACGAGTCCGGTTTCCTTCGTTTCCTTGGTTACCAGCTTTGCTGACCTCGAAGAGAAACAAAGGAACGTCAGAATCCGCATACATTTTCAAGTGATTAGAATTTTCGAGAAGGCAATGGTCAGGTTTGGTGCTCCATGGTTTTCTTGTGACTGCTGCCTGCACCTTTTAATCCGCTATACACAAACCGCTACCTACGCTCATCTTCAACGCAACACAAATTGCGTTCGCGAAGCCCTAGTAAAAACCAATTGGAAAAACCTACCGAACTAAGATTTGCAGGCATGATAAATATGTATAAGGTCAACATGTTTAGAAGTTTTGGTGAAGTTATGTTCAGACTTTTGAAATTTACAGGGGTTCAAAATTCTGAAAAAATCGAAAAATTTCGTAAAAATTGATTTATAAAAAATTTACTGAACCGATCTTTTTCAAAAACGCAGGGGTCTAAGTTGAGAACAGAGGTAGATACTCAGAAATTTTCGTCCATGTCTGTTCAGGCGTTTGGTCTGTAGAGCGCGCAAAAACACACAAAAAAAAAACACACACACACACACACAAGTGACTTTTTTCTGGGGTAAGTAAAATTGAAGATTTCGCTCCGCTCGCTACGCTCATCAACAAGCAGTAAAAGGTTAATTTATTGGCTGCTAGGGGGCAGAAACGCTCGTTATGGTGATACATAATTGATGAGCGTAGCGAGCGAAATCTTCAATTTCACTTCCCCCAAAAAAAAAGTCACTTGTGCATGTTTTTTTTTTTTTTGTGTGTGTGTTTGTGCGCGCTCTACAGACCAAGCGCCTGAACCGATTTGAATGAAAATTTCTGAGTACCTACCTTTGTTCTCAACTTAAACCCCCTGCGTTTTTGGAAAATATCGGTTCAGAATATTTTTAAGAAATCAATTTTTACGAAATTTTTTGATTTTTTCAAAATTTTGAATCTCTGTAAATTTTAAAGTTCTTAACAAGTGACTTTTTTTTTGGGGTAAGTGAAATTGAAGATTTCGCTCCGCTCGCTCCGCTCGATACGCTAATCAATAAACATAATATACCTGTAGTCGGCATGTGGCAGCTGCAAAAAAAGTTCGCTTTTTGGCTAAATTGATTAGAAAGCTGGTAGTGGTATACTAGAACCGAATCTAGCCAAAAGCGACGACGGTGGATCAGTGGATATATGCTATAGCTTTTTTTACATAGTGCAAGTTACCTTAAAAGCTCTTTAAATTTCAGATTACAGCAGGCATAAATGTATCTTCGTATGTCCTTGAAAGTGGTAACACTTACGACTGTGGCGATCTTCAAGTACGACGCAGGTTCCTTCAGTTTATCGAGCAGCTGCTTTTTGGCTTTCAGGGTTGGATCAATCGAGACCGACATCTTGCCCTATGTTCCCTAGCGTGGCAACGATTATTCTTTTCGCTGGAGTTTGGCACAAATTTCAGGTGCTTAAATCTGGCGTTCAGTAAGTATAAAAATATATATATCACAAAAACTTCGTGCCAGTCGGACGATTCGCAAGTGTCAAATCCAAGAAGACAGACTCGTTTTCTCACAGCCTTCTTAAAAATATGAATCACTGTTTGACATTTTACTCTCTATCTTCTTTGACGTTGATTGGTACAGAAACCTTGATTAGGTGCACTGATCTCAAATTTTAGATCAAATTTGAGTATCTTTGGGTTAATTTGAGTTAATCTGAGCAAATTTTAGTATATTCATTTCAGTGGATTGGTATACGAATACCACATGTGTATAGCTTGATTTAGATTTTTTGATTTCTTTCATGAGTAGAACGTCTACTGACGCAGGATGTGAGCCAAGTTTTAAAACTTAGAAACTTTGGGCAGTTTTCAATCGTTTTTCCGGAACAAACATTGCTAACAGTATCCGTTCCCCTTCGTAAAGTAAATAAGATAACATAATATATTGTTCGCATTCATCCTCCTCTTGGGATATTTTTTAATCAAATGAGTTTAAACATAATTTTAACTAACCATATCACTCGACTAAACTAGCCTACTAAACTACACAGCATCGTGATGCCGCTGCATACCAGAAGCACCCCGTAGATGCACAGGAAGATAAGCTCCTGCAAGAGACAAGATTTCCATCACGGGGTGACAGGGTGCTTTGTTAGCTAAGAGGTTTATAGAGGCTATAGAGTAATAGCATTTACACTTCCCAGTTTTCTTCGACCAGCCTCCACAGTTACAACATAATTTCTAATTGGGGTTGATTCTTTTGAAACACTGTTGTGTAAAATTTGACGCGAGGAAACTCTAAAAATGAAAACGTTTACTCAAAGACAAAGGTGATGTCAAAATGCGGAACATGTCACTTGCAATGTGCTTTTCTCAAGAGTTTGTGACCAAAGCAAATATTCGCAATTTTTTTCTTTTGATTATTCGTAATTTGGAGTTTTCGTAACTTTTGATGTCGGATTTTTTTCTTTTATGTGTTTTCGCTAACTACTCAACAAGACATTTGCATTCCTTATTTGCTCTTGCAAGTATCCCAATTGATTATTTCATTTCTGGGACTCATGTCTACTATATGTCCGATCTTGAACTATTACAATTACAACTATTACAACTATTTAAAAAAAAACGATTACAAACTGGGATTTGAATACTAAATAAAAATTTTATTGGTTTCCTGACGTTTCGTAACATACACTTGTTACTTTTACAATGGTGATAGCTGGACTGACGTTAGAATCCCTATCAATAATGAGCATATCGTTAGCAAGTGGGGCTCATCAAATAGGTAGATTCAGATAAAAATGAGGACCAACGTCAGCCCTCCGGCGCCCGCCCAGATGCGAAGGTAATACCAGTCGAGCTCGTTATTCAGAGAGGAGTCTGACACTCCACACCACGACACCAGGAGCAGCACCTTGGGGGAAAGAAGCAAGGGTCAACCGGGTGGGAAACTCAGCGCAATACGTACGCTTTGATCGAAAAGTCAACGTATTTTTTTTCTTTCCTGAACACATGCCGCAGTGAGAGCCGCGATTTGAAAGTGGCGGCAAAAGCATCTAGATGAAGGGTACCACAAAAGACGTGCAAAAGTGACTGCTAGCGCAGTTGTGGAAACGGAGTGTTTAATCAAACAAACCTATGCTCCGAAGGCTGAGTTTGATACAAAAATCCCGAGCGCACTCTTTCATTCTCAAACGCTAAATAAACAACCAAAAAAAACGTTACTGTATGCATATTATTCAAGTAAAATCATTTGTAAAAAATAATCATTCATCATAGTTATTTATCAACCACTCTTTTATCTAATCTTTGATTTCGGATTACTTCTTTTTATTTCGCAAATGAGGAGGAATCTTACTGAAAATTGAGGGAGCTAGAATTGACAGGTGTCTCTTTCCGTTCTTATTTTGGTGGAGCGGGGTTTTATAGCGAAGATTTAGTTGAAGACGAGTATTGCAGTTATTTGTGTAGAGATCTTTTAAAGTAAAATAATATTTTAATATTTTAATTAATTAATTAATTGGTTTGGAAAAGGTAGAAAATGACACATTGTTTACCTTTCGATTTGTTCTAAACAAATGACAGATTGTTTGATAGATCGAAGACAGTTCCCAACTCAGAATTACGCTCACCAGCTCAATCAGCTTGAACAGGAAATAACGGTCGGTGCAAACATCGCCACAATCGTTCATGTTAATAACTCCACTTGCACTCGTATTCCTTTACGAATCGCTTGGAACGCTCTAAAATTAACTTTTGTAAAGTTCAAACGAAAATCTTGTTACGTCAAAAAAACTATCTGACAACATTTCAGTAGACTGTGATTTCAAGATTGTTTATGTGCCAGGTTTGCTCTGCGGGCTGCGTCCTGTAACTTCGTGGAGGAGCCGAGTTTGCTCTGCGGGCTGCGTCCTGTGTCTTCGTGGAGGAGCCGAGTTTGCTCTGCGGGCTGCGTTCTTTGACTTTCATCTTCGATGATTGCTATGCAATAATGATACTTTTATAAAATATGTAAGAGTTGAGTTTGCTCTGTTTGCTGCGTTCTTTAGTACCTGTTTTCGTTGTCCATTTACAACGGTGAAGAGATCAATGTAAACTAACCATAAAATGGATCGATTTAATTGTAGCTTAATCAGTCTTGTTTCATACATAGATGGTAGTGAGTGAAGTACATAAAAATAACTCAAGTGTAATATAAAACTAAATTGTGCAAGCCAAGCTAACGTCGCCAGCCCTACGTCAGTAGTCCGCTCTTTCCCGGCTCAATAATAACGTGTCCGCGATATGGTCCTTCATATGAAGGACCCGGTGACGGTCAGGAGTACGCCGTCGAGGAAGGTGCCGAAGTGCCAGTGATCGTAGTCGTTAATCAGCATCGAGACGACTTTCAGGACGCCGCCACAAATCAGGATCACGCCGTACACGTCGAGAGATATTAGCTCCTGAAACAGGTTCAAGGACAGCGTGTTACACTTTGATTATGGGAATGGCATATTATTGCAGTCTGTCATTTTATATCCCAAACTGTTTCTCACTTAAAAATGCACATATTTGAATTGAAAATAATTCACCATGTTAATGAACTAGTGAATGGTGTGTAACTAAAGTAGATACATGGATAAATGTATTGATTATTAGCGATGAAGAGACTGAGGGAGGGAAATTGATATTTTCCTATAAATATAAAAGTCACTCTCTAGGTAAACTTTGTAGGTATCTCAAAAAGGTGTCTAAAGTCTTTTACGATTATTCATTCACCCGGCAGTTTATTAAACCTCCAGCGTCACCAGTGGCTTCTAAAACGTTAGGACAAAATAAAGTTAACTTTATTTTTGGATCTACCCAATTATTGGACTGACGTTCCGACCCTTGAACCAATCTGACGCACTCGAACTAACCTCCTGCCTTGAGATTTGCCTAAATACTATGTACTGTATACTTTGCCTGTGTACAAATAGTATTTAAATAGTCCTCTGAAACCTACCTAACCTATATTCATTGTTACCTGTGAATGCCTTACGTTGAGAACAGACACACGCACTCTTTATATAGACTGAGCATTTCAAACACCAAAACAGCAGGCAATGTTATTTCAAACTGGGATTTGAATGCTAAATCAAAAGTCTCGCTGGTTTCCCGACGTTTCGTAACATATACTAGTTACTTTATCAAGGGTGAAAGCTTGACTGACGTTAAAACATGAACAAAAGAACCAAAAATTATTGTTTGAAAATAAAGTTTGAAATAGTTTTTTTCAAAACTAGTGCTAAAGTTAGGATACATAGTAGACATGAGTCTAAGAAAATTTGCAGGCAATGTTACCTCTTACAGGTAAAGCAAATATAAGGTTACCCTTTAACTCACTGTCAGCTCGTCGTTGTTGTCGTCGATTGTACACAATGATGAGCACAATGACCAACGTTTGACCTCCCAAAACGCCCCAAACTACCAAGTAGGCGATGTTGTGCCACCACCCACTGGTCGAGTAGAACGAAGTGCCCCAAGCGGCGCTTGCCAGGAGGAGCAATATCTGTAGGACATTCGCAATTAAACGAGAATCGAAGGGTTGCGTACTCTTAAATGAGTCGATTTTTGACTGGTTGAAAATATGACGGTAACTGATTTTTTACTTACGGTCTCGGTTATCTTAAACAAGAAAGCCCAGTCCGAACATAAATCACCGAATCCTCTTACCATCTTGGTCTAAAAGATGTTTTGATCACCAGAAACTACCAATAAATAAGAACCACGAGCCAAAGATATTTAATAAAGAAGAAATATTTTGACGTATCTTTTTGACGTTTGTAAAGTGCCTTTTTAATAGACTCATTTCGTAGTCAATTTCGGATGGCGGTGTCGAGAATTTGAATGTTTGTTTTTTTAATTTTTTGATATGTAATTTTGATGTAATTTTGACATTTTGGTGTCGCTTTGATTTTTGATTAGCCTCTTTGCTGGCTTTCAATTTGGCTGTACAAGTTTTGAAAATGTTTTATATTTTAAGGCTTATATAAAATGCATTTAAATTCAGTCTAAGGTCAAAGCCTCGACAGCTTAATAATGCACGGTAAACTCATCTAAAGTGTCAAAAAGTATATAATTATCAAACATAAATTACAAAAAATACAGGGACCCGGATTATTTTTGTGCAACTCATCTAGACAACTTCATAGATTGGTTCTCCATACAAAATAAGCGTATCTTCACACGGACATGTTCCTCTCATATTTTCTCTTCGCGTGGCGCTCGGCTGGTTTTGATCAGGAAGACGCAGTCGACGACCATGACAGCAGAGGTGAGGAACGCCAATGACACTGCGCCGGCCTTGTCGTTCTTGGACCGACTGCTGATGTTGCCGCACATTATCAAGATGGCGCCAGCGAAGTTTAGGCACGCGCCGGTTGAAATGAACAGGAATTCCTGAACACGAACAGGAACGATGTACATGAAAAGTTGTGTATAATATGTTACGAAACGTCAGGAAATCAGCATCAACAGCTCACATTTTTGTGTAAACTAGTGCTAACGTAAAATCATTTATTAAAGAACGGCAGCAACTTGCAGCTAGCATTTTTGATGAGCGTAGCGAGCGAAGCGAGCGAAGCGAAATCATCAATTTCACTACTGCTAAAAAAAATCACTTGTGTGTGTTTGTTTGTTTGTATGTGTGTTTGCGCGCGCTCTACAGGCCATCGCCTGCCTCGATTGGTATGAAATTTTCAGAGTGTCTACTTTTGATCTCAACTTAGACCCTCTGCGTTTTTCAAGTAAACCCTCAATACCCTTCACTTTCAAAGCAGAAAAAAGAGCAATATTCGACAATTGGGCAAGTTTGGAAAAGAACGGAAATTTATTTAAAAGTGCGTATTTTTTTCAAATTTTCCCAATATTGATAGTTGACAGCTCGGACAGAAACAAAGAAAGGTCAGATTCGTTTACATTTTTAAGTGATCAGAATTTTTGAGAAAGCAATGGTCCGGCTTGCTGCTCCATGATTTTCATAGGCTTTTTGCCCCCACCTTTTTTTGCGCTATATACAAACCGCTACGCTCATCTTCAACGCAACACAAATTGCGTTCGCCCTAGTTAGTTGTCACCCCCCTCTCTAAACGATATTGCGCAATCAGATCTAAATACATATCATTTTAGTCAATTTTTAACGGCTAGAAATATAACGAATATGCCTCTAATATCTGCGCTTTGAACAGTTTCAAATAACAGTGTACTAACGTTGGAAATTGGGCTTGGCACCGAAATTTCTGCTGAGCGAAACAGCCAGATTACCAGAAATCCACAAAGTGAAGAAGCCCTAGTGAAGAAGTCTATCAAATCTGCTATTGCGGTTTGTTTCAACACTCATGTTTCGGTTTCATGCTAAGATTATAGAAAAAATTAGATTGGCTCTCCATCTTCGATGGTATAGAGGTACCTACCTATTTCTTGAATAGTCAGAAACTCACCTCTAGGAACTGCGAGTCATCGAAGAAGTAGTTGAGTATCATGACGCTGACGATGAGCAGATAGCTGGGCATGGCCAGATGCAGCACCAGCATCACACTGCTGTGCTCGAAGATCGAATCGTCGCGGTCGCCCAGCCAGAAGTGGAAGTTGGTCACGAAGTACGTGTCGCAGGACAGCAACACCTGGGGGCGACGTACCAAGGGAACCAAAACCAAACATAACCCCACATTCGGCTAGGCGCTATTGAGCCAAGTGGTTGAAGTCGATTAGTTGTTTTGTATATTGGCGTCCTTTCTGATGTTACAATACTCAAATTTCAATATTCGAACCGTGCTGCAAGTCGTAGTTCGATTTTTGTTATTAGAGAACAGCTCAAACCTGTAGTCAGCAATTCGACATAGTGAATTTGTCAATGTTACACCAACAAACATCTGGTCGTGTTAAATCTGGCATGATCTGGACCACTTGGCTGTTTAACGGCTCAATTATGACGAATTTAAACGGTTTGATGTTATATGTCTCCAGATTCTTAATTGCATCTTCTTACCCTTTATCTGAATCGTCTTATCTACCCTTATCAGCCCTTTTATAATGAATTAAGACAAAATATTTTTGTGTAGGTAGGTACCACACAAGCTCTGAATCCACTGAAGGCTTGACTGAATCTTAGGGAATTAGTAAGGGACGGAATAGGGATATCGGTATGATCTTAAGGTAAAGAAACTCTCCCAGAATCTGCTTGGGAAAGTCGTGGGAAATTACGGAAAACCTCAGCTGGTGACTTGGACCGAACTCGGAACTTCCCACATGAAAAGCAGACGTCTGAGTCTAAGTTCTGAGGTTACGAAAATGTGTAGACACGATTTTTTTTTAATTTGAGCCCTGTTTATCTTCTTGCTGCTAGTCTTATCTTTCTAAAATAACGTACACTTCTATTTCTCTAAGCGAAAAGTAGAGGGACACCTAAGCAGGTACTTCTAGATGCAATGCAGCTGCCACCTGTTGTTTGCAAGAGCAAAGTTTTCACTGTTATGGTTGGAGTCAAAGGATGGGGTAGTTAACATAACATGACGAATTGGTACTCACTAGTTCTAGTAATTTGAAGAGAAACCCGGAGTCTTGGCACAGATCTGGAACCCACCCCATTGATTTTTATGTCTCAGTCGGAAATTGCTGTCAAGATGACAAACCATTCGATACATATTCATTTACTGTTTGTGACAGACAGGCACGGCCACCGTAGATGGTTATTTTTCTGCAACGCCAGGGGTTATTGACTCTGGACTGATGAAATTAATGAGCATAAAAATGAAATTTTTCCTTAATTTTTTTTGCAATACTTTTTTATTTTACAAAATACACTTCCTACAACCAGTAGGTACAGACTGGTACAGACTTTGATATTTCGTTCTTGAATGATTGTTTATTTTTTGTGAAATTGTACGTCTTCTCAAATTTGCTTTACAGAGATGAAATTATGACAAGTTTATTTTAGAATCGGCCTCTTTTTTGTGGTAGGTTATAGTACTTAAATACTGACAATACTTAAATTTAATTTCACACAGTATGCTTCATGATTACATTATTCTGCTAACCTATTCTATGATTGCTGAAATAGACTCAAAACCTGTAGAAAAGTCTGCAAATTTCTGAGCACAAGTGCTGAATGGATTCAATGCGTTCAATTTGTTAGCTGGTCACATCTATTGATACACTCTTCGAATGTCTTGAGTGGCAACCCTTGCTCCACGGATGAATTCTTTAAACAATAAAACGTATTAGCTTCATCCTTCAGGGATTTTCTACCATTTAAAGATGCCTTACAATTTAAATCTTAACTAACTTATCTATAAACTAACTAAAACTATACTGCCTAGGCTTATAGTAATTGTAAATAATAACTCCTGTCATGAAATTCGTTGAATAAACCTTACTATTTTTCGACTAAAAGTAAACGTTTGTAGAAAAAAATGGCTACAGTCATTTTTAGAAATCTGAAATCCAAACAATGAAACAACAACTCAATGAACCTTTGCAATGAACCTTTGCAATGAACCTGACGAATCGATGATAACCTAACCCTAACTCGCAGGTAACGCTTCACATGTCCCTTGAGAAGTGAATGAAACTGAGCACGGTGTCCAGGAGGTAGATTGCTCCTTCGAGCACGCAGAGGCTTCCGACGGCGAGGCCGACGCTTCGCTCCGAACTGACTGCCGTGTACTTGTGCTCAGCTTGGTAGCCGTGCCAGTAGTGCAGGGCGGTGCCGCCGACGGCGATGAACATGAAGGTGCCGACGAAGTTCATGATGGTATCCTAAAGGCATAAGGTGGACAGTTAGCTAAGATTTGGCAGCATTTAGCAGAAATCGGCAAGGGCATGATTCAAAGTCTAGGTTCATCTGGAGTTCTGAGCAGTAAGAAGCCAGCAATGAGCTAGAAATTAATCTAAGGTTCAACAAGGACATGTGCAAGGTCAAGCTATGTCTTGAACATGATGGTGCCGACGAAGTTCATGATGGTGTCGTAAAGGCATGAGGTGGACAGTTAGCTAATTTTGGCAGCATTTAGCAGAAATCGGCAAGGGCATGATTCAAAGTCTAGGTTCATCTGGAGTTCTGAGCAGTAAGAAGCCAGCAATGAGCTAGAAATTAATCAAAGGTTCAACAAGAACATATGCAAGGTCAAGCCATGTCGTTGAACATGAACGTGCTGACGAAGTTCATGATGGTGTTCTAGGGCATGAAGTTGTCAGTGATAGAAAGCGGCAAGGTCGTGGCGAAAAGTCAAGGATAATCTGATGTCCAAGGGGCGTAATGTTGACAGATACCTAGGAATCAGAAATTAACCAAAGATTCCGCAAGGACATGTTTAAGGTCAAGATTAATGGCTTGACGATGAAGTGTATGATGGTGTCCTGCTAAGGGCACTAGTATGGATTAAGATTATCCGGTAGCAAAGAGACAGCAGTCAGTAAGAAGTCAGAAATTAATTAAAGGTTTCACAAGGACATGTTCAAGGTCAAGCAATTGACGATGTACATATATCGACAAAGATCGTTGGGTTTAGGTTGACAATCAGTTTGGGATTTGCAACAAAATGGATTTAGAAAGAGCCGGAAAGGGTCAGCTCTAGGCCATGGCTTAAAGGTTTGGGGGTTCATGCAAGTAAATTAATTCTCAGTATTGAGAATATGCGGTGCCCACGAAGTTCATGATTGTGTTCTCTATGGGGCAGACAGGCAGCAGTCAAAGATTGAACGATCAGCTAGGAGTAAAAATGTGAGCGTAAACTTCATTCTCATTGGGTTTGCTTGTTGGGAACACTAGTTATGGTGAAGTCACCGAAGTTAAACGTAATATACACCGAGACAGGTATTGGATGGGTGACCACCATATTCTTGACCGTCGTATCAACCAACCTCGTATTTCCATTTTTGGAACAAAATTACATAGTATCGTACAATTACGAAATCACGTCATTTTCCCGCCTGATGCAAAGCCTTGTACTTGAATTCATTTTCAAAATATGTCATTTCATTGGATTATAAAAGCATAAACATCCTATTTTGAATCTTCACAATTAATATTTTAAAGTTTTATTATTATGTACACAAATTAGCCTCCCAAAAGTGTTGTCCATTCCGGGATTTGAACCCGGGTCCCCAACTTTCGCGGCTGGTGCTCTAACCGCTGAGCTAAATGGCCATTAAATTTGGGAGAAGTAATTTGCATACAGGGTGAGAATTGAATGTCCCCAGGGGGGTATGGTCCAGAGTCTACGAATACTCATAGTGGCTCTGGTACCGCGTGATGCTATACTGCAACCACATTTTACATTCAACCTCGAGTAACTCCAAATTAACGTTGGATGCGTTGAATTCTCTTTTAATCTTATTTTAAATTACGAAAGCTCGTAATTGGCTATTCATTTTATTATTATGTACACAAATTAGCCTCCCAAAAGTGTTGTCCATTCCGGGATTTGAACCCGGGTCCCCAACTTTCGCGGCTGGTGCTCTAACCGCTGAGCTAAATGGCCATTAAATTTGGGAGAAGTAATTTGCATACAGGGTGAGAATTGAATGTCAATTACGAGCTTTCGTAATTTAAAATAAGATTAAAAGAGAATATTTTAAAGCTTTTTTTCGGTCTACTCATCATTTCCCTTTTGCAGAAGCGAGGTATTCGATCTCTAACCCATGTTGTTCCATTTGCAGTAGGTTTCGTCCCAGCTCCGAGCCGGGCCCGGTTATCTATGCCGGGTTATCTAAACTCCATTTCACGTTAAGAAGGAGAGTGAATTTGCATCCTCCTCGAGGACCCACTGCTGCTAGACATGAGCTAAGAGTTATAAAACTCACAAGCCATATCTTGAGCTGGACAACATGCTCTATGGGCAGTTTTGAGACTATTTTCTCAACTGTTGAAGCAGTAGATATTCGAAAAAGCTGCAAATCCTCTCTCCTTAACGTGAAAATGAGTATAGGCCCTTTAGGTTCCTCATCATCACCCACTCATTCACCGACGCCATTTGACCAGAGCCCGCTATCAAATCATTGCGTCATCAAACAAACCAAACCCTCACCACTAGCGACTTCTTCTGCTGCGTTGTGCCAAAGCAGTACGAGACGAGGACGGCCATGTTGTAGATGAGGAAGCCGACGAGGACGCCCGACGCCACGATCTCGGCGTCGGGGTTCTTCTCCTCGTTCAAGTTCCACGTGCCACCCACGCCCAGGAAGGTGCCGTCCGTGCCTACGCGGTACAGGATCAGGATGATCAAGTTCAAGATCTGTTGAGAGAGTTAGGTGCAGGGATTAGTTGTTTTGCATTGCAACCCCGTTTGAATGTATTGATACCTACAACGATTCTTCTCGTTTTTTCGATATTTTAGGGCGTCATATTTACATATATCAGTAATGTAATTGCCTAATTTGCTCATATTATATCAGAGTATCTACTCCATTTAACCCGAGTAGGTACCTACACATAATTCAGTAGAAATTTAAGCAGAAATTTAAGTGTATAGACATTGAAATTGAGTAATGGAAATTGAAGTTTGGTGATGAATTGGCTTGGTGATGATGAAAAACCCATCTCGTTTTCGCTGCTATAGTACCCCTAGTGGATGGTGGTGGCTATTTTCAAGTCTACCTGTCCTGTTTGACTCAATCTGTTGTTTAGGCACCGATATTATGAGTTTGCATACCAAGCATGCAGAAATAAGTAGTACCCTGTAAGTGCGAGAAGGGAAAATTCATTTCTGACGAGCTTTACTCATTGCTTTACTGTTTCGTTTTTCCATGGCCGAAGATTTTCTCCTTTGCTCTATTGGGTTTACTGTGTTACTAGTTTTTTATTCGGTAGCATTGGTGTGTTTTAAATTTCTTGCCCATGACGAGCATGTTTCAGCGATAGCATAACGCCGATTTACACCGAATATTTCGTGGATTTACAAATGAGTCAAAACGTTTACCCAGAATGTGTGGCACAATTTTCCTTAATTCGACTGTTTCAATTCAATAATGCGTCAATGTCCTATCATACAACATGTGTTACACATTCCCCTCATTGCAACCTTAAATTGATAGCTCGCCTCGCCTCTAGCAGAGGAGCATGCCGTATTATTATGAGGTACAATCCACTATCTTATCTACAACGCTTGAGTCTAGCACACTTGTTTGATCACACTATCGCATGTTATCTATGTTCCACCTTGCTAGCTGTCACCTACTCTTTCTCTACGCTTTGTAGCAATTTAGGATTTGCTATGCGCTGAGTTTGTTTAGGCTTGCGTAAAGTTCAAGCTTCAAGCTTCCGCATTCACGTTTTTACATTTAAGATTTTTCTTTTGCATAAATCTTCAAGACTTTGGGGATGTTCAATTGTCTTGTACATGCAGTTTTCAGGGGTTTGATGTATTTTGGTAAATGCGTAGCATTGCTGTGCAGTCAATAGATGCAATATTAGTGCGTTTTGTGAGACAAACGTGAATATTGGTAGGTACACTTACTAATTTTGATACGAGGAATCCAAAATTGTATGACTCCAAAAATATATGAAACAATGTTAAAGTCTTCTTCTATTTACTAAGCGTAGCATATATTATAGTTTTCAATAAACAAATAAATACATAACCTTTGGAATTGAATTATTAAAGCTGTTTTCCATGTTATGCTCAGTAATTTAGGGGAGTTTATATTCCTGCGTTTTATTGTTAGCTTGTGTATAATTTTCATTTTTTAATAAACGCTGTACTGTGCATTGATGCTGTGTCAGCTTGTGTCAATATGTGTTGTTTTTCTGGACCTGTATTTCTTGGTGGAAAATTCATAGAGTGAATATCTGTGACGATGGTCTTAAAACACGAATCTTGTGACCAAAATAGATGTCACTGTTTAAACTCCACACTCAATGCGGTAAGAAGCACGTAAAAACAAAACTAGAGCAGATAATATACGAACTTATGCAGGAGTTCGACACAAGAAGCAACACCGCCCATGGTTTGTTGCTAGGGCTCATGCTATCAGTAAATTCGTAGGTTGGTGGACAATTTTTAGGATCACAGTTCTGTTTTTACATCTTCTGTGCTCTGTCAATTATCGATTGGGTCACACTGGAACGGTTACTCATCGCGATATGAGTTAACGATTCGAGATAACGAAAGAAACTTGTATAGAAATGATTACGAACGTTCATATTCTTCTGGGCTGGATCGACAATGCTCTAAGCCTGTTTCTCATTCATTTCAAGACTTCGAAAATATTATAAATTATGTGCTTTTGGAATCCCTAAAATTCAAGTGAACATTTCCTTGCGATACGTCATCAAATTTTCTATAATGATGATCAAATTTTGATTTTCAAATTCAATCAATCTGTTTCTATTTTGGAATGTCAAACTAACTAATTGAATTATTCACCTGTCTTAAATTCATCCATTTTATCCACATTTTCTTTTATCAAAGTGTATCATATTGATAACGATAGCTTGCACACACATGCCAATGTTAGTTTAGCCTACTTTTTACCCCTGCTTGCTTAAACAAGAATTTCCAATCTTCTTCTGGTGCCACAAATCAGTTTGCACATATCGTCGAATAATATTTGAACTGTAGTACCTATACCCATACAAAACTGCATTATCCCTGGGTACACACGTTTAACAAACAATCCGTACACACGCATTCCTTTTAAGTTTGGAAGTTATTATGTTTTTAAAATACATGGGTTCTATATTATGCTGAATCCTATATTATGCTGGATCCTCCTTATAATGATTCAGACCTCATTAAACGAATTACTCCAATTCAATCACTCACCATTTTCAAAACTTTGATAAACACCGAACCAACCGTCGCAAAAGTATCTCCTGCCATTTTTAAACCGTTGATTAACCCGTCTGTTAAAGTCGCAACGAACTTTCACTACACCTGAAAACTAGTTAGTTACAACTGAGTGATAATCCTCTTTTCATCCACACCGTTCGGGCGTTTTCCCAAGATTTCATCGCATCGTGATAACAGTTATCTGTCTTGCGCTTGCGCCTTTCGACAGTCACACAGGTAGATGAGCTGTGACGTCATGATTTGAGAATTTATTGCCGAGCTGCGTGAGATTAGATTGGATCTGTTGCGTGCTTGTTACTGTTGCAATTGTAGGAAATCGTCAGAGTTTGGTGACTCAGATTCTATAGGATTCAGCGTTTCCAATTATGTTGAAAAATAAATTGGCCTTATGTGTTGATTCCTTGTGCCCACATCAAAATGGATTTTCTCTGAAAATGCGTATTTAATATCTTTGGTTACTGCCAGTAGTGCAAAAATGGTATAGCGTTGACAGAACTGAACTTTCGCAAAAGTACCTGCGGCCATGGCGGAGGACATTGTTTAGTAACAAATTTAGGCAACTTTTTGAAGAGTGACGAGCTGCTGTTGGGATATCTTTGGGGCGGATGTCACACCCACAAGTGATACGTGGCAATGGAATGTATTTTCGTGAACTGAAATGACTTCTCTCAAAGGAATTCATTTTGTCAGTTTCTGATTAAATGAGACTAGGTACTAGAAGTCGTTAAAGAACTAAGTATGGTAAAGGAAATGCTGTTTATCCAATAAATATAGGATTAGCGAGTTTCGGAAGTCAAATTGAATCAATTTTGTACCTCATAGATTGATATTAAACTTATTGGGTGCATGCCATTCCCTCTGCCAACTCCCTAGTCCTTACACTCGTTTGTATCAAGTAATTCATTAGACTTATAATTAATTAAATCTTGTAAGTGAAGCTTGGAAACGAGTTAATTTCACAATTCAATCTCTAAACTCCTAGAGGCTTTCATCTAGTCAACCCATCATTAGAAATAGGTCCGAACTCCGAACGCATAACCTCTCACTGTGGGTGACGTCCAGCCTCCCCGTTATATGCAACCAAACAACATATGGCTGACTTTAAATTCTCTAGATTACGTTATTTACATAACATTTGACACATAAACGGTGGCGTTGAAAAAATCTTCAGGCACGTGTCACGTTTATACCTGATCCAGAGCCAATTGATAACTCTGAGAAAGAACCATATAAAAAAATCGGAACCTAGGTTCATAAATGACATCATATAAATGTAAACCATTACTACACACCCAACGTTAACAACCCTCTAAACCTCATCCTTACTCTCCAGGAGCTCGGACTGGGCATCACCGACGCCCAACTCGCCGAAATGTCTGCCAACCTCTTCACCATCGACTTCAAGGCCGTGGAGATCGAGGAACGTCTCACTCGACACGACGTGATGGCCCACGTCCACGTGTTCGCCGCCGCCTGCCCTTTGGCGGCACCCATCATTCATCTGGGCGCCACCTCCTGCTACGTCGGCGACAACACGGATCTGATCGTGCTGCGAGATGGACTCGACTTGCTGTTGCCGAAGATCGCTGGCTGCATGGACAGACTGGCCAAGTTCGCGAGGGAGTACAAGGACTTGCCCACGCTTGGGTTCACGCACTTGCAGTTAGTGTTCTGTTTGTTAAATCTTTCGGCCCAGTTTTACCAAGTTTTTCTACTCCTAGTTGAGATCCCAACTAGTAGTTACAACTAGATTCTGCCAGTCATATGCAGCGAATTCAGTTGTAACTCCTAGTTGGGATCTCACCTAGGAGTTGAAAGATTTGGTAAAGCCGGGCATGGGTAAATCAGGAAAAGGGAAAAGAGAAAATAGAATAATGTTATCTTATAGGGAATGTATATTATGTAGGTAGTGGTGGTGTTGGGTTGGGTGGGTATGTGGGACCGTGTAAAGGCAAAGTAACAAGGGAAGAAGTGGCTGTGTGGTTACAAGGTAAATTATGGGGTAATGTATGTAACGTGGGAGAAGCATTTGCTCCCGATACCGATTTCAATGTTTGTATAATGGAAACCTGTTCAGGAAGAAGCGTTTTTGCCAGTATCTCCCACTTTGTGACATATCCACAAACTATTTTGTTGGCATTTGCGAAAGTCAATTTTGCCTAATTCAGTCCCTATAACGCGTAGATTTGCTCCAAAATAGCCTCGAACACACATTTTTCTTTTGGGATGCGTCCCCCCCCCCCCCCCCCCCCATCAGCTCAATGAAGTACAATAACCAAATTGATGCACGTCCAAAAAATGCAGTTTTAGCACGTGCCTCTCCCCCTCCACTTGAAATGGTCCATCCCCAAATCCTAGTAGAAAGTGGTTGGACAGCTGGAATACTCACGCTCTGCCAATTCTTGATAGTCTGTCCCTGACAACCAATTTGATTGTCTGCAGGCCAGCACAGCTTACGACGGTGGGCAAGCGAGCATGTCTCTGGCTGCAAGACTTGCTGATGGACGAAAGGGCTGTGAGGCGCGTGCGCGAGGACCTGCGCTTCCGAGGGGTGAAAGGCACCACCGGCACGCAGGCCTCCTTCATGCAGCTCTTTAACGGTACGAAGGGTGCAGCCTTAAAAGTAAAGAATGGGGTTTCATCTAAGGTGCAGCTCTACTTTTCAGTGAGAGATTAGATGTCACTATCCTATAATCATGGTCCATGAATACTGCTGCTGTGGCATGTGAAGAAAGTTCAAAAGTATTAACTTAATTTTCAATCTTGGTTTTCAGCTCTTGGAGTAATTTTTGGTTTAATTCTTGAATTATAGATATCACATTCATAGATTATTGATGACATATTTCATGTCATATTTTGACATACTTACAATCCACATGATAGGATAGGTGAGGGCGGTTAGCCATAAACAATGCTTTATTCCGTTTTGAATCATCTGGGACATGAAAGGCAGTAGTGGGAAACTCGCAAGCTGGCAAAGGCTTTGACCTGGCCTCTTATTGCTCTGAATGCATTTGTTTTGGTTGGTTGGAATCTGGATTGGTATATTACCCCTAAACCAAACAATTGTACTTATTAGTTACTGATAGGACGTTGGTTTGTTTATGTTGGAACCTATTACATTTACCAACTTCTCAGTGGAGATCGCACCGAGAGATAGCAGAAACTTTGGAAAATTTTGAGAGATATTACATTGCATGAAAAACATTTTTTGCGCATCTGCAGGTAATTACAGTGAATCAAGGAGTTGAGAAGTTGGAATTTTGAAGTTGTGTGTTCTGGAAAAATAATAAACTTATATTTATTGTCTTGTCCCAGTAAGTAGTTAGTTATAAAAAAAATGTTAAAATAGTGGTACCTTGTGCGCACCCAGCATAAAAGTGTTCTTGAGAGGTTATAGTCAGTACTTGGATTCCCATGGCCAGTTCTGTTTGACACTAGACCCCAGCAGACCAGACATGACTGGTTACAATCATCCAATACCTGGCACGGTGCTGTGCCGTTTGACCTCAATCTCTGCACACTAACCTGTCCCACCAGGCGACGGTGAGAAGGTGAAGGCCCTGGACCGTCGCGTGACTGAGATCTGCGGCTTCTCGAAGGCGTTCACCATCTGCGGCCAGACGTACACGCGGAAGGTGGACGTCGAATGCGTTACCGCTCTCAGCAGCCTCGGTAATTACACTCGGAGCTCAGTCGTACAAGACAGTGTAGTAACGTAACTTCAACACTCATTCCCAATCAACCCGAGTACATGTATGCACATTGCACTGTATGCACTGTCCGTAGGTAAACCATGTATGGTACGTATCAAGTTCTTTTGGCAGTGCCTCGGATTGGGCCGATACCATAACATTGTAGCATACCAGGTTGCTGCCGACAAAATAACCTGAGGCGTACTATAGTGTGTGGGAGTATCTATGTATTTATTTCTTTATTTACTCCATATATACACACATGTTGTTGGAGATTACCTAGGTCTATCAAACTAAAAAATCGTATGGCTGTATTTTTAAGTTTTGTATCTTGGTTCTTGGTTCTGGATGAATGATTAAAATACCAAAGTTTTACAGATTACATTCCAAATTATCTTTAGTGACTATGTTTCTCCCCAACTATGCATGGCATAGCTCAAATATTTAATTTATATTTACCTTTTTTCGTCTGCAGTGCAAGAAATAGCTGAAATACAAAGATAGGTACTCAATTAAAAGTTCTTGTTAGTTCCTATGCTCTTAAAATATCTACTTCAACCTACCTTTTACAACAAATAAATAAGTATCCTGTCAGATTAGTTTATTTACTGTTGATTTACATAGTTTTTGTGCAACTACATTTTTTTTTATAAAAAAAAACTTGTAGGAATTCTCAGTGTTCATAAAAATATCATGATTTAATTTGATTTACCTTTTGTCTTTGTACCTTGCTGTCACATGGTTTCTCAGAGAGTGCATACTTGAAACACAATGTACACGGAATCCATGATGTAGCATAATTTACTAGTGACTACAACAATATATTAGAGACTGGCAAATATGATTTAAAAAATAAGCAAAAAATAATAATTTCATGGTAGGTCAATAAATACGTACTCATCAAACTATCAAGCATCAAAATAGCTCATCAAACTAGCTGGCAATTGAACTATCTAGTTGAACATGAGTTAAACATGATTGATGATTGATGACCCATGAATGCACGTCCCTTCAGGTGCCAGCGCCCACAAGATCTGCTCGGACATCCGTCTGCTGGCCAACATGAAGGAGCTGGAGGAGCCGTTCGAGAAGACGCAGATCGGCTCGAGCGCGATGGCCTACAAGCGCAACCCGATGCGCTCGGAGCGGTGCTGCTCCATCGCGCGCCATCTCATCTCGCTGTCGGCGAGCGCGTTCAACACTGCGGCCACGCAGTGGATGGAACGAACCCTCGACGACTCGGCCATTCGGTAACCACTGGTTCCGTGCGGCCAATTACCTCGTTTTCACATTGTCCATCGGCAGTTTTTGTTGATCAAATCCGTGGTTGTTGCCAACGTTGTTTTTCAATTTTGAAACTGAGGACAGAAAAACCGGAGTTAGGTACCTACTTCATCTGCAAGGTGAGGGCCAATTCACACACAAGTTGGCCACTATGGATGTGTTGGCTAAGGGATGACTGATTGTTCCTGCCAAATTTGATAGAGAGATCTTGTGTAGAGATGAATGGCAGTGATCAAAGCATAAATTATTTATACATATTCTCTATTTCGTGACATCGGTTTTCATTTTAGCTTTTTTGCGCAGGACCTTCGGTGAAATCATACAAACGTTGTAGGTATTGTTTGTCTGGACTCGCTTGCTGATATATTCTCTTGTGAAAGATTGTTTATCTTCAATTAGCTTGCAGATTGAGAGTAGGTAACAAGATATTATAATCAAAAGTCAGTAAAAATGTTGGCTAGTTAGCTTAGATGATTGACCATTTGAATTTGTTTATGATCAATAGATCTGGGTTTTTCCTCTTTCAAGACTCTAGCCTGGTGTTGCATTTCATTCATTATAACAACCGAGTTTGATATAATCTTAACGTGCCGTTTCTCCGTGCAGCCGCCTGACGCTCTCG
Source organism: Nemoura dubitans (assembly GCA_921293005.1). Classification (NCBI taxonomy): domain Eukaryota; kingdom Metazoa; phylum Arthropoda; class Insecta; order Plecoptera; family Nemouridae; genus Nemoura; species Nemoura dubitans. The sequence goes on along the minus strand of OV121077.1, from coordinate 30,721,244 downwards.
GAGGCGTTCCTCTCTGCAGACAGTGTTCTGACAACGCTGCAGAACATTTTCGAAGGCATCGTCGTCTACCCCAAAGTCATCGAGCGGCACATCGCACAGGAGCTGCCGTTCATGGCCACCGAGAACGTCATCATGGCCATGGTCAAAGCGGGTGGTGACCGGCAGGTGAGAGAGCTTTGGATAGGTATGCGGCCGGGTTTTACAAAATATTTATGGGTGCTAGCTTTTTTTCTACTGTAACAGAAAGGGCCAATTACTTCTGACGGAACCCTACAACTTGAATCAATGCCGAAAACTAAAATTTCGTTCTGTTTCATGTCGTTTTGTTGACATTTCGGTGTAAAAGTTGATACCAATTTGTTCTTTCCCAGTGTCAGTTGTAGGTAGAGAATAAACAACTTCTATAGTGTAATTTATTAACTTTGCTGCAGTGAATGTACTAGTCCAGAGTGAGCAATCAAATGTCATGCTATTTGAAATGTGACATGCTAGAGTATTTACTTTGGAAGGCATGCAACTTTTTGTTTTCATTTGGTTTTTCTTTTTACCAACTAGCTTGAAAAGTCACTTTGGCTGCTCAAACTATTTCTGCCTGAAGGGATGGAATAGGAATGTTTCCTTACTATTGTGACTGTGAGAAACTATTATCTTGGATTTGGTAACTAAGCTGTCTGCCTAAATTGAGTTATGTACATGTCCTAGTGTCAATTCTTTGTACCTAGCACATTGGCGACAAATATGTGACACAATCTACAGTATTGTGAAGCACACAATAAGAATTGATGCACCACTTAAAACCGGTTCAACATCTGCAGTGTCGCTGTTTTCAAATTTCTCTTTTTTATAGATTACAGTTCCTCTCCTTGGTATTTAGAACCAAAACATTTACACTACAACACTGCAATAGCTTTCCTCCTATAAGCATATATTATTATTTATTAAACAATATGAAGTTTAAAGTTTGTTTTAACCCTCCAGTGCGTAGAAGAGTTTAGAAATCATATAGTCAAAAATTGGTTGCTTTAATCACTTTTTTTTCTTGACTTAACATTTTAATTTTATGTATTAAAATTTAATGAAATAACTAATTGGTAACAAAATAATAACAACACAAAAATAAATAAATAGACACACAGTTTGTATATACAATAAAGGAAGCGTAGGTAAAGTAGAAACAGAGCGAGGACGACCAGTAGCTCACACATTTCACGTTTTCTTCCTTGTCTAGCATTGGTCCTGACGACTTCTTCCTTCAATTTTTCGTTGCCAACGTCACAATGTCAAGCTCATAGCACTTCGACGTTTTTGCCACGAGCTTCCGCATAGTCCTCTGCGTTCAGAACTACTTGGCTCCTCTCATGAGAACTCCTTTCATTCATTGCTCCACCAAAGAGCTTGACAACTGAACCGTTTACTGCCAAACATTTACACAGCATGGGTGGTGAATCAAGTAGCATTGAAGGTTGAGAACTAAAAATATCACTCTCGTAAAGACCGTTAGTGTCTCGAGGATTTAAAGGTTCTTGGTTGAAAGGTTAGGAGTCAGAACTCAAAAAGTTCAAAAGGCATAGATTGCAGAATGTTCATCATTAGATGTAACCAAGGTTTTATCAACAACTATCAATCAACAATAATTTTTAAATGTCCATATAAACTGCCAATCCAAGTCTCAATTAAATGTAAAGCTTTATCCCAAGTAGCACAAAAATCGTTATCATAAACTTTCGATGGACGTGGAAAAGGTAACGGGGGAAAACTTTGTTCAGCGTTCGGATAGAACATTGTAGAATTTTAGGCGAGTATGAACGATGAACGCAAGTTATCCCCCGTTAGCTTTTCGACGTTCACCGAACGTTCGAAATAAAGTTCGCTGAACGTTTTTGTGCTACTTGGGATTGGGGTCGTATTCCAAAACCAATTGGAGCTACTTGATCAGTAAGTATTCTTGCTGGATCCATTCCTAAATTTGTCAGTCTCTTGCGTAGGCGTGCGCAGCGGTGCGGCATACGCGGCACAGGCCATATCTAACATCTTGACAGCAAGTTTCGTTGTTCAATATCTTATTGCACTGGAAAGCGGTAATATAAATTAGTATCTATAATGCAAGCTAAATGAAAATCTAGGTACTTTGTAGGGGTTGTGTGTTTTCGAGAACTGATTGTTTTGTATTAACTTGCCATTTAGACAAGAATTCAAATGAAGGAACCTTGCCATTTGCCAGCGCCCTCTGAATGGATTTGTTTCGATTTGCTCGTCTGGAAAAAAATGTCTCTAGGTGTCTTTGACCTTGAGCGCGATTCAACCCAAGTATTTTTTTTATCTGCCATTTTCCACAGCCTCCTAGCAACATTTGCGTCATAAAAGTGATGGGAAACATTTTCATGAAGAAGGCCCTGGTTGTGTGCTCGGATGAAATTCAATGTGCTGTCGATGGTTGTCTACACTTCTTCTCTAGGAACACTACACTACTAAAAGCTTCTGCCTCAGAAAGAAACTCAATTCCCCAAAAGTTAGAGTATAATGTGTCAAGAAAATACTACTGAGATTCTACTTAGCTGATTTGGTGAACTGCAGTTCAGTGATCGAAGAATAAACAATTACAACAAATACGCATGAACAATATTTAATTATTAAATTTATACAAATTTATAAACAAAATAAAAATGTATCTTTTGACCCTTGTTCATCGTGATTGTAGTTCACGAGCACATCCGAGGTTTACAGAGGTTTTGGTGAACTGCAGTGCAGTAATCAAAGTGAAATTTTAAAATATGTCTTCTGGACATCTTTCCTCATCAGGTGGTCCACGAGCACATCCGCGTGCTCTCGCAGGAGGCCGGCGCTCGCGTCAAGCGCGACGGCCTCGAGAACGACCTGGTGGAACGCATCCGCGCCGAGCCGTACTTTGCGCCGGTTCTGGACCGGCTGGACGAACTGCTGGACCCGGCCTCGTTCGTGGGACGCGCGCCGGAGCAGGTGGGTCGGCCGGTCGCCGCGGTGTGGGCTCGTCGCATTTTGTACTTTTTTTATTTATTTTAAAATGTTTCCATTTAAATGCATTTACAAACAACATTTCCTCTGGTGGTTGCATAGTAATTTTTTATTTTACTATCTTGCTAAAAACGTTCACATCTTTCGAAATGAGCAGTAGTTTTGCTGGTAATGTATTCGACAGTCTAATAGCTGTAAATCGGACTGTGAATCGTTGATTCGCGGTATGGGCCTGGTGTATTTTCCCAAGGCTAGGATCTGCAGGGTTGTGGTAGGCAATAGATATAGATGACATATGGTGGAGATAATGGCACTTTAAATTACTAGTGTAGAGTTTGAATCATGTGATTGCTAATTAGTAATTAGTAATTACACCTAAATGTAGAAAATTGTTTGGATATATTTTATTTTTAAGTCTGGCGTGATGCTTGACGTATCTGCCTTTCTGCTAACGTAGAGGTTTTGATGTACTCTCAAGTGAGTAGTGCTGGCAAAGTGACAAAGGACAACAGTTTTGTTTCGTTTTTTCAGGTGACGGAGTTCTTGGATGAAGAAGTGAACCCGATCCTTGCCGAATACAAAGGTCGTATGGGGGGTCCCGCTGTCCTCAACATTTAGCCCTGCTGCAGGTAAAAATTGATCTGTTTGCCAAATTGTGGTTCAATCGGGCGTGATTTTATGCAAGGATGTTACAAAATCACACTTTTCTTTGCATTGACACAGACAAATAATAAATCGATAATAATGATTAATGGAATGGCTACTGTAATGAAGTAGCATTGTGCTGGCACTGGCAGACATAAAATATATTTACCAGGTGCAGCTTTCTTTGAAGAAATTAATATATATGTAGGCATGGGAATATTATATAGATCACAGTGATCAGATAAAGGATGGTACTATATGCATCTTTCTTGATTAATAATTGTTAAAAATCTTAGTGCTCTTTTTATGGTCTGGATTAAGGGCCATATCTGTATTGAACAATGACGTTTATATTAAATGTAACGACTAAGTTTTTATATGTAATCATACTGTGTCAGAAAGAGTCGTAAAGAGTTGGGCCAAAACTGATACGCATTGAAATTATGCTAAGAGACTACCTACCTTAGTTCTCAATTGATCTGGAATAGATATTTTCTATTTGGTTTGTTTCTGGTTATCAGATGTAACATGTATAAGAACAAAATGCATATGCATATGCATGCATAGATGGCTTCCGGGAAGGTCGTAAGCACCAAAAGTCAGATTGTTCAGGAGACGTTATAAACATTTCCTGATCTTTGTCTTTTACTTACAAATGTAATATTTAACCAATAAAATAGGTTATTTTTTTCCTGACATTTTATCCGAGTGATAACTGGACAGTTTTACGTAATATGAATTATTAATATTCTTTTTCAGTTACATTTGTCACTTACGACTTTTTGCCACATGACCAGCTGTTATTACCACCATCCTTTAATGGGCTATCTTTCGCGATTACGACTTTTTGACGCCCAACAATTACGATGTTTTGCCGGCTATGAAATTCTAGAAGCAAAACAGAAAATGTTGGTGCATTACGACTTCTGTGCCGCGAACCATCGAATTTAAACCAGTAAATGAGTCACTTACGACCTTTTCACAAGATTGAAAGTGCATTTGAACCCACTTCCAATTTTTTCTCAGTTACGACGTTTTGCCCACTCGTGCTAAATGGTATCTAGTACGCAAACCCACCATAACCCCATTTTTGAAACTATGGCGCTTCTCGACCTTCTTCCCGGAAGCCACCGATATGCTTTAACTATACACATATGTGGTTTGCGTAATCAACTCACAATATATTGTGGTGAAAATGAATCGTATCATTTCTTACAAGTGATCCCTTTACCTTGGTAACGAAACCTCAATGCAATGCATGCTCCTCATCCAGTCATAATATCACATTTCCCAAAACGAACACCAATCATGCAGTGACGCAATTTGTTTGCAAACCTATAATATCTAGTTCATTTATATTTTTTTGTTTAAAAATGCAATGTAATCAAATGAGTTTGAAATTAAAATCTGACTGCTATGCTAGTGTTACTGCTAGTGTGACCGATCCTTTTACTGCATGTTTCCACAGATTGATATTTGGTATTGTTGCATTACCAGAGTGCTCAAAAACACTTACGTCATTAACAATGCAGTATTTTGCTTTAAGATTTCCAATTTATAAATTCTCAAATTTTTCTGGCATTAATAAACATGAAGATGACTCAACCTTAAACTCAACCTTTCTAATTGAAAGGAAAACATCCAGTAGGGCCTAAGTAAAGCTAAAGTGTTTAACAAGAAATGGTTCACCTACCTTCAATCATGGCTGTAGCACATTTTTGGTCCTGGCATGAGATTTTCTGGATATTCTAGACAGAACTGCAAGGTTTGGGAAATTAAAGGAGCTCATTGCTTGGATCTTTGCAAATGCTACCAAACAAATTGAGTTTTGTGTCCATCACTTATCAATTATCAACTTGGATCGGAGCAGATATCTGATTTATGGCAATTTAAAAGTTCTTTGAATTGTTAATAAGAAACAATTTAATACAAGCTGGTTGAAAAGTTAACAACGTGTTGAAATAAGTAAGTAAGTACCTATATGAAAGTACACATTTAATGTTTTAGCGCTTGTTCAATCGATTGTTGTGTGTGGTCTTTGCGAGGTTTTTCTTTTAAACAATGTGAAATAGGAGAGAAAAGAGAGTCTGGCCTAACATTAGCAAGGAAATTAAAAGGTAAGAAGAGCGGTTCGGAAGTGAAATAGTGGAAAGTTGGAAAGTAGCGTTTGCATGTGGTCAAGAGCCAAGGCCTGCATGAGAAAGACAAGAAAAGTTGGAAGAAAGAAAGAAGAAAAGTATAGACTTGTTCAGAGTGGATTGTAAATTGAAAGTAAAGCTCAAGAAATCAGATAGATTGTTTGAGTTAGGATAGATTATTATTTATGAGAAGGTAAAGATGAAGAAATATCTAAAGGAGAAAATTTTAAGAAATTATGAGGAATAAATACAGCAAAGAATGGGAGATCGAAAGAAGGGAATCTGATAAGACAGGTGAAAGACAGATTGAAAGGACAGATTCGGAGGGAAAAGATACAAGATCTGAGAAAAGCGATCTAAGTTTGAGAGTGTAGAACAGAAAGAAGGTAGAAAAGAGGATAGACTTAGAAATCAACGAAATGAAGGAAGAGGCAGGTCCAGAATACGATCAGAAAGAAGGTAGAAAAGAGGATAGACTTAGAAATCAACGAAATGAAGGAAGAGGCAGGTCCAGAATACGATCAGAGAGAATTAGATTGTCAAACAGAAGAGAAGGTCTCTCAGAAAGAGATTTCAAGAATTCGTAAATGTTGAAAGAAGGTATAAAAGGTGCAGAGTTGAGAAAATAGAATCTGGCAAGAAATAATTGGAAGTGTATCGATCCGAAAATGGGTTTACAAGATGGAAGGAAAGAATGAGAGAAAAATAGATCGGTTGATAGTTCTATAGACTGAATTCTTTAGGCAGCAAAGAAAGGAAACAAAATGTGTTTGTAAAACGGCTGAAAGAAGACAAAGAGAAGATTCAATACATAAAACAAATTGCCACGACGAAACTTTTAAATGCATCAGCTTCAAGAACCGATTGAACAAAACACTTAACGTTACAATGTTTCAAGAAATAAGATTAAAATCAATACAAAAGCAATTAAAAATAGACACGAACAACTCCGAAATTTGACGACGACTTCTTCGTTTCGAGCCGTTGTCTCGCAGATGATGCCTGGCGCCTCCACCGTTATCTTCTTGGCAAACCTGGCACCTCCACTTTAGGCGGCAGTGTTTTTAGATTTTCTAGTGTCATGATTTTTTTTATCAGAGTCGGTACAGTAGTTACCTTCTCTGTCGACTAGTTGGCCACTTTAAGTCGTTTCATGTGTCACGCATTGAATTTTGAATGTCCAAATGTCCCATTTGTTCCCTATTTTAGCAGCGTGTAGAAACTGGATAATTTCCTTTTCGGTTAACTTTTGTGAAACACGTTTCTGTCGTTTCTTGGTATATTCGTGTGTGCCCTTATTTTCAGATTTCATTGGAAATTTTTGAGTGTCAATACTGCATAATTGATCAATGTAAGGAAGAATTCTAATAGAAAAGTATATAGGTAGGTACTTCAGAAATACAATATTGAAAAGAATGTAAGACGGTCTTATGGTATAGGCAGAAGAAAGCCTTGTGAAAGGAAAGTATAGAAAAACTGAAAGAGATTAAAATGTATAAAAGTTTATTATAGATTTGTTTTCTAAAAGAGTGTAAGAACAAGAATGAAGACACAAGAAATAAGTTAGATTTGTACAGATTGAGAGTTTGGAGAACACATTTTGAGGTGGAAAGTTCAATATTGGGTATAGAAAAGTTTGCCTACAGAAGAAGTTTTGGAAATAAGAGAAAGACATGAAACACTTAAAAGTTTGTAAAGTAGATGGCATGCTCAAGAGGGAATGAAATTCAATGAAGATAATTATAAAAGTGGAAAAGAAATGAGACCGATTGCGGTAACAGTCAATAAATCTAGAAGAAATAGATTATTAAAATTGTAAGAACAGCTGGGTTATATAAAGTCTAAGAATAGAATCTGTAAAAAGGATATTATCGAAAAAAGCATGCAAAGGTTACAATTCCGACGCTTTTGGAATTTAGTAAGAGAAAATAGATGGAAGTAAACAGATTTGAAATAAGGTAACCCACAAGAAGCGTGTATTGGCATAAACAGACCCTCATTGCATTGATAAGGGGTGCCGTTATAGTGGTATTGACAAATGTGGAATACATAGGAAAATTGTCTCGAAGAATATTCCTTTTGCCATGCAAGAAAACTTATCGTGAAAGTTGGGAAATATAGGTCGAGAGAAAAAGTGAAGCATGTAGTAAGATTGGCAAAGGAAGAGATGTCGTAAAAGAAATCATCAAAGAGAAAAGTTGTAAAGGAGAGACACACTCGAATGCAAATAACTGCGTATAAGTGTGTAAAGACCAAGAAGTGAGGAGGAAAGAGAATTTGTGCGGAAAATGGTACGGAGTGATCTTGTCCTGGATTCTAGGCAATCCAATAGTTTGAGAATAAAAGTGGCTCAGGCAGAAGGAAAAGTGTGTATCACGAAATATATAGCGGCTGCTACGCGATAAAGAGATAGATATATTTTCCAAATGCATCTGGCAATGAAAGGAAAATAGAGAATGCGCGCCAGAATGAACATATATAGAGATTTTCCAGAAGTGTGAGTTGCTATGAAGTTGAAAGGAAGTTAGATAATAGTTCCACATCAGAAGATACCGCGAAGGAGTAAAATGGAATAAAATGCGTCGTAGCATTTTATGCAATAGAGTTTTTCGACGAGAAGTACAAAAAGACGATATTAAAATAGATATTTATAGAAAAGGTACATGCTAGGTCAGTTTTGTAGCAATGCCAAGAATTGAAAAGGTAATAGGAACTTTCTTGGCATTCAAGAATATTATATAGGAAAATATAGCCGTTAAAAAGATAAAGGTCCTTTGAAACTGAGGCATTTAGAGTGATTTAGAAATGGGATAGCACGTGTGGAGAACAGTCTTAGAGGCGGTACATTATTTTGTCACCGAAGTAGTAGAGATCGAAAAGACGGTAAGGGTATCAAGAATCAAGAGTTGAGAAAGAGAGAGGAAACAGAGAATCGATAGCACTGTAGAGTAAGAGAGAAAGAAAATAAGTAAACTGAGAATCAACAAAAAGTGAATCAGAATGGAAATTGGAGAATTCTTAGTTTAAGGAAAGAGCTGAGAATTGTTAAGAGAAGTAATAAAGTACAGAGATGGGTTTAAGTTGAATAGATCAAAGGTTTGGAAATGATTGAAAATGAAATAAGACTTGAGAAGTAGTTTGACGATGAATAGTTTGCAAGTCGCAATGAAATTTGAAATAGAAGTTAAATAGAAAGATGATAGTATATATATAGTACGCATACAGTTGTTTGAAGTTAGAATATATAAGATTGAAATGAAAATATAGAAGAGAGAGACAGAGAGATAGAGACAGAGAGACAGAAAGATAGAGATAAACGAAAGAATTTGTAGAAGACGAAATAAAATAATTGAAGAATGAAACAACCAAGAAGTTTGTTTATGATAAATAATAAAATAAAAAAATAGTAAGGTATAAATAAAGATTTATTGAAATTTGAAATATTCTTTTTGGAAGAAAAAGTTCAAGGACATGCAAAAGATGACAAAGGGTAAAGAGAAAAACAGTGGAAGGAATACAAAAGATGGAGACAACTACAAAAACATAGACACAAAAGTAAGAAGGAACGTATAGAGAAATTTAAGCTTTAAGAAAAATCACAACATACGAGTAAAGACAAAAGTAAAAAAAGTCTGAGATCGAAGTTTGAGTATTCAGAAAGAAGAGGTATTTTATAGCAAGCAGTGTGTTTTGGGCCACGTTGGTTAGGCTGGTCGCACTGCTTTTATGAAACAGCTTGGACTAGAGAAGACTATTTCAATGTCAATATCATCTAAATTTCAATCTGATTTTTTTTAACGATTCCAAAACTTTATCACAGTATGGAGTTCTCATCGAAGTTGTCTCGCTTCACGAAAATTCGTTCGATATCAATCAAAGATGTTCGGTAGATCAAACAGAAAGGCGCTGGCCCATTCCCAGCTAAGAGTGCCCTTCATAGATGGTGGAAGTGTTCGAAAAACAAAGGCGAAAATATGGGAAATAGAATCGGAAACTATTTTTTCGCAATGCGGAAGCCGCTGAAAGCAGAAATGGGCGACTTTTCACTTTCCTCGACCAGTTTTCCCGAGTCAAGGAAAATGGCAACTTGGTCGCCGATTTCCATCTCCAGCAAGGTGATGCTGGCGCCGCCGCCGGCACCGGTAGAGATCACGTTGGTCCAGATGTCCTCTTTGAACGGCTTTTTCTTGAGTGTCAATCTGGAACAGAATACGCATGGAATGTTCAGGGATGTTTTTTTTTGTTGGGGGGAGGGGGGGGGGTGCTACGATATTGCTATATAGGAAAGCTCCGCGAGGGGTGTGGAGGCCCGACCGGGCGAAAACCAAGGGCGTTGGTCCCAAGGATCGAACCTAGGACATGCAGAATGCCACAGATCATGCGCTCTCACTTCCTCGCTACGAGGATAGCAGGTCACCAGGATCGAACCTGGGACCTCCCGAATGCAATTCATACATGACACCTGAGACCTTCTGAATTTGAATGTAAATTCCATCAATTGTTACACAGACATTGCTTCAAGAATGAGACTGTATTGACAAGATTATATCTGTGGTTGATATTCGTTCTGTTAGACAGTTAGCCACGTTAATTTCATTGCAGTAAGCTAGGGCATTTAGTATATTATAGTTGTTGTTTTAAAATTACTTTTGTGCAAGCAAAGTCTTTAGATTTACGCGAAGTTTAAAGATACGAATATGATGGAAATAAAGAAGGGCTGGGTCTTAGTACCCCCCATGGACAAGATAGGTCTGAAACCAATTTCTGTCTACGCTGTCACAAGGATATAGCTACAAAGAGACACAAAATTGAAGTACGCCAAGATATCGTGACGGTCTTTCACATAAAATATGTTTTCTTTCTTTTTAAATAATAAATATGTAAATTGCGAAAGGCAAGATGAAATTCAGTTTTCAGTTTGTGAGTTCGTGAAAGAAATGTTGCCCCTCTTTGACAAATTGGTGCCAAATAAGAAACTTTGCCCAAAGAGTAGACGAAAGTAAAAGTTGGTAAATAACAGAATATTACCTAGATATACAATTCGACCAAATCCCGGGAGAGCAAAGCACATGCACATGCAATTTCGTTCTCTAATTTGCTATAATTTCGGATAAGTTGCTGTCTTGCATCCGGCCAAGATTTCATAACCTCAAAATTTTCACCGCCTAAACGGCATTTTTCTTTCGTGCAACACACGACTTTTGAAATAATCTATAACGGTCACTTTACTCAAAGATGTCGGCTATCAAGTATCGCGAGTACTTTCTTTACGTATTCCAATTTAGAAAACTATCACGCAACGCGATTTTTCTTGCAGGTAATTGCGACGATTACATGCACCAAGTTAAAAAAAAAGTTCTCGACGTTTGAAGGTAAAACAATTCATGCACGCTGGTGCAGTAACCGTTTAGAAACAACTTTCGATAAAGTAGATCGACGCATCACGGTTTATAACGTTCAAAATAAACGACCTGTCAAAACATTACGGAAGCTGTCTGAAGCCTCTCGGAGATCTCTATTAAATCAACCGTTACCATTTCGCGGCTAGTAATGGAGCAAAGCAGCAGCTGAAATTACTCTAATTTCTCATGATAATTTTGTTCTGGGGAAAGTTTGAACTGATGGAGATTATCCTTGCAGTGTTTTTATTTACGCTTGGCATCTTCTTCGATTACGCGCGAGAACGGAGTTGACACGACGTTGCTGTAATGTAGAAAATTTAACGAGACTCCTATAATTAAGATGCATTGTTTAGTAATTAACGATTGATTGATTAACAATAGTTTTAACGAAGCGTATCCCGTACATAGTAATTAGGATAGTCTATCGTTTGTAACTTTACATTGTTTTTCTTCAGAAAGTTACGTAAACCAATTACGTTTAAGCTTACGTGTGTAGGTAACACAGATATATTGATTTCTTGCGTTATTTTTTTCTGATAAAAGATTTCCTATGTACACCGCAGGCTCTTCTGCCTAATTGCACGTATATCGTTGCATATGGGTAGGCATTAGTGATTAGGTACATACGTTGTCTCGTTAAGTGACTTTTTGATACGACGCTATGCGGTTTTATATCATATAGTAAAAATAATAACATACTTCAGTATTCACACTATAATCTTTTAGCCATATTATATACCTGCTCCTCACGCGATTGAAATATAGTCGATTCCTTCGAACCTATAAAGTTTTGTTGTAACCACCTACAAACTAACGAACAATCCTACCCACGCATCTAATTTCCAATCCAATTTTGCTCCTGGTCGTTTCTCCTTATCTCTAGGGACACGTTTATTTACTGAAATCGCTGGAAATGTCATTGGATAAAATTAAGAACGAACCCCGAGAGGAAACTCAAATCAAACCGCAACTCTAAAGAAACCCACACAAGATTTGGTTTTACAACAAAAACGAACCAAAAACCAAATACACTTCAAAGGTCAGTAAGGTTTTGACCATTTGCCAACCCAACCCCAAAGCATAAAATGCAACTCGTCGAATCTCTGCACGAATTTCAATTTAGCTCGCCATAAACTTCTAAGACATTCTAACCAAATATAAGAAAGAACCTCGAATAGAACCACATCACAAGCGAACTATTATGACGCTTCAGATGTTTTGTTCGCTACAAAAACGAACCTAAAAACTCTTCCTTGCCAAACTCAAACGCGCCGTGGCTAACAAAGTTCTAAGTCGTAACGACTTAGCTAGTAATTAGTGTGTGTTACATGTTAATTACCGTGCTTGCTGGTCTCCGCTGGCCGCGAACGCGAGCTGGTAGAGTCCTGGACAGTGGCAGGTGAACTCCCCGCTCTCCTTGCTCCAGCCGATACTCTTGTCCACCAGGCCGCTGTCAAGAGGAGACCAAACGCGGGAGTTAGTTCTTTGAAGGTGTGAACTGCAGGCTAGAGAGTTTGCCCTTCGATCCCTGCTCCGGTACGGGATAGGCAACTAGCATGCCGTGGAAGCTCTCACTGCATTCACGATGTATGTTG